>CM045763.1:107851586-109071586 GCA_025200525.1 Camellia lanceoleosa | reverse complement strand
TGGTTGAGCAGGAGGGAGAGATTGCTGCTGGAATTGCCTGTGGCGGCGATCCAGGCAGATATGGTGGTGTCAAAAGACGGTAGTAACGGAGCTTATAAGACCATTTGGGAAGCGATCAAGACGGCGCCGGAGAAGAGTAATCGGCGAATCATAATCTACATCAGGGCAGGAAGGTAACTTCCTTTGTCAATTATAGTGAAAAAGTGAAACTTTTCTTCCTTTTTTTCAAAAGCTATTTTTTTAGATGGTGAAATGACGAAAATAGGATGGATCATTTTCTATTCTCGAAATTCAGTCGAGTCATATTCATATTCATATCATATCCTTTTTTCAATTGAATTGATTTAGTTGTTGACTTCAACGTCCATCATCATCATGCAAACTCGATTTTTATTCACGTGAATTAACAATTTTTTTACTTTCTTTTTGGAAACAATAAAATAAAGGCTGAGGATTCCTTCTAATTCCTTATTCATTTTATTCATAATTATTTGTTTAAAAATCTTTTATAGTTATGTGACTGTGAGAGAATAAGACAATAACATATAAAACTTTTAGGATAGAGAATTGATGACTTAAAATGGAATACTATATCATATTTTTGGTATTGATTTTTTTGATATTTTTTTACCACATTAACACTATGTTTGGATTGAGTGATTTGGAGAGAAAAGAAAAGAAATAGAGTGATATGTATTTCTCTTATTTTTTTAGATAACTTAAGTAGAGAGAAATGAGAAGAAATGGAGAGAAACTCATTTATCTTAGAAGCCACATTTTCAATCTTTCCAAAAGTAGAGAGATTGGAAGAGAAAAGAAACCACTATTTTCATAATATCAATTTTGTCCCTATAAAAATAAAAGAAATAAAATGATTGAAAATATAAAAAAGTTATTTTGATAATATAATATAAAATAATTTCTTTTCTTTTCTCTTAATGAAACCTAACCAAACAAGAATGAGAGAAATTACAATCATTTCTTTTTTTTTTATTTCTTCCTTATCCAAACGAAAAGGAGAGAAATCACAATTATTTCTTTTCTTTTCTTTTCTCTTATTACTAAGTAATCATTTCTTTTTCTTTTTCTTTTTCTTTTTTTTTCTCTCCTAGTTTCCCAAACATAGTGTAAACGGTTTTGGGAATATTTTTGTATCACCTTTACCTAAAATATTTGTTTTAAATTCTTTTTTTAAAAAATAATTATAGAAATTAATAATCTGTCATGTACCCGGTAATATATTACAATACTTATAAATATTAGAACATGTTGTAAGGTAATTTTGTAATAAAGACAGCAATCAAATGGAAAAAAAGAAAAAGAAAAAGAAAAAAAGAAGAAGATGGAACTAAGAACCAAATTCATTAAATGTGTTTTTGTTTGGTTTGTTTGTTTGTTTGTTTTTTAAATAAGGTACGAAGAAGACAATTTGAAAGTGGGGAGGAAGAAGACGAATCTGATGTTTATAGGGGATGGTAAGGGCAAAACCATAATTTCTGGTGGTAAAAGCGTGGCCGATAAGTTAACGACATTCCACACTGCATCGTTCGGTAAAAATTCGTTTTCTCACTTTCTCTTGTTTATTCATTTTTAAAGTTTCTCCTTTTGTGTGTTCTCCTTTTGGCTTAAAGTTTCACTGTTGTTTCCTTTTTTTTAATATTGATTAGAATTGTTAAAAAATATAAAAATACTCTCATAATAAATGATGTGACGTGGCACTAATATTTTTATCTTTGTAATATAAAAAATTGTTTTCTTTTTTGTTTTAGAATCTTTATCAGATAAATTATCAATATGTCTTACTGTTATTAAATTGTAAGTGTCCAGCTTTATAAATATATGATTAATGTTAGGTTTCAAGAAAGGGCGTCAGAAAAAACTTCAGAAAAATTATCTTATCGGTAAGAAAATTCTCTTACCGGTAAGAGACCCATCACGTTTCAATTTTTTCCTTTGACGTGATGGGTTTCTTATCGGTAAGAAAATTCTCTTACCGATAAAATAATTTTCCTGAAACTTTTCCTGAAATCTTTCTCCTGAAGCCTAGCATTACTGTAAATATATTTATGTAAATAAATTTGAAGCAAACTCGTAAGTCTAAAAAAACAATGAGTGAGGCATGATGTAAGAAATCCCACGTGGCCTGTCATTTATAAGGCTGTCGGGTTGGGGTGGTTAGATTCTGTGTTATCTCCCCAACAAGCAATTGAGTGACCAATTGATTGATTGACGAAAATGTCCTTCTCAAAACTTTTTTTAAAATTATTATTATTATTATTATTATTATTATTATTATTTTGATGATGACATGTAGAAAAAATTTATATATATAAACAATTTTGATGAATGTTTTCTTTAAACTACTAAAATCAAGACATAGTACTGATTTTATGTATATTTTTCCAGTTTGTTTATAATTATTAGAAAAGATTTGATCTCTCATAATTATTAGAAAACACTTGATTTTAAGAAAGGTTAGAAAAGACTTGTTTATAATATTTTTCCTCCTCTCCCTTTCTTTGTCTCTCTTAAGCACATAAATCCTCTACCTTATCTTCAATCATGTAGGTCCCAAATAGTTTGGTAACCAAATTTATGTAAAGAGAATCAATAGAGCATTATTGCAACTGGGTCCTCCTGGGTATCTCATAGTTATTCCCATTAACTAACAGCATGCTTCATTACATAATTGAAAGTAATCGATCATTTTCTTTTTAATCCAATTGATTGATTGGTTTTGATTAAGTGCTCACACTCAACTCAACACTGTATCTTCCTCTTTCTTAACAGAGGAAATCTAGCATATGAGATAAAAATGAGACTATCTGTGTTTTATTTTGTAAAAATTTTATGTTCATAATAATTATCCAACTTTTTTGTGTTTAGCGGCGACTGGCAGTGGTTTCATTGCCCGGGACATGACATTCGAGAACTGGGCCGGAGCCAGCAAGCACCAAGCTGTGGCTCTCCGCGTTGGAGCTGACCACGCGGTGGTCTACCGGTGCAGCATCCTTGGCTACCAAGACACACTCTACGTTCATTCGCAACGCCAATTCTACCGCGAATGCGACGTCTATGGAACGGTTGACTTCATATTTGGCAACGCAGCAGTAGTTTTGCAAAATTGCAGCATTTACGCAAGAAAGCCCATGGCTCAACAAAAAAACACCATCACCGCCCAAAACCGCAAAGACCCAAACCAAAACACTGGTATTTCAATCCACAACTGCAAAATCCTTGCCACGCCAGAACTTGAGGCGTCGAAAGGAAGCTTTCCAACCTACTTAGGCCGGCCCTGGAAAATGTACTCGCGGACTGTGTACATGTTATCGTACATGGGTGATCATCTACACCCTAATGGTTGGCTGGAATGGAATGGAAATTTCGCACTTGACACCTTGTTTTATGGAGAGTACATGAACTATGGGCCTGGGGCCGCCGTAGGCCAACGTGTCAAGTGGCCAGGGTACCACGTAATCACATCAACGGCTGAGGCTAGTAAGTTCACGGTGGCTCAGTTTATTTATGGGTCGTCCTGGTTGCCCTCAACCGGAGTTGCATTCTTGGCCGGGCTATCAATATAAATCAGTGATACAGTCATACTATCGGTTCCAATAGCAAGTCAATATTCCAGCGAATATCAGTATAAATCGTTACGACACGATTAATATTTAAAACCCCGATTACAATGTGGTATATAGATGTATACTAATACTCCAAAGTCCAAGTCGAATCTAGATATGTATGGTACACTCTTTCTTCTTCTTCTTTTTTCTTTTTTTTTTTTTTTTTTTTCCTTTTTTATTTATTTGTTGTTATCTAAATTTATCTGTTGTAATAATTAGTATGGGCATTGGGGCCTTCCTTTGGCAGATTTTATTGGAAATACTTATAGATAGTGAAGTCGAATAATGTCGATGGTTAATTTATTTATAGAAAATGTTTGAGATTCTTAATAAATCTTTTCATAATTTTATTTATAATAAATGTTAATTTTTGATTTGTTATATATTTAATTATGAATAATGTTAGAAATCATGAAAAAAAAAATATTATGAAATGTATTATGAAGATTTTTCATCATTTGATTAATATGTAGTGTTTTATTATATATATAATTTAAAAATAGAGAATCTTTCATGATCATTTTTATAATATTTTTTTTATAATCCTTAATATTACTCTTTAATTATATAAGATTTTATTTTCTTATCACAACATTATAAGTGTATTTACAAATATTAAATGTGAGTGTCTGGCATTATTCTTTATTTATTTAGTTTCCCAAATGTAAATGTATATAGAAGAGAGAGAGAGGATAGCTTAATGATAATTTGACTTTCAATCAATGATGTCCCTAGTGGAGATTGTTACGTATGTGCTGCTTCTTTTTGTTTATTTTTAAAAGCGAGTTTTAGGTTGATCTTTATGTATTTGTGTCGGTGGCTTAAAATAAGTCACTTTTTAATTACTTTAGTTTTAAAAAAAAAAAAAAAAACAATAGTACTTAGCAATGACTTATTTTGATGGAAAAAAAGAAAAAGAAAAAGTAAACTTTAACTAAATTTTATTACTAAAGAAAAAACAACTTTTTTTAAATATTTATTCATTAAACATATAAGATTTTCTAATTATTAGTTTTCCCTAAAGAACTTGAAAAGTTATTTTATTTTATTTTATTTTTCTTCCAAACCCCAATAACCACGGCAGAATTGTGTTACGAGCCTGGACGGCCCCTTCAGATTTTTTTTTTCTTTTTTTCTTTTTTAATTTATTATTATTATTATTAATTTTATATTTATAAATATTTATAAAATATATAATGAGAAAATTTTTCAATTTTATAAAATTACTTCACTAACTTTTTATTTCATTAATATTTCGCAATGTATAATAAAAATAAGGGAAAATTATTTATAAGTCCTATTAGGAACAGTTATACCATGTTAAGTCCTAAGAAATTTTTTATTAAGTTTGCAGTCCTATTACAATTACAAAGTATTCCATTAAGTCTTATATATTGTGTTTTAATTAAATCACTTTACGATTATACCCTTTCTTACAGGTTGGAATGTTGTAACCGTTTTCTTTCCATATTTGTTGGGTGCCGTGATATGGGCCATTATCGGGGGAGTCTGTTAGGTTAAATTCGTGAGTCTTACTCTGATTTGGTTGTTTCATCTTCGAAATTTCGAGTGAGATTGTTTGAGAGAAAGAGATAAAATTGTGTGCTTATTCAATTGGGAGATGTTGCGCCACGCTCATGACTCTGTTAGGTTTGAAATTGGTGAGTGTTGCTCTGCTTTGGTTGTTTCAATTTGACGCTTTCGAGTCAGATTGTTTGAGTGAAGGAGATCAAGTTTTCTGCTTATTCGATTGGTGAGTGGTGATCTGGTTTTTTTCCGAATTATTTGCTTGCAATGTCCTCATATATCGTATGGATTTCGCAGTGTGTCATAGTAATCCATTGGTAGAGTTTGTTATGGTAATCTTGCATCAAGTTCCGTCGTAATGATATTGTCTTACAATGTTCACATATATGTCACATTACGTTTCGTAATAGTATTTTACGATAGCTTATTAGATTAGTAATTGAGAATGTTAGAATGGTACAGCCTTATATTGGCTCAATTCTGTAGAGTCGAAGGCTCTTACATGATGATTGTGTGTGTTACATTCGTTTTGTATGTAGTTTGTGTTTTGTAGTTATATAGTGTTTGAAAACATAAGTGTCACGTTATGAATCGCAAATTTATTGGGCTTCATTTGTTGCCTTATAAATGTCATATTTGCTTGTCTGTGGATACTATTGGAATGTATGTGAATGTAGCTCAGATACAGGTGGAGAAGTACTTGATTTTTGTATTGTGTTGTCTTATTCTTGTATTTACTGTGGACATATGTGTCACATTTTGTTTCGCAAAGTCTTTGGTTTCTAGTTTTTTTACAATTGTTTTGTGAATGTTTTTTGTACAATGTATGCCATGGTTAATGTTTCAAGCATTTTGTTGTGCAGGATATGGATATCATGCTTTTTTGTACCTTTCGTTCATCCACGGTTCTTTGTGAGGGTGTTAATGGATTGACATTAAAACGATTGATACAAAATTTATGTGATAGGTGGGTGGATGTGACACCAAAGATCGATTTTAATATCTTACAAATTACCATGTCATGATAATCAAGTGATGTTATGTGATGATGTGGACATGGAAAACATGTTTTCCATTACAAGGTCCATTGGTCTTGCCCATATCAATGTTGTGGTTGACTTGGAAAATGAGGTGGACGATTTGAATCGAGGTACTCAAATCGGTGGTGCTATGTCGCAAATCATTTGGATCCTCACAAAGGATCCATTTAGTGTCCCCAACCTAGCGAGATTTGTTGGCCAATTATTGTCACCATAGTGAGAAAATGTTGATGACAGCTTGATTGGTCACAGTGGTATTAGTCATGTAGGCCAATTTTTGAAGGGGTGTTGTCGCTGCTTGGTTTTGTCCAAATATGCTATTGAGTGTGGGTTTGACTTCAAGTTTGTTAAAAATGACTCGATTCGAAAGTTACTGGCAAGTGCACATTTCGAGAGCAAAAGGGGTGTTCATGGTTGGTACATGGAAGGGTTCAACTATGCAACGGTTATTTTTACTTGAAGAGGTTGAACAACTTGCATAGTTGTGGTGCTGTTGTCCGCACTGGGAAGAATAACAGAGTTAACTCTGAATTGGTTTGCAATGTTATCGTGATCGTTACGCGTGATAAGTCACGACACGCCCCATCGACGTTGTGTTTCAGCAAAAAAAGGAGTACGGCCTTAATGTTAGTTACCCCATAGCATGGCAAGGTGTGGAGAAGGCAAGAGGTGAAATGTATGGTGACTATCATGCTACATTTGATCAACTTAGGTGGTACGCGGATGCGGTTATGCATTACAACCCTGGAAGTTATGTCAACTTGGATTTTGAGGCTACCTGCGGTCGATTTAAGCGGTTCTTCATTTCATTCGGAGCTTGCATTGACGGATTCAACCATATATGCCCATTATTGTTTCTTGATGGCACTTTTTTAAAAGGGAGATTTAAAGGCAATTTGCTTGCAGCGACGGGGAAGGATGGCAACAAAGGTATGTCTCTTATGATGATTACTTTATACTTCCATATAGCAACGCAGTACATTGTGGCTAAGCTTTGTTTTTAAGTCCACAACAGTAGGATTTGATCCCCATGTGCCAGATTGTTTCCAATGTAATGTTATTTTTAGTAACATTGTCTGTGGTGCGATTCGAATTGTGAACAATTGTTAGTGTGGACGTAAACTTTGTTAAAAAATATTTTATCTAATGGAAAAGGTGTTGAATCTGGCAGGTTTATTCCCATTAGCTTTTGCTATTGTTGACTCTGAAACAACTGCAAGTTGGACTTGGTTTTTACAGCAACTGACAAAGGTTGTTAGTAGTGCTCGCACATTAACTTCAGATCCGACCGTAATATTGGCCGCTTGAATCCTTGCTTGTCAGATTCCCATCTCACACCATGCATACCGCCATAACATCTCCAAGCAAATTTGAGGACAAATTACGATGGGTTGACAACCGTAATGCGTTTTGGTTTAATGGCGGTTCGTGAATGTGCGTATGTCTAATCGAGGCTTCATTTCAAAGATCATTGGAAGAAGCTAAAAGGAACAGACGATCTCGGAATAAATAATTTCTTGGAAGATATGCCACGAAGCATTGGGCCAACGATATTTCGTGTTCAGACGATACTTACAGGTGCTAACGTTGCAAGTACCGAATATGTGATAGCATTTTGATTATGTTTTGATAATGTGAACAGGGGCAAAAGGTATGGGGAGATGACCTCGAATGCTGCGGAATCGTTTAATAAATGGATACTTGATGCCCGTAATTATCCGATCACAAGGTTGGTTGATAGAAACAGAAATCAAATAATGACTATGAGGGCTGAGCGTAAAGTTTTGGCTACTAGTTGGAATGGGTTACTTTGTCCGAAAATGGAAAGTCGTCTTAGGGAGGCGTACTCAACTGGTTGCACATGGATTGTTAGCACCAAATGAAGACATATATGAGGTCCATTCATTTCCGACGGTGTTGGTAGACGCTAAGCTGCTCATGTTCTTGCTTCCAAAGTGGCAATTGAACGGATTCCCATGTGCACATGCGGTGGTTGCAATCTGAGTAGTGGAAGGATTTCAATACATTTGTTGAACAATTTTTCAGTTGATGAGTATAAAGTCTTATTCGATACATTCAGCCAATACCTACAGTTGACAAGCCCTCCTTCTCGGAAGACGATGTCATCATACGTCCACCAGCAGTTAAACGTCCTGCAGGGCGACCCAAGAAGAATCGAATACCATCTCGGGGAGAGAAACTAAGTCAAATTAGGTGCGGTCGATGTGGGCGTATGGGCAGTCACAACCGAAAGACATGTAAAGAACCAATTTAGTAATACGCATTTAGCATTCACTTTTGTAATAACAGCAGCATCATATTATCGTAGTAGCATGTATTGAAGCCAATTGATGACAGATTTTAATAAGTGAAGACACTGTTTACAATTGACCACTGTTACAGCTATGTTCTCTTTCACGCTTTCTCATTTATATGTTCCTGTTACATGTTTATTTATTTGGTCATGCAAACGTGTGTGTCAGACCTGCAAAATATGTTAGACAAAATGTTTTTGCCCACTGGCTTTGTATGTGAGAAGATGTTGACATTCACAATCCTCTTCTCCCAGTCAAAAAGAAAAGTGCAGAAAACTGTTACATATTCGGCATCACAATGTTGCTATGTAGTGTAAACAAGAAAACCTGTTCTATGAAACAGAATCACATCCTATTTGACATTCGCTACCATATAAACATAATAATTCACATTCACACAATCACATTCACATCTGTATTTCACATTCGCGAAAATAGTGCTAAACGCTGTCACACATTCACATTTGCATTTTTGGTGTAATAGGTATATAACCAAACCTATTGTGTTATTCACAATCGCATCCAATTTCACATTAACCATGACAGAAACGTAACCATTGACATTCACCATGACAGAAACGTCACTATTCACATTCACCATGACAGAAACGTAACCATTCACATTCACCTAACCACATTCACATTTGTATTTCACATTTTCAAGAAAGTGTAAAACACTGATATATTGACATTTTGCTTCTTCAGTGTTACAGGTTCATAACCAAACATGTTGTGTTATTCACATTCGCAATCGTTGTCACATTCGCATTCGCTGTCACATTCACCATAAAAGTCAATTAACCATTGTTGCCTATTGCCAAAACAAAATACAGTAATCCGTAATCCATATTGAGAATGCTATGAAACACATCAAAAACTTCCAGTATTTCGTGTACTAGCCAACTTTTAATACAATTCAAAAACAAAAACAGTGTGTTTATATATCCACAAATTTTAAATCTGCACCCAAGTAGCACCATCAGATAGTCAGTTGCCAGCCACAAATGACCTTCTCCTGTCATTGACAAATGACTTTACCATACTGGCTCGCATTGTTCTGCAGCTCTCCCCTCCCATTGACTTGTCGACATCTAGGTGATGCACAAATTGCTTCATAATGAAGCATACTATAACTCCACAATCATTCCTATTACAAAAATTAAAGGCATTACTAACAATGTCAAAACAGACCAGGTGCAATGTTTGGAAACATGAATGGCATATGTTGCAAAGAAACGTAACAAACTTACGAGTCTGGTTTTTGCTGGGGACAATAATCAACCACTAGAAGGTCCTTCACCAAGTCTTGTGATTCAACTGTGCCCTCCTTCAATCTGCGATTTATGTAATCCTCAAAGTAGGATTTCTACATTATTGTCAAATTTAGAATACAATAATTAGTGTTGTTGTCCAAAAAAAAAAAAATATCGCAGATTGAAAGTAATTTATGTTTACTAACCAGCAATGATGCTTCCCAATAATGCTTGTCTTCCCTCCCACGTCTTGGTTTCATAGAGTTGTAATGCAACCAAAAGCCTTCCTCAGTGTCATAAACCATTAATGTCCAATGGTTATCTAAGTGGATAGGGAATTGAATATATCTGGCCTTCAGGGCATGCGGGGCACGCAATGCCAAGTACCTGTCACGTACATCTTCGGCCACATCTCTTATCGTACGCTGCATACATTCATTTTGGGAATTTAAAATGACAAACTACAAATGACAACTTTCATTTCATCAGTTGCATGTCTTACCAAACATAATGTGCTGAAAATGTATGATTTTTGATCATCTGCGGATTTAGGCGCCTTTTGTCTCGCTTTCAGACATTAGCATTTCCGCATAGGCATCAATCACCTACGTGAAAAAGAAAACAATTTATATTTTCCTTCCCTTCAATACATGTATGTAAATTGCATTCTATGTGTATAAGCTTCAGAAGTTTTATGAATAATTACAAATACCATACTTACATTGCCTTGTAATGTGAGCCCCTTAATTATTGCCCGTATGTCATTGAAAGACACAGAGTTGGACACATGCGGTCCAGTCCAGACTTGTGCACTGCAATCCATTTTTTGAACAATAAATTCATGTACAAATGCATAATGATAAGAGCAAGTTGCATAACCTACCTGTCACCCCCTTTCTCATATGCTTCCTTAAGCTTGCCTTTCTCTTGTGTTGGTAACAACTTCCAAATTGGTAGACGATTAGTCAAGTCAAACCGAGTAAATGTACTGTCTGGGTCTGCAACGTTGTCAACCTCGATGATCTCATCTTGCATTTCTTGTTTACTGTCACACTCACCCTCTTTGACTACACCACTGTCAGATGGATATTCATATTCTGGCAGTTTATGCCTCCCCAAAACTGGTGGATATTCATATTCTGGCAGTTTATGCTCCTTCCTATTTTTCTTTTTAATGTTTCTCACGAGCGAGTTTTGCAACGCAGTTGTTCCAGTGTTTTGATTACCATCAGGCATTAAATCCACATCAGATGGCATTTGCCCGATGTCATTCATCTGTGTCACATGAGTATCCACGCCTTGCAACTCTGTGTTCTCATTCACATCAGCTGGAAACGATGTTGACAATGGTATAATGGCAAGTACGTTTGCCTCACAATTGTACATTTCCTCATTAGTTTGCTTTTTCTTATGTACACGGAATTTGCTGGGTGTATTCATGGATCGCAGATTCTCCAACTGTTCCACAAGCTTCGTGTTTTTCTCATTAAGTTCATCCAGTTGCTGCTTCATCCTTTCAATATCACATTCTTTCTGTTTATTGTTCACAGTGATTTCATGTTTTAACTTGGCACATTTTTCTTCATATACTGCCCTCATTGTTGCCAGTTCTATCTGTAATGCAAATATGACATCATTTTTACGTTGGAGTTCAATCTTAAGCACACCAATATCGAGCAGTGAGCTCTGGTATTCTTCAGAGGTAGACGCACCCCGAGCACGTCGATCATTACTCTTAGCACCAGTTGGACTGCGCTTTGAACTTTCGGCCTTTTCTCCTATTTGTTTAACATCTTTTGTCTTCATCAAGCGCCGTTCAGAATGAGTGATGTGCAGATCTCCTATTACAACCTGCAAACAATGTGAAAATTAAAAATCAAAAAAAGCAAATTGGCACATCTAATATTTACTCTAACGGTACAGAAAATCATACTTCCACATCATTTGCCTGCTCAATGTCCACTGCTCTTATCTTTGTAACCAACTTGCTGATATTCCATTTCATAAACCTCGGAAAAACATCTTCACGGTCTGCTTCTATCAAGTTTGTGTGCTCACATATCCAAAACTGTGTGACCATGGGTTAAAAATATTAGTTGTTAAAAGTTTTTCAAGACAAATACAAAATTATATTGTTGGAAAAACAAAAAAACAGAGCACTTACAAGTAGGGCAGTAACACATCCAGTAACTTTCTCAGGCTTAGAGTGAAATCCCTTAATTGACTCCATCAAAGTTGTGCAGATTGCTCCAGCCCAATCATATGCCTTCATGTTGTCTAGATCCTCTACAACTCGGACAAACCCCCATCCGACGGTCTCGCCTGAAGTAGCAAAGAATAACTTCCCACACAAGTACAGACTCAGTAGCTTTGCTACATCTTCGTGATCCTGAGTTGTGTCCCCGAGTAATGCTTCCATTAATAGTTCTTTAATGGTCTTCAAGTTTATGCGTGCTATTTTGGGACACCTTCGTTGAATGAAGTCAGTTGGGAGTCTTGGCCCATGTGACACATCTAAACTCTTTTTACCTCCTTGAATTCCAAATATTACTTGAATATCATTGCTTGTAAACTCAATATGATTTCCACCAATCATGAAAGCTGATTTATCTGGAACAAATGTCTGAATGATCCTCATTACAATGTCATCACATTTTTGGAAGTCATGTTGGTTTAGATTGGTTTGTCGCATCGCATTCAACAACAACCAGAACGGTGTTCAAGATGCCGCAAATGTTCATCTTCCAGCTTTTGACATCGCCACTAGCTTGACAATTCCAAAGAATGTTGGAACGGTAGCAAACCTGTTTGTTGTTTGTTCGATCGTTGTTGAGGCTCATATTTCAGCTTCTTCCTTTTTTGGGCACTGCTTTGGCGTTGTGCGTTCACATTCTGTGACGGAGTTTGAGATCGCCGTCTTTTACCAGTTCTAGTCCCTTCACTGCTGCTCACTTTTGCCTTGGAGCCTGTCTGTGGTGTACGTTTAAATGTGCCTCCTGAAAAAAATGCCACCAAAAAATCATATTTCATATACAATCAAGATCCCACGGATAATGTATGTAATTTAAAAGCAATATTTAATTTAATAGCAATATGTGACTAGTGTCATTGACAAGTAGTTGACGTAACTGTGACAAATTAGGTAGACACACGCCCAGACATGTTTTGTAATGTGACTGAGAAGTACTTAATGTAAGTGTGACAAATTAAGCGCACACATTCACGGCGATGACTGTCACAAAATGCGCAGACACATGCCCGGAGATGTTTTGAAATGTGACTGACAAGTAGTTAACATAACTGTGGCAAATTAAGCGCACACATTCACGGCCATGACTGTCACAAATTATGCAGACACATCCCCGGACATGTTTCTAAATGTGACTGAGAAGTAGTTAACATAACTGTGCCAAATTATGTGGACACATTCCCGACCATGTTTTGAAATGTGGCTGAGAAGTACTTAACGTAACTGTGACAAATTAAGTGCACACATTCACAGCCATGTTTTAAAATGTGGCTGGGGAGTACTTAACGTAACTGTGACAAATTAAGCCCACACATTCACGGCCATGACTGTCACAAATTACACGCACACATTCCTGGGCCTGTTTTGAAATGTGACTGAGAAGAACTTGACGCAACTGTGACAAATTATGCGCACACATTCACGGCCATGACTATCACAAATTACACGCAAACATTCCGGGCATGTTTTCAAATGTGACTGACAAGTACTTCACATGACTGAGAAATTAAGCGCACACATTCACGGCGATGACTGTCACAAAATGCGCAGACACATGCCCGGAGATGTTTTGAAATGTGACTGACAAGTAGTTAACATAATTGTGGCAAATTAAGCGCACACATTCACGGCCATGACTGTCACAAATTATGCAGACACATCCCCAGACATGTTTCTAAATGTGACTGAGAAGTAGTTAACGTAACTGTGACAAATTACGTGGACACATTCCCGACCATGTTTTGAAATGTGGCTGAGAAGTACTTAACGTAACTGTGGCAAATTAAGCGCACACATTCACAGCCATGACTGTCACAAATTACATGGACACATGCCCGGAGATGTTTTGAAATGTGACTGACCACTAGTTAACGTAACTGTGGCAAATTAAGCGCACACATTCACGGCCATGACTGTCGCAAATTATGCAGATACATCCCCGGACATGTTTTCAAACGTGACTGAGAAATAGTTAACGTAACTGTGCCAAATTACGTGGACACATTCTCAACCATGTTTTGAAATGTGGCTGAGAAGAACTTGACGCAACTGTGACAAATTATGAAATGTGAATGAGAAGAACTTGACGCAACTGTGACAAATTAAGCGCAAACATTCACAGCCATGACTGTCACAAATTACGCGCGCACATTCACGGGCATGTTTTCAAATGTGACTGAGAAGTACTTCACGTGACTGTGACAAATTATGCGCACACATTCACAGCCATGACTGTCACAAATTACATGCACACATTCGCGACTGTGTTCTGAAATGTGACTGAGAAGTACTTCACGTAACTGTGACAAATTATGTACACACATTCACGGCCATGACTATCACAAATCACGTGCACACATTCACAGCCATGTTTTCAAATGTGACTGAAAAGTGCTTCACATAACTGTGCCAAAGGTGTGTGTGTAATTTGTCAAATTTGTAATTTGTCACATCTGTGTACCTAAGTGAAAACAACCAAACGATATCGTACCACAACATGGGACTGTAGACACAGTCCAACTTACATGTTCTTCCAGTCACATCCGACACTAATTTCATATTGGTCCACAATGACATTCATTAAGTGTACAACACACAACAACAAATCCCCAATATAATATACAAAACACAGTATTATGCTCGGATCGAGAAAAAAACAAATAAAGTCAATTAATGAATGTGACTGTGGCCCCAGAATAGTATACCAAACGCAATGCAACAAGGAATCAAGGATAAATCACCCACACTGGGCACCGCGTAGAACCTCCATCGTATAACACCAACATACATACTATTTTCAATTCGGAAACTGTAAAATCAATTATTCAACACAATTGTCACAAAACGCATAAGTAACAAAGCGATTACATCAAGGTCACATAAACCCTAGTTTTGGGTTGTTAATAAAAATCAAAAAAATTAATATTGCGAAACAGGGGCGAATCCACACTTACGTTTCGGAGTCATGATTCTTCGTTCTGATTGTAAATGATAACCGTTCTCACTTTCTCGTCGAACGTCTCCGTCGAATCGCTCCCCTTCTCCTGTTCGTGGTGAGTTTGCAAATGTGAAGAACTGAATCAGATTTTTTGGGGGTTTCGAAATGTTTTTTGGGGGTTTGGAAGTGTTTTATGAATTTCGAAATTTGTGTATATTGATATGATCCTCTACCATTAAGGGTAAATGTGTCAAGTAAATTTGTATAGGACTTAATGGAATATAAGTTATTATTTAGGACCTAATCTACCATAAGTGTATGAAAAAGGATTTATAAATAAGTCTCCCTAAAAATAATCTCTAATTAGTTAATGTTTTAAATAATAGCATCAATTAGTTAACTTTTTATAGATATATACTGATACTCCAAAGTCCAAGTCGAATCTAGATATGTATGGTACACTCTTTCTTCTTCTTCTTCTTCTTCTTTTTTTTTTTTTTTCCTTTTTTATTTATTTGTTATTATCTAAATTTATATGATGTAATAATTAGTATGGGCATTGGGGCCTTCCTTTGGCAGATTTAATTGGAAATACTTATAGGTAGTGAAGTCGAATAATGTCGATGGTTAATTTATTTATAAAAAATGTTTGAGATTCTTAATAAATCTTTTTATAATTTTATTTATAATAAATGTTAACTCTTGATTTGTCATATATTTAATTATGAATAATGGTAGGGATTATGAAAAAAATATTATGAAATACATTATGAAGATTTTTTATCTTTTAATTCGTGTGTAATGTTTTATTATATGTATAATCTAAAGATGAAGAATCTTTATAATATTTTTTTTTATAATTTCTAGTATTATTATTTAATTATATAAGATTTCACTTTCTTATTGCGTCATTATAAGTGTATTTACAAATATTAAATGTGAGTGTGCCATTATTCTTTATTTATTTAGTTCCCTAAGGTTTTGTTTGATTCAAAAGATTAATAGTGAAGTATTAATAATTCTATTAAATTAGTGTAGTATTTACTATCTAATTGGATTAATATTCATTGGATTAATAATCTCACCCCTACCCCATTACTAATAATCCTACAAATTTGTTGGATTAATTATCTATTGGATTAATAATCCTAAATCAAAATGTTAAAACAAACATGAAATAATTGAACCCACGGATTAATAATCCCAATCTCATACTCTAATTCACCCAATCAAACATACCCTAAATGTAAATGTATATAGAATACTCTCTCTCTCTAGAATAGCTTAATGATAATTTGACTTTCTATCAATGATGTCCCTAGTGGAGATTTACGTATGTGCTGCTTCTTCTTGTTTTTATTTTTTTTTAAAGTGATGTTTAGGTTAATCTTTATGTAGTTGTGTCGGTGGCTTAAAATAAGTCACTTTTTAAGTTTTTTAGTATTTTTTTTTTTTTTAAAAAAAAAAATAGTACTAAGCAATGACTGATTTTGCTGGAAAAAAGAAAAAGACAAAGTAAACTTTAACTAACTTTTATTACTAAAGAAAAAACTACTTTTTTTAATATTTATTCATTAAACATATAAGATTTTCTAATTATTAGTTTTCCCTAAAGAACTTGAAAAGTTAATTTTTTATATTTTTTAATTTTTTTTTTCCCTCCCAAACCCCAATAACCACGGCAGAATTGTGTAGGAGCCCGTACGGCCCCTTCAGATTTTTTTCTTTTAATTTATTATTATTATTAATTTTATATTTATAAATATTTATAAAATATATAATGAGCTGATTTGTTAATTTTATAAAAATTACTTCACTGATTTTTTATTTCATTAATATTGTGCAATGTGTAATAAAAATGATCTCTAATTACTTAATGTTTTAAATAATAGCATCAATTTTGTCAAGCCAATTTTATTAATATAAGAGGTATATATCACTAATTTTTTTAATCTTAAAAAATAAAATGGTATGTACACTTTTTTTTATGATTAATGTTAGAAAACTTAAAATTTCAACCTAAATTTATTCGCAATGACATAGCAGTAGTCGTGTTTTAATTAATTGATTTCTAAACAAATCAATTAACATGTAAAAGCATCTTCAATCTATATGTCAAATAAAATTAAAGGTAAGAAATTGACATATGCTAATTTGACATCTCTGGAAGCTCTCCAGTCAAATTTTATTACTTTATTATTAAAAGATGAATTAAAAATTATTTTATTTCTAAAAAAGTGTTATAATTATTTTTTATATGAACTAAAATGCTTTCAACTTTTGCCCAATCCATGTCATATTTGACATATGGGGTGGAGTAAAAATTTGGAATCAAATTTGATTGCCATAGTTTAACCGACTCACATCTAATAGGTCAAAACTTTCAAAATTAAAAAAAATCTATTTGTCAGATTATTTAAATACTTCTTTTACAACACTTAAATAAGAAATTATGTTTTAATAATATATCAAAACTAACTTAGTATTTTTTATGCATATATATTCGTCCTCCAGACACAATTTCTAGTTCAACCCCGCGAATAAACATTATGTTGGGATTCAATTAACTCTCTATACCATATATTTTCCAATTTTTAAATTAATAACAAAAGATAGCCTTTTATAGCTATAGGTGGAGATAGTGCACTAGATCATGGATCAAGATAGGAGTGATAAGCGAACCGAACGAGTCGAACAGTTAACTATTCAAGTTTTGGTTTATTGATTTTAACGAGTTTTTAAAATTAATTTAAGTTTTATTCGTTAAATTTTTGAATCAATCTCAAACGAATTTTTATCTAGCCAAGTTCAAGTAATTTGATATGTTATATTATTTTAGATTTATTGAACTGAGTCGAACAAGCAATTGATTGTTCAAGTTTGATTTCAAAATCTTAACAAATTTTAAAATATGTTCAAATTTGAATTGTGTATTTAACGAATCTATCTCGAATAAATTTTTAACAAACCAAACACGAGTCACTGGAGCTATTAAATTCATTTATCACCCCTACTCAATATTGTTGGGCAAAGCCCGATCCAGGACGCGGGAAGCTTAACAACGAGGTAATCACGAGACCCTTTATTTGTGTTGATATATATATATATATATAATTCAGTGTGTGTTTTTTAAAAAAAGAATCAGAAGAATATTAAACTTTAAATTTTTAATAAATCTATAATTATTTCTCAAAATAAATTATTAATTAATTAACTAAAAAAATGAGACCATTTGCAGACATCCAATCTAGTAATTCCAACTATTTTTCTGAACTGTAAAATATCAAAAAAATTTAGTGAACTATTTTTAAGGTAGCTTTTGATTTCCACCCCCACCGCCCCCCCCAAAACAAAAAAAAAAAAGAAAAAGAGTCTCAATTAATATCTGGACAATTTGACAAAGACAACATGTGTTTTTGGTGGACCGTCGTTAGCTTTTGATTTTTGCCAAGAAAAAAAAAAAAGTCTCATATATATTTTTTTAAACGCCCTCAAAATCAAACATACAATTGAATTTAAGGGGTAATTTTGTCTTTTCACAATGGGGTACGTAGTTTGTTGCGGCTATAAATGAGAATTTGGCAGGAATCGCCATGTTCTGCAAGGGTAGAAGAAGGATGTGCCAGCTGTGGGGATGGGTGGTCCTTGTTCACAAAAGTCTCCTTGTTCTCTATGTCCACCAACATGTCTGAAAAATTATTTAGTGCACTTGAGGCGAACGAAAGTAGTGTCTTAATTTAATTTTTGTTACTTAAAATAGTAATAAATTTTTTTTTTTTCTTTCTAAATTTTAAAACACAATTGAAGAAGTGTCCCACTATAAATGGAGTGGACCAAATGGTCCGTATTTTCATTCATTTGCCATGCAAAAATTGGTCCACTTGACTCGAGTTTGATTTATTTTTTATTTTTTTTTACAATTTTTGGTTTTGTTTTTATTCTTTTTTATATTGAAAATGAAGAGAGGAGTCGAATTTGTAATTTATTAATGATTTTCATGATTTTTGGTTACTGAACTAACTCTATTAGAAATTTTGTTGACCATTAATTTAAGAGTTGGTTTTGCAATTACCTTTTTAATAATTTTTTAAAAATAATATTCATGTTCGACAAATATTAAAATAGTTACTTTAATTTTTAATCGTTAACTTTTTAACCAAAAGCAAAAACACCTTTATTTTAGAAATACCATTTAGGAATAAAAAGAATTATTTTCAAATGGCTGTTTGAAGAATCTTTTTTTATTTTTTATTTTTAAAGTGAGTGAATAAGATTATTGTTAACTGAGACAATTCAATTATAATGAAATCATGAACAACTTTGCATATTTCGAAAAATGGTACTTTTAACACCACTATGCGGTTAACTAACAAGTCAGCAATTGCTCTCACCAACCCAACTCAGTGTGGGGTTACAAAATTTAAAGAAAAAAAAGTGTAGAAAACTTTTATAGCTGGTAAGTATGATTGCAAACTGAATTTTTTATTTTTTATGTTTTTTCAAATGTTTTTTGATATCAGGGTGTATGGTATGGAAATTAAGAAAAGCACTTTCCTAAATTCCACTGCACAATAATTAATATTTTCTGTCTGAAGCAAACACACAAATCTTAGTTAGCTGTTGGATGGGAACCAACACACTCACTCACCTACAAATCAATTGGCTTTCCAAAATAATTTGCTTTAAACCTACAAAAGCAAAAGCAATAACAATCCTTAATTTCAGTAGGCTTTTAGGGCATCCCCTCTCTTTTAAGGGTAACTTCAAAGTTGCCCCTTTTTGGTGGTATAACGGATCAACCCTTAAACAACTAATTAACATCATGTTACTTAAGGACCAGTTTTATGTATTTATTTATTTATTATAAAAATAAAAATAAAAATAAAAATAAAAATTGATGTGTAGGCTGATTGTAAAACCGAAGCCCACATATGTAAATGCTCAACGACAATGTATGGACCCATGCGATCAACTATTAATGTCCAATTGACAAATCCGCCGATTTAGTGTCTGTATCCACCTGAGAAGTATTACTCTTGTTTTTGTTTTTTTTTTTATAGGAAGATAATTTATTTGGTGGTGGTATACGTATTAATTGGTATACTAATTCGTGTATCAATATATGTTATGATATTGCTATTTCAATACTATAATCTCACCCATTATATAAATCACAAATATCCAAAACCTCTAAAATTATATCATATCATTCATTAATACACTAATTAATAATTATTAGTGCACATAGTATTATTTTAATTTATTAGTAAACAATGGCCTCAAGGCCTACAATCAAGCAGGGCTCCCCTCATAATCCAATCTGGCAAGTCATTTGGGTCAAAATTTAGAACTTAGAAATTATCTACATCATGAGTGGGATTTGATATTTGGTCCAATAATTGATATTTTATAGAGATAAGAATGATAAATTATTATTTTTATTTCATTGCCACTAAATCACCCCACTACAATATATAAGACTATTCGCGACTAATTATTTTGATTTCTAAAACCATTATTTTGGTCTCGAAATGTTCTTGTGACGAAAATAAATTCGGCACCAAAAACGTCACTAAAAGTACGTCCAGAAAAGTCAAAATTGACTTTTAGTGACGAATTTTCAAAAGTATCACTAAAAATAGCAATTAGCGACGAAATTTGTATGGTCACAAAATGTTTGATTTTGCAGAACTAAACATTTGGTTGCTAATACTTCGTTACAAAATGTCCTAATTTGATCAGAAAAAACAAAATAATGACATTTTCAACAACAATTATTTTGGTAGCTAAAAGTAAAATTACTTTCTCTACTATATATTATCATCACTAAAAGTCAATTTGAAAAAAATAAAAATAAAAAATTGACATCCACTCATCAAACAATTCTCAAACCATAATGAGTATAGAAAGCAAATTTTTACAAAAAAATAAATAAATAAATAAAACTCAAAGATGGCAAATAAGATAAATAGCCTCTAATGTGATCAAAGCAAAAATTAGAAAAAAAACAAAAAAACCAAAGATGGCACTGAGAAGAATTGTTCAAGAGATTGGTTAGCACCATAACTACCTTGTAAAACCATAAAAAAACATACTTTAGTATAAGTATCCATCAATCAAAAAAGAGATATATATATATAATGTTTCTAAACCATTCAATTACAATAAAAACTTAATCCACATATTGCAGTGAGTGTTTGATGTCCATACAGTTAAAATTAACTTCAAAATGATATTTTTTTTTTATTTTTTTAATTACCTCTTTTCAAACATAATAGCCACATAAACATAATTTAATCTATCACCAAAAATTACCTTCAAAGAATATGTAAAGCATAAATATTATAAATAATACCTTTGTGAGGATGACATTGAGGAGTTTGTTCCTGCTTTTTATTCATATAGCTCCGATTGATGACTGTTTATGAAACAACTACGATTAATACAAATTGTGTTTCTAATCAAAGTACCAAGATGACAAACAAATACATGGGATTAAAATATATATATATATATGTTAAGAAAAGGGGGCATTAATTTCATTCTCTACCTGATTACACTCATCTGCATTCATCCTTTACTGGATCTTACCAGTCAAAAAAAAAAAAAAAAAAAATCCTAATTGAATGTAAAGAATATGAAAGAATGAAAGGATACCACAATCTAATCATGGTTGTCAGTAAAAGAATTGAAAAATCATTCAGTTGGATGATGGGTATAAGGCAGTACATCAAATAAGACCTCTGTGAAGACCTTGATGGCAATGAAATGAGAAGAATTCAAACTTGAAGTTGATAAAATATTGGACAAAGAAAAAACTGAGTAATATATCGCACAAGGAACCACTACTACTAGACATTAAATCAAACAAACATATATTTTTTTGGGGTGCTATATAAAGCTAGAAATTATAAGCAAAACTAAACATTCACGCAGAACACAACGTGTAGATTATTCCAATGATTAAATTGAATATCAATAATAATGGTTAAAAAGCAAGCACAGAAAGTCATATAGATATATGAATATATGTATATGTAAGATGTGAAGGAGTAGAGGTTTGATTGTACCAGCCATGCAAGCGCTTGTGGTGCATAGGTTGATGGTGAAATTTTACGGGCAAGAGTTCAACAATAAGCATTTTATGAAACTTTATTGTCTTCAATGGGGATCTCCTCTACACTTTACAAGTACCTCCATCTCAACAATCCATAAGAAATGAAACTTGATGAAAATCAAAATACATGTCTGACAAAGAAGAACTTATCTCTCAAAATTATTACAAGGATAATAAAAAATTAGAAGCCATGCAACTTCAAAGACTTTTTTCAATTTGTGACTAAAGGAAACAAAGAAATTACTCTGAAACAATAATTTGTTTGGTTTGTGGTGGAGGTAAAGTGGTGGTAAATTGGCAAACACAATGGAGATCAATGGTCCTTGCTTTTGAAACATACACATAAATTTAATTGGATTTATTAAGTAATTTTCACTCTGCTGAGATGTAATGAAAGGTTGAAGTTACTAAATTTATACTAAATTAAACTGATATCAACTGAAAGAGTCCATAATTACCTTAGTCTTGGTGAAGAGATTGCTTTTCTTCTTCAAGAAAGTAGCATGATCAAAGCCTTCCAGCTTCAATTTTGTCTGTTCAAATAGAATGTCATGATTTACTATACATCCTAGGATTCGTTTGGAAATTAACCTTTTTTTTCTGATTTTTTATGAAAAAATGTACAAAAAAATTAGAGAGAGTGGATTATCTTTTTGGCTAATTTAGCCTGTTCCCAAACATATAGCCTTAATGTTCTAGTTTAGTTGCTGAGGAAAGAAAAAAAAAAAAAGTGATGCTTAAATTTTTTAGATAAGCTTCACAATTGTGATCTAATAGAACAGAAGGACTCCACTGACGTAAAGCTAATACAAACATAAATTCATAGAATTCTTTTTTTATACTTCATTTTCAGCATCCAACATAGGAAAAATGAAAAGAAAACCACACAAAATTGAAATTTTTTAAAAATTAACCAGTGGATTGATGTTAATGGTACCTTGCGATTATCTTGCTGAAGTTGAGGTAGATGTAGAGGCAAGAGAGAGCATCGTCGAAGCCATCTGAATTAGACAAGATGATGAAACGATAAGATCAATTTGAAGCGTGAGCGACTTAAAATTAGTAAAAAGATCAAGCAGTGATCTTCGAGAGAAGTAGAACTTTGTTGAGTCTAAATTCGAATCAGTAATCGATGTAAAAAAAAAAGAGTAAGAACACAAAACAAACCTCAGAAAAGTAATGAAGTCGTGTTTAGATCTAGAACCAAAACAACCAAAAATAGAAAACCAACCCTACCTTTCAAAGAAAATTGATAATTCGAACAAAAACGAGAACTAATCACTGTTTTCTTCATAGATCTATATATACACATACATATGAGGCAGAGAGAGAGAGAGATGCACCAAATCTACAAAATAATAATAATAATAATAATAATAATAAATAAAATAAAATTGAAGGAAATTGTGGGTGTTGATTTTTGACCATACAACCAAATAAAGAACTCAGTTGGAGAGCATGAGCAGAATAGATTAAGCCTAACAACCTGTAATAAGAAGATGAGAACTCTGCGGTGTTTCGTCCACTTGCCGGCACTCCGACGATCAAGTCAGTAAAACTTTATCTCTCACAGACAACAAATAGTACTTAAACTCACCAGAAAGAATTTACCTCAGACCCACGAGGATACCTTGCTTTTGTAACCAGCAGTGACCTGATCCTTTTAAAAGCTTCACTTCAGTAGACTCAGACTCAATGCTCATCATGGACTCTCAGTTAGATAGGGATAAACTTTTCATAAGCCTTATCTTTATTCGGACTGAAATCTTCCCTTGTTCTTGGACTCTTGTCCCTTATCCGGATGCCTCGGGATTCCGATATTACCGTAGAACATCCCGGTAACACCGTGATCATCTCGGCAACATGACTGCTTCACATGGCACCTTAGCCAACATCTTGGGCTACCTTGGCCACGTAGCATCACTCGCAAAATACTTCCGCACAGAAATGATAAATCTGTTGTGAACGAAGCTTCAAATCTCAAATCAGCAAAAAAAAAAAAAAAAAATATGAAAAAGATGAAGAATCAAACCCATAGACTTCATGATATCTGTGTGTATGTGTATGAAAAATGATAGATCTACCTGATTGAAGCTTAACATCTCATATGTTCGATAGATCTCTTACGTTAGGTAATGATAAATCGATTTTCATGATCCATTTTCTCACATCGAGCTTCAAATGAGAGACAAAGAGAGTGAGAACTACAAAATTAGGGCAAAGGAGTGTTTGGTCCCGTGGATTAGAATAGTTTCAACAATAAAGATGGTGGCTTTTTAATTGTCCATTTTTTAAGAATCAAAACATTTGGTCTCTAAAACTTTAGTTATGATCAGATTAATTTGTCTCTAAATATTCCCAAAGAATTTAACCACAGACAATAAAGCATTTATGCAAGAATATCACAAGTTATGTTTTCATCTATAAAAGATTGTTTTTAGGCACCAAATTGAATTGGTCTCTAAAATTTAGTCAGTAAATAACTAATTTCTTGTAGTGCTTGAATCACCACTGGCATTGAAAAAGTCGTCAGTGGTAGCCAGCGGAGCCAACTGGTGTGGTGGTGATACAAACAAATAGACAAATTAGATGAATAAATAGGTAATACATGGACAAATAGGAGACGAGAGTCGGACAAATAAGTGTCCAAATAGGTGAACAGTGGACAAAAAGATAAATAAGGCCCCGTTTGGGAACATGCTAATTTAGTAACTTTTTGGCTATTTGGTTAAAATATGAGCTAAAAAAAACTAGTATGTTTGTGATGACTTTTTAGCTTTTTACGAAAAGATGTGCAAAAAGTAGAGAGAAAAGAGAATCTTTGACTTTTTAGTATGGGTCGTTGGCTTTTTGACTAATTTAGTAACTTTTTGACTTTTTGGCTAAAAAGAAAAGTTCCCAAACGAGGCCTAAATAGAGGTAATATGGTCTTTTCAAATTATTTTGTCTATTTAGGAACAAAAAAAAAAAAAAAAAAAAAGAAAGATCTTGGGACTTGTGTCTCCAAAATTTCAAAATTAAACTTATGGGCCTAGTGTCCCATAAATTATGTCTTTTAATTAATATTAGTTATGCACAAAATCGTGTTGGTTATGAATTGAAATGTTTGATAGATCAATCAAGAGTGCCAGCTTCATTACAATTTAAAATTGTATCGGGTTATATATGAAATTTGCATCGAGGTAATAGAATTGGATTTCATTTGAATGAAAGGGTGAAACCTTTCATAGTATCTATTCATATGAAAAGGTGTGAACCCAAGAATCATAACATTTTTAAAGATCGCGAATACTTTTAGAAATATCATTCTCATGGCATTTATAAGTGAAGCAAATGTTAGGATTCATACAGATGTCATAGGCAAGTATAAAAGAAAGTGCATAACACAAATTAGTTCGCTTGTACACACAGAAAGTTGTGTAATTTCTGTGTGGGGGTGATCGTTGTATTTTGAAGTCAATATGTCCATCAATCGCAAGCACCAAAGGCTAGGGTGAAACTATGTTTTAAAGACACAGTGTTCAAACATTGACCTCGATCACAATCTGTATTAAATTTACAGAATTTCTGTATGAAATTTCTTGTGTTTTATTTTATTATTTATTTGCATTAAATTAATTTTTCAAAAATATTTTCCTACAGTTATTACTTCAAATGTGGTCTTTGAAAGTTTTTGTGCTAAAATGATAATAGAATACTTTTTTTTTTTGGTGAATAATGATAATAGAATACAAACATGCAGTGAAGATGATCAAAATCTGTAAATATAATATACCTTAAAAAAAATGTTTATGTAACACAACCCTATTTTTTAAGGGGAAATTGAACGTCATCGCAGGTTTTAAAAAAAAGAAAAAAGAAAAAAAATTACAAATCAGTAAAAAAAAATTATCAATTTTAATAATTAAAGTTATAGATTTTTTTCATAAATTTATAAATACTTTGTTGAAATAGCGCTGGTTTGCAATTTTGCAATTTTTATTTATTTTTTTACTGTTGTAACCAATCAATCATATCAAATTTGGGTTAGTCCCTTTCTAATGTTACATTCACCCAGGCATGCTCACGTTCATTGCAATAGGATAGGGATCAATCATATCAAATTTGGGTTTGTCCCTTTCTAATGTTACCTTCACTCAGGCATGCTCAAATTCATTGCAATAGGATAGCGTAAGCCACATTAAATAGGCATGCTTTAGGTAAGCTACTTGAGTAGCCGAATTTATAGTTGATATATGCTTGCAAATGTACTAGAAGAAGCAAACAAGACTTGTATGTGACATCATGAAAAAAGATCACAAAAAGGCAAATAAAAAATTGAAAAAAAAAAAAAAAACTTTTTAAAAATTAAACCAAATAAAATGAGTTTGGGGGGTTAAAGGAATAAGGCTATGAGAAAGTGCAAACGATTTCTCGAAAAAAAAAAAAAAAAAAAAAATTCAAATTAAATAAATAAATAAATAAAAACAAACAAACAAACAATTATTTAACATATTGGTTGCTTATTGTAATCTGGCGAGGGTAAGGAGTTTCATCGGATAATGTTAGTCGATCTTTAACAATGTCTATTATTTTCATATTTCAAGACTAAATTTAATTATTCAGTAATTGTGGTGATAAGAAGGTGAGAGTCCAACTCTTCATGTACTAATTTAATAAATAACTATTAACTTTCGCTGATTAAAATAATTTATTATTCCATAGATTTGACATTGAGATTGAGATTGGAAATTAGATTGTCTTCCTCCTTGCCTTCCTCTGCGATTTCGTCCTCTATCACCTCAATCTCCCCTAGAGAAATTGTTGCCCCCCTCGAAAAGAACCTCGAGAATGAAATGACTGACTATTGTTCTCCGTAGATCGAGAATGAAATAAATTGATTATTGAAAGAATCAGAATGTGAAGTACCTCTGGTAATGGCATAGGCAAAAGGCAGATCTGAAGCATGAGACTGCTTTATAATAGATTCAACTTGAATAGGTTCAGAACATAACAAAGAACCAAGAGATTCTATGGAGATTGACTCAGATGGGGCTCTTATAGTGGTGTTGAAGGCATTATATTCGTTGGCAATTCATTAAAAATCAACAACACCAAATCTTCATCATCAATTGGGAAAGAGACTAACGCTGTGTTTGGTTGGGAGATTTGAAGAGGGATTTGGAATGGAAAAGGAAAAAGTTAGGTGAAATGTGAATAAAATATACCTACATTTCACTTAGTTTCACACACTTTTTCCCTTTTCCTTTCCAAATCCGTCCCCAAATCCCCCAACCAAACACAGCAGAAGGCTAACTGACCTGCAACCATTTTTACTTGATTCAAGTACTCTCTTCCATTGTCAAACATTTCTTAACCAGATGATTGAGTTTGTTAATGTGAAAATTTAACATATTTAAGAGAGAAATATTTTCTACCAATATTAATTGAAGGTTTCTCATAACAAATATGTATATGTTATTTATCTTTTGCATTTTCTTATTATTGTGAAAATTACAATTTTGGATTACGAAAATTATTGTATGTATAACACCATAAAATATATTTATATGTGGTATAAGAGCTCTTGTTCAAAAATTATCATGATTTTCCATCAAATATTATTAATTGCCAAATATTTTTTAGAAATCAATTACGTCTTTAATTACGAGGCAATTATTTTGGTGATATATGAATTCTACATAGACAATAATGTTCATACCTTCTCTGCTATGGATCGCGGCCGAAATATGCATGTTTTGATTTTTAATATTTTGTTATAATTTGGCATCCTATTTGTATATCTGGTTAAGATATGAAAAATCTAGAAACCCCTTAGATGTTGATTTGTGATTATGTATCAATTTTAAGCAGAATATAAAAAATAACAATCCCAATCAAAAAATCAAAAGAAAGAGACACAAAGATTTTACGTGGAAAAACCACAATTGGACACCTTCCAATTGTGATTAAAAAACCACGGGCAACAGCCACAAGAACAATCCACTAAGAAGATATAAAGGAATTACACAGGTATCACTCTCAATTATCTAGCGAATTCACAACGCCTAATTGAACCAACCTCTATGTGCCTCTTCCAACCCCATCTTCAAAGACGGAATTGTCTTTACGATGAGCCACTCGATTCCTCCAAAGCTTGTGCTCGAATTCTTGAAATTCAAGCCTGAAGAACAACTCTCTCTTTTGTGTATAACAAACAAACCTTTGATGTACCCTCTTTAAACCATGAGTTGAATACTCAATAAAACATCAAAGAAAAATAACAAAATATCCCCAGATATAAACCTTTAAGAACCAAAAAGAGGATCTGGAGGACTTCAATCAAATTACTTAGTTTTGGGAGAAAACCAAGTATTTATAGAGAACCAAAAGTAATCCAAGATTGGGAAGAAAACAAACTTCTTGAGAAATCCAACTTCTTGAAAAATCCGAATTCTGAGGCTCGCTCGAGCGAGGCTTTCCTGGCTCGAGCGAGGAGAGTAATTTTCATGATTTTTACTAGTGCCTTGGCTCGAGCGACGGATCCTTGGCTCGAGCGAGGAATACACTTCTTCAGGTTTTTGTATGGACGCAATCCTTGGCTCGAGCGAGCATTCCTTGGCTCGAGCGAGCAAACCTTCGCTCGAACGAGCTCTTCTTGGCTCGAGCGACCAATGGCAGATATGCAATTTTGAATGCAATTTTGAATGCAATTTTGCATTTTGCTTCGGCCGCGAGCTGACCGGGCAGCTCGACCCCCGTAATAATCAGCGAAGTGGCAATCTTGAAAGCCTTAACATCACAAACTCTCTGCATGGCTCGATTCGGATTTGGATTCGCATCTAATAAACTCAAAACCTCACTGAAATAAACGGCGAAAATAAATACATCTGAAAGGAGTTTTGTCAAACGGGGTTGCCAAGAATAAAAACCTAACAAGATAAATACCCAATTAACCTTTTATGTATTATTATGATCCAACCAAATTTTGTTGCTTGCTTGATGCATACAAATGCTACCATCTACTTATGTTTATGCAGAAATTTTTGTATACGGATAGGATATATGCTATGTGGTACCTTTTATTATTGTGATTGACTTTAATAGTAAGGTCCACTACATTTATATTGAGTGTTTGGAAAACAATAATGGACATATACATTTGTGATTAGTGAAAGGTAGTGCCACGTGGTACTGTATTTTGATCAGTGTGAAAAAAATAATAATAGTAATTATTATTACGTTAATGGCCATTATGGTAAAGGCTCATATATTTTACATGAACTTCAACATGATCTAATGTTTATGAATAAATTTATAATGTTTGTTTAATAAATCAATATGATTAACTTTGATGCTATTATCATGACGGACGGTATATTATGTTGATTATGATGATGAATATTTATGAATAAATTAGTATTTATTTAATAATATCTATGTAAAGTTTTTATTTTGATTTGAAATTTAAATTATGATACGATTGGTAATTGCCAAAGTGACCCAATCAGAATGATACATAGATATCAAATCAAATAATTAAAATTTAACACTCTTCCCAAGTATTAAAAATAATAATTTTGCAAACCAAAATTATTTAATTACAAATATATTAGGTTGGTTCAAAGGTGCACTTCTAAGTAATTTTTGAATTGGAATATGATAATTGATGGGTATTTATAATTGAGATTGGAATGAGTACCTAAAAGTAACAGATTACTTATTTTATCAACTAGTCTTATTGGTAAAAAGGTATCACAATAATTGTTAATAGTATGCCATTAGATTATCGCAAAGGTAAATCATGGTAATACTATTTACAATTGTTTAAACATGTGTTTATTTTGTCTAATTATCAATTATGGATAACTCTAGACACTAATGTAGTGAGCATGAATTATTAAGTAGAGTTTTTATTCGCTGCATTTGTATGTTTTATTTATTTCAATTCTGAGTAAAATAGATTTATCAAATTGAATATAATAAATTCAGTTCCATCTCGGTGTTCTAGATTTTGACTTAGTGTTACTATCAGATAAATATGCTACTACTATTGAATCAAGTAGTGTAAAAGAAAAAAAAAATCATAAAGTATAAAAGGATCGAACAAACTAAAAGTTTATTTTTTTATACAAATGATTATAGTGAACATTAGGTTTGAATTATTGCAAATTGATAATATTAAATAATGTGAAGGAACTTTTTCGAACTAGTAATAAGTTATTTGCTGAAACACTTATGGTTAAAGTTCATTGTCATAAAGTTCGATGGTGTATGTAGGATGTATAAGCATGCCATTAAATTGTCTAACTTGATTTTTCAATTAAATAATTTAAAGATATACATGAAAGAGTTTGTTTTTACGCAATTTATTTTGGATTCATTGTCTCTTTAGTATGAGTTATTCATATTAACTATAATTCCATGAATAATAAATAAAAACTTAATAAATTGACTAGTATGTTTATTTGAGAAGGGGCAAAACTTAAATAATTACGATATCATTTATTGATTTCCTAATTCAATGAACCAAAATGAAATGAAGAGCGCATTAAAAAAAGAAAAAAGAAAAAAAGATAAAGACATAAAGAAATAATCATATAAAGAAAATAAGTAAGCTCAAGATTGTCTCATAAGAAAGAAAATACTATTTATGTTTTTACAGATGTGATTAGGACCCCCTCATTTTCCCACCCCCACCACCCCCCCACACACGTGAGGGTTGGTGAGTGGGAGAGAAGAAAAAAAAAAAAAATACAATTTTGACCAATCAAAAGACAAAAGGGGTCGTGGGGGTACCTTTAAAAGGGGGTCTCAGTCTTTTTTGATGTTTTTAATATGATATAAGATTATTTTTAAATTAATTATGTTAAAACTCCAATTATAGTTATTGTATCTTATCGTTTATTTTTGGACACTGGTCATTAAAAATTTATGTTCCTTCTAATTTTGAAAAATTTTGTTTTATTTGTCTAAATTTAACCTTGATAGTTATTTTCAAAATTTGGAATAAATGTTTAGTTTATTTAAGAATACCTCTTTTTTTTTAATTCTAATATTATTTACGATTATTTGTATAAATTAAAGTTTGATGATGTATTTTCTCAAAAAATTATTTACTTTTAAATCATAATGTTGGTTCTAAATGCAGCCTAATAAATGAGAACTACTCAAACTAGTAGCATAAAAGGTTATAATATATTTTCTAAAAGAAGTTCTAGAGACTAGTAAAAGATAAGAATCTTTTGAATTTAGATTTTATTGATTTTATTGTGTATGGGTTGTATTAAGGAATGTAGCACTTGTGCCCTTTAAACTATTGGAGAATGTATTTAATTCATTTATTTTCATTTTGAGAGTCATTTGAGTTGTTGTATCTTGGTTTTGAAGGAATACAATTCGATTTGGATTTGTTGGGATTGTTCGTTCACACTTGTTTTCGTTGAAAAGTTCTTTAAAAACTTGGAAAATTTGTTCTGGTGTAGACACTAGTCTTCCTGGGGGTCGACACCACCTTTCTACCTTGCTCTTAGTGTCTCTGCTGGTTTAAAGGGTTGACACCACTGGTTCCATGGATCAACCCTTGTTTGTTACTGTGTTCTGGGTGTTGCTACTGAAATAAAGGGTTGACACCATTGGTTCCAAGAGTCGAATCTTGTCTGCTGCACACATTGGTGTCTCAACATTTCTTCTTGAGGGTCGACACCACTGTCTTGAGGGTTGACTCCTGTAAGTAAATTTCAGATTTTTGGGTACGGTTTGGGCCTTACTTTTTGTGGGTTTTGATTTATTCTTTTCATTGACTTTGGGGCTATTATTCTATTACTATAAATAGGCTCCAAACACACTTTCCTCATTATTTCTTCTCTCTCTTTCTCTTTTTTCATCTCTACACCGTGAGTCTCCCTTCTCTCTCTCTAAACTCAAATTTTTCACTTAGATATTTAGATTTACTCACCTAGAACTATCTTTTCACCTTGGTCATTTGAGAAAGATTGTAAATCTCTTCAAGGGCTTCCTTTTGATCCAAGTAGTTCGTGGTTTCCTCGCTGGGGATTTTTGGATTGTCTCCTTTCCGCTTCAAGAGGTAGGGATTTCTTTGCTCCTTTTCAATACCTCGTCTATAGATAGACATGTGGTAGATTTTATTACATAAAAACCATATTCATTATGGATTTCCTTGAAAGTCATAAAAAGGGATCTAGGGTTGATATTTGTGATTGAAGTTGTTTAGTTGGTTGTTGTTTGGGTTAATTGGGGAGTAGTTTAACATGTTTATGTTGAGAGAGAGGAAAGCCCTAATTTAATATTGTTGACTTAATGGATTTAAAGGGTGGAAGTTTAATAATCTTTTGTATTTTGTTAATATAGATTGTGTAATTGTGGTAATATCTAAAAGGGAGAAGTAACCATGGTATTGAAATTGTTTGGATTAATCATGTTGAATGGGGTAGGGTTAGGGCTTTGGCATCAAGGATTTGGTTTTTAATTAATTGAAGAGAATGAATTTTTAGAAAATGATTGGAGTAGTGTGGATTGGAAAATAAGGAAAATTGCTTTTTTTGGAAAGAAAATGAAATCATAACCCTTTGTAAATTAATAATGAACTAGGGGTTGGATTTTGAGACCTTTACATATTATTATTATTATTGGACTGAAAGTCTTGTGAGAATTAGATTGTTGTCTTACGTGTATTTAATACATATGCTTAGAGGTTTTGTTCTTGGTCATCGGTAGAGAATGACATTGTTGTGTTAAATAATATCGTGTATGCAGTACACTTATGTTATTATGCATTCTAGTATGTTGAGCATGTGCTGAGAATAAGAGGTACCATTACTTTCCAGCTAGCGCTTGGAGAATTGGCCGCACTTAAAATGAGAGGTACTAGTACCTTCCAGCTAGCGCCTGGAGAACTTAGCAGAGGTACCATTACCTTCCACCTGGTGTCTAGTAAATTGGTAGAGGTACCATTACCTTCCAGCTTATGTCTGGCAAATTGGCATTTTGTTATGGAAAGGTGTATCCTTGGCCTACCGTGCTTAAGGCAAGTAGAGCATTGTTTCGTTTCTCATTTTGTCTCGATGTATCCTTATATATCATGAGTAGGTGATGGTTATGATTGGGTGAGGCCGGGTTGTTTTATGTGATAGTGTAGTAATCATTGTACATGTATTGATTTCGTATTTGCATTAGAACATATATGTATGTACATTGGCGTATTGAATGAGTTGTCGAAACTGTTTCTTGACCATGGACTTAGGGCCAAGGGAATGTGATGAATGTATCAGAAGTGAACGTATGTTTTGTATTGGGCATAAATAATGAGAAGTAATCGAGTTTTATGAAAGTATTTTTAAAACATCCAGTTGTGATGCGTTATTTATAAATGGGAAATGAGAAAGAAAAGTGAATTGTTTGTGTTGTTGGAAAAATTAAATGATTTTTAGAAAAGTACCTGTACAAGTATATTTTCAGTATAAACGGTCACATTATGTATATGATATAATTTAAAGCATTCAGGATCATAGTTATTTGTATGTTGTTATTGTTTAGGATCATGTTGAGATCCCTACTAGACTTTCTGTTCATTATATGTTGCTAATCCTTTTTCAGGTGAATGTCGAAAAGTGTTTCAAGATCGAGGATCTTCTTTATTTGTTGGCCACAGGGCCTTTTATTTGTGGGCAGAATGCCATTGATATAAAAGGGTTAAATCTTTCTTTTAAGTTAAAAGATGTAAGCCTACGAGCAATTTATTTAATTATAACCCATGTTGCATTCATATTGTATTCAGATGAGAGAGTCTTTATTTATGTGTTCTTGTTGATGTAAAGAGCTTCCGCATGTTATCTCTTGCATTAAATCTGTAATAATGGTTTGGTAATAGAATTCGAGTAACAAAAAGTGGGGCGTGACAAGGAAAATCAAGTCAAACACATTATTGGTGTAAAACTGTCAATGACGCACTATTAGTGTAAAACTGTCATGACTTGCATTAGTGAACTATTTAATTATAATATTAAGAAGATTACCAAATTAAAGTAAGGTTGGATATGGTTATTGCCACCTAATATTTTTCTTATTAAATTTTGACATAAATTATCATATGAACAAACTGGGAGAACATAATACTAAATTTAATTATGGGCGAATTACACTAACGATCTCTATAGCGATTCTGGTTTAGACCTAACCCATTTTATATTCTGGATCCGAGTTTTATTATCTTATACGATTGTTCATGTCTTATTTCTCTTTATCCCTAATTGAGATTGAGTATTAGAGTGTCTTAGTTGTGTTTGGAATAAGTCGGGAGTTAGTTTTTCAAAATAGTTCCTACCTAGATTTTGGCTTCTTCGCTCGAGCGACACTTGCATAGAACTCTTAGTACTTTTGCAGATCTACAAAACTACTGGGAGTTGGCATTCTACACTTGAGTGGTCATCCTTGCGCTCGATCGGTCGTTCTTGAGCTCGAGCGATGGTCATCTGTCTGTAAAACTTATGGGAGTTTGTAATCTTCGCTTGAGCGATAAACTTATTCGCTCAAGTGGTCTCACTTATTGTGTCTGGTCGCTTGAGCAACACTTCTTGCGCTTGAGCAGTCTGCACATATATCAGATCGTAAAGTCACTTTTTGAGTCACTTTTTACTCTCTAAACATTTTAAAACCCTATTTTCTCTCACTCTCTCTCTCTAAAACTCACATTCTTTCTACAAATACACCTAGATCAATTGATTTCTCAACCCTAGTCCCTTTGTTAAAAAGGTAGAGCTCATTTAGAGTTTCGTTCTAATCGGAACAAAGTTGGGTTTCGGCGTTTTTGAAGTTTCTCCACTCTCTCTCTCGTCTTCTAAGCTTGAGGTAGGAATTTCTCTACACTTTCTTAAGATTTTTAACTTAGCTATTTGTAGTTAAAACAATATTGTGACTTGAAAATTTTTGGACAAATCTATAGGTTTCGGTTAAAAATCAAAAGAGGGGTTTTCAAATAGATTCTTAAAAATGGTTATAGAATTGGAACTAAGGTTGAGTTGTGATAGATGGTTGGTCTCTATATGTGGAATTGATTTTAGAAGGAAATGGGGTTTTTTCCTAAATATCTCAAATGTTGATTTTGTATAAATAAATGAAATTGTTGCTGGAAATGTGAAATTGGATTGATATTGATAAGGATGGTAGAGTTGGGTGTGTATTAGCACTCACATCTTGGAATTGGGAAAGTTTATCTTTATGAAAATTAATTATCTGTTTAGAGATATCTGTTTTAAGCTATCGGTGGAGGATAACTATGATTGTTGTAGAAATTACATGAGAATTAGGAGAATTGAAACTATTTTCTTATCCATTGCATTGAGTATTATTGCATACTTAACACATTGAACATGTTGTTGCTTTGAGAAAAAATGGGTGAATACCTTTGTGTATCTGGGTAGGAGTGTAGTTGTGGTATTAAGTTGGCCTGTGTGTCTTTGGTGAAAGTCCAGAAACCCATGCGGTTAGGTGTCGAGCCATCCGGTTAATACCGGTAAAAATGACAAATTGGTAGTGTTTGTAGCCTACTTGCAGACACATCCTAGAGATTCACAGTGTTGTATTCATTACCCCGTTTTCTATTATAAAGGAAATGATGGCATGATTTGAGATATAAACTTGGCATTGCACAGTTTTGGAAAGAGAAATGATAATATTTTGGCACGAGCATTGCACATGCATTCACATTATATCTTTGTTAAGATTCATAAACTGTGTTGTAGTATCTCTATTGGGTTTTAGCTTACCCTATATGGGAAAACCATTTCAGATGTTGATGATATGCCTCCACTAAGGACACAACTTGGGAGGAACTTAGAGTTGAATGCTTCTTTTTGTGTTAATTGTTGTATTTATTTCTATACAAGCCAAGGTCTTAAACTGTGTTGCATTTAAATCTATTTTGTTATAACCAAGTATTGTCTTGAAAAGCTATAAGCCTTTAGGACATTTCTTAATGGCTTAACCTGTATTTCATATATTTAACATGTAACACATGCTATAGATTTAGAGTTAAGACTTATGAATGTATAACTGCATGTGTTATCTTTTGTACTATGAGATCATATGAAATGAAAAGGTTATTAGGTTTAGAATGGTGTTGTTATTTGTTAATATTGTTATTTCAGGGCGTTACAGTGTCTGTAGTTTGGGTTTGTGTCATTTTGATCCCTAACCTTTCAATTATGATATACTTGTCCCTAAATTTTGAATCTCGTTCCAAATAAGGACAATTGAAGATATCATTTATTTTGCAAACAGAAAATGCTTCATTTCAAGGACAAAGTCATCAAATTGATAAAATATAAAATAGCTTGACCAAAATAAATGTTAAAAAGTTATTTTTGAATTTTAAAAAATTGTTTCTACCCACCAAGGATAAAATTATGTAAAAATGATAAATCTTTTACATTTTTATACTTTTATTTTTTTACCAAATTAATTTTTAGTGTAACAACCCAGATTTTTAATTATTTTATAAAATTTATACTAATATTATTTAATCATAGTTAGGAAAATATACGATTTATTTTGTATTATTATGTGTAATTTTATAAAATAATATAATTATTAAGAATTTAGGGGTTAAAGTATAATAATAATAATAATGGGTGTGGTAGTAAAATAAATAATTAATTTTCTGTTGATAGAGTGTAATTTAATTAGGAATTAATTTGTTTATATAATTATATTAAGAACCTGGGTCAAAGTGTAATTATCTTAATTATTTCTTAAGATAACTATAAATCAATGAGAATTATGAAACAATCTATGGAGGATTGAATCGGCCACGTGTTGACCGACGAATGGCCTCACCTCCCTAAAAATAGGATGGGATGATCAACCTGAGAAGGAAAAAAAGAAGAAAAAAAAAAAAGGAAGGATAGAAGAAAGAAAGAAAAGAAAGAAAGAAAGAAAGAAAATGAAAGGAAAAATAGCGAAAGTCGAGAGAGTCTTTAGTAGTGGAAAGAAAGAGTGAGGTATTAAAGTTAAGGTAAGTTATATTATACCTTGAGTTACCATAATATATTTTATGTATGTTTTGACTTATCATATATATTTTATACAAGTTATGTTTTATAAATTATTATAAATTATATTACTATTTCAGTTACTTGGATTAATTTCTGAACCCTATTTGCTAAAATGAAACCCATGGATATGTTTGTTTATATTTTAAAGAATATTTGGCTATAACCTTGTAAACAATTATGTTTTGTAAGTACCACCACGGGAGTCCCATGCCTTAGGGGACTTAAATAACTATTGGCTTCTGTTTGGTCACTTTGTGACCTTCTGTTTGTCATCGATCCATTGACCTCTGTTTTGTACGGAGCAAAGTGATGTACGAAGCTAAGTGCTACACTATTGTGGGAGCCACCTCTAGAGCTTGTACGAGCTACCTCTTGAACTGTACCTGCTCGATTGTCACTACTGACCTCTGCTCTCATGCATCGTGGTTATGGTTATTTATTTACATAATTTCTGTATTTCAGTTTCTGCCACTTAAATGATTTATTCACCAAACTGAGTTATGTAAATGTTTTGACCTAATTAACTATCCATGGTTATTTCATGTCCCTTATACTCATGGTATAATATTTCTCACTTTGCCATGTGTTTATAGCTGTTTACCAATTTTCAGGAATAATGCAATTCAGAAATAGCTTTTGAAAAGTCTTAAATGTGGGGCTACGGAATAGACACACACAACACTTTTATGATATGTTTATATGTAAATATTGGCCTTTTTGGTCAATAAATTTTGTAATAAAAATAGAAGCTCCAATGATTATTTTGGTACACTTACTTAAATATTTCTTCCGCTTGCGTTTATTAATTTATTTAGGAATTGGTCGGAGGTAATCTCAATTACTGGCCATCACGATACTTAACCCTTGGGTACGGGGAGCGGGTCGTGACATTTAGCGTGTGTTTGGATGATGATCATATAATAGGTGGTTGTTTTTTTTTTGATGTTTTTGGATGGTTACTATATAATAGATGGTTATTTTGTTGTTAATGGATATTTTTGGATAATTATCATGTAATAGATGGTTATTAGAATTTTATTGCGTAATTGATATATTTAATATATGAAATATTTTTAGTTTTTGAATTTTTTGATTTGATAGATTAGTTTAATAATGACATTAAAATTGTCATCATATTTGACTTTCGAAAAAATATAAACTAATTTAATAAAAATAAATATAAAAAGTAATAATTTTAAAAAATTATTTCTACCCTCTTAAAAGATAAAATTATATATTTAAAAAAAAATCACCAATTTAATTTTTAGTTTCTTAATCTTTTTTTCTTTTGAAAATAGATTTCGAATAACCAATAAAGTGTCAGCATTATTTATTAAAAAAAAGACTATTATATTTTAAACAACGTATAAGTTAACTAATACAAAATAAATTTTATGGCGACTTTGTTCTTGAAATAAATTGTTTGCAAAGGAAACATATTTGATTATCCTTATTTGCAATACGATTCAAAATTAAGGATGAAATGTATCACAATCGGAAAATCAGGGACTAAAATAATATTAGTCCCAAACTATAGACAATGATAGAATAATTTGTTCTTTAATTATTTAGCTATTATGATGACCCATACGAATTATATATTCAATACACCACTGGAGTAAGAAATGTAAGCAAATTTTGTAAGACTAGATTTATTCTTAATTATATATGTATGAGAGGGTAATTTGTAAACAAATTGGGCCGAGTTAGGAAAAGTTTTCTTTGGAAGTCAGGCCGCGCAATGGGCCGAGATAAGAGCTGATGGTGCTCGGTCTTTGGCTAAGAAGACACTAGGTCGGTCAGAGATAGGTTGCTTGGGGCTGGACCTAGCTATCTGAAGGTAGTCCTTTATCGGACCGAGATGTTGTCAATGGAGAGGGCTGAGCTATGTGTAGCTTGGCAGGGTGCAATTCGATAAATCGTCTTTCGATCACACAGCCCGAACGATAGGGGACCGGGACAAGGCAGCTTGGTCAAGAATGTATATCCGAGCATAAAGGAGTGGCCATCTCACTTGGCTTGCAGTGATGAGGGTGTTTTAAGGATAAGCATTATCCTTGGGCATGAGACTCCTAGGAGGACTCTGCATAAAGTCCTACTAGGATTGTGCAAACCATCTCACTTAGTTGGTAGTGAGTAGAGTGTTATCAAGATAAACACTCTTCATTGGGAGTGTAATTCTTAGAAGGACTCCTATAAGGAGAGTTGAAATCCTACTAGGATTGTGCCAAGCAGAATGTATAAAAGCTCATAACAGGACCAACGTACAGGTATCACAATTTCTACTTTAGAATACATAGAGCTTTTTATCTATTGTCTAGTTGTTGACTTAGGCATCGGAGGGGTTTCTGGCACACACCCACCAGTTAGCTCACATTTGTGTTTTTAGGTGGCAAAGCGACGATGTTTGGAGGAGTGCAAACTTGATCAATAGGATTATATGAAAAGATTATTTCACGCTCATACAATTGGCGCCGTCTGTGAGAATTGCAATCACAAAGAATGAACCTCTTAATTAAGTTTTCTTTCAACTAATTTCAATGGCGCACAATGAAGACTTGCCACACTCTGCCATTGATGGGCAAACCCCGGAGGGGGACGGAAGGCGCGAAGGCTTACCTTTTATCCCGCCCATGGCAGAGTTAGATCCCTAGTGACGGAACCCACGGAGTGATACCTTGTAAAATACGGGGCTCCAGTCCTCGTCGCTTCCAAAGCCCTGAAAGGCCAAGACGAAGGTTGGATCCTCAAGTTCTAGAAGATCAGGTAAGGGAGCAAGACGAATTGATACAGAGGATGGCAGCAGACATGGGGACTATGAAGCGCCAGATAAAGGACAAAGGGGCGACATAAGAAGAAGTGGGCAAGAGCAGGGCGCACCCTCGCCACTCAGAAGATCGTGACAGACAAGTCACACCATCACAAGCTGAAAGTAGAAGCCTCAGGTCAGGCGATACACAATCAAGGACTTCCAGGACTCATTACTCCAGGTCTGAGAGAACGAGGACTGAAAGGTCTTACACAGAAGGAAGCAGCTATCGGCCCGCACATTCGCACCAAACGACATCTAGGCACACGGAGTTGCCTAAGTCGGTGGACCTGTGGACAGTGCTTAAAGAAAGGGCTTGAAAGAGAGAAGACACTCAAGCTTGTAACCCCCGCAGAGTCTCCGCATTACAATGGTTGGCTCCAAGAACACATGGGAGTGTCGAGGTTGGAATGCCAGAGCCACGCCTTGCCTATGAACCAGCAGGCAAAGCGTTAGCAAGGTTATAGAGCTCACCGTTCGTTCCAGCAATAGAGAACGCACACCAGCCCAAATCCATTATTTATGAGGGGAAGTCGAACCCCTACATGCACTTGAGCCACTTTCGCTAGGTTATGGCCGTGTATTGGCGAAATGAGGCTCTAATGTGTATCCTGTTTCCTTTCAGCCTTGGTGACTTGGGTTTAACGTGGTTTGAAAGGTTGCCAGAAGGTAGCATAGCTTCATGGGCGCAACTAACGAAGGCATTTGTGACCAGATTCAGAACAAACACCGAGACGCCAGTGGAGATTAACCAGCTTCTCTCCATAGACATGGACGAGAAGGAAACATTGAGGTTCTATAATAACCGGTATTGGGAGACTTTTAATTAGATTAGAGATTGCCCCACAAACCTAGCTATTGCACAGTACAAACGAGGTTTGTCGGCTGGTAATAAATTGAGGAATTCAATGACAATGACGCCGCCTCTTACTATGGAAGTGCCGATGGAGAGAGTGCACCAACACATTTTAGTAGAGGAAGATGGGATGCGCACCAAGGCAAAGTTCGATACAAATAGCGATGTCGGACAAAACACCTTTGGTAAAAGTTAACACGGTCGACAAGAAGGACCGACTACGCAAAAATCTTTGCCCAATTAAGGGCAAAATGGGTTGGCAAGTTTGATTGACTCTTTCTAACAAATTTGTGCCCAACAGGGGGCAAAGGGGGTTGGCAGGTTTGACCAACTCTTTCTAAAAAAAATTTAGACTCCTTGCCCGATTGGAGGGCAAAGGCGGTTGACAGGTTTAACCAACAAAATTTTTTTGCATCCTTCAGTTGAGATCAAGATCTAAGCTAAAGGCGGTTGGCAGGTTTGGCCAACAAAAATTTTTAGACTTTTTGCCTAACTGGGGGGCAAAGGCGGTTGGCAGGTTTGACCAACAAAACTTTTTTGCACCCTTCAGCCGAGATCAGGATCTAGGCTAAAGGTGGTTGGTAGGTTTGACCAACAAAAAATTTTAGACTCCTTGCCTAATTGAGGGGCAAAGGCGGTTGGCAAGTTTGACCAACAAAACTTTTTTGCACCCTTCAGACGAGATCAGGATCTAGGCTAAAGGAGGTTGGCAGGTTTGACCAACAAAATGTTTACACTCTTTGACCAGGATGACAGTTACCTCGGCCAAAATAGGTTAGCAAGTTTGGCCAACAAAATTTTTGCACTCTTTGGCCGGGATGAGAGTTACCTCGGCCAAAGTAGGTTGGCAGGTTTAACCAACAAATTTTTTGGATTCTTCGGCCGAGATGGGTATCTCGGCCAAAGAAGGTTGGTAGGATCAGGTAAGGCTAAGCTAATTAGTTTGGCTAGACATACAGTCGGAATGATGCAAAACATTGAAAAAGAAACACAGTAACTGTTCCAAGAGATCAAAAATTTTCATTAATTGGAAGATGATTACAAAAAGTGGGGCATATAGCCTAGTTACACAGAAAGAACGACTCACTGTACGATTACGAACTCGAAAGATATATACGTTGAAGGCAAAAAGGCAGGATTATTCAAATTTTTGGCATGACGGCTGTAACAAGAGAACGGGGCTAATGGGGGCACGCCACGTATCCTAGGAATGACGTAGTGTTAGACATGCTAGATTAATGGAAGGACGTGTTGAGCAACTGACAAGACTTATTGAAATCGAACAAATTTTCTAACTCGACAGAGTTGGGCGTTCTTAGCTCGGCTGGAGGAAAATAATCCCAAACATGCTACGCAGATGGAATTAAGGGGCAATTGAGAGGGTAATTTGTAAACAAATTGGGCCGAGCTAGGAAAAGTGTTCTTTGGAAGTCAGACCGCGCAATGGGCCGAGATAAGAGCTAATGTAGCTCGGTCTTGGGTTAAGAAGACACTAGGTCGGTCAGAGATAGGTTGCTTGGGGCTAGACCTAGCTATCTAAATGTAGTCCTTTATCGGACCGAGATGTTGTCAATGGAGAAGGCCGAGCTATGTGTAGCTTGGCAGGATGCAATTCGGTAAATCGGCTTTCGATCACACGGCCAGAACGATAGGGGATTGAGATAAGGCAGCTCGGTCAGGAATGTATATCCGAGCATAAGAGAGTGGCCATCTCACTTGGCTTGCAGTGATGAGGGTGTTTTAAGGATAAGCATTATCCTTAGGCATGAGACTCCTAGGAGGACTCTACATAGAGTCCTACTAGGATTGTGCAAACCATCTCACTTGGTTGGTAGTGAGTAGAGTGTTATTAGGATAGACACTCTTCACTGGGAGTGTGATTCCTAGGAGGACTCTTATAAGGAGAGTTTGAATCCTACTAGGATTGTGCTAGGCAAAATCTATAAAAGCTCATAGCAGGACCTATGTACATTTATCGCAATTTCTACTCTAGAATACACAGAGCTTATTGTCTATTGTCTAGTTGCTGACTTAGACATCGAAGGGGTTTTCGGCACACACCCGCCGGTTAGCTCACGTTTGTGTTTTCAGGTGGCAAAGCGACGATGTTTGGAGGAGTGCAAACTTGATCAACAGGATTATACGAGAAGATTATTTCACGCTCGAAAAATCAGGGACTAAAATGATATTAGTCCCAAACTATAGACAATGATAGAATAATTTGTTCTTTAATTATTTAGCTATTATGATGACCCATACGAATTATATATTCAATACACCATTGGAGTAAGAAACGCAAGCAAATTTTGTAAGACTAGATTTATTCTTAATTATATATGTAATTATAGATTTTGTGGGATTTTAGTTTTGGGACACTCTCATTCTAACTGGAAACTCCATAATCCCCTAGACTTTTAGTACCCTACTCGATTACAAACATGACTTTCCCTTTTTGCTTTTTGTTTTTACTTCTAAAACTTTGTGAATGAGACTTTCATATTTAAGGGTGGGCCTGACAGTTTATCATTGGAATTTTCACTGTTGCATGATTAATAAAACTCGTGACAAGTTGTGGCCAGGTAAAGCTCTTTACCGGTTAGGGTAAATTACACTTTACCCCCTTAATTATTGTCTCATATCACTTTATTATTCTTAATTGAAAATTATAATATTTAACCCTCCTCATCAAAAAAGCGATTGTAAATAAGGACGACGCTAAGTTTTCTCTGTCTAAATGAGAGCTTCTCTCTCTAATTGAGAGTTTCCTTGCATATTGGTAGTTCTAGATTTATCCCTTCTTTCATTCTTTTCATAGAAGGGTTTATTGGGTGGGTTTCTTTGCATTCCTAGTTTTTCTAGTGCATTTCTCAGCGTTGTTTTAAGAGAGTTTGGGTCTTGTTCTTGGGCATTTCCTCTAACTTCCTATCAAGGGCTTGGAGCCAACTGAAGGTCTAGGGGAATGTGAGGATGTCTCTGAGCTGTGTTTGGTGGGCAAGATTCTGGGACCCAAGATTCTCAACAAGCAAGCTTTAATAAATATCATTAAGGGAGGGTGAAAGCCCAGAGCGAGCTTATCTATCTTGTTGTGGAGTGATAATGTATACTTGTTTCAGTTTGCGAAGGAGGAGGACCAGAGTAAGGTGTTAAAGGAAGCTCCATGGTCAGCCATAGGGAATCTCTTAATTCTCCAACTACTTTAGATAGGGAGGGCCATTTCGGAGTTGGATTTCCGGTGGTGCCCTTTTTGGGTTCAAGTCAATGGGATACCATTGGATAAAATGACCAAATCACATGGTGAAACTATTGGAAATAGAATTGATAGACTAATGCGAGTTGAGGCCCACACTGAAGGGCTTCTTTGGTATAGAGATTTTTTGCATATTAGAGTCAAAGTGGATAATGAAACCATTATTACAAAGCTTCATCTTTCATCGGAAAGGGCATCCAAGTATGGATGGTGATAATATTTGAGTATTATATAAGTATGAGAAATTGTCTGAGTTCTGTTATGACTAAGAGGGCATGGTGATGCTTCGTACACTTTTGTTACTCATGAAGAAGGTTTGGTCTCTAGATATGACCTAGCACCGAGAACAGGAATGGCAAGGAGTACTAGGCTTCCAATTGAACATTATCGAAGGCAGGTGGATAAGATAGAAACTAGAGTTAATACCTTAAGGAGACCTGGTCAGCGGCCGAAGAATGAAGCTATGGCAGTGTGTGAGCCCGAAGCGTGCTTCTAGAACTTGCAAAATCCTAATAACGTACCTAGAGATGTGGGTGTACATCTAGGCCGTGTAGAGGTAGTGGGCAAACTGTATGATGAGGTAGGAACAACTGGAAAAGAGGTGCCACGTAGCATTGTTGAACATTCGAGAGTGGATGGAGCTAATCTTAAGGAAATTCATCTCTTTTGAAATAGTAGGCCTCTGGTACTAGGGAAGCCAGGTAAGTGACAGAGTGATCCCTCAGTTTTGGGGTATGGTGCTATTGGGCCTAGTTCTTTGGGCCCAAAGGGGAGTGGTAAATCTAGATTGGGTTATTTTGTCACTGAACCTAGCGAAAGTGCTCCTTCCTTTGAGGCTATGAACTTTAAAGCTCAAGAGGAGTCAATTGAATCAGTGGGTATCGAAGAGGTCTGGTCTGTGGGCAACCCAAGTTTGTGTGGACCATAGGATTGTCTGATGGACTTTAGTGTTGCAAAAGTTTTCAAAGGGTTGTGTATCAAGAGTAAAGTGGATGAGGTTGGAATTGATGAGCAACGAGTTACTTGTAACGCCCTGGAAGAACCTTTCCCAACCATGTCCACTAGGCATTACTACCATACAACCCATACAAATAAAAGGGGAAATAGTAATAAGAAGACAACATTCATTATATATCTGTCCCTTTGAACTATTCGTCAACATTTACAATATTGTTCTATTACAATCCAGATAAATCAGAATAGTTCAAAAGGCAAGAAACTTCTACAACAATTGTATTCCAATGAACTCCTTACAAAAGTACATCTCCAAAATGTAACAACACATATAATTACAACCCTTGCAAAACCAGATTCAACAAAATATGATAAAACAAGCCATCAAACTCCCACAAAGGTTCCTTTATATCAAAACAATCACTTGGTGGCCACTTCATCTTCATTTCCTGAAAATTGTTAGTTTTAGGGTGAGCACAAGCTTATAGGTGATGACTTTAACTAGTTATATAGCCAATTGAAAAAATTATGATCATGCAATGCAACATTTGAAATTATTGAAATGTAGGTGGGTACAAATGTATAGATATGTAGGAGAAAGATGTGATGCATGAACTTAGTTCCATCCTTCCATATTCACTTCGGGCGGTAAACTTACTATGACATCCAAAGTAAGAGCCGAAAATCAAAACACATACAAATAATTATACTTTTCTATACTGAAAATAGTCCTACATTTACCGACTCTAAAAACGGCAGGGCAATGGGCACCCAAAAACGTTTTCCCTTCCACATTTCCCGGCTCCATAAACGGCAGGGACGTGGACACCCAAAACCATGTTTTTCCACATTTGCCGGCTCCAAAAACGGCGGGCTTGTGGATACCCAAAAAAATTTTCCCACATTTGTCTGGTAATATGCGCAGACAGGGCAATTGGGCACCTTGACTCCCTGCACAGGTACCAATTACAATATACAACTCATCTCAACCCCGACTCACTACCCAGACCCATAGACAATTTACCCCTTGTAACCTTTTAACCTTCATTTCATTATGATGTCAAGAGAGAATGTAAGATGCATATGATGCATGAATTTGAAAACCTTTGATTTTCCCCACAACAATTCTGAAGCATAACCATTCAACGTTTCTCACATCAATAATGAAGAGTACCTCATAAGCAATTCTCATGATCTTCAAGGGTCATATAAGGAAAGAGCTTCAAATCTTGCATTTCACTCTTAAAGGTAAGTAAATACATTCAATTTCAAGTTTTTGAAACCAATTGAGCAAAACCCCTCTTTGTTGAATGCATCTCAAAATTAGGGTTATAGAAAATTTGGGGTTTCTCTCTAAAATATAAATTGGAGATCAACTCTCATCATCACTTACAATAACCTTCAATAATAAACATAATTTCATCCATAACCATAGAATATTACTCACATTTTCCCAAATCACTTACTAGCAACACAATCCACACACACACACACACACACACACATATACATACATATGAATAGCTAATGAAAATTACTACACAAGTAGTTCAAATTGAAGATATAGCGAGTTAAAGACGCCTCTACCTTAAATGTGGAAGCTAGGGTTGTGAATCACACTCGAAACTTTGATGATCCAATGAAATAATCAGTAGAAGTGTTGATCTAGACTTCTTTTCAACTTTTCTTCAATGATTTTGAGGGAATCTTGGGTTGAAGTTAGAAAAATCTAGGGTTTGTGGGTTAGGGTTTTCAGAAAAATAGCATTAGAGAGAAAGAGAATGTGAAAAGTGGAACTAAAATAAGTAAGGATCGACTTTTAAAATTTATTGTCCTGACTAACTGCTTGAGCGCAACTTCCTTCGCTCAAACAACACATCCTACGCTCAAGCAAAAAAATGAAAGGTCTCAGAAGTTTTGCAGAGCTATAGAGAAATTACTAGGAGCAAACATTCTACACTGGAGCAACAACTTCTTTGCTCGAGCTATCTGCTTGCAAAGCTACCAACTACTGCGAGCTAAAGATCTACACTTGAGCGACAAAAGCGTCACTCGAGCAGTCCAAAAAACCCAGGTGTCACATTACTAAGCTTCTGAAGGGGATGGAATCGGTGAGTCCTCCAAAACTTATAGATCTTAGGTTTGCTATTGGATCTCCCCAGAACTATGAAGGACAACAAACAAAGGTTTTGAAGAGGGGAAGAAAGGTGGACAAACCCAAGAAAGCTTCTTTGGTAGAGGTTCCAGTAGAGCAAGTGGGTTTGGAAGAGGATGGTGTTTCAACTAGTCCTTTGCAAGTGGGTCTATTGTTGGGTGAAAGTACTAAGTGTTGCTCCCAAGTGTCAAGCACTTATTTCCACAATGATGTTAAGAGTAGTAGAGAATAAGCGGTGGTGGCTGGCCCCAAACAGCCACATGTGCCATGTTGATTATTAGCTGGAATTATCAGGGGTTAGGGCTTCCCCAGACAGTCCAGATCTTACAAGGGTGGTGCAAAACCCATCGTCTCAAAGTGGTCTTTCTAATGGAAACAAAGAATAAGACTGGGATGTTGGAGCATATCAGACGTAGCCTCCAATTCCCAAATTACTATTATGTTGAGTCGGAAGGTTTGTCTGGTGGTTTAGCTCTGTGATGAAGAGGTGGCATTGATTTGGATGTTTGGTCCAAGTCAAAGAATATGTTGCCATGTGTGGTTTTAGGTTTTGGGAGTCATCACTGGGTGGTTTCTTTTATTTCTTATCCACCATAATGGAAGGCTAGAATGGAGCTATGGCAGGCTCTAGTAGTCATGGCTACTGAGGTACAAAACCCATTGTTATGCTTGGGTGACCTGAATCAAGTGGGTTCGAATGTTGCCAAACACAGTTAATTGAGTTTCAAAACATGATGTTAGATTGTGGATTGCTGATCTTGAATTCAAAGGAAATGCTTATACGTGGTATAATAATTAGGTTGAGAGAGATACTGTCCATGAAAGGCTTGATCATGCATTAGTTAACGTTGAATGGAGGAACATTTTTCAATATGCCCAAGTGATTCATGACCTTTGCTTTGGTTTGGACCATTGTCCATTAAATTTAAATTGTTGTATACCCTCTAAGCGGGTTCCTTGTGTTTTCAAATTCGATTAAATGTGGGCAACACGTGCATGATGTGCTCCCACGGTCAAATTAGTTTGGGAAAAGATGTAATTGGTTCGATCATGTACCAATTAGTCCAACGGACTAAGAGTTGTAAAAGGGGGCTTTGAAATTGGAGTAGAGTTGAGTTTGGCAATGGAAAGGTGCGTTTAGAGGCTCTGAGATCTCAATTATCTTTCCTTCATGGTCAGCCCCTTTCTCTTGAAAATTCACAAAACCAGGATCATGTCAAAGCAGAGTTGGCAGAGGTTATGATGAGGGAATAGATGTATTTGCATCAAAGGTCTAGAATTCATTGGTTGAATTATGGAGATAAAAATTTCGCTTTTTTTTATTTTTTTTTATTTTTTTATGCAACCATAAACCAAAGAAGGCAAAGAAATCAAATGCTTAGATTGAAATCTGAGGAAGAAGAGTGGTTTCAACTGATGCAAAGATTAATGGTCATTTATTTGACTATTTTTCAAATCTGTATACTGGTGATACTTCTACTCATGTGAGTGAGGCCTTAGAGGTGGTTAGCCCTATCATGTCCAGTGAAACAAAAGATCTTTTTGTGTATGAGGTTTCTGATATGGAAATAGAGGGGCGGTTTTCAACTGGGCTCCTTGAAAGCGCCAAGTCCGGATGGCTTTCTAGGCTTTTTCTATTAGCAATATTGGGGGATTGTGGGACCAGATTTGTGACAATCCTGTTCCGTATTATGCTAATTAATCTTAGTTATGAATGTGATTATGTGTTTAATATGATTTTGCGTGCCATTTATATGTATATATGTGGTATTGAATTTCTATCTATTCACCGTAGGAAAATCTGTTTGATTTTCTGCTTTAGAATTTAAATTGAAGGTCCTATCGACCACAGAAACCAAAATTGATTACGCTATTGTGATTAGCGTAATTTTTAGAGCCTATGGTGAAATTTAATTAGAAATTGATTCGGATCGAAATAATTCGAGTAAATTGATTGAATTAAGTACCATTATTAACCTTAATCAATTTGATTAAGTGAGGGACTATAAAAAGGGCCAATATACACTCTTATTCATTTGGTTTGAGCTCAAAATCTGATTTTGCTCTCTAGAGTGAGAGAGAGAACCGAATTTAGAGAGAGAGAGAGAGAGAGAGGGGTCAACATTAAAGAATTGCAAGAGAATTCAAGAAACTAAGGGGATTAGCTCAAGAATTGGCCATAGTTGTGAAGATTGAAGCTCCTAGGTGAGTAATTGAGCAAAGATTTATGAGCTTAAGTTTGTAATATTCTAAATTCAAGTCATAAGGTGATCAAGAACATAAATTGAGTTGGTTTTGATGAATTGGAAGTCAATATACACATGCATGTAAGAAATTGTCATGAATTTGTATGTTTGAGCTTGAAATACACGATCCATGTTGAATTTTGATTGAAGTTCATGCTTTTGGTCATCTCTACATCATGTAAATTGAGAATGGGAGCTATATCTCACATGCATGTACAATTCATAGGAGTAAGAGTTTTGAATACATGAATTTGTTATGTTGGAAATAAGTTTGGTGTAGTTTGGGGCATACATGTAATTAATTCATGAGATTTGAGCTTCATAATGTGATAAATCTGGTGTTGTATCATGTTAGTAAATGTATATGCGAGCTATGGGTCATAATATGTAGGTCACATTAGTTTGAATTCAAGTTTGAAGCTCAAAATGGTTGCTTGAAAACCCAGAATTTGGCATGTCTGCTCGAGCGAGGCAACAGCCGCTCGAGTGTGAAATGCTAGCACCCAGAACTTTTGCAAACACTAGTGTGTCCGCTCGAGCGGGGATATTCACGCTCAAGTGTCAATCACATATTTTGAACTCTCAGCTCGAGCGTCCAAGGTCACGCTCGAGCGTAAAAATGAGGTAACTAGTATTTTTGCAGACCTAAGGGGTCCGCTCGAGCGAGGAGCCCTATTTCTGAAATTTTGAAAATATCTTTTGTGTTTCATTTTTCTATTCTCCTTCATTTCTAAGCACTCTTAGGCACACATTAAGTATTGTGAATGAGTTAAAAGGAGAAGAAAGAAGCTTAAGAGGGATGTATGAATTAAGAACGGATTGAATTGTTTATGACCCATTATGTTTATGAAATGTAGGGTCAAGCACGAGAGCAAATCCATCGGCAGAACACTGTGAGTAATATCTTAGTAAAGATATTTGAAGTATGTTATTTGTCCAATTGCTTATTTCCATATAAGCCTTATAAGTTTGTTAAATTGAATTGTGGATGAATATTTGTTATGCCAAATGATTGGGCCAAAGGCCGTTGGATATAATTGATTGGGCCAAAGGCTGTTGGATACAATTGGTTGGCCCAAAGGCCGATGGATACAATTGATTGGGCCAAAGGCCGTTGGATACAATTGACTAGGCCGAAGGCCGTTCGACATGCATGAATGATTGGGCCGAAGGCCATTTGATATGAATGATTGGACCGAAGGCCGTTTGACATGAATGATTGGGCCAAAGGCCGTCAGACACCGTTTGACATGAATGATTGGGCCAAAGGCTATCGGACACCGTTTGACATAAATGATTGGGCCAAAGGCCGTTGGACATCAATGATTTGGGCTTGAGGCCGTTTGTTAAGGAACGAAGTGGGCCAGAGGCCGTTTGATATGTTCGGGCTTGAATCGCCTAACGTACTAAACAATGCACTAAATAAAATTCTAAATGGGCTCAAGGCCGTCTGATATATGTGAATCGCATTCGTGTACCTTCTTTATTTGATATTATTTACTGGGTTTTCGCTCACACTCATTCATGTGTATGTAGGTGAGCAAAGAGATGTCTAAACCCAGCCCCAGTAAAATGCGAGAAAAGTCAAAGTTTTGAGGAGTCAGCCTTAACGTCTCATGCATGAGACTCATTTTTGCCCTTTTGTTCTTTCGTTGTGTTACAATCTCTAAATGTTGGCGAAAACGTTGAATCACCCTTGTATATAAGTTTGGCTTGGCTGACTAAGACTTGAATGATCCTGTGTGTATAAAAATTTAAGTTATTTTCCTTTTGATGTGAGTTATTAATGAATACATATGTTTGACACGTTTGATGTGCCATGTAAGCACAGCTCTATGGACAAAAGTTTAAGTTTGCTTTTGGTTTGGCCCCTTGACTCTGATGGAATATCTTTTGTCTGGTTGAAGGCCGTAGGTAATCCCTTGATTACTGGCCGGTTATGACCTTAATCTATAGGGGCGAGTTCGGGTCATGACAAGATTTGTGCAAAGCTATGAGGAGCTTCTTTCAGAGTGGTTTTTTGCTTAAAAAAATGAACCATGCTAACCTAGTGTTGATTCCTAAGGTTATGGCTCCGAAGAAGTTGTCACAATTTCGACCATCAGTTTGTGTAATTTCAACATGAAAGTCATTACGAAGGTGTTGGAAATTGTTTGAAAAAAGTGCTTGGGCTCATTGTTTCTCCCAACTAATCAGCTTTTGTTCCCGGGCAGTTAATCCAAGATAATAATATTATTGCTGATGAAGCCTTTCACGTTTTGAAATTGAAGAAGGGTAAGAATTCAGAGTTGGCCCTTAAGTTGGATTTTAACAAGGCTTATGATAAAGTTCAATGGGACTTCATTCGTGTTGTTTTGGGAAAGTTGGGTATTTGAATCTAGATGGATTAAATGGGTTGTGGAGTGCATTTCAACTGTGACTTTTTTAATTTTTTTGAATGGAGCCAAGAGAGTAAGTGTTAAGCCAACGCGAGGTTTGCGTCAGGGTGACCCATTATTTTATTATCTATTTCTTCTTGTAATTGATGTTCTTTCCAAGCGGATTGAGAGAAGCGTTCAGTAACAGCTTTTAACAACCTTTCGAATTAGAAGTGAATGCTCTATGGTGTCACATCTGCTATTTGCGGATGATGCGCTGCTATTCTTTAGAGCAAATGAGCCTCCTTGTCATGAAGTCCTTAGAGTGCTAAAGCTTTATGGGGACGCATCAGGACAGTCTATTAATCTAGATAAGTCAGGTCTGCAATTTGCCACTGGTGTGAGTTTGGGTAAGCACAATGTGTATGTGATGTGTTGGGTGTTCTTCTAGTTAGAGCAGATGCTAAATACTTGGGATTACCTTCATCTTGGGGAAGGTCAAAATTTGAGACATATAATTTTCTGATTGAAAGGGTCTTGGCTAAATTACAAGGGTCGAAGGCATATTTGCTCTCTCTTGCAGGTAGGGGTGTAAATTTGACCCAGCCCGGCCCATGTTAAGCCTTGAGGGCTCCCGCCAAAATTTGGGCCTGTCCACAAGCCAGAAAATTAGGTCCAGGGGGTATTTGGTCTTGGATGGGCCTGAACAAATTTTTTTGTTTTTATTTTTTATTTTTTATTTTTTCTACCAAAAATTTATTATTGTTCACTAAAAAAAACACCAGGCCTTGAGCCGGCCTTAAGCGGGCCGATGGGCCAGGCTTCAAAATGATGGCCCAAGCCTTGGCCTAGGGTCTTGGGCTAGGCTCGAGCTTGAGCCCAAATGGGCTCGGCCCACCCCGGGCCTCGAGCGAGCTTCAAGCCGCCCACGGGCCATTTTTACACTCTTACTTGCAAGTAGGAAAGTTCTTATTAAATTCATTGCTCATGCAATCCCATCCTATGCTATGGCGTGTTTTTTTATTCCTAAACAAGTTGTGCAACAAGCTGAATTTTTTCATCCGCAATTTTTAGTTGAAAGGGGATTTGGAAGGTAGAGGTCTTCACTAGGCCTCATGGAAGAAGATGGTTGTTTCAAAGCGAGGTGGTGGTTGTGCTTTCGGGATTTTCAAGCTTTTAACAAAGGTTTTCTAGCTCAATAGGGTTGGAAACTTTCCTAATTCTTTCTTTGCACAAGTTATCAAAGGGATCTACTACCCCCAAACTGATTTTTTTCACGTTTCTAGGAGGTTCGAGCTTCATGGGCTTAGGCCAGCCTAATCAAAGGGAGAGAAGTGTTGCATAATGATCTAAGGTGGTAAGTTAATAATGGAGCGTTAATCAATTTTTGGCATTATCGATGGATACTGAGAGTTAAGGATTTCAATGTTGGAGTGGGTAGGCCGAGTAGCACTGTGGTCCAGAAGGTTAGTGATGTAATTATACCTGCTTTGAAAATATGGAATGTTGTGCAGATCAAGACTTTAGTTCCAAAGGATGTTTGTGAGACAATTGAAGTTATTCCCATTTTTGTGGAAGACAAGGTTGATTCTTTGATATGGCATCATGATCCACAGGGTTCTTATACTATCAAATCTGGGTACCATAATGTTATGAGTCAGTCCCATATGAGACAAGAACATGCACCATCCTCATCATTCAAGTGGACTGAAAAAGAGTGGAAATTTATTTGGAGTTTGAATGTTCTAGCAAAGCTAAGGCATTTCTTGTGGCATGGGTGCAATATTTTTTAGCTACCTAATAGAATCTTTATAGGAGGAAGTGTTCTAGGATATATACTTGTCAGGTCTGCCATTCAAAGGTGGAAACTTTAGAGCATATGTTCTTCAGGTGTGTATGGACGAAAGTAGTTTGGTTTGGATGTGATCTGGGCATAAGGATAGATGTTCATCATTGTTACTCCTTTCAAAAATGGTTAAGTGAGCTTATGGATTAGGGAGTGAACCTTGTATAAGGAAAGATCTTGTGTGTAAAGCAGCTTGGCTTTGTTGGAACATTTAGAAGGCGAGGAATGCATTTATTGTCAACCACTCTCCTATTGAGTCGACATCAGTAATTGAAAAGGCTCTGATATATAGCAAAATTTGAGGCAATTCTGATCTATGATCAAACTGTTGGGGATGACAAAGGTGGTCCAAATAATGTGGCTCAGTTCGGATGGGTTCCCCCTGCTCCAGGTATGTTAAAAGTAAATTGTGATTAGGTTTTCTATCAACAATCTAAAAGGAGTGTTGGCAGTCCTCATGCGTAATGTAAATGGCTTGATTGTGGAGCAGATGACTCACGAAGTTGTGGTTTCACCAGTATTTCAAGGAGAAGCTTATGCAATAAGGTTGGCTTGTTCAATGCTAGATTCGTTGAATTCTATCTCATGTTGAAGTTTAAAGGGACAACAATGGAGTCATCAAGCTGTGCGTATCTAAAGACGCACCCCTGTGGGAGTGTCATTCAATTTTTACAGATATTAAGGTGTTGGCTTAGTGGCGTTGTTTGTCTTTCAAATTATGTCCTAGGGAAGTAAATAGTGTTGCTCAATGGGTGGCACGAGCAGGGCTAGGCAGCTTTTTACCTTTTGATTGGGTGACTGTAGACACCTCATTTTGACCGACCCTAAAACTTGGGCACTTTCTTCCAAACATCCGATGATGAAAATTAGAATGTGCTATCTTATGGATTCCTTGACAAGAAAGCCAGGTTCAAGCTTTAATCCCAACCTTACATCCATTTTGGCCAAAATATTTTGGACCCTCTTAATCCCTTTTCAAACATTTCTACAAAGTTTCGAGGCTTGCATTTTGAAAATTCAAGTGTTTCATTTTCTTAGTAAATTGAGCAAGGACAACGTAGAAATGAGTGGAAGGAATGAGAATTTTTTGAAAATTTTTTTTGTTTTCCCCTTTAAAAAAAACTGTCTTGCCAAACAATTTTGTTATTTGGCTAGACAATTTTTGTCTGGCTGGATATTTTTTGTCTGGCTGGATGATTTGTTCCGGTAATATAACAGTTTCGGAAAATTTGGCATTTTCTCCTAATTTTACACAAATATCTAAGATATTTTGCCTTTAGGCTTCCTCTACAAGTTTCTCAGATATTTTATTTGCCTTAAAAGTCTATAAATACACCTCTCTATTTCATTCTAAAGGGTTCAAAGATCATTTTTCAAAGCCTTAGACCTTGAACTCAAAAGCTTAAAACTTCTCTACTTCTATTTTTCATACACCCACCACCTAAACACCATTAAACCTTGACTTGGAGCTTATTGCTAAGGATTCTTGGACTTAATCAAGAACTTTGAGGGTACTAGGAGAGAGTTTGTGAACAAGAAAACTTATCCTCTCTTCAAGAGGTGAACTTTGCAATTTTTCTCACTTTCTCTCTTTCTTTTCTTCATCTCTAAGCTCTATATTTTACTATTGGCTTATTATAATCATGTGATTGGTCCTCATGGATGTGGAGGGAACTACGATATAGCCATCCATTCATTGAGTTGATTGTTTTCTTTATTTTCTTGTGCTTTTGCACACTTTTCTTGTTTTCTAGTGCTATAATTTTCTTGCTTTCTAGTGCTATAATTCATTGTTGTTATATATAGAAGTGTTAATTAGAACCTTGTGGATGTGAAGAGAGTAGAAAGTAGCCATCCATCCAATAGTTTGATTATGTAGAGTTGTTTCTTTCATTTTATATACTTTTTCATCACATATCTCATCATCTTAGCATATTAGCCCATATGTTTCAACCCATGCTCAATCTTAATGAGTAGTGGAGGTTGTTTTATGGGGTTAGTTGGATGATTTTTGGGATTTGATGTTGAGAAAGTGATCAATTTTCATTTTTATTACTTTTCTTTGGAAGCAAAACAAAGAGATCCTATGTTAAGAATGTTGAAATCTCTCTTTTCAATCATTCGTGAACATGGGAAGGGCTGAAAACATCCTTATTCCATGGATAGAAGAAGAGTTCTCAATATTTTTTGATGAATCCCTTGCTTTAAAAGCAAAGCTTCCACTAAGAAATAATGTGCATTAATCTACTCTCTCCAATTAATAACGTGGATTTCGGTATTAACTTGCCCGTATTCACAAAGAGATGGTGTAGGTTCCCATCTATTTCTTAGGCTTGAATTTGTTCTTGATTTAATTCATTTAATTTGATAAACTGTTGTAAATATCCTGTTGTATTTAGCCTCTTGTATTGTTAATTGGGATGAGGCCTATCTACCTCTTTTTTAAATGTCTCTGTGAGAGAAAGATGTGGAAATGATGAGCAACCCTTAGAAGATGTATTTTGCTTTTGTTCTGGACCTTTTGCACCAAACAAAGTTTATCTCGGAAGTTATGTTCGGCCGGACATCTTTTTCAGTCAATCGAACAAGATAGTTTTTGGGAAGTGTTCTCTTGGGTGGTTTTGGAACTACTAGTTAAATTCTTTTATTTATACAATATGATTTGTTAGATTTAGCAGTAATTGAGCTAAATCAATTCATTGCTGTAATAATTCCTCTAACCCCTCATCTTTTTTTTTTTTTCTTTTATTATTTCATTCAATTGTTGTAGTAATTCCTCCCCTCTTCATCTTTCTTTATTTTCATTTGAATTGTTGTAATAATTCTTTCAACCACACATCTTTCTATCCCTTTTATTTACATGCTTTCCATCGAGTATCATGTTTTATTCTTCATACTTATGACTTGCATACATTTTTCATGCATTAAGATTTGGCTAATTTGCATATGGGGATTTATCAATTCTTATGTGCCTTTGTGTGCTGATTAATGTCTTAAGATGATTCATATATAAAATGTTAGTAGCCAGATCTATAGTTGCATTCTTGTGTATGTATTGCATTAGTATTTTGCATATAGGATCACACATATTTTACTAATTTTTGTTTCATCTTTGTAATCGAAGGTGAGCATTTATAGCTATTCGCATCCCGCCTGTGAATGATTTTTCTTACTATGTCAAAAGCATCTTACCATGCGGCATTTGCTTAGTTGATATATCTCTATGGTTGCTAGTGGATGGAGGTTGTGTCATTTAATTTGGAATAATGTTGATTCTTATGTCTGTAGGCTCAGTTTCATTTGAATTATATATATTTCAAAACTCTTTCAAAATATATGAGGTCCAAATGTTCCAAAATGAATGACACAGTCTATACTTAATTGCTTTACATAGTAATTTGTAGCATTAATAAATAATCAGAACATGAGCACATAATATTTATAAAACTCATATATGATTTAGTAAAGGTCGATCTTTTGATCGAGTGAGCGGGGGTGCTCAAGTCATGGCATTCCCCCTCATACCTCCAAACCGAGGCATCTTTGGTTATGACGAACAGTGGCCTTTGGCATGAGTAACGGGTTTCCTAATTTTTCCAAAAGATTAGGTGGCGACTCTAAGATCTGGTGATATAGTTTATTTTCGGTATATTTTGTAATAAATGAATTTTCTATAAAAGTTGTCAGATTTGAACTCTCATTTTTTTTGTTCCATGCCGTACTAGTGATATCAGATAAAAAATTGGAAGTCTGAACTGTTGGGTGTGATTGAGTATTCCCGAGACACCTACAGTGACTAATTTTCCCCATGACCTTGTTCGTTGTCTTTCTGGTCTCGAATTGTAATTGGCTGCTATTTGTTTTATAAAATTTTCACCTTAAAAAAAAATTAAAAAAAAAAGACCCCTTCATCTGCTATTTCATTTTAATTTGAACCTTTATGGAGAAATATTCTTTTCATTAATAGAATAAATTACACTTTACCCTTTTACCTATCAATCAATATCACTTTACCCCATCAACTAAAAAATGATACATTTTGTCACTTTAAATTATAAATTTATATCAATATAAATATAAATTTTTGTTAAAGATCTCTCTTAAAAAAATGAAAAATTGACATGATTTTCGTATGACATCTCGAATGGAATGACTAAAATGACATTCTTAATCTGTTTATTCTAGTTTATAAAAATTAAATTTGAATTTTTTATTTTTTGATATTTTTTGTCTTTAGTAAACTTATTTCATTTTTTAGTTTTTTTATTTTTTTATTTTTTTAATCTAGATGTATATAAAAATATATATGAAGAAATCTAAAAAGAATTCCCTGAAAACAAAAAATACGAAAACATATTAGATTTTTTGTTGTCACTTTTTTTTTTTTTTTTGTCTTTAGTGATATTTTTAAAAATTTATTCACAAATACTTTATAGGTGCATTTAGAAAATTAAAATTTTTATTAAAATATAAAAAGATTTACATAAACAAAAAAATTACAAAAAAATAAAAATAAATAAATAAACTTAAAAACTATATTTTAGCTTAGAAATTAAACAAAATTTTCAATTGAGCGAGTAAAGTGATATTAAGTAATAGGTCAAGTAGGTAAAGTGCAATTTACCCCTATAATGAAAGGCATTTTCGTTATAAATTCCAAATTGAAAAAAGAAGAAGAAGAAGAAGAAGAAGAAGAAGAAGAAGAAGATTAGGGGGTTTAAATGTTAAAACTTTCAGTTCAATGGAGTAAAATGATACCTCAATTTTCGTAATTTCTTTTGAAACCCTAATCTTGAGATTATTCAATTGAGATCCTAAATTCTTACCTTATCACAAATTTTACCTTAGAACTAAAAACGCATCGCGGACAACTTAGTACAAACCCTTATTGATCCTGATAGCTGAGTAATCAATTCTAACACTCTAATATTAATTATTTAACTCTCTAATTATAGATTAATCACTCAGAACCTTAGTTTTTGATTTTTACCATTTTTGTGCAGTTATTCACTTTTTAATTCAAAGCGAGATGATACAAACATAATTATTTTTCCTATCATTGTTTTAATTAATTCTACACCTGGAATAGATATTTTAATTGCGCTCGTGCCCTCACGCTTTATTAAAATTTCACTTTAGTCCCAAATCATTCTTCATATATAATAGACACAATCCACTATTATAATAATGTTTCCACCAAAATATCTACAATATATATATATATATATACTTATTTATCATTTTGTACACAAAACAAAAAAACAAAAAAATAATTGAAATTTTTTTCAAAATAACCCCACATGGCTGGCCATATAGATATAGGTATATTAGTGTGCACTTTTGGGAACAACTAGCTTGAATTAAGGAAGATTTTCTACCAGAACCATTGATTATTGAAGCCTTGTCTTGTACTACCTCTCAATCTAGTTCTAACCTAACGAAATCAAAACTAGATCATGTTTCAAACCATAATTAACTCTCTTAAGCAATCTCTATTCCATTACTCCCCAACTAAATCAAAAACTTTTCCATTCCATCACAACCAGGGTATTTAGGACCTTTCACCATGTTTTTACTATAAACAGACCATCCCCTCCTTGCATATTCTACACACTCAAATACACACACACGCATACACACTACATTTCAGGAAGGGAGAGAGGGAGGGGAGAGAAAGTGAGAACTTTGGAAGGAGGAAGAAAAAGTGTGCAAGCTTGTACAACACCGCCTTTAGGCAAAAAAGTAAGCAACAACACTACCATTTCTTTTATTTTCTCATTCAAATACATGATCTTAAAGGTTTAATGTATCATTTTCAGATATCTAGAGCCTTGTTTCCTTTCTTACGTGTATTTTCACTCAATGGGAGCAAAACTATCTTTTCTACCCACTTCTCACATTATTTCCAAAAGTATACATTCATTCTAAAAATCTGAGTTATTTATATATTATTTAGCATTTTTTTTTATCATAAGAGATGTGGAAAATTACTCATGATTGTGCTCTTTATCTATTACTCTTCTTATTTCAAGTTTTGCATAAGAAAGATTGGTGTTTTCAACTCATTTTCAAAAATTCTAGAAAAATACAAAAAAAATTCTCTTGACTTCATTTTTATATCAAGACTATCCTTTAAGTATTCATGTAAAAATGGTTTTTGTTGAAAAAAAGTGAGTGGTTCAAGAGAAAATCTGATTTTCATAATGGTCGACGAATCTACACACTGCTGGAGTATTTCTTAAATAACTAAAAATCTAGGAAAGCTATCCCATTTCTGAAAAGTGATGTAGAAAATAGATAAAATTTTCTACAAACCATAGAAAGGCCAAGTTCAGAAAAAATCTAGAAATGCCTCTTAGATTGTGATCTTTAAAGTGTATCTAATCTGAAAATTTATATTTGTTGATGATTTCATACTTTCAATTTCATGAATGTACTTCTTATCACTTGTTTGGGCCTTCGTGTGAGTTTTTATAGCGATTCTGGTTTTAACCCGACCCTTTTCGCATCTTGGACTCGAGTTTCTTGGTTCCATGTTGTTGTATATATATTACTTCCGTTGTATCTCCTTAAATTTGGCTATTGGGTTATTGCGGTTGCATTTGGGACAGGTTGGTTGCTTAGTTTCCAAAATTTTGTTGCACAAATTTTTGTTCCTCCGCTTGAGCGACACTTCTTGCGCTCGAGCGGGCTTTGCAAACTCTTAGTACTTTTGTAGGTCTGCAAAACTACTGGAAGAGTGTATTCTATGCTCGAACGGCATTTTCTACGCTCAAGCGAGTGTATGCTCGAGCGACCATTCTTGCGCTCGAGCGATGTTCTTATGTCTACAAAACTACTGGATGTGTGTATTCTGCGCTCGAGTGTCACTTCTTACACTCGAGTGAAACAACTTATTGTGTCTGACACTCAAGCGTCAACTCCTGCGCTCGAGCGAACTGTGCGTATATCAGTTCACGAAAATGACTTTTCACACACTTTTTCAGATCTATTTCTCTGAAAACCCTAAAGTTGAGACCCTCTCTCTCTAAAACTTACATTCTCTCTACTTTTTCACCTAGATCTAGTGAGTTATCCACCCTTGTGCCTTTATTAAAAAGGTAGAATACATCGTGAGCTCTCTTTTCATCCGAACGAAAGTGGGTTTTGGTCTTTGAAGTTTCCGCTTTGCTTTGCTCGTCTTCTCACTTTGTGGTAGGGACTTTCTACACTCTTCTATGAGTTTTAACTTAGTTATTTGTTGATGGGTAAGAAATGTTGAGACTACTTATAAATTTGAACAAACTTTGGGTTTAGGTCAAAATCAAAAGAGGGATTTTCGAATTAACGTATTAGAAATGGTTATGGGAGTAGATATGAGCTTGTGTTATGTTAAAATGGTTGATTTTGGTGTTTGGAATAAGATTGGAAAAAATGGAGTTTTGTCCTAAAATGTCTTAAATAATTATTTTGTATAAATAATGAAATTGGTTTTAGGAATATGAAATTTGATGGAGGTTTATATAAATGGTGGAATTAGATATATATTATCTCGCACCTATGGAAATTTAGACAATTTATCTGTTATAAATATTGTATATCTGCTTAGAAATATCTGTTTTGGGCTATCGATGGAGGATAGCCAGGATTGTTGTAGAAATTGCATGCAGATTAAGCAAATTGAAACAAATCTCTTAGCCATTATCATTGAATAATATTATGATTTATATACATTGTACATGTATGATGATTGTGAGGAGAACGAGGATGTACTCAATGTTTCGGAGGAGAAAGATGATGGACTCCATTAAATTAAGTTGGCCTGTGTGTCCAAGGTGAACGCCCCGAAAACCGCACGTATACATAGGTGCCGATTCCCATGGATGAAATTTTCGTAAAATGGCAAGTGAATATATTTCGTATGATAATTATGTTTGGTTGGAGGCCTACGAGGTGTATCCCTAGTTTGATTGACTAAATGAAGTGGGTATAGCTAATGGTTTGAGATGTAAGTTTGACATAACATGGTTTTGAAAAAGGTTGTAAAATATTTTTCATTTGGGAATTAAGCATGTGCATCTTACTTATATCTTTGTAAATATTCATATATTGTGTTAGATTGTTTCTACTAGGATTTGGCTCACCCTACTTGGGAAACCATTTTTAGATGCTGGTGATATGCCTCCTCCAAGGACTTAGATTGGGAGGACTTGGGAGCTAAAAGCTCTGTTTTGTCATTTTGTATTTAATATTTGTACAAGTCTAGGGCTTTATATGTATGGAGCTTAAGACTCTCTATTTTGTTGTAATACAGTCTTTGAAAGATATAAGCCTATAGGGCATTTATTTTCTTGATCATTAAGTTAATATCACATACTATAGATTCAGGGTAGAGCTTGTAAATATATATCGCATGTGTCCTTTTGTAAATTAACTCTGATTAATGAATAATTACTACTTTGTTTATGTCATTGTGTATATGTTGTTGCGGGCTGATTTATGGCATTTATTTCAGGGCATGACATTTTTTCATTGTTATGTCTATATTTCTTTACAGTGGTGTTTTTATGATGTTCATACATGTATAGAAATTATTGTCTCAATAGCTTGTTCTAACCTTAACTTAAAACATCTAACTCAATGCAAAATTTAATAGAGGTGGTATTGGGTTTTCAATCACTTGAATAATTTTATGAGATAATGTTGTATAGATTGATAGGATGCGTTCCCTAATTGAAGATAAATGTCTTGTGTAAGTTGTGTCGTGGTACTCGAGTTGGCTTATGTTTAGAATGTGGTCCTTCATGCCAGTCGTGTAGTGGTAACACAAATGAGAATGCTTGTAGTACAGATGAGAATTCCTGTGGCAGACCGGAGCACAAATAAGAATTCTTGTGACCGCAACGGATTGTGACTATATTGTTTTCCAAGATGACACGACCTGGGTATATAATCCTAGGAGTGGGGCATCTAAAATGGTAAGCAGGAAAGAATACCGATTTGCCTAAAGTCAAGCTTGGAGTGTAGGGTAGAAACGACATTCCGCAGGGAGTTACCTAGAACTAACTTGATTAATTGTTATTCCTAAGAACTGAAATTTTATTATAAGCTCTGCATGATTATTGTTTTCGCTATATGATATGACCATGCCATTGTTATAAGTTATAATTGTGCATTGGAATAGGAAAAAGGAACAAGATGTGTGCGTTTATTGGGCATTCCAAACTCATGGCATTTCATGTTAGGTATTGAAGGCGATTATCCATGTGAAGACGAAACCAAAACATTTGAAGATATTTGGCTATCATAGAAGAAACTAGAGATTATCTTTGTTTAAGTCCATCTGTAGTCTTATCTTTATTTTGGGAATGTAAAATTGATTAAACTTCTTGTTTTGTAACTAAGTTATAACATTATAATTATTATTTTGCTTATATATAAATATATCTTTTGGTGAACTTGTCATTATCCTTCCATCAACTTATATAGACCTTGTGTTAATACTTTGTTAAGATCTGTTAAAAATGTAGCTTTGCTATCTAAAGAGATTGGACTTTGAAGGGAAACTACACCAACTCCTCTAATCTTTCTTGGAATCTTACTTGGTTATTAATCAAATGACTCATAAATGACGTTTCCTAGACTCATAATCTTAGAAAAATCCTGTATTTATTTATTAATATATTTCCTGATTTTGAGGGCATCACAGATATGAGACAATAGTTGAGGGGGTAAAAATATAATTTGTCCTAATAGTTTATCAATGATGAGTTTATTTTGTTTCTTTTCCATTTTCTAGTAATGAGTATTTCCAAATAGGGCAAATTACCAGCAGATCTTAATAGTTTGACTTTATTCCAATTAAGTCTTGTCAATTCATTGATGAAAGGTGGTCCTATTAAAATAGTTTTTAAAAAAAGCTTTTTGTGACACATTTTTTGAACTTGTCACTTAAAATTGACAATTAGTGACATTTTCTAAATTTGTCACTAAAAACTAACAATTAGTGATACTTTTTATATAAAATAGTCATTAATTATTAAAAAAACTTATTGTACAATAAATCTACCTATTGAGACCTGCACGTATTGTTTTGACTTTTGTATCTTTTTTTTTTTTTTAATGAAATATATATATCTACATATATGTACACAAAAATATCGATAATTGGCATTGATAGAAAAACCAAAATACTTTTCTTTTTTAACAATCAAATATTATTTGTTTCTTCAACTTTTACTTTGTAATTATCAAGTGTAATGAGAAGCTGGATATAGTTTAATTATTGAAAAGTATCCATGTTTGTCACAACCTTCACATGATGGCTAGTTTTATTTATTTATTTATTTATATAATGATTATTACCAGCATCTCATTTGCATAAGAATATATTATAAAAGCACTTTTATGGTGTTGAGTTCCAATATGCAAATTAAGATAGTAATTGTTACGGTTAAAGAGAGTTGCTCTACATTTTTAGACATAATTTATTATAAATATCAAATTTCCGAAATTCAATTTTAATGTCTAAAATTTATTATAATAATTCCTACCCTTTCATATTTGTCAATAGAAAATGTTTGAGAGCTCGAAACTTGCCCCTCCCCCCCTCCTTAATCCCCTAATGTTCAAAACGACGTCGTTTTGGGCATTAGGCTTTTTTTTTTTTTCTTTTTTTTTCCTGCCATTTTCGACCATTTTCGATCTCAAACGCAGAGGGAAGAGGGAGAGGGAGAGGGAGAGAGAGAGCGAGGGAGAGAAGAGAGAAGAGGGAATGGAGACACACACACACAGAGGCCCTCGTTCGCCGATCGTCTAATCGTCACTTACGGTCGCCTTCGCCTCTTCCTTCTTCCCTTCTTTTTCTCTTCTTCTTTCTTTCTTCTTCCCTTCTTCCCTTTGTCTGCTTCTTCTTCTCTGATTGAACCGGAAAAATATATATATATATTCAAAAACGTCGAAACAACGTCGTTTCTCGTTTCGGGGAATTAAGGGGGATGCTCTTTCGAGCTACGTAGCACGGCTCTTTGTCAATACATAGTTGTTTTCATTTTTAACCAAATCTGGTAAATAAAATATCAAATATCAAATATCAAATCTAATAAATAATATATCCGTACAAATCCAACAAAATGGACAATCATGTGTGTTATCAACAAATTTGTACACCATTTGTGTTGAGAGAATAACTGATGTAGGATATCATGTGCATAGCATGTAATAGTTAGTTGAGAGGAAAATTGTAGGCTATCGAGAAACAGTAATGATAAGTATCATGAAAAATTTTTTATAAAAATAATCATGAAAGTTTTGTGATACATGAATTACACTTAGAATGAAACATCACACACTAATCAAGGTAATCCAAAAATCATAAATTTTTCATGATCATTTTCATAATAAAATTTTTATAATTCCTAACTTTTTCCATCTAAAAAGGGCATAACCACTTTATAATGAACTTTGATATAATGAAATTGACTGATTGAGATATTTCTCTTTCTAAATTCTCTCTCATCTTCTTGATTGGGCTCATCATAATTTGGTTAGAGCCTATTTATGAAATTATCACAGTTCATCACCTAAACACTGACCTGAGCATCAACATCTTACTTGTGAGTCGACATCTGAATTCCTCGATGGAGATCGACCTTGTAGTACATTTGAAACCCTAGTCTATCAATTTCATAAACAAATTCGAAGCCCTAGAAGATAATCTGGTTCGTAATCCCCTTCAAATCAAGCCAAACCTCAAAGATTGAAGACCTATTGTGAAGACGAAGTCGAAGTCGAAGTTGAAGTTGCGAAGCCATCAATTTAATCCTTGGGTCAAGCCGACATTTGGTTCTGATCTACGAACAACTGGCGCAACTGTTTGATCTGCTTCTAAGTTGAAGCCTTCATTTTGCGAGTTGAACTCCTTCACAATTGACCTGGAATCCTTTGAGTACAATCGCAACTTTCCTTTGCGACTTCTTCTAGTATAGTCGTGGCACTTGGGTCTCATTCTTGAGGTTTCTTGAGTCAACTTCGATCCAAGAATCTGGGCTTTTATTCAGATTCTGAATTTCAAACCTGGGCTTCTCAATCTGGCTTCACTGTTGCTATTCAACTAACATATCCTTGGGCCTGGTATGTTTGATTCAATTACTTCTTAATTGGAACGGTTATTGAAACAATTGGCCTACTTATTCTGGAATCTTGTTTCAATTATTCATACTGTGAATTATAGTACATTGAGTTGGGTTGTTTTGCGAACTTGTGAAATTGGGTTTAGTACTGTATGCATTTCTAGGCTGTTTGGACCATATTGGGTTATTGTTATGGCTAATCGAGGTCGAGGTCAAGGTCAAGGTCGTAGGGGTGGTCGTGGTAGGGCTTATGTCCCAGAATTAGGTGATGATGCCAAAGGGTTTCCATATCAAAGAGATGAAATGGTTGAGATGAGACGGCAAATTGCCACTTTAACCAAGATGGTGCAACATTTCCTACTTCCTACCAAAGGTAGTAATGGTTCCAAGGATCATCAACTTGATGATTCCTTCGATGCTCCGCATTGGCGTAGAGCATAATCACATAGGTTTGATTCTAAATGGAATGACACCGTAAAGAATTTAGAGTTTTCCAAATTCCGAGGAAGTTATAATCCGGATGTGTTCAAAGAATGGTTGAAGACAATTGAGAGTCATTTGGAGTATTACGATGTGCCAGAAGCAAAGAAGGTGAAATTGGTCTCTCAAAGCCTCAAAGGCCATGCCTCCAATTGGCGAAAACAATTACAAGTTGGTAGTCAAAGAAACAACCAAGAAAAAGTTAGAGAGTGGAGGAAGATGAGGAAAAAGCTCAAGGAGCACTTTTTGCCTTCTAATCTCATGCCTTCTTTGTTGGTTGCAAAGAAACAAAAGAAAAGGAATTCAAGTTCCGGACATCGATGCCAAAGCGACTTTGTAATTGGACAACCATCCTATGGCTATGGCTATGTCCATGTCGATTCCTTAACTAGTGTTGGATTGCAAGAGACTCTTGATGGGGGACATCCTCATAAAATGCTCCTTAGTGGTAGAGTGGTTGAAATACAATATGATAAGGAAGAAGCTTCTAACTGTGATGAAGAAGACATGGAGGAAAATTAGGGCCTAGAACTAGATCGTGTGCAAGTTTTTTCCGTTTGTGACGACGATTTTCCCATCTTTGATCAAGATGAGGGACAAGACTATGATCAAGATGTTGCCATCTTCGATGATGATAGTGAGGCGTTGGCTTATAAGGAAGTTGACGTTTGTGAATATGAAGATGTTGCCATCTTTGATGATAACAGTGAGGTGTTGGCTTATGAGGAAGTTGAAGATTGTGAATATGAAGAAGTTGATGTTTGTGAGTACAAAGGAGTTCCAATTTTTGACAACTATGATGATGAAGACGACCTTCTAGTAGAGAGTGCAGGCGCACTTGATGAAGAAAGTTTTGTAGATGAAACAAGTTTTGCTCTCACATTGCTTCCCATGAAGGAAGTGGTTGCAATTCCAGCTTTTATTCCTTTTCTTGATTCCAAGAAAATTATGTTGGAGAGTCATGACATTGAAGTTTCGTGGATGTTGAACGGGTTTTGCTTTCAAGAAATGCCTCTTATGCTATCTTCAAAGCCATTTGTTCCACTTTGTGTTTGCTTGGTACCCAACCCGACTTCGTGGAGGAAGGATGCGTTTATTTTGGGCCCATGCAAAAAGCATTATTTTGATGACATCTTGCTTTCAAAACGGCATGCTACATAGGTGGCCTATTCACACCTCAACATGGCTTCACTTGATGTGCATAAATGAAAACTCGTCTTCATGGAAAGATATTTGCCAGGGTGATCTTGAATAAGGACTTGCAACTACTTGGTCACTTCCCTTGTTGCCGGGTTCTTCTTGCATCGATGCCATTTCCTTTATTGAAGATTATTTTCCTTTGTGGAATTTGTTTGTATTGTACTTTTTAGTTTTATGTTTCATTTCTACTGCATTCATTGTATTTTGTTTGTCTTCACTTGAGGACAAGTTCTTTTGAATGTGTGAGTAAGATGTAGGATATCATGCGCATAGCATGTGATAGTTAGTGGAGGGAAAATTGTAGTTTATATCTAGAAGGGACATAACCACTTTGTAACAAACTTTGAGATAATGAAATTGATTGATTGAGATATTTCTCTCTCTAAAACTCTTCCCCTAAATTCTCTCTCATGTTCTTGATTGGGCTCATCATCAATAACGGTTCCTTTTATTTCACTGCAGATCAATTCTTGATTTGGGACATGCATTCGGGGAAATGGTCTCTACTCCATTCTTGGTTCTACTATTTTAGTATCAAACTCTTTGATTCTCTTTGAGAAATAGTCTAGGTCTTGGAAGCATTGTGGTTAGATTAGAAAGTTTTTAGTAATGTTAGAGCAGATTTGTTACTAGTGATAAATTTAATTGGCTATATCATACTTTTATCAGTCAAGATTAATTTAGTAATGATTTGTTACAAATGATATTTTTTTGTTAATCAAAAAAATTATGATACCGTTTTGTTTAGTTTTTAAATTAATATTTGGATTAAAAAATAAAAAATAAAAACATGTTTGATTTATTAATTTTCAAAATTATTTTTTTCTATTTTTTTATATTATAAATCAATCAATTGCTTTTTTTTTTTCTCTCATCTCTCATTTTCTCATATTCTACACATCGATCAATTAAATTTTCTCATTCATCTATTCAACTACAAAAAACAAAAAAATAAAAAAATATATTAAAAAAATTTAAAAATTTAAAAAATTAAAAATTAAAAACTACAAATCATTCCAAAATTATTTTCAAAACTCATAATCAAGGAAATTTTCAATTTTCAAAACTGTTTTCAACAACTTATCTTTCAAAATACAACTCAAAACTAAAAACTCTATTTTCTATTATTCATTCGCGGTTGAAGAACACAATTTTTTTTTCTAGTTTGGTTATCAAATTTTTGTTGTTTGTCGCATCTTTTACAAAACTCATCCTTAAATTACATGCTCATCAATGATACTCAAATTTTAAATGAATTAAAGATAGGAAATTATGCCATTCATTCATTTTTCTATATAATATCACAATAAGGACTAAAGGTGGTTACTGAGTGGTACATAACATTCACTGTTGCTTGGCAAAATTTATTGTAGCTTAAAAATAAAAATAAAAGGCATAAAAAATAAATAAATAAAATTTAAACTCACTTTCACAGAAGTTAACTTTCTGAGCTTACTTTCAAGTTTTTTTAGCTGAAAAACAAATAAAAGTGAAACCCTAAAAAATTCACCAAACAATTTAAATGTCAGACTACTTTTCATAACAAAAAAATTCTGCTGCAAAAAATTCCCAAAAGCAGATATGGTGAACACATTGGACTCTCACAAACAAAATCAATTCATCTTGATTTTTGTACACTAGTTCAGTGTTGATACATAGGCATCAACTACATAATTCAACAAGTTTAAGAGAGCACATCAAAGGGGTCAACGTGTTACATAAGGACTACCTTTTTATAGTAGAAAATGCAAAAACTTAAGATGGAAAGTTTAATACTCTCTGCTCAAAATAATGAGCCCTAATAAACTTTTCAGCCTCAACAACAACAAAGCAAAACAAACCAGAGTAGCAAAGATCATTCACAAATTCTTCTCTATGAAGTCCCAAACTCTCTCCTCCATATAAATTCGGTCCTGGAGCCGGCGAGGCATGTGACGCTCATCGGGGAAAATTAACAATTCATAAGGCTTTCCAGTTGCCACAAGTGCATTCACAAGCCTTGCAGTGTGTCTAAAATGCACATTTTCATCAATCATACCATGCACGAGTAACAACTTCCCTTTGATCTTGTCCACATGGTGCATCACTGAGCTCAACTTGTAACCTTCTCTATTCTCAGAGGGCAAACCCATATACTTTTCCGTGTAAAATGTGTCATACCCGTCCCATGATGTAACAGGGGCCCCAGAAACAGCACAGCTGAAGATGTCAGGAAACCTGGCTAAACTCATGGCTGAGAGATATCCACCATAGCTCCATCCATACAAGCCAATATGGCCAACTTTTGCTAGCCCTTGCTTGATGAGCCATTCAGCTCCAATCACCTGATCCTCAGCATCAATGTGACCAACGTTGTACTTGAGTGAGCCTTCAAACTTAAGCCCACGACGAGCAGTTCCTCTGTTATCTAACTGTAAAAAATGCAAAGCAGTTGGGATGAAGACCGAGTTGATTCTTTCTTTTCCTTTTTCAATTAACTTACAGGGAGTACACTGGAGAATTGATATCAAAGTGAACTATTCTACTGTGCCAGCAGCAATATACAACAGATAGCAAATATAGCATTAGTGATGTAGAACACCGTAGAGGAAGAGAAAGAGAAGAAAAGAAGATGAGGGTCACAACCTAACACAAACGGCCACAACCTTTCATTAAATCAAAACTAACTATTACAACGCAAAAATCCTGATGTATATATAGGCAACCCTAACAAAAATAGGAAATGAATCCTATTACTATTTGAAAACTTAATTCCCTAATAAATTAAAAAATTAAATATTATTAAAAATAAATAAACATAAAAAATAAAGACATCAAATTATATTTATAAAATCAAAATGCCAAAATTGTCGGATTCACATCTCAATCAGGCTACTAGTTGCTAAGACAGTACACAAAATGCATGGAGGCCCAAAAAGCACAGGCTTGCATAATCAGGGTGCCTGTGGAAGCAGCTTCAAGAAAGAAACATCCCAAGTAAATTTGTAAACTGAAGATTTAGTGAAGATAGTAAGAATCTAACATATCGGGTTCAGTAGATACCTTCCATACTAAGATGCCTTTGCTCCTGAGATACTGAGCTCTCATATCAACAGTGTTTGTCCAAGAATCACAAACAAGCTGCACACTTGGACCACCATATACATTAATCAAGGTTTTGTACGGTGGAGGTCCAAACTTTGTTACATCAGGTTTGTATAATGCCCCATATAAAATAGTCCCATCATTTGCTTGAATTTGAAAAATCTCTGGAGGCTCAAGTTGAAGCCTTTTGAATCTCGGAATTGTGAATGGCTGTTCGTACAGAGGCATAATTAAGCTTCCATCCTGCAAAGAGCAAATCAAAATTCTAGGTGGAGAATCCAAGGAATCATGAATATCCACAAATCTCTGCATTTGATGATCAAGAACAACTATGTGTCTTCCTTTCCCATTAGTCAATCTCTGTGGCGCCTGCAGGGGTTCGCTTCCATCTGGGAACAATTCAGCACAATAAAGATGAGATTCCAAAGGCCCGTCTCGAGTGCCAGTGAAATATACAAATCCTGCAGCCTCATTTACACCAGTAATTTGCTCAACCATCCAATCACCTTCGGTTAAAGGTCCCAAGCAAGCTCCATTTGTATCATGCAGATAAAGGTGTCTGAATCCAGTTCTCTCACTGGCCCAAATAAACCCCCCAGATAATTTGGTGAGTCCTTTGTCTAAAGGAGTGAAACAATCATGCAGATTAATCCACGTGTCCTGTTCTTCGACCATTATAACTTTTCTTTGACCAGTTTTGATATCAAACCTGAGGATTGTAAGTTTAGAATGTGATCTGTTCAAAACCTGAGCAATAAGAATATTTCCATGCATCCAATTTACTCTTGCCAAATATTCCTCATCATTATTTGCTTTATCCTTTTCTCCACAGTGAAGTTCCATCCAAGTTACAGGTCCTCCAGTGGCACAAATCACCCCAAGGCGGACCTTGACATTTGAAGCCCCTGCAAAGGGATAAGCATGGTCTTCCTGGGCCTCGGGACCAACTGTACTTTTACCCTGGTGCATGATTCTAAATAGTGGTATCTCAGATGAATCAACTTCTGTGAATGCTATAAATTTGCTGTCCAGAGACCACCAATATCCATTCTTTCGATCCATCTCTTCCTACAGTCAGCATAACACGAAAGCACGAATATAAATTAGACATATTGACTAAAGAATCATTTTATTAGTAATTTTAAAATGCTTTGAGTAGAAAAAAATTGCTTTGATTCTTCTTCTGAGGATGAAATGCAAGATTAGTGCTTGCAATATGTTAAACAAAAGTTGTACGAGCACTGCAAGAAAGAAAGACTCATAATCTCACCTGGGCTATGTATTCAGCAAGACCATGAACCTGAAATATAAAACAAGAAATTAATTCCATATTCCAGAAGGAATTCTTAAGTTCATCATAAGCTTAGAATCATAATTGTCTAAGCTACCTCAGAATATATCAAACTCAACCAACACCACAAACATGCCATCACAAAAATCATGAGTTACAAATATATTAAACTGTTGTCTGTATCTTACGATTCACGATACGTAGCATCAATACGTATCTTAATTTAAATATATCTTACAATATATATACAATAATATGCAACGTGATACTTAAATTCATCTTATGATATACATATACAATAATATGCAATACATGACATGATACATACAATATATGAATACTTAAATTTCTTTAGCAAACCAAACCAAACCAAACCAAACCAAGCCTTAAGTTCCATCAAATAGGGTCGGCTACATGAATCCTTATTCTCCACGTGGCTCTATCAAACGCCAATTAGTTAGTCAAATTAAGTAGATCCATATCTCTATTTACAATGCTAGCCAACGTTAATCTAGGCCTACCCGGTCTCCTAACACTTACATCTACCGTCATTGCATCATATCTCTTCACTATTATCTCTGTTGGTCTCTGTTGAATATGATCAAACCATCTCAATCGATTCTCTCTCAACTTATCTTCTATCGGTGCTACTCCTACCCATTCCCGAATACACTCAATCCTAATTCTGTCTTGTCTAGTCTTGCCACACATCCACCTCAGTATCCTCATCTCAGCCACACTCATCTTATCTACATGTTATTTCTTGGTTGCCTAGCACTCCGTGTCCCATACAACATCGCTGGTTTAATAGCCATTCTATAGAACTTACCTTTTAGTCTAGTGCATATTCGTTTATAACACAGTACCCCTGGAGACACAAATTTTAAAACATGAAGTGTTTCAACACATTTCAAAATTTTATATTACAAATGTCCACTATTTAGTTTTTGGACTAAACAATGTTGATTATTTGAATAGCAGATTCTTATTTCCGATCTGTATTTCAGATCGTTAATTACACATTTTATACAAATGAAATCTCCGATTAATGAAGAACAAAATAAACAACAAAAAATAATTTAAGAAAAATAAATATATTATTGAAATTGTTATGGGCTTTGAACCCTCAAATACAAAATACAATTCTTGGGTTTGGAACCCTTTACCTATTCATCGCCATTTGCGTAGGCTCTTGGGTTCTCTAAGCTTCTCTTCTTCTTTCTTGTAACAACTTCTTTAGCTCTCAATTTCTTTCTCTCTCTCTCTCATCTTTTTTTTTCTGATTTTCTAATCCCCCGTCTTGTGTGATGGTCCTCATATTTATAGAGGGTCATCAGATGATAGGAATGCTTCATCTTTAATTTGAATTCCAAATTGAATGATAGCGCCATTTGAATTTTGAATAATAGCACTATCTGATTAACCAGATTGATCTTTGGGGTTTCATCCTGTGTGGTGTCCGTACTGTAGGCTCTACAGGTGTCATCTTTCGTAGGCTCCACGTGTCATTTGAGTATCTTGAATAACGTTGTTGAGATACAACGTCGTTTTATTTATGTACTTCAACGGATCATATTGATCTTTTTTTAGGGAGTGATTACCTACAACCTTCCTATTATAGGCTTTATACGTGTCATAAATTTAGTTGAAATTTATGTGCCAACAAATGCCCCTCATGACTTGCACAAGTGAATTTTCTTAACTGTGCGAGTCACGACAATTTGGCACTTTTATCTAGATGATTTTTAGGTCTTGGATGGGATTATTTTTTTACTTTGGTCCTTGGCCTTTTTTTGGGGGGGGGGGTTGACGGCTCTTTTTTCATGGGCCCTTTTACTTTTGTTGCATGGGTCCCTTTTGTGGACTTGATCTTTTTTTTAAAAAAATAAAGGATTAATTGCCTTTTATAGTCCATGGGCCATTTACTTTTGTTGCATGGGTCGTTTTTATGGACTTGATTTTTTTTTTTTTTTTTTTTTTTTTTTTTTTTTTTTTTTTGAAGGGTCATGAGTAAGGTCCAAGATTTAATTGGACATTTCCTTTTGTGGGCCTCCAACTTGCCACCATTTTTTTTACAGTATATTTTTTTTCTAGGCCATCATGGATTTTTCTAAACCATCATGGATCTTTCCTTTTCTAGGCCATCATTTTTTTAATTGGGCCTTTTCTTTTGTGGACCTCCAACTTGCCACCATTTTTTTTTTTTTTTTACAATAGATTTTTTTTTTGTAGGCCATCATGGATTTTTCTAGACCATCATGGACCTTTTCTTTTCTATGCCACTATTTTTTAATTGGGCCTTTTCTTTTGTAGGCCTCTTCATTTGTGGGCCTCCAGCTTGCCACCATTTTTTACAGCAGCTTTTTTTTCTAGGCCATCATGGATTTTTTCTGGGCCATCATGGACCTTTCCTTTTCTAGGCCACCATTTTTAATTGGGCCTTTTCTTTTATGAGCCTCCAACTTGTCACCATTTTTTACAGCAGATTTTTTTTCTAGGCCATCATGGATTTTTCTACGCCATCATTTTTAATTGGGCATTTTCTTTTGTGAGCCTCCAACTTGCCACTTATTATTTTTAGGATTTTTTTACAACATATATATATTTTAGGAGTTTGTCTAAATGGAATAGGATGGATTGGCATTGGTAGGATTTCTAATCCTACACAAACTCTTACTTAATATTTCAAATCCTACCTAAACTCTTGCTTGTTTGAAGTATTTTAGGAGAACACTACCTCCTTTCTTAAGCAAGAATTTTTTGCTTATATGACACCTATCCATGCATACAGCCCACATATTTTCCCTATAACTTTTTTCCTCCCAGCAGCCTCTCTTTTTTCATCTGCAGATTTTGTGGTGCATATTAGGTCTTCATTATTTTAATATCTTTCCAGCAGCAATTGCTCTTTGAGTATACAAAAGATACAGCCCATATATTTTCCCTATAGCTTTTTTTTCTCCCAGCAGATTGTTTCCAACAGCCTCTCTTTTTTTCTCTGGATATTAGGTCTTCATTATTTTAGCATCTTTCCAGCAACTTTCCAGCAGCAACTTTCCAGCCATTATCTTTCTTCTTTTTCCAACAAAAGTTGTTCTTCTTATACTTTAAAAAAGACACAAAAGAATCTCTTCAAACTCCTTTAAATTAGGTATGCTTTCTTCTTTATAAAATATTTTCTTTCAGCATGTATATCACCATGTGACAGCCCTTTCCAAAAATTTTTACTAGACCCTAAGCCCAAGTAGTCCCAACAAAGACCCTTCTTGAAAGGATGAATAACCTACTGCCTTATTTCATAACAAAAGCTGTAGCCTCTTTTCTTTTTATTATTTTTATTTTTACTTGAACAAAAAAACCTGCTGCCTTTCCAGTAGATTTTTTTTCCCTAGCCCAAAGACCTTTTTTTTTTCACAGTTTAATCTGCTCTCTTTTTTTTACCTTCCAGCAGAAATTTTCTTCTCCATGAACCTTTTTTATAACCCGTGAAAATTTCCATGAACCTTTTTATAACCCATATGAACCTTGTGTATAACCTGCTGCCATTAGCAAATATGGCCTAGAAATAAAGAGAGCCCATTTTTGCTAGACAACAAACCTAAAACAAAAAACTGCAGCCCCTTTTTTTAGCTGCTGCCCCATTTTTTTTAAGCTGCCGCCCCATTTTTTCCTTGTTGCTGCTAGTCATCAGACCAAACAGACTTTTTTTTTTATATGATGGCAACAAAGGCGGCCCATTTTGCTAGACCCAAATACTCTAACAAACAAAGACCATGTAAAAAAAACGGCAACCCCTTTTCGCTACCCCTTATATATTTTGTTGTTAGATCATGAACTTAACCAGCCCAAATAAAGTCCTTGCCCTATACAAACAAAAGAGCCCTCTTTTTTTTTTTTTTTTTATAAGTAGCAAGAATTTTTTTCTTTCTTTTTTTTTATTTTTTATTTTTTATATTCCTTTGATAGAACCAACCAACACAGGTTGCTTTGCCTATCATTTGGGGAACAAACTATCTATTTATTTAGCAAATTTTTGCAAAGACAGTCCCCTTTTTTTTACCGCATCAACCTGTTTGTTGCTGTGTTGTATAGTAGATTTTTTTTTTGTGATTTTTTTTTTTTTTTTTTTGAACAAATTTTTTTTTTTTTAAGCTTGCTACCTTTTATTTTATTTTGTCTTAGTAGCAACCCTTTGTACAATTGGCCAAATTTTTTGTTAAAAGTCGAATCAGCCTTGCCCCCTCGTGATTCGTGCAAGTGAGTTTTAATTGTACGAATCATGATGACTAATTTCCCTTTTTTTTTTGGTTAACGATTATTTCATGTCTTTTTTCCTCTTTTACAGGCAACCCGCAAGGCGTTAGAGTTTGTTTGCAGGTATCATTGCCCTTTCTAGCCTAATGGCAATGAGTGGCTTGAATCCTTGGCAGTGATTGTGTCCTTCACCCCAATGGCTTGAAACCCTGGCAGTGATTGTGTCCTTCACCCCAATGGCTTGAATCCTTGGCAGTGATTGTGTCCGTCACCCCAACGGCTTGAATCCTTGGCAAGGGACTTTCGTCAATTTCTTTATATTATGACATTTTGCCTTCACTAACCTCTTTTTTTTTTTTTTTTTTTAGGAAGCATGGAAAAGACACTTGAATATCTTCGACGTGACGAGAGGGATGTATTGGATAAATCTGGTCTGAAAATAATTCGGCACAAACCTATCACTGCTTTATTGTCATCTATCGAGTTGGACCCCTACATCCCTTTACATATGGCTTCCAAAGACTTGGTTTATACAGGAATTCGAAATTGTTGTGAGATTCTCGAGAAAGGGCACTCCAAATCAATCGGTTCATTCCCTGTCTCAATCCTCCGTCCATTTTCTGAAGACATTGACTACTCCGAATTTAGTACTCTTCTTAAGAGAATGAAACATGAAAAATTGAAGTGGGATAATTCTTTTAATGTCCACGGCATTTCTACCCATTTGCAATCCCCTATATGGATTTTTTGGTTAAATGATGTTCTTTCCACATTTGCTCCTATTTTGAAGAAGTGTGGGATTTATGCTGCAATCTATGTATCCCAATTTGCTTATGCTAGGAATGTCTCCCTACTCAAAGGATTCTTAGAGCGGTGGTCACCCGACACCAACACTTTCCACACCATTTACGGCGAACTTGGGATCTCTTTATGGGACCTTCATTGCATTAGCGGGCTCCCCATCCATAGCGAGTTTTATGAAGAGTTCACCCCCTCCAATGACATTTTATATTTGTCCTAGACATCCAAGGCGTGCCTTGGGCTTTTCAACATTTATGCCAGCTCTTTTCAATCCAAGAAGTTTAACCACTAGACTTTCAAATTCATTAACGAATCCCCAACTTCGATTAGTGGTTTTCAACGAAAAGATAGAATCCCTGATGATCTGTATCTTTCTGGTTTTTTGGCAAACTAGCTTAGCGGATTTGTCTTCCCTCACTCTTCTGGGGAAATTCGTCTGTCTACGTTTCGTGTAGCCATCAAAATGGCCGGTGGAACCTTATTTAGCTTGGCTATCCCCGTCCTTGCGTACCTCTATCATTCTCTTGGTAAAATGGCATCATCACCTTCACCTGGGAAGTAAAATATTCAGGGTCCTTTGCATTACCTTTTTGAATGGATTTCACTATATTTTGTTAAGACTTACTCTCATAGGGATCCTCAGTCGATTTGTCTGATTCCTGATATTCATTTCATGCCATATCTTAGGTTTATTGGAAACCAATCAGCTACCCAGTTTTTTACTGATAAATTTCCATTTGTGGACTCTCTCTTAACTTATCGTACGAAGTGTCAGTTTAGGATTCTTACCCATGAAAAGTGAACCTTTAGGCATTCTGGTCGACTCTGAAAGGATATCACTTTTCCACCTTGGCTATCTTATATCTTTGAGGCAAGGGATTTTAACTTTTAAAATGGGATTTAATTTCATTTCTGAACCGTACTCCCCTAACCGATACGGTCGTCAATTTGGGTTTGCTCAAGCGTGCCCTACACCGCTTAATGTATCTTGTCAGCAGCCCTCTGAGTGGTCTAAATTTTATTACAACTGGCGCCATATGCTACGTTGCGGTACAAAAGTCTCATTGGAGTTACCAGGCTCCTGATCTACTTCTCACGTAACCATGCCTTATACCAATTGGTGGTTTGGAACTTCCGTTACTGTGCTTCAATATGTTACTCATACCTAACCGAAATCTTCACGCAAGAGAAAACTGGATATGTCAATTAAAAACCGAAAGACGAAGAATCCTTCTTACTCTAGAGCTAGGTCATTATCTTCACCTATTGCTCTGGAAGCATCATCACCTCAGAGAATGGATAATAGTCAACCACATATTGCTCCTTCCCGATCTAGTTACTCGGTTTCAGATCTCCTTCATCTTTTCGAGGATATGTGTAATTCTCAATTTAAAATGAGATTTAGCTTTGAGCAATTAGATTCTAGTCCTCAATTTTCTAGTCTCGCAAAGCTTTTTCCAGAGACTATGTCAATCAGTGATTGTACAGGAACTTCCCAACCCACCGTAGCGACCAAAACCCCAATACATCAATTTCGCACATACTTGTACTCTTTTCTTGAAGATAAAGATGAGAATATGATTCAAGAACTCTTTGAGGGAAATGGGTATGAATTAATTGCCTTGGGTCGTATTCGCATTAAGAGTGTTGAAATTCCTTCTCTACCAAATCTTTTGATTGTTCTCTCAATGGAAGTAGCGAGAGTGAAGATGAGTTGTATGACTACACCCCTCTTTTAGATGGCACACCGACTAAGATGAGTAAATTGCCCCCAGCAAATGTAGGTTTTTCTTCTCCTTCTTTGAACAAGCCATCCAAGTTATTAGAGAAAGGCATAATTCTTTTTTTCTTTTTTTTAACACCTCTCATTTTCTTAGGCACTGCGCCTTAGACTTCCCCAGCTGCCTCGTATATGCCATTGGCTACCTTTAAGGGTATTCTTATTCATTCTTTGTACCTCATTTTATTTTATCATTTATACATACTCAAGGAACTCTTTTCTTTTTAGATCATGCCACATTGCAGAATCCGTGGTCCACTTATGGGAATCACAACTTGTCTTCTCCCACACCTAAGTCTCTTCAAGCTGTAAACCAAAGTATACTTCATTCATCCATATATATATATATATATTGTTTTTACCTTCTATGTTTTCATTGAGTATCTCCTTCTATTTTCACAGAAATTACTTCTGACGCATTAGAAGAGACGGACGAAATTACTTCTGACGCATTCTTCATGGCCTCCCAACTAGGCACCACGACTCCATCGAGGGAGCAATACGAGTCAAACGCGATTCCCTCCAAGGAAAGGGGGAATTGTTTTAGGCAAAGTGCTTGATTTTGAGCTGTTTCCCCACACTGTTTCAAAAAATGCCTAATATGTTTTTAAGGATCTCCATACCCCTCATATAGGACAAAATTCGAGAGTTCGTATCCTTCAGGAAATGGTGTTTGCTCTACCCATAAAGGGAACAAATCCCTAGGGTGATAAGTGCCCATCTCTCGAAGATCAAGGGCAGTTTCAATCTTCTCCTCAATTGTGCCTTCTATGAAATCATATGTTTGAGAAGATGTACCTTCGTCATCCAAATGTTCTAACATCTCAATTTCTAGTGGCCATGGTTTATAAAATGTCCTATAGAATCGATCAGCCATGGTGTCCCAATCTGGGATTGAATTAGGTGGCAGGCTGAAGTACCAATCTACTACCCATCCTTCCAAAGAAAGAACGAACTGCCGTAAAAGTAACGCCTGGCTTTTTACTGTGTTTCCACATTATGCAAGGAAACGAACCAAATGGCGCCTTGGACAACCTGTCCCATTATATAAAGGAAAACGAGGTACTGCATATCCTCGTGGAAACTAAACCCATTCGACCCAATTAGGGAAAGGGTGTCCAGAAATTTAATTTCTTTCAATAATCAAATTTTGATGGGCTTCAAAACCCTCATCTTTCAAAGTGACTGTTACTTTTGCCTGATGTTCCGCTTCCCTTCTAGCTTCAATTTTTGCTTTCTCATCATCACTTGGATTGCGAATGATATGTATTTCTCACTCTTCAAAATTTACATCCACAGTGATGACATTACAAGGAAAGTCAAAGTGGTCACCTGATACACTTTCTCCATCGTATGTCCTAGCTAGGGATGTGTACGGTGAACCATCAGGAGAAAAGTCAAGTTCCCAATCTTCATTAGAAACCTCAACTTGAGATGACTTTGCTTGTTTACTTGAATGCTTCCATACTTCATCATCCGACATACACCTGCCATTCACCTCATCATCCTTGAAGTGTAGTCGTTTTTTCACCTTTTTCACAAGCTCAGAGTCGGACCTACACTCGGTGTCTCCTTGTTCTGTTCTCCTTACATATTCTGGAGTGCTTTGATAGTACATTGGTGGTACTGGCGAATATTCTGGAGAAAAGGCTTCTGTTGTGTACTCCGGAGAAGCTAGTGTATACTCTGATGAGGCTGGTGTGTATTCTGGAGAAGTTGGTGTATACTCTGGTGAGTCAGGTATGCAGATAGGAGATGTAATGCAATCTCCTTTCCTAACTTTTGAACCAACTTCACCCTTATCCTCCCCGTTATCACTCAAAACAATGATGGTTAGGCAAGGGGCCAAAGTAAATTTTTCTTCCCTCCTTTTATCAAAGTATGTCTGCAACTCCACAGATTGAAATTTTGAAGGTAGAAATTCCTCCAATGTGACTGGGACAAGGGGACATTGCTCTACCTGCTCATCAGGGACCAATTTCTCCCATTTTTCCTTCTTTGGGTTCTTCTTTCATTTTCTCTTACTTATTTTGGCTTTTTTCTGTTTCTTGGAAACCTTTGGTTTTTGCTTCTTGGAAACTTTTGGCCCTTGTGTTGTCGAATCAACCAGACTTCTAGCTTTCACTGTGGCATTTTGTTTTTTCTTCATGCTTTTTGACTGATAAACAACCCATTCACCTTCATTATCATTGTCGATAGTGATTGGGTTAGTAGATGCTTTCACTTGAGGAGGGAGCTCGATAATCTTAGGCCCCGTTTGTTTTGGGAGATAGAATGGAGGGGATTGATAGTGAGGGGATTAATAGTGAGGAGATTGTTAGCGAGGGGATTGATAGTAAAGGGATTAGTAGTGAGGGTATTGATAGTGAGGGGATTAGTAGTGAGGAATTGTTAAATTATTTTTATATAAAATAATAAAACAAATAAAAAAATATAAAAAATTAAAAATTATATTTTAAAAAAAATTTCCAATATAAAAAAAATAAAAAAAATTTCTAATCCCCTCACTATTTTTCTAATATCATCTCTACCTCCTCCTTACCAATCCCCTCTCCAAGGGTATTAGTAATACCAAGGGACTAATAGTCCCAAGGCCTTCTCCCAAAACAAACAAGGCTATTACTAATACCTTGGTATTAGCAATCCCAATACCCTCTCTTTCACCCAAAACAAACGGGGCCTTAGAGTCCAAAAGTTCCTGAATTTTATCTTTTAGAACAAAGCACTCTTTTATCGGATGGCTAATCAAACGATGATAGAGGCAATACTTTGGATCGTTGGTCTTTCCTACCTTATGTGGTCTTTTCACCTCAGAGAGAGCAATCAACTTTTGCTCCAACAGATCTTCCAATAAGTCTTCGACCAAATCATCCATGAAAGAATATTTCTTCTCCAACCTCTCTTTCATAGTCACATTTTTAAATTCCTTGGGCTTTTTAGGCATTTACTATGAGACCCTTATTTACGGTTTCGATTGTAGGCGCCAAGTACTCAACCCTTTCAACGGCCCTAGGCCTCCTTCGTTTAGCTAGATGCAGCTCCATATCATGAGCTTTAGTGCATAGATCATTGAATCCTTCAAAAGTTTGAGCCATAAGAGCCGTAGAGAGCTCATGTCGGAAGTTGTTAAGGCACATCCGAATTAACTCTAATTGCATAAACTTTTGAGGACAAGCAAATGTCAAAGCTCGCCATCTTGTAATGAAATCTGTAACAGACTCATTTTCACGTTGCTTGGTCTCAATCGATTCTGTACTCAACTTCGCCTTTGTGTGTTGCAGAACTGTTTAAGGAACTCCTTCACCATGGAATCCCAATTTAGGATTGATCCCTCAGGAAGGTTAGCATACCAAGTAAATGCAGAACTTCCAAGTGATTGGACAAATAGCTGCAGGCACGGACCTCATTCTGGGCTATTGGCCCGCATCTTGAAAGGAAATGAGCCACATGTTGTCTTGGATCTTCTGTTCCATCAAACATTTTGAAATCTGGTTGGGAAAAACCAGAAGGGAATGGAACAGCATCTACCCATGCTGGGTAAGGTTTTGTAATTATTCAAAAATTATCATCATCTTTTTCTTTGACTTTTTTTACTTGTCTCCTCACCATATCATCAATCATGGCCATGAGCATTGGATTCATACCACCACTGGTTAGATCAAAGTAACAAGGCCCATTGCCCCCTGGGGCTAGAGTACTTTGTATGCCTACGGATGTCCCCATAACAGGTTGTGTCATTTGTTTGGGTGCACTTCCTGGTCCTATCATTTGGGCCTGCAACTGTTGCATTTGCTCCAACATAGGGGCCATTTCCCGTTCTCTTCTCTCAAGTTGTTCTTGTAGGGCCACCACTTTTTCCTTGAGACTTTGGTCTTGTTGGACCTACGAATTTTCACCTTCTTTCTCAACCTCAGTCATCATAACTGCGACTTTGTTAATATCTCTCAATTCATTGTTTCCAATATTCGTTAAAACAAACGAGATAGAATCATCTTGTTCGTACAAAGGATTTTCAACCCCCACAACATTACTCATATTTGAAGCATCTGACTGCGATGCTTTGTTTTGAGCCTTACGGGTTATAGACCTTGTTACATGCCCTTTTCTTTTTCCCTCCATAGATAGTTCAATCAAAGTAGAAATATTTCCCAAGGGTTGCTTACCCTCATCCACCTTTGACTTTCCAACAAAGACAGGACTTTCAATTTGTTTTTGGTGTTCGTCTTTCAAGAGAGCCCTTTCAATAGCTCCTATAACATTTGTTGCCACTGTTCTTAGTTCCAGTTTCTTTAAGGCTTTATTTCTTCTTCGCCTTTGTGTTTTCGAAACTGGACTGGATGACATATCAAGTCGAGCCCCTAGGGGAATAGAAGGAACCGTTTGCATTTTTGCAAATTCCTCATGAATTTTCAAAACAGTCCCTATATTTTTAGAGCGGACCAATTGATGTTGATTCAAATCCCGTTGGGCCAACAAGTGTTTCTTATTCGAACCTTGTCGGGCCAACGGGTGTTCCTTATTCAAACCCTATCGAGCCAACGAGTGTTCCTTTGGCTCTTGAGAGTTGACTGAGATTTGGTTTGACCGATTTTGTGCTCTGAACAGAACTATCGATTCGTAGGCTGCAACGGTTTTTTCAATAACAAGGGCCTTTTTTCCATCAACAGGAGTTTGGGTCATTACCCTCCTCCCTCCTCCCAATGGCCCTAATGATGGCCAAGTTTCCAGCAAAGGCTTTCTTCTGGGAAGACTCCACCATTTTAATGGAGTCTTCTACCCTTTTGAGTAGTTGGGCCACAGTATTTTTTGTTGCCCCTGTTGAAGCTGCAACAAAAATCGTAGTTGCAAACTAATTAGCCTCCTTTGCTTGAATTAGAAAGCTCTTCGTTCGGGCTGTGGCCCTCACAGTTGCGTACTGCTTCGACGCTTTCACATAATCTTCAGTAATCTTTCTCAAACTTTCAACTTTCTGGAGAAGTGTGACTTTCTTTGTCACACCAGTTACCTTCGAGACAGCCAAGAGCTTTCGCTCCAGAGCCCCTTGGGTGATAGGGGAAAGAAATGCATCTTTCCAGGATTTCGTTGGTTCTACCTTTGGGACAGCCAAGAGCATTCGCTCCGAAGCCCCTTGGCTGATGGGTGCTATCTCCACCCTTGGTGATTTCAGAACCACTAGAGTGTAGGTTTGTCTCCTGATAGTTGCTTCAGCATTCCTATAACAAAAGAATACATCAGTAAGTTTCAACTATATATATACATATTTTTTTTTTGTTCTTCAAAAGATGGGAGGTGAAATAAGTCCCACTGGGCGTGTCAGAATTTGTAGACACAAATTTTAAAACATGAAGTGTTTCAACACATTTCAAAATTTTATGTTACAAATGTCCACTGTTTAGTTTTTGGACTAAACAGTGTTTGATTATTTGAATAGCAGGTTCTTATTTTTTATCTGTATTTCAGATCGTTAATTACACATTTTATACAAATGAAACCTCCGATTGATGAAGAACAAAATAAACAACAAAAGGCAATTTAAGAAAAATAAATTTTATTGAAATTGTTATGGGCTTTGAACCCTCGAATACAAAATACAGTTCCTGGGTTTAGAACCTTTTACCTATTCATCGCCATTAGCATAGGCTCTTGGGTTCTCTAGGCTTCTCTTCTTCTTTCTTGTAACAACTTCTTTAGCTCTCAATTTCTTTCTCTCTCTCTCTCTCTCTGATCTTTTTTCTTCTGATTTCTGATCCCCCATCTTATGTGATGGTCCTCATATTTATAGAGGACCATCAGGTGATAGGAATGCCTCATCTTCAATTTGAATTCCAAATTGAATGATAGCGCCATTTGAATTTTAAATAATAGCGCTATCTGATTAATCGTATATCTGATTAACCAGATTGATCTTTAGGGTTTCATCCTGTGTGGTGTCCGTACTGTAGGCTCTACAGGTGTCATCTTTCGTAGGCTCCACGTGTCATTTGAGTATCTTGAATAACATTGTTGAGATACAACGTCGTTTTATTTATGTACTTCAACGGATCATATTGATCTTTTTTTAGGGAGTGATTACCTACAACCTTCCTATCATAGGCTCTATACGTGTCATAAATTTAGTTGAAATTTATATGCCAACAACCCCAGATGCACTTCTCCACTTACATCATTCCGCCTTAATCTTATGGGCCACATCCGTATCAATATCTCCGCTGTTGTGATAATCAACCCTAAATAACGAAAATGTTCACTCTTAGGCAGTTTTTGGTTCTCAATTTTCACTTCTCCTTTGCTTTCATTGTTACTATTACTAAATTTACACTCTATATACTCTGTTTTAGTTCTACTTATCTGGAATCCTTTAGATTCAAGTGCTTTTCTCCAAATTTCCAACCTTGTGTTAACTCCTTCTCTAGTCTCATCCACTAGCACGATATCGTCTGCAAAAAGCATACATCATGGCACGTCATCCTTTATATTTCTCGTCAACTCATCCATAACTAAAGCAAAAAGATAAAGACTTAAGGTAGATCCTTGGTGTAACCCTACAGTGATAGGAAATTCATTTGTCTCTCCAGCAGGCAATCTAATAGTGGCCACCCCCTTCATACATGTCCCTAATCACATCAATATAACATTTTGTCACCCATTTCTTCTCTAACACCCACCATATTATATCCCAAGGCACTCTGTCATATGCTTTCTCAAGATTGATAAACACTATATGAATGTCTTTTTTCTTTTCTATATACTTTTCTATTACTTTCCTCAAAAGATAGATCGCTTCTATTGTTGACCTGCCAAGCATAAACCCAAATTAATTCTCTGACACCTATGTTATATCTCACAATCGGCGTTTCATCACCCTTTCCCACACTTTCATTATATGACACATCAGCTTGATTCTTCTATAGTTGTTGCAATTTTGGACATCTTCTTTATTCTTATAGTTGGCACTAAAATACTCTTCCTCCACTCATCCGGCATGCTCCTAGTCAACAAAATTTTGTTAAACTTAGTCAACCAAGCAATTCTCTTTTTACCCAAACACTTCCAAACTTCAATAGGGATATCATCAAGTCCTAAAGCCTTATTTGATTTCATATTCTTAAGTGCAATCTCCACTTCAAAGTTCTCAATCTTACGCTAGAACCTATAATCTTAGTTTATCGTGTTACTGGCTATTACTTCCCCTATTGATGTACTTCCATATTTCTCATTCAATAGTTTCTCAAAATAGTTCTTCCATCTTTCCTTAATCTCTTCATCCTGCACCAATACCTTAGAATACTCACTCTTGATGCACTTAACTTGATTAAAATTTCTTGTTATCCTCTCCCGTATCTTAGCAAGTTTGTATACCCTCTTCTTTCCCTCCTTGCTATCTAGTCTAGCGTATAGATTATCATAAGCTTTCAACTTAGCCTCTCTGGATCGTCGAACGCGAATGGGGCTGTGGATCGTCGAAGTTCGTCGAAGTTGGAGGGGGCCTTGGATCGTCAAAGTCGAAGTCGAAGGGCTCTGAGAAGTCGCCAACCAGGTTTGTACTCCTTTTCTCTTCTTGCCATGTCCCCGCCGTGTCCCTTGCAAAAAAATAAATTAAATTAAGGGGACATACCAGATGCCGTGTCCCGTACATGTCCCGGCGTATCCCTATATCCGACACCACCATGGCTTCCATTTTGGCGTGTCCATGCTTCATAGGCTCTATCCTTCTGCCACTTTTTAAAACACTTTTTTTGCCTTAACTACCACTTAAACCTTTTCCCTCCACCACCAAGTTTTCCTAGAGTTGGGTCCCATTCCTTTCGACTCTCCAAGCACTTCCCTTGAGATTTTCCTCATACAATGACTATCAAGTTTCACATAGTGTTAGCATCATCTTCCAAGTCCCAAGTACTTTCCTTATCCATTTTATTCTTAAATATTACTAGTTTATCCCCTTTTAAGTCCCACCATCTCGTCCTACGACCCACCATCCTTCTTAACTTGGTATTGCCCTTTAAAACATAAATCTAGTACCAAAATCCTATGTTGAGAGGCCAGGCTCTCTCCAAGAATCACCTTATAATCATTGCATTTTAGGTGGTCCACTTTTCTCATTAAGAAGTAATCTATTTGGCTCTTCACTGACCCACTCTTAAAGGTTATCAAATGCTCCTCCCTCTTCTTATACACAGTATTGGCCACCACCAGGTCAGAAGCCAATGCAAAATCTAAGATACTCTCTCTAGCCTCATTCCTGTCACCAAAACCGTATCCACCATGCATCCTTTCAAAGCCTAGTTAATCTATGCCTACATGGCCATTAAAATCTCCACCTATAACCAGGTTTTCTCCTACGGATATCTCCTGTAAGATCTCATCCATTTACTCACAAAAATCCCTTTTAGTCTGATCATCTAATCCTACTTGAGGGGCGTATGCACTAATAGTGTTCACTATATTCCCTCCAATAATTAGTTTAACTAACATAATCATATCCCTTTTCCTAATGACCGCTATTACATTCTCCACAAGATCCTTGGCAATTATGATTCCTACCTCATTCCTGCGTCTATCCTTACCATTATAATACATTTTAAAGCCGGTATCCTCTATTTCCCTAGTTTTCTCACCCGTCCACTTAGTTTTTTGTACGCAAACTATACTAACTCTCCTCCTAATCATAACATCTACCAATTCCATCGTCTTACCAGTTAAGGTTCCTATATTCCAAGTGGCTACCATAAACCTATAGTCTTGGACTAGCTTCTTTACCTGCACTCGTCCAGAAAAACGCAAGAACCTTTGCCCATTTTTCACCGCACCCAGGCGTCGATGCGGCGCCCCTTGCTCACTTTTTGAAAATAGAGCTAACTCACAAATCTTTGAATCTAATTAGCATGTCATTCATGCTAAAGAGAAGAACAACAATGTCAAAACGATTGAAGTCTTCTCAATACAAATGAAAAAATCGTTACTTATTTCCATTTCGATGCTCATGTAACAGAAGTTACTCAGACCCTTAGTGTTTTAAATATTCACAAAAAGGCTAATGGTTGAAGAGAATAATTCCATCAATGAAACAGATCAGACGATAAATTACTAGGAGCAAAAACAAATGGGCCTAATGGTTGAATTTTATGACAATCACAGAACCAGATATGCACATCACTTAAGAGAGTCTCATAGGCATCACCACTTTATAATGCTATAGATAGCATCTGATGTATGGAAAATAATCAATTCATGAAGCAAAGAAACCAGGAAACTGAAGCTTACCAAAACATTTCCGTCAGCACCAAATGTCAACTGCTTTGACTCGTTGTACAACAGGTTTAAGACATGCAACTCATAATTCTTCACATAAGCAAGCATGGTGCCATCAGGTGAGAGATGTGGATCAACAATTGGAAACGATGCACTTATAAGCTTAAGCTCTGGTTGTAAAGAAAGATCTTGAAAATAAATCTGTCCACATATACAAAAATAAGTTCATAAAACAATAACAGTAAAATAGTGTAGAACCTAAAATAGTTAATTTCTCAGCCAGCAAAAGATAGGGAAAAGGACCTAGGGGTATTGCAAACAGTAGTTAACCATTTCAGTTAAAATCCCAATCATAGATAACTTCTAGCCTTGTCTGTTGCAAGGCTTCCTCTTTCACTTGGAGAGGCTTACTAGTAAAGGGACTGGTTGGAAGGACTGACAGAAGAAAGAAAAGTGGGACAGGCCCAGAGATCATAAAGGATGGGATGGGATGAAAATGATAGATACAAATGCAGGTAAGTCCGTGAAAATAATCAAAATATGTAACATGTAACTACTAAGCAGCAACCATACTTTATGTGGAACCCATATACATATTTAGGATGAAAAAACAGAATGTTAACAGATAGAAATGTTTGAACCTCCACCCTGCTCACGAGTTGACTATTCTAGTATTACAAATAAATAAATAAACAGTAGGAAGAAGAAGAAACCTTTTATCCTAAGAAAATGTCTGCGGTCAAAAGGGCATGACCAACTATTTAAGGTTGTCACTGGATTTATAAATTTGAAATGAATTGATTTCAACTTCATCAACCAGGATTACAACTTAAGTCTAAATTTCACAAGATCCATGTAGGATTTGAGAGCTGTCTATTGGTGGATTTGAAAAAAAGAGGCTATAATTCCATTATTACAACAGCAATCCTCATATATAATAATGAATTTTGAGTCCAATCCCCAAACCCAAATCTACTCCTCATTTGCAAACATGTTTTTGAGCTCAGTCGACAACAGTAGGATACAAATGGAAAGTATACCAGCTCATCTTTTTACAAGGTAACCAAATTCAGACTTTAGAATAACTACGTTTTATTATTGATTCATTTCAATTTGAGTAAAAAGCTATCCTTTGACCAGGAATTCTTATTTAGACTCAAATCAATACAAAGAGTGACCATTGAAATTTCAGAAACTTGACAGAAACTATCAACTTCAAAAAAATTCTGGTAGTTGTGACAGATTTGCGCAGATAAAGTTTTCCTTTGCAATGCAAGGCTTAGGCTCATATAGCATAGTAGTAAGAAAAAGGCTTGGCATTATAAAGGAATAAGATTTAAGTACAAAAATGGAATGGAATGGAATGAAAAAAACATCGCAGAAAACCAATACTTGCTGCATGTAAAAGATGCACATGTACAAAATTTCCCGATGCACATGTATGACATATTGGACATGCACATAAACTTTTAAAATTAGCATTGAAGATAACATCTCATAATCTTTTAAAAATTCAATTTCATATAAAATTGACAGGGATCTAAAGGGAGAGGGAGAGAGAATGTGAGCTAAGTACTTGTGTAGCATGTATGAAGGACAATAAACTAGAATGTTTATGTCTCTGTTGCTCAAAAAAAAAAAAAAAGGTTGCAGTATGTATGCTATGATTAGGAAATTTAAAACAAGCATCCCATTCATTTTTATTTTTATTTCATTATGTCAGAAGCTGCTTACGAAAGTATCTGAAAGGGAAACAGACTTTGCTTGTTTCTTAAAGTTTTTATACATTGAGGATTCTTTGTACATGATAACCACATTTAGTAAAAGTTTAGCTTTTGATTGATGTACCCCTCAGATATGAGGTCAGCAAACTATCAATTTTTTTCTCAAAGATGACCAAACTTTGTTTGCAACTTGAGTAAGTTGCCAAAAGGCCCAAAACAACATATGAGGGAACTGGGGCTAAGGAGAAGACGGGGGAATTTTTACCCTCCCTGAACATATTTCTATCATTTATATAATTGCTTGTTTGTTTTCTCCACCTATTTTCACAGGTCAATAATTGTCTGATTACAATCCTCCAAATCATTTGTTTTTAATATGTATTTTCCAATCTTTGCCTCAGTCAGTACACATTGTTCTTATGGTTGTTGATACCCTATGAAGCACGGGTATGGGTATGGGTATGGGTACGAGTACTGGAACTAGTACGATACGGGTACGTCGACACGATAAAATTCCAAAAAAATAAGGGACAGGTATGACTTGGTATGCTTGTAAAAAAATATTTATTTTTAATTTAAAGTAATGCAAAAATTAATTAAATGGTTTCATTTGTTAAGGTTCAACCTATAATTAACATTTAATGTCAAAAGTAAAGGTACAAATTAAAATTAAATGCCAATATATTTACTTACAAATCATAGTGTAATTTTAAAATCATGCTAAACATAAAATAAAAAATAAAAAATAAAAAATAAATCTAGTGAAAGGAGTTTTATCTCTGTAGTAGAAGAAAATATTGTTTCAACTGAAATACGGTACGGCTTAGGTATATACTAGGTACATCTGGGTACGCCAAAAATTAAAAAGAAAAAATTTGAGTACGTGTTTCGTATAACCAGTACATTTGTAGAAGTATCATACGAGGTACCATACGTCGATAAGTATCCGGTACGGGTACGGCATGTTTTTCGAAGTACCCATGCTTCATAGTTGATATCAAATAAGACAAACAAATCTGTTCTGGCCTTCTTGGCCATTCTAAACTCAATACATGATTGATTATTGGCATTATGATTCTGCAGTAGAATGAACAATGTTTATACACAAACAAAGGGATAAAGGATATTAAAAAACTGGAATACCACATCAAATGAAGAAAATGTCATTTAAAGGCTTTCTGTGCAGATTTACAAATAACTTCTTCAACAACTACAAAACTAGTAGGATTTTCCACGTCTATAATGACCAGATCTAATACTTACCTTGGAAACTTGTCCTGTTGGCAGTAGAAAATTCTAATATAATTGCCATTCATCAAATTTTCCTAGAAGTAATCATGGTATTTCCCATTAGTACATGCATTCACATATCATAGAACTGTACAACTATTATCAGGGTGAAGCCAATTCCAATGAATGGTTTCCTCTCACTCCCTAATAATGCAAACATTTAACAAGCAATGCCAGAGAAAGAAGTTCAAAAGTCAAGAAAATAGAACAATTCAAAGATAGAATAACGACATTTCATTAAAATGACAAAAGGCTAAAAATATTGATTAATATCAGAGACAGAGAAACAAACCCCAGCAGGCAATGGCACCATGATTGTCTTCTTCTTCGAGTTCATCTTCACCCATTCATACCGTGTTACCCCAAGCCCACGCTCCCTCAACCTCTCCCTCCTCAGCTTCTCTTCCGCCGATATGTTACTCTCATCAAGCCCACCATCAGGAGGGCTAAAAAACAACTCTTGCTTACATGTTTTGAGATCAAATGTGAACACTTTCCTATTCAAACTGTAATCAGGACTAAACAAATAGGTTATCAAACTATCATCAGGACTGAAACTGATGGAATTCGGTGCACCATAACCGGGCAATGGATACTGCACTATCTCTTCAACAGGAAAAAGAATGCAATCGTCAAGATTCTTTGAAACAGTGGTATCGGTAACTGGCATCGCGCGAGGAATCGATGTAGGACGCGTCGAGTTCTTCCTTGCCTCTGTCTCAGTGGATTGCATTACAAATAAATGACCAAGACTGAATCAAATTACGCACAGTTTCGTGCGAACCCGCAAACAAATCAAGAATCTGACCAAAACAAATCAAGAATCTAATCAAATGTGACTGAAACTAAGAACACCAACAAAGTAGAACTAATCAAAGCCTCTGTTTCGTAGCCAAGAAAATGTGCAGGCAACCAAAAATTCTAGTTATATGAATAAACTGAAGCCGACACTACTGTTTGACTTTGGTTATGGTATAATGATTCAATATTTTCTTTTCTTTTCTTCAATTTTCCTTCTCTTTCTAGGAAGTTAAGCTGAGAGATGAGAACAAAATACCAGTTAAGAAACTCCACAGATTAGTCGAACAAGAACAGAAGCCTGATTGCGAGATATGATCCGCTTCGTCTGATTTGGGACCAGAGATCTACAAAAATAAAAATCTAGAATAACCAGGGGACTAGCAAACATAGCTCAATTAAATTATATAGATACATATACAGACACAGATAGATACGCAAAGACATCGAACCTGACAAGGGTCATGATTTGACCGGCCATGCAAGCGAAAAGAGAGAGATCGGATTTATAGATTCCTGGAAAATATTTTTTGTGAAGATTTTAGGGAATGCGACATGGGTTCGGAAAACGAATCGGAGAATCGATTCGATGTTTGAGAGAGGACGTATTGATCTTTGATTCTTCTACTTTATAGAAAAATTGAAATTTAAGGTTCGTAAGTACATGAGAAACAAGGTTGTATTCCTATACGGTAAAGACCATACACACACCCACCCCTCAAAGAATCTACCTTGTGGATTTTATAACTAAAATAAATATAAATAAAAAAAATAAGTATAATTTTTTTTTTTTTTAAGTGATAGCTAAAAAAAAAATTATAATCAAACACTATATTAAATATAATTAAAAATCTCAAAAATCATAATTAAAATATTATTATAATTAAAAAAATTGATTATAACAAAAGAAGAAAATAACATAATTTAAGAAGTGTGAAGTAGAAGTTTTCTATGAATCCTTTTACACGTGTGAGAATGAAATGAATTGATTTAAAATTTATATTTTAAATAAATTTCAAAATATACATTTATAATTTATTCTAAAATTTATGCAAAGCAACCAAATAGTAGTCTCTCCAAGCTAGTTTTCACGGTTTATAACATTTTAATTTATTATTTTTAAGTAAATTGTCTTTCGACAAAATATAACAAATTATATAATTTTAGAATGGGTGTAGATTCTCTCCAGTATATTTTGTGAATTGAACAGTATTGTTTGTAGTGTCTCGGGTCTTAATCACGACTCATTTATGTTACGTGGTAATCGTTACTCTATACTAACATTTTTTTTTTTTTTGGTGGACTTTTAAAAAGTTATGGGTTGCATTTAACTTTTTAGTTATAATAATTGAGACTTCCTCCTCATTGTTTAGAGTCTTGATTGATGAGTTAACTTGTTGCTTGGGCAAGATTAGACCAAGAATGTCATATTCAAATATTTGTTTTGAATACTGTTCACTCTTTTCCTTTTTTCTCTCTTCATATTTTGAATCTTGATGTGAGGCTAGAACTATTGGAAAGCTTACTTTCAGGGCTTCAATTTAGACACAAAATTGACCATATTCCTTTTTCCGAACAAGGGAGGTATGCTTGTATGAAGTTACGTATCAAAAGCTATTTGGTCAAATCTGCACGAGCAGAAATTTGAATTCCGCACAAGCGGATTTTGCGAGAAAGCCATTTTTTCCCTAAGTTGACCCGCATGAGCGGATTTTGCGCGTTCAGACATCGATTTCTATGCTCTTTTCACTCAAATCAGATCTCTCTCTCTCTCTCTCTCTCTAACCATTTCTCATCACTCTCTCTCTCTCTCTCTCTCTCTCTCTAACTTCTCTTTTCTGTCCATTCTCTCTAAACTCTTACCAAATTTCTCATTTTCTTCGATCTACAAAGATCAAGAGAGATTTTGATACTAGTTCTTTATACAAAAATGACAAGTGTCTCGAGGGCTACGTTTGATCAGTGGAGATCAAATTTCAGTGAAGTTGATTTTTAGAGTTTTCCTCTCTTCTCTATTTAAGATATGGATTTCTTTACTCTATTTTAATACCTCGTTATAGATGGACAAGTGATAGTTTTTATTGCATTAAAAACTTGATTTGTTAGGTATTTTTGAAAAGCATGTGATAAGGGTTAGGATTTTATGATCTAGAGTTAAATCTTATGTTTTGTTATGAATATATGAGATTGTAATGTTTTGAGGAACATGCAATTAATTGTTTATAGGTTATGAGATAGAGAAAAAAAATTGGTGATTTGATTTTATTTGAACCATATGAGGTATTGTGTATTAAAAATGTAAAAATGGGTATGTAAGATAATAAAGAAAGTCATCATGAATTTAATTTGTGTTAATTGTTATTTATGATTTTATAATTGTTAAGTTGTAATAATTGTCAAAAAATCAAAATTTCAAAGAAATAAAAAGGGTATTGGTAAATGTTATGTGCATTGAAATATTTGTAGATTGGTTAATCTTGTTTATGAGGATTGATGAAAAGCCCCAAATCCTTTGGTTATTTATTTGTTTGAGAGATGGGATTAATTTGTGTTACATATGTGTTGGATTATGAAAATAAATTACTAGGTGAGTTTTGATAATTAATGAGAAAGATGTGACAATTTGTTATGGGTATTGGAAATTTGGAGAGAAGGAAAAATAAATTTTAAAAATCAATAAAACATTTATATACTTTTGTGAAATGAGAAGTAAGAGGAATTGCCGATTTTTCTTTTAAACAATGAATAATTGTATTTGTGACGAATTACTACTTGTTGATCCAAATTTGAATATTTTGAATTGAATCATAAAAATGGGATGATAGTAATAGAAGAGACTTTAATTATGAGTTTTGAAAATGGTGTGAATTAATTAGAGTTGAAAGATGAAAGTTATGCAACATATAAATGTTGATAAAATCTAAATCAAGAGGATAAAATTGAATTCATGGACTTAGCACATGTTATTTATGAGGTTGTGTTTGTAGCTTGTTTTTTGTGCTCCTCGGACGGGTTTAATTTCCTCGGATACGATAGCCCTATAGTTCGGACTCCCGTGGTTCTGAATCTGGTTTCACAAATGCAATGCGAAACGAATAAAACACGAATGAGTCCAGATCCAACAAATCTTTGAAAAATCGATTTATAATCAGAAATGCCAAAAATGGACTGCATTGCTAGATTTCAGAGTTGCCACCAAAGTATTTTTGGAAAATTTAGGAAACTTGTAACTCGTGCCAAAAACCACTTGTCTGTCATTACCAAAGTGTCTCGGCATGGGAACTTAGGTATAAGAGGGGAAGGTTATGAATTGAGCACCCCACTCACTCGATCAAAGATCGGCTTCTACTAATCATGATGTGACTCTTATGTACAGTATATGCTCTTGTTCCGATTATTATGCTATCCTTACTACGTGATTCACACAAGTGTAGACTAATTTCACAAAATTTGGAACGCTTTGATTTCATGTTCGTTTTGAAAAGTGTTTGAATATACGCCACTTAAAAAGTGATCTCATATGTACATTAATCAAACCATCCTAACGTAAGTGGAAAAGCCTTCATCCACCGGCATTCAAACAGGTATATCAATTAAGCACTTAGCCTCATGGTAGATATGCTTGACATGGCAACACTAATATACATGCAATATGCTAAAGCAAGAAATGCTCACCTAGTTCTCAACCAAGGCAAGTCAAAAGAAATAAAATCATTAGAAAAATGCATGCTCTATTATGCAAGTGACTAATGCAATACATGTAAAATACAACAATAAGGTTCGGTTACTAGCTATTACAAATTTTGAATGAAGTTACTAATTAAGTATAACATACTACTATTAGCACTACTTTAATAGATCACGAGAAGTGAAGAATTGCACATGCATGAACGAGAATATCCGTCTGAAAACTCCTTTGTTTTGCTGCCAGAAACTGTTCTATTCGCAATCAGAAAATAATTCTGTTTTTTTCCAAACTTCTGCTCTGTTTTGTCATGAAAATGACACTGCTTGCATAAAAGTAGAGTGGCTGGCTGGCCATGGAAAGTGGTCAACCAGATAGAAATGGTGGCCGACCGGCCACTATTTTGAGGTTCCGCCCTGCTACCATAGAGCAGAAATAGAGTGTTTCCAAGGGATGTTTATCCTCTCTGCCTCTTTCTATCAGGGATTAATCAAGGAAGGAGTAAAATCGATCCACAAATCATCAATGGTCACAAGGTTGTTGCATCATGATCTATGAATCAATGGGACAAACGTTTAATAAATGAAAAGAAAAAACCAACAACACCTCATCCCTATCATGGAGTTACCTCAAAGGAAGCGGTAGACATTGATTCTTGAACCATTAACATCACTAAGAGTATTCAAGACTCAATGGGTTCAATTAATGTCCGATTGAACCTGACTTGATTTTATTATCTTGCTTTACCTCTTTTATCAATTTTATCAGCCTATTTTAATATTACCTTTTCATTCTTTAATCATTTTATCCAAAAGTGATAATTATGTCCACTAATGAAGAGAAGTGTCAAACAAAAAGTTATCTTTAACATGAGAGAAATGTAATGCCTTGGTAATGAATCTCTGAAGAGATTAAACCATTAAGCATGGAAGGTCTCTTTCACATGCCTTAAACAACAATTGTTTGAAACAACTCTTAAACAAAAAGAAAGAAAACCAAGAAAGGAAGGAGGTTGCAGAGGTGATTATTACAAGTGTAAGCATATGTATGAAAACTATGAAATAAAAGCTATCAACTCAAATATGTTGGTGTCTAAGGCTTAAACCACCAAACCTATGAGGACTTACAACAATACAACCATGATATTCAAAGCATAAACTAAATAAGCACACTAAAAATAGTTCTAAAAAAAGCAAAACGGTGCTGGAATTACTTTGAAACAAGCTAAAAAACTAAGCAAAAATGAGAGAGAATTAAAGCTAGTAAGCAAGCTTATGGAGTGGCGGCTAACCCCTCCACTTTTTAGACCTTAAAACCACATATTTTAGCCTCTGAAAACTCTAAAAATCAGTGGCCAAAACTTGATAAACAAGTGGGAAACACAAAGATAAAAGCTTATAAAATAAGGTTCAAAGAATGGTAGTTAACCCCTCCACCTTTGGTAGCTTTAAATCATAAGTTTCTGCCCACCAAAATAGTCCAAAAATAGTATGAAAATAGTAATAAAAGAGAAGAAATAAGTAGTGTAAGGATGGCCAAAGTTATACCTCTTGAAGATGAGGTACTCTTTTGTTCACAAACCACAAGATATCCACTCTCAATGGCTGAAATTTTAGCTCAAGAATCTCAACAAGGAGCCTCAAATTTTTTTAGTTTAGGAAGTGTATGTATATTGCAAGATAGAGAGGGAGAGTGTTTGGCAAGTTTTGGAGTCTTCACAAATTTTTCTAACCTAAAATCAAGAGGGGTGGGCTTGTATTTATAGAAAAATAGCTTCTCATGTCGGAAATATCTATATAGAGACAATTGGTGCAAGGCATGCACATGGGGGTGGGACAGCTGCCTGTAAATATCTGCCTTCTGGGACACTTGGCCGACCGGCCAATGACTTGTATGGTCGACCACAAAAAATGGCCGGGCAGTCCAAAACAACTGCTCCCAAGCTCGACTTCAAACGGGCATATCTCCCTTATCTGGACTCGATTTTAGGTGATTCTTGAGTCTAAATTGAAGCCCCAGAAGTCTACTCTTCAATGGTGGTGGCCTCACATCTGAATTCTAAGTGTACAAAGAGATATGCCTAATTTACTTTCTTAACGGTTTGATGCTCAACCTTTTTCTAAACTAGTTTTTTTCATTCCCCTCCTATTTCTTTCAACTCCAAACCTATAAATAAGATGTTTTTAAATATTTTTCAAAGAGTTTAACTCCCTTCCATTTATTTCCACTTTGTCCTTACTTGATTTTACTAAAAAATGCAATATTTTAATCGAAATGCAAGCCTCAGAATATCGTAGAAGCATTGGAAAAAATATTTTGAAAAAGAGGGTTTTAGGTCTAAAATAGTTTTGGCCAAAATGGGGTGTAAGGTTGGGATTAGAAGCTCAAAAACCGAAGCATTTTGCTGAAGAATTTGAACGATTGTACAACGTAACTTTTTATCATCGAGTGTTATCCTAAATATTGAATGCAACAAAACAAAGTACAATGCAATAGATAAAGTGAATAAGAGACGTAGGCCGAACTATGCCTTACCTAGAAAAGGCATGGACACAAAACAAACCACATCTAACATAGAAAAGGTGTCGGAACCTTTAGACCACAATTCTTGCAGAATAGGTGCGTACACATGCAGAGCTGTGTTTTAACATAAAAAGTATGGGCACATTCCAAACTAAGCTTAATAGGGAAAGGATAAAGGCAATGAGGTGGTACGATGTAATGGATAATGTAGTAGATGTAGTAGATGCCATATGCAATGTGATAGAGGTAATAGATGCTAAAATGTAGGAGTTGGGAAGTGAAAGTACTTTTACAGGGACAATTGGCGATGACTCACCTCACGTTGCTGGAGATCTTCCTCTTCTTCTTGGTTTTAAGACTTCTTCCTACATCTTGCGCTTCCAAACCATAGGTACTATTTTTTTCCTTAGCTATGTTCGCAACTTTCCCTATTCTTCAATAGGGTGACAAACTAGGTTGGTTCAATATCCAGAATTGAGACGCATACAAGCTACCTCAACCTATGGGGCTACCATACAGATTTCAAGTCGAGAATACACCCTTGGGTATTTAAACCAGACTTTAGTCTCAGAAATTCCAAACCTTTGCGTTCTAGGCCTCGGCCATTCGAACTCTAGTTTCCACCGTCTCTGTTGATCTCTTAGGAACTCATCGCAAACACAGTCAGGTGACTATACCAGACCGCCTGAAGCCGTTCGGGCACGATAAACACCAAAGGGATTGCACCTTTAGCTTATTTAAGATCTCCTAGACCCATGTGAGTGCACAAGACAATGAGGGTGAGGTACACAACACTACTTCAACCTATGGGGCTACCATATAGATTTCAAGCCGATGATACATCCTTGGGTATTTAAACTAGACTTTAGTCTCCAAAATTCCAAACCTTTGTGTTCTAGGCCTCGGTCATTCGAATTCTAGTTTCCACCGTTTCAGTTGATCTCCTAGGAACTCATCACAAAGACAGTGCTATACAAGGTGAATGCACAAAACAGTGCGATGCAAGGTGCACAAAACAAAACGGTGTGATATAGATGCACAAAATAGTGCGATGTAGGTGCACAAAATAGTGCGATACAAGGTGTACAAGACAGTGCGATACAGGGTGCACAAGATAGTGCAATGTAGGGTGTACAAAACAGTGTGGTGCAAAGGTAATGAACAGTATGTAAAGTAGCGCGTAATGTACCTTATGAAATGTAGGGTAACTTGCCACAATTTATCAAAAATGTAATTGAAAAACACCAAGGGAGGTAACTGTAGACGTCCCCGAACGCATCCCGGGAGGGTTAAGTCCCGTTCCGTTCAGATTGGGGTAACTACAGTTCAAGGACTCAAATGTCACGATTCTTAATCTTGAATCAAAGAGTCCAAATCCGGCAAATCGTTTTGAGAAACAAATTTTTGAAAAGAAGTGCCAAACATGGACTGCTTTGCCAGATACAGAGTCGCCACCTAAATATTTTTTAAGGAGAAATTTAGGAAACCCTGACTCGGTGCCGAAGGCCACGTGTCCGTCATCACCAAAGTTGTCTTGGCTCGAGAGCTTGGGTACGATCGGGGAAGGTCAGCTATGAGCATCCCCTTTCGCCCGGTCCGAAGACCGGCCTCTACTAACCGTGATATCCGATTTTGAAAACATTACATGCTCTTTTTCCAATTATTAACCTAGAATTACTATGTCATGCGCACGGCAAACAAGTATAGACTAGACTGCCTAATTTGGAAATAAACATTGCATATCCGTTCGTTTTGAAAACAGTTTGAAATTGCTACTCGCAAGTAGGCTAAAATACGGATTTCAATGAGTTATTCCAACTCAAGCAATCCAACCTCCACCCACAGGCATTCAAACAGTTTATCTCACATAAGCACTTAGCCGCATGGTAAGCATACAGTCATGGCAACATTCACACGCATGTGACATGCTAAAGCATAAATACTTACATCGTACTCCGTGCCAAAACAAGAAACTAGTTAGCAAAAATGCATGACCTAGTTCATATCAAATGGCTAATGCAACACAGGCGAAGATGCAATTTAGAGTAGGCTCAGCTAACCCTAAAGATGGCATGCGAGATGCACTTTATTCAATGTACGTATTCAATTTGGAATTGAAAATACTGTAACATGCCCGGGGGGTACCCGCGCGCGTTAAACAGTTCGGACTCCCGAAATTTCTTCGATCTCAAGTTTCACGAGTGCAATGTGAAACGTAGATGAGAGTCCAGATTTGAAAACTTTTATTAAAAATCCATTTTATTGCAATTTTATTAAAATGGATGCGTCATCGAGATCTCGAGTCGCCACCTAATATTTTGGGAAATTAGGAAACCCATGACTCGTTGCAAGAGCCATTGTTACGTAACCAAGGATGCTTGGCTCGGAACCTTAGGTATGAGAGGGAAGGTCAATAATGAGCACCCGCTCACCCGATCAAAAGATCGGCCTCTACTAAACCATGATATGACTTTTATTTTCTTTATATGTTCATGTTACGATTATTTAATAAATCCTAAAATTTACTATGTGAAGCATACAAGTATAGACTATGTCACCCATTTTGGAATAACTTGATTTCATGTAGTTTTGAAAGAGTTTTGAAAATGTATAACCCAAATAAATTGAGTTTACAAACATGAAAATCAACATCATTCCAAATTGAGCGACACAACCTCCATCCACTGGCATTCATACAGTTATATCACATAAGCAAATAGCCACATGGTAGGATGCTTAAACATAGTAAGAAAAACACACACAAACGGGATGCTAAAGTATAAAAACTTACATGTTTGACGACCCACGAACAAGCTACAAAACAAAGTTAGTAAAATATGCATGATCTTATTGTAGACACCCCATTTTTGACCGTCCTCAAGACTTGGACATCACCGCTTGAACACCCGGTGATTATCCATGTTTGTGTTCGTTTCGAGTTCCCGGAGGTCCCGGCTGCGCGCCGTACCTCAGGATCTCTTAACTGGTTTGTTCTGCGCTTGGTTTTCCACCAAGACTTGTGTCTGTTTGCATTTGAGGGTAGGGGAAGGCTTGTTAGCCATCCCGGGACCTACCATTGCCCCACTTGATCACCGGCCCTTTATCGGTGTCATCGGCACTATTTTCTTAGAATACAGTGCCGATCGGCACTTCTCACTGCCGGGCGGCACATTTTTGTGCGGTGGTTGTTTTTACCGGTGACCCTCCTGAACCCCTATGAGGATGGTGCATGCCAGCTGTGCCAGCTGGATTACACCATCACTCCTCCCCGTGCGTAGCATTGCACCCTTTGCCCTTTGAACCCTTTTAAGCTTCTAGAAGCTTGACCCCTTTTGGCCAAGCTTCTTGGGAAGCTTGGCAGTATATGGCTTCCTTTAGAAGCCAAGACCCTCCTCACCTCTTTGAACCTTTTGGCCTTACTTAGCCATTAAGTCTTGGCTTGTATATTGCCTATTTAAACACCATTCATCCCCTTTGCTCAAGGGTTAGAAACTTTAGGTCAAGAACCAGAGATTATACATATACTCTCTGATATACATCCATATATATCTATATTTCCCTCTCTCTCCTCTTGTGTGTGTGTTTTAGGCCCCAAATAGTGAGTTTTGTCTTACTTTTGCACCATTACACACACTATTACACCTAGCTCCGAGATTGGAAGACTTGGAGGTTTGTTTTGAGTGATTTTGGACTGGTTTTGATCACTTGGAGAGGGCTGGACCACTGTTCTTCATTGGTTCTTCAAGGGTAAGCTTGTTGCTTTAGATTCCCCATTCTTGCAATCTATTTCTACCCTCTTTACTTTGTGTTTTTGGATTTGTGTTTAACATAAAAAGTCTTGTTTTTACTTGTTCTTGAACTTTCATTAAGGTCATTTTATGGTTTGAGTTAAGACTTATCACTTTAAGCCTTGTTTGGCCCTCTTTGGTGCCTTTTTCTTAGGCCTCCCTATTTTGGTGTTCTTGGATCTTCTCACCACTGAAAACCAGTGAGTTTTCAGTGGTGAGGATGGTATTTTTGTGCCTCATCTAAAGGAGGGGCACCCCTCTCCCCTTTGGTCCTTTGGTTGGCCTTTGTTTTGGCTCATAGTATAGCATGTGTGCATGTTTGCATTTTGCTTCATTTCAAGGCTTTTGGGGCTGTTTTAGGTCATGTTTGATCTCTGTTTTTGGTTGGAATTGTAGCCTCTAACATGCTTCCTATACCTCCTTTGAAATGCTCTCTTGTATGCCATGTTTTGAGGTTTTGACTCTTGCATGTTTAGGCTTAGTTTCATGAAGATACTAGTATTATTTTGCCATGTTAGAGGGCTGTGAGCCTTGATTTTGCCATGTTTGGTGTGTTTGAGGTGGTTGTCTTGCATATTGGCTTGTAGGCCTTGTTTGTATGAAGTCCTAGCATGCTTATCTTGTTTTGATCTAATGATTTGGCATCATTATAGGTGGTATTTCAGTCCCCATTTCATGTTCAAATACTTCCATTTATCATCTCCTTCATGCTTTAGAATGTTGGTCTTTTATGCCTTAAAAAGAGCATTGTGCATGCTTCCATGACTAGGGTATTTTTGGGGGTGCCATGAGGGGATTTGGGTGTCATTCCACATGCTTAAAATCTGTTTTTTTTTTGTTTTGTTTGTTGAATGCATGCCATGAGTGGTTGTATGAATGATGTCAAGTTACTCTCTTTGGTGTCCTAGACTTGGGCCCATTGAATAAGCATGCTTGTGTGGCATTTTGATCATGTTGAGAGGCTTGTTTTGCCACTGTTTTTGGGAGCTTGAGGGCTGCCCTCTATGGCTTAAGTCCATTGTTGCATGCTTATGTCATGATTGTTGCTTGCTTGGTCAATGTAGCCTCAAATGTGTGCTTGTTAGTCCCATGTTTAATTGGCTCATCTTGCATGCCATTTGCATCCTACATACTTTAGCTCTTTGCATGCTTAAAATAATAGGTTGCATTGCATTTGAGCCTTGCTTGCATACTTGCATCTCATAGCTTGGTTTGGGGTTGTCAAGCCAAGCCTAGGATTGAGGGGAGTTCACATTTCAAGTGGTGTAACTCATCTCAATCCTTGGTCACTAAACCCTTGATTTCCACATGATAGGGACTTAGTATTCATTGTTGTGTTGCATGCATATTTACATTAAAATGAGCAATCTTGGTTCCTTAGGCTATCATGCATCAAATGCACAATTGATAGCCCTAGAACCAGAAACCATCCCCCTTGAGTCCTTGACATGATAGGAGGGTTGGACATGCTCACATTTGCCCAAAAACCATGCCTATGCATTCTTTATGCATTCTTCTTTAGCATCTCTTTGTCTGCTGCAGGGATTTTTTGCCGACCGGCATAAAATAGTGCCGACCGGCACTATTTTTGTGCCGATAATTTAAAACTTCGGTAGGTGGCCTTGTAAAGCCGATGACTACCTTTGTCTAGCGATTGGGGCATTTCGGACCACTTGGGGCGTATTCGAATTTTGGGAATTTTGGAAGGCGGAGACGATAAGCAGGCTGCAATGCTATAGCACGAGTTTTCGGGCGAGTCATGACGAGCATGCATCATTCAGCGCATTAGAAGCGGTGAGGCTCCATTTAATTTATTTGTTTAATTTAATTTTGGTAATTAGAATTTGTAATAATTTATTTATTCATTTATTCTTGATGCGTATTATTTATTTATTAGGTCCCTCAGTGAGGGCAAAAATGTAATAAGTGTGGGTGAGTGTGATGCATGTCTTCCAACCCCGCTTCTTTCTAACCCTTTTATTTACCGCTTTCGGTGGTAGATTAGGGCATTTTAAATTAGCATACCTTATGCAATGCATGCGTGCATCCATGCATTTGTTTACATGCAAGACTCGGTACATCATACAAAGCTGCATTGCAATTTTCAAATTCCAAAATTGAATCGTGCTATGTGATAGCATTTCATATACCATGCTTAGGATAGCGAGCCTAAGCGCATTTTTACTGTGTTGCATTAGCCACTTAACATGGACTAGGTCATGCATTGTTTTGCTAACTAGTTTATTGTTTTGGTAGAGTACTAGGTGAGCTTTTATGCTTTAGCATCTTGCATGCGTGTGGGTGTTGCCATGGCGATAGGATTACCATGCGGCTAAATGCTTACGTGATAAAGCGTATGAATGCACTGTGGGTGGAGGTTGGATTGCTTAAGTTGGAAGTACTCATTGAAATCCGCATTTTAGTCTACTTGCAGTAGCAACATCTAAACACGTTTTTGAGACAAAGCGGATATGCAATGTTTGTTCCCAAATTAGGCGATCTAGTCTATACTTGTTTCTTTGTCGCATAACATAGTAATTCTAGGCTAATACTTAGGAATAAGAGCATAAAGTTTTCAAAAATGGATATCACGGTTAGTAGAGGCGGTCTTGAATGGCGGGCGAAAGGGTGCTCATAGTGACCTTCGTCGTACCCAAGCTCGAGCCAAGTCACTTTGGTGATAGCCGGACCGTGGCCTTTGGCACCGAGTCGGGGTTTCCTAAATTCCCCTTTTAAAAATATTTAGGTGGCGACTCATGTCTGGCAAGCGATCCATGTTTGGCACTTCTTTTCAAAAATCAGTTTTCTCAAAACAATTTGCGGTGGACTCTTTGGTTGATTTAGAACATGACACAAACTTTAAGAGTCAGGCATGGCGAGGTCCCTCATGGCGTTACTCTGATTCTGGCGACTCTGCTTTGGGGATTTTAGAGAGCTTGACTCGAACTTCGTGATATCTGTTTTGATTTCACTTATGTGTTTCTTTGCATTGCATGTGCATTAGTGCGCCTAGGACACCGTGTTGGTCATCTGCTATTCTGAGCGGTTTCTTTGGAGGCTTGTCTTGTCAAGGCATGTCCATAAAGTGACGGTTCTTGAACTCTGCCCGATATAGAACACAAACCCGGTTTCTGGGGCACCCCTGACCATTCGACCTAGTTGCATAGTCGGAATCCATAGTGACCATTCCAAACTAGGGCGGGTTGCTTACGATTTAGGTTGTTTGAAACATTGCGTGCGTAGTGAAACCCTAGCTCGACAAAATAGGGCGAAACCCTACCCAAACATAGGGGTGTTTTGGTTCTCATTTAATTGCTATGTGCTTTAGAGTGTAACTCTGCGGGGACACTCTGGTCGGTTTGCAAGTTTAAATGTCGGGCAGGGTATCGATGTCGATGTTTTGGGAATCGGTTATGCATGGGTATCGATTGAGCCTAGGGGCAATGGTTCGTGATCGATGTCGATGGTTGAAAGCAGTGTATTGACATTCAACCGTTTATAATTTTTAAATACCCAACCGTGTGTTGTGTGTTTATTTACTTTCTTGCCGATTATCTTTGTCCGATTATACGTTTATTTATCGTTTTATTTATCTTTTCATTAGGTAGTTGAGCACAATTGCTACCGATCCGATAGATATTCCCCAAGCACCACAGGGTCGAGGCCGTCGACTCCTTCGATCGAGGATCGATGAGCGGACAACGATGTACTACTCGCTACCCCGGTCACTAAGCGGAGTCGATAAAGGCGAAGGGCATCGATACTGTGATCGATCGAAGGGCTTTGTCTACCCACCGTGCTCATTAGAGATCGAGGTTTTGTGTCCTGAGAGAATTTATACGATAATCAACGAGCAGGATAATATGACCGGTTTGGAGGAGATGGTGCGCCACCTTCAAGAAGTATAAGCAATGCGACAAAGGATTTGTCCGAGCGGAACCGCCCGAACAGCGAGCCCGCAGTTGTAGAAACGGCGAAGACAATTGCGGGCTAGAGCGACAAGCGGAGCATCTGCCGCGCAGATTCCTCCCGCGGGAGTTCCTAACGTCGGGGAGGCGGCCAATGTTGACGTCTGAGGCGCCCAGGACCACCCACCTCAGACCCTACCCCAAATTCAACCTCGGCTATCAAAAACACCCACCAATCTACGACTCTCCTTTGAGTTCGGTGACCCCACCGCACTCAAATTAAGCAAGCGAAAAGTTATTCAAGAGATCTCAAGGGACAAGACTATCCCCAATATTGAAGATGGTTATCTTGATCACGGTTGTGATCTTTGCAGCCAATTCAAGATGCCTCATATTGATCGATTTGATGGGTCAGGGGACCCATGGTACATTTAAAATTGTTCTCGGACGTTCTAAGGCCGATGGGCCTCGATAGGCTCGAAGTTGTCTCTGTTTGGTGGGACCTGTCGGTGTAGCATCCGCATGGTATTCCAAGCTAGATGATGACATTAAGATAAGTTGGGGCCGAAATGGTTTGAGGCCTTTATCATGCGATATTCATACAACACAGTTGAGATCACTACCGTGATCTCGAGACAACAAACAAGAGCCTAAGGAGGGTTTTTGAGTTAAGTAACGGATGGAGGCGAAAGCATGATGATGACCTTAAGGCCTGCAGACGAGACCAAATCCGGATGATTGTGCGCAATCTTCAGCAGGGTTAATGAAGAAGATGATTGTAGTTCCTTCCCTACCTTCATGGTCTGCATGATATGGGGATCTGATTGAGGATCACGATGAAGCGAGTCTGTTTGATCAAGGCAGGAGCAACCGGCGGACATTCAGCAAAGCAACAATCACGGGCCGAGTGGCACATCAAGCGCAGAACCGAGTAAGCATGGTCACCACCAACCCCTCACAAAGAAATCTGGCCTCGCCATTTTCGGTCGTCCGGAAGCAACCCTAAGCGACCAAATACCCACGAAACACCGAACTTCGCTCCACTCTATATGCCCCTATCAAAGCTCTGGGGTGTTGATCAAGAAAGGGCACTGAAGCCCACAGGGCGAGGCCCCTACGGAAAAACTTCCTCCTAACTATAACTTGGCCAAATATTGTGCGTTTCACGGTGACATGGTCACGACACCGACGGTGCTACGGTTCGCCATGAAATTCAAGACCTTATCGATAGCAGGGTAATCTTACCTCCGAAAAACCCAATGTTACTACCAATCCCTCCCCATACACACCGGGCTCCACCACCCAAAGGCTCAATTTCATTCATCTTTGAGGCGTGTCCTCGACCCTAGCATCTACATCACACCTACCCACTGCCTAAGCGGAGGTGTTCCTTCATTGCATCGATTTGTGCATGATGGACATCTCCTCGACCCAACCTAAGCCAATGGTGGTGACCACCAAGAACAATAAAGGGAATTCCAAAGAAGGAGGCGGGTTATTGAATCGAGTCTGTGGAATCTGGGGGTTACAGCAGGAAAACATCTGATCCAAGTGACTACATTTCATCAATGGGTCAAGATGGGCCGGTGGAATTATAGCAGAAGAAGAATTATGTGTGATTCAAGGAGATAGCCTAGAGCGAGGAGATGATGTAGTGACTATGGGGAGTGCGCCAACCTCCGATTTTATGACGATCAATACCGGAGGATGTGGCAATCGCTTGGTTTGATCATGAAGATTGATAGAAACCATAGGGTGGTTGGATGACCAACCGATGTAGTAGAAAGAATTTGGTAGAGCAAAGTTCAGCGGGAATGAGAAAATCGGCGGTGAAAGGGTCGAAAAGCGAGAACATATCATGGGGGCGCCGATGTCAAAATTTCGCCGAGATTGGAACATTTTGAGCCTGAGATGGCGAAACGATCGGTTATCCGAAGAAAGCAAGTTTTGAGGATTAGAGAATCGAAGGCAAAGGCCCATGTGGGAGTGGAAACTCGTGTGCCTGAAGCAGAAAATCTTTGCGGGTATATGGATGGAAAGTGTTGCGGCGCAAACGATCATACGAGCGGACGGGCGTCTGTCGATCGTATGGGAATGTGGTGGGAAGATGAAGACTTATGTCTCGCCCACGGACGAGGATTGGGGAACAACCAACGACAATACTTGGTACCTTGGAAGGTCGACCACATGACAAGGAGTGGGCGATATTTCAAACCTCCGCACTTGGATCAACCAGAGGCCTCGGGGAAGGAGAGAAGGTGAGAAGCGAAGGAAGCATTTCGAAGAGGAAGCCGTACTCAAGCGGTGAAAAAGATACAAGCGAGATATCTCTATTTGGGGAATGCTCATGGCTTCTCGAGTGCAGGGGAGAATTTTTTATCGGCCATGGATAAGGCAAAGCTTTCAATAGAAACAACACGGAGCGACTAGTGGGGCTAGTCTTTCAGGAGGCCCGATGTTGGCGTTCTTGATAAGAATTACGCTGAGGGCACAAATCACAACAAGCCACTCTACATCTCCGTAGAGTGCGGGGATAAATGGATCTGGTAGTCCTTGTTGATCTGAGGATCTGCCATCAACGTCTGCCTGCGAGAACGGCTTATGCGATTGATGCGAAAGTCGCGGACTTTGTACTGCTTATTTCAGTCATCGGGGCATATGACAACCTGGCCGAAGTGATGGGAGCAGATTAACATCCGGACTAAGGTTGGGCGGGACGGCGGAGATAGATTTTCATGTCTTGGAAGTCTTGGCAACTTTCAATTTGTTGTTAGGCGGTATTTGCATCGAATGCTTGATATCATCCACTTTGCATCAAATGGTGAAATACCCTATGGGAAGGGAGTAGCCATTGTTTTCGGTAATTCATCGATCCATCCACGGGAGGTGTCTACCCCGTTCTAGAGATTGAGCATGGGATGGAAGATGTGTTTATATCGGATTTACCTAGCGGTGAAGTAGTCTGAGCGTCATGGCGATTAATGAAGGGATATATGTTAGCGCAGCGGTATACCTCATGAACAAACTCCAATACATCCGGGATGGGATTAGGGAAGAAGCGATCGTAAAAGGCATCATAGCGTTGGCGAAGTGCCACAACCCTCATACCTTTGGCTTGGGTTACATGCCCACCAAGGAAGATTGGGTAAGAAAAGGAAAAGAGATGGCGGGAAGAGCCAAAGCAAAAAGATGGAAACCTTTTGAATTGATGCCGGCCCATCCGAGGTACCACTGAGCAGACGTTTCGTCGGGAAGAAGACTTTCCGATACGTGGTTTTAGGAGCCATGGATGAATAAAGAAGAAAGCGCATCTTGGGGGTTTGAAATTTTCTTGACTTGCGATTATCTGGGGATGATGTTCTTTGAAGAAGCGAATGGGCAAGCAGTTGAAATTTGAACATAGCAAGGAATTGGAGTCTGCGGACCTGATGCGAAATGGGGGTACTTGGCGTGTCTACTTCGAGATCCTTTGATCGACGGTTGTTAGCAGGGGATGACTCCTCGGTGTCCATGATCGGAGATGAAGCAGTGCGGGCCTACAATCGGCTATTTTGGATGCATCCATCGCACCCTCCCTCACTGGCAATCTGAGGAGGATTTTGTCAAGCGACACCGGATCGGGTAGTGGCGAATCTGATTCCAGGAGTCTTGTGAGTCGAATCGAGTTCAGCTTCGTCTGAGTCTGAGTCTGGTATTCACAGGGGTGATAACGGATGCCTGCCGATCTGTCGGTCGTCTTTTTCTTTCTCTTTTGAGTCTGTTATTCTGAAGAATTGGGCGGTTTGGAAGTATCTAATGAGAATGAGAATGCTGTGGTTTAGAGTATTTTTACTGTGCCTTTGGTTTATTGCCATCGGGACTTTCAAAATTTTGATGAAAGCAGCGAGGGCGAAATTCCTCGGTTTTACAGCGACTAATTGAACAAGAGCAAGAGGTTTGTTAAACCTTTAATTGATGAAATCAACCTTTGTGAATATTAGTCTTGAGAAGGACCATGGTAGTCGAGATCGGGTCCACGTTGTCCTCGGAGAGCGGCGCTTAGTCGCTTTGTTAAAAGATTTCAAAGATGTTTTCGGCGTGGTCCTCTGAAGACATGCACGGAATCGATCTGAGATTATGCGACCGGATCCCTCTTGACCGAGGCGACACATCAAGCGAAGCTCGGAAGGATTACATACTGCCGGGCCATTAAGATCAAGGAAGAGGTCACCAAGCAGTTAGCCTTGAGCTTCTGTTGGTATCGAATACCCAACTTGGTTGGCCAACATTGTTCGATCTTAGAAGAAGGATGGCGAGAATCCGGGTATGTGTGGATTTGAGGATTTGAGCGAGCGGTCAGAAGGATGACTTTCCTTGCCACATATTGTGAGTTGGTAGATTTCCTGAGGGCATGCTTTGCTTCGTTCATGGATGGCTTTTAGGGTTATAATCGGATAGTGATGGCAGAAGGCAGGAGAAGCTGCTTTTACCACCGTGGGGTACATATTGTTATAAGTAATGCCGTTTGGGTTGAAGAATCTTTGGGGCTACATATCAGCGAAACACGATATTACATGATATGATCCATAAAGAGGTCGAGGTGTATGTGGGCGACATGATTGTCAAGTCCAAAGAAAGAGGGCCACTACCGCCTTGCAAAAGTTTTTCAAAGGATCGAGAGAATTTAATTTGCGGTTGAATCATGAAATGTCGTTGGTGTTCTGGCGGGAAAAATCTTTGGGATTTACGATTACACAAAGGGGCATCGAAGTCGACCCTTCAAAATCAAGGCCATCTTAGAAATGCCACCACCAATGGTGAAAAGGAGGTCACGAGGCTTTACGGGTAAAGTGCAATTCATAAGGCGGTTTATCTCTAAACTAACCTTGACTTGTGAACCACTTTTGGTCTCTTGAAGAAAGAGCGAAGTTCCATTGGGATGGCGGTGCCAAGCTGCGTTTGAGCAGTTAAAGAGTATTCTGAGAATCCGCGTATTGTCACCACCAAAAGCGGAAGCGTTGATATTGTATCTGTCGATGGTGAGACCACAATAAATTTGTATGCTTTCGCACAAAGTCGGAAGATAAAGTGGAAAGGGCCATCTACTATCGAGCAAGAAGATCTTTGGATTCTGAGACCGCTACACTCATTTGGAGAGGGCTTGTCTAGCCTTGGTATGGGCTACTAGGAAGGCTGCGTCACTACTTGTTAGCTCACTCTGTAATGTTGGTTTCACGACTTGATCCCATCAAATATCTTTTTGAGAAACCGGCACTTACGGGTAGGCTAGCTCGTTAGTTCTTTGTTGCTCTCGAATTTGATCTCAAGTATGTGGCGCAAGTCTGTAAAAAGGAAGAAGCGATGGCGAGTTCCTTGCCGACCACGGTTGAAGGGATGAAGCGATTGAGTACCTATTCGGATGAAAATATTACGCACATCGAAGATGAAACTTGGGCGATGTACTTTGGCGGGCGTCAAATCAATATGGATGCGGGATAGGAGTGTTGTTGATAGCGCTGGCGACTCCGTATCCTTAGCATTCAAGCTCGGTTCAAAGTTTGAACAATGAAATGATCTGAGGCATGCATTCTTGCGATGCAGGCGACCCTAGAACTAGGGGCAAAGCGTTTGGGCGTTATCGAGGATTCGAACTTAGTTGTGTCTCGGCGAAAGAGGCTGGAAAGTCAAGGAGGAAAAGATGATAATTTACCACGGACCACTGGACTTGTTAGTTCCTCGGTTTGAAAAGCTAAGTTTCACTCACCTAGTAAGAGAACAACGAGTTCATGATTCACTAGCAACTCTATCTTCTATGATAGACATCCGTCGGGAATGGGATCGTCCGGTAATCATTGATCAAAAGTTTGCGCTTGACATATGAGTCAATCTACGCCATAGAAGAAGTGCAAGATAACAACCCTTGGTATTACGACATATGGAACTTCTTGGAGAAGGAGACATATCCACTAGGGGCAAATGCCAAGGATAAAGGGCAATTAGAAGAATGGTACATTGGGTTTATCATCTGCGGGGTAAATTATACAAAAGAGGTCATCTGGGAATGCACAAGCTATGTGTGGAATTTGAAGAATCAAAAGCGCTGATGGAGGCCATCCATGGAGGAGAATGTGGTGCACATGTAAATGGGGTGATGTTGTACGAAAGATCCTCGAGACAAGGCTACTCTTGGTCTACCATGGAGGAAGATTGTATCGGTTTAGTTCGGCGATGCCACAAATGCGATTCCGCGAACCGCATGAACATCCGCCATCAAAGTTATACAACATGACATCGCCATGGCGTTCTCGGTTTGGGGAATCGGCGTGATTGGGCTGTTACTCGAAAGGGTCAAATGGACATGAATATATCTGGTAGCAATAGATTACTTCACAAAGTGGGTGAGGCCCGATCTTATGCGATGTTGAAGGCCGCATGTCGCGAAGTTTATCGAAAACAACATTATCTGCCGGTATGGGGTCCCGAATGAGATCATTTGGACAATGGTTCTCACTTCAAGAAGGAAGTGATTGATTTGTTGGAGAAGTATAATGTAAGCTTTTCATAAGTCGTCACGTATCGACGCATGAGACCAGCGGGCGATTGAGGCCGCCAACAAAACATTAAACACATCTTTGCGAAAATGGTAGAAACCTATCGGGTGGCGGACAAGTTGCCGTTAAGCTCGTGAGACTCTGGGACTTCAATTAGAACCATTTGGAGCAACCCCTTATTCAGCGGTTTACGGAATGGGCCGTTCTGTCGAGATTGAGGTTCCATCATTGCAGTATTGGTGAGTGTCGGATAAATTTGAGGCAGTTAGCGTGAGCGAGTTCGAGAACTCATGCTCTTCGATGAAAGGAGAAATTTGAAAGCAACGTACCATGTCCAAGGTTATCGTTGAGAATCGCCGGGACTTTTAACAAGAAGGTTAAGTCGAGAATTTGAAGGAAGGAGATTTGGTGCTCAAAGACAACGAACTCCCATCCACGACCAAGGGGCAAGTTCGGACCAATTGGGTGGTCCTATATCATCAAGTCTATCTGGTCGGTGGGCTGTGGTTACGATGGACCTAGATGGCCTAGAGTTCTCCCAACCGATCAACATGGACAAAATGAAGAAATATCACCTGAGAGGCTCGCTGGGCGAAAACCGAAAAGGCGACCTAGGCAAAATTGAGCACAAAAATTTAGAAAATATAAAAAGCTGAGCTCATAAGGTTGAAAACCATAAAGGCGGCCTTGGCAAAAGTTAGGCGCAAAGGAGAGTGAAAATACTCGAGTGAACCCAAGCTGAACTCGTAAGGCTTGATTCCCATCATTGGGATCGTAGGCAACTTCATCACGAAGTTGACCATAAACATTTTCCCGTCGGCTTTGTCCATTTGATCATCTGGTCATCTTTGTCCATCGGCATTCGCCATAATCTCGGTGCGGTGCTATTAGGACTAGGGGCAACTTTCCGTTGCCATGCGATCTTGTGATACTATTCAAACTAGGGGCAATTTTCCAATTGCGAGGAATGCAGGGTTGTGCATCTCATTGACAAATTTGAGCGTGTCGATTCGATCCATATCGAAAATGGTTTTGAAAAGTTTTAATGAAGATGACTTTGTTCAAATAAATCTTTTTACAACTAGGACCATTTCTAGACCAAAAGCGGAAATTTTTGATTACCACAACCTTCAATTTCATTGATTTCAAGCGAGCTCTCTTGCTCTTGCATACAATTGAAGTTGCTTTTTATTACATTCATAAAAAAACTTGAAAGCCTTGATAAAGCAATAAATCCAGGAACGCGGTCAAATCAAATGTCCTGCGCCCCCTCCCATTTGGTCGAAGCCTCGGCGTAAAGTGGGCCCTTCTGTGCCTCTTCATTAAGCCAATCCAATCAAGCACTCATCGGACAAAGTGCAAGCTGAAAGTGGGAGGCGGGGCAGGAGTTCTCTCGTCCTCCATCTTTGTGGCATCTGCAGACGGCCGTGCACCGAATCGGAAATCTGACGGATACTCTATCCCTTAGGTGGGCAGGTCGATCATGACCAAAGCGCCAAGATCTGAAAGGGGAAGTAGAAGACCACGATGAGTCAAGCCAATCAATTGGATCCGGTGACGGGTCATCTTGTAACTCATCATCGGAAGATTGAGCCAAGGGCACCGCCAAGCAATCGATCTGCGGACAAACTACATCCATTCAAACCACCAACCCTCGTCAAGAGGCGTCAACGAGCGTTACTGAAGAAATAACCCTTGGTGAGTATCACGAGGACAAGAGTCCACGACCTTCAATTTATCCATTAACCACACAGGGAGGGATGAAAAATGAGAGAATAAAGAATAGAGATGTGCGATGAGAGAAAAAAGTGAAAAGGGTTTTGTGAGAAAAATCGAGCACGAGGGCGAGTGATGTGAGCAAATATAAAATGCAAAATGGGTGGGAAACATTACTGCGGTAATAGTGGACTCCTGCTAATCTGATCGTCTCTCGGCGATAAAAGGCGTCTAAGCCCAATAGAGTCTCGGCCGGGACCATGGCAATGCGGCTCTTGCCCTCTTTCAAACCTTGGGCAACTTCAATCAGCAGGACCTTTGGCTCCTCCGGTCGGAGCGAAACGAAAATGGGACAATATGCATAGACAAAGGCGTGCCGCGAAAACCTTGCGGCGATGGTCGCCCACGATCACGGTCTCGGAAAAAGCAGCAGACCAAGCTCGGAACATCTAATGTCCGTCACAAATCAAAAACGAGCATCGGGTATTGAGAGCCCACACATTTGTCCTAAGGCTTGGGCATGGCCAAAAGCGAAGTTGAGGAGAATCTCCTCGTCGCGGTCGATTCCATTAAAGCTTGGAAGTCTTGAAAGTGGGACACATCTCTTGCCGCTAAAGCTAAAGACATGTGTTCTGGGATTCCAAAACCGTGCAGCGGCATGGAGGAATGAAAAATGCAGCGGAGTATGGCGCCAAAAGTGAATAGTGCGTTTATGCCAAAAGCAGGAAATTGACTTTTAGAGCCATCAAGTTGTTAATCAAGTTGCAAGATTTTGGGCAAGAAATGCTTCCATTTGGAGTAAATCGGTGTTGAAATGAAGAGAACCACGAAGTTGAGACCCTTTTGAAGAGGATAAGGTTGAGTGGAGGACACATGTCAACATTCTGCTGGTGCGAGACGATCTCTGACCGGCCGTGATTATATAGTGCCGACCGGCCATAATTTTGTGCCGACCGACCCAATAATGTGCGATGACCATTATCCTCGGCGGTGACACTTTGTTAAGCGATGGTCTTCCCCTATTTCTTCCAAGCTTTTTATCTTTGAATATTGAAATTCCACCACTTCGGCATTCTCCGTTGATTGATTCACTTGAATCAGCGTATTTGTTTATCGAATTGTTGCATATTTGCTTATCGAGTTGTATGTCACTCTCTTTAAGTCTTTGCTTTGTCTATCAAGTTGCACTTGCACTTGGCTAGTCTGTCGAGTCTTTGTTTTGCTTATCGAGTTGTAAGTTGGTTCACTACGGTTATTACGATCACGATGCCTGTTTTCAAACAACGGTTTCAATTTCATTCACATTGTCATGTGATGCCTTGCGATCACGATGCACACAAGTGCAATACCTTTTCAAGCAAATAGCGTTTCATTTTAAGTCACGTGTTTTTGTAAAACTTCGCAATTTCAAAGGAACATAAAACACACTGAGGCGGTGCAATGTCTTAAACAACTAATGAAAAGGAATGTAAAGCAAAATCTTTGGGTTGAATGCGGGAACCTCCCTTCATAGTCGAGAACACCTCCTGCGCTTCGTGCTGGTTTGGGCGTGCAATCGACTCCTTCATCACTCAAAACGGTCTTGGAAAGTGCATACGGAATGTTAATGGATCTTGAGTTGAGTTCAAGCCACGACTTTTGTGGCGATGCTCGGAACATGTGAAGGGCGTTCCTTCTCGTATCCTTTTATATCTTGTGAGTTTCAAAAGAAGTCGTTTCAAATCATCTTGTGTTACAATATGTTGCATCTCAATATCATGTTTTAATATGCTCAATTTCAATTACCTTCTATACACATTGCATTGTATCGTGCTTTGCTTCTTGACATGTGTTCAATTACCTTTTATACACATTGCATTGTATCGTGCTTTGCTTCTTGACATGTGTTCAATTACCTCTTATACACATTGCATTGTATCGTGCTTTGCTTCTTGACATGTGTTCAATTACCTTCTATACACATTGCATTGTATCGTGCTTTGCTTCTTGACATGTGTTCAATTACCTTTTATACACATTGCATTGTATCGTGCTTTGCTTCTTGACATGTGTTCAATTACCTCTTATACACATTGCATTGTATCGTGCTTTGCTTCTTGACATGTGTTCAATTACCTCTTATACACATTGCATTGTATCGTGCTTTGCTTCTTGACATGTGTTCAATTACCTCTTATACACATTGCATTGTATCGTGCTTTGCTTCTTGACATGTGTTCAATTACCTCTTATACACATTGCATTGTATCGTGCTTTGCTTCTTGACATGTGTTCAATTACCTTCTTTATACACATTGCATTGTATCGTGCTTTGCTTCTTGACATGTGTTCAATTACCTTCTTTATACACATTGCATTGTATCGTGCTTTGCTTCTTGATATGTGTTCAATTACCTTACACATTGCTTTGTATCGTGCTTTGCTTTACTTACATGTGTTCAATCACACTTTTCTATATATACCTTGAATCGTTGTCACGGATTTGTCGATTGCATTGTCATGGATATTGCTAACGATTACCATACATTAAGTTTGTTTTCTTTTCGAGCCGCGATATTGTATATGCGGCTCATTTGAGGCGGTGAAAGCCAGACGAACAGCCTTGATATTGTATTTCGAGTTGAGGCGTATTGAGAATTGCATAATTCTCTTACATCCTTTCTACATTGTAGTGTAGGCTGTTGCATGTTAGCTTATAAGCTCGCATGTGTGCTTCATTCTGACTTTCTTTGCATGATCATAAGTTATGCGGCTTCTTGCATTTTAGGTTGCATTTTGCCCCTTGGTAGCATACCTTACTTGTTTTGCATGATTGTCCAAGTCTTGACCTTGTCAAAGATGGAGATCTCTGGGCTTTGACATTCACTCACGTCATTGTTATGACTTAGAGTTACTGTCAAGAGAACAGCTGTAGACACCCCATTTTTGACCGTCCTCAAGACTTGGACATCACGCTTGAACACCGGTGATTATCCATGTTTGTGTTCGTTTGAGTTCGGAGGTCCATTTGCGGCCGTACCTCGGGATCTCTTCTTGGTTTTGTTCTGCGCTTGGTTTTCCACCAAGACTTGTGTCTGTTGCATTTGAGGGTAGGGAAGGCTTGTTAGCCATCCCGGGACCTACGGCTGCCCACTTGATCACCGGCCCTTTATCGGTGTCATCGGCACTATTTTCTTAGAATCTGATGCCGATCGGCACTTCTCCTTGCCGTAGGCACATTTTTGTGCGGTGATTGTTTTGCCGGTAGGTGACCCTCTGAACCCCTATGAGGATGGTGCATGCGGTGTGCGGTGGATTACACCATCACTCCTCCCGTCGTAGCATTGCACCCTTGCCCTTTGAACCCTTTTAAGCTTCTAGAAGCTTGACCCCTTTGGCCAAGCTTCTTGGGGAAGCTTGGCGGTATATTGGCTTCCTTTAGAAGCCAAGACCCTCCTCACCTCTTTGAACCTTTTGGCCTTACTTAGCCATTAAGTCTTGGCTTGTATATTGCCTATTTAAACACCATTCATCCCCTTGGCTCAAGGGTTAGCAACTTTAGGTCAAGAACGGAGATTATACATATACTCTCGATATACATCCATATATATCTATATTTCCCTCTCTCTCCTCTTGTGTGTGTGTTTTAGGCCCCAAATAGTGAGTTTTGTCTTACTTTTGCACCATTACACACACTATTACACCTAGCTCCGAGATTGGAAGACTTGGAGGTTTGTTTTGAGTGATTTTGGACTGGTTTTGGTCACTTGGAGAGGGCTGGACCACTGTTCTTCATTGGTTCTTCAAGGGTAAGCTTGTTGCTTTAGATTCCCCATTCTTGCAATCTATTTCTACCCTCTTTACTTTGTGTTTTTGGATTTGTGTTTAACATAAAAAGTCTTGTTTTTACTTGTTCTTGAACTTTCATTAAGGTCATTTTATGGTTTGAGTTAAGACTTATCACTTTAAGCCTTGTTTGGCCCTCTTTGGTGCCTTTTTCTTAGGCCTCCTATTTTGGTGTTCTTGGATCTTCTCACCACTGAAAACCAGTGAGTTTTGATGGTGAGGATATATCTTCGTGCCTCATCTAAGGGAGGACACCCTCTCCCTTTGGTCCTTTGGTTGGCCTTTGTTTTGGCTCATAGTATAGCATGTGTGCATGTTTGCATTTTGCTTCATTTCAAGGCTTTTGGGGCTGTTTTAGGTCATGTTTGATCTCTGTTTTTGGTTGGAATTGTAGCCTCTAACATGCTTCCTATACCTCCTTTGAAATGCTCTCTTGTATGCCATGTTTTGAGGTTTTGACTCTTGCATGTTTAGGCTTAGTTTCATGAAGATACTAGTATTATTTTGCCATGTTAGAGGGCTGTGAGCCCCTGATTTTGCCATGTTTGGTGTGTTTGAGGTGGTTGTCTTGCATATTGGCTTGTAGGCCTTGTTTGTATGAAGTCCTAGCATGCTTATCTTGTTTTGATCTAATGATTTGGCATCATTATAGGTGGTATTTCAGTCCCCATTTCATGTTCAAATACTTCCATTTATCATCTCCTTCATGCTTTAGAATGTTGGTCTTTTATGCCTTAAAAAGAGCATTGTGCATGCTTCCATGACTAGGGTATTTTTGGGGGTGCCATGAAGGGATTTGGGTGTCATTCCACATGCTTAAAATCTGTTTTTTTGTTTGTTGAATGCATGCCATGAGTGGTTGTATGAATGATGTCAAGTTACTCTCTTTGGTGTCCTAGACTTGGGCCCATTGAATAAGCATGCTTGTGTGGCATTTTGATCATGTTGAGAGGCTTGTTTTGCCCTTTGTTTTTGGGAGCTTGAGGGCTGCCCTCTATGGCTTAAGTCCATTGTTGCATGCTTATGTCATGATTGTTGCTTGCTTGGTTAATGTAGCCTCAAATGTGTGCTTGTTAGTCCCATGTTTAATTGGCTCATCTTGCATGCCATTTGCATCCTACATACTTTAGCTCTTTGCATGCTTAAAATAATAGGTTGCATTGCATTTGAGCCTTGCTTGCATACTTGCATCTCATAGCTTGGTTTGGGGTTGTCAAGCCAAGCCTAGGATTGAGGAGTTCACATTTCAAGTGGTGTAACTCATCTCAATCCTTAGTCCTAAGGCCCTTGATTTCCACATGATAGGGACTTAGTATTCATTGTTGTGTTGCATGCATATTTACATTAAAATGAGCAATCTTGGTTCCTTAGGCTATCATGCATCAAATGCACAATTGATAGCCCTAGAACCAAACCATCCTTGAGTCCCTTGACATGATAGGAGGGTTGGACATGCTCACATTGCCCAAAAACCATGCCTATGCATTCTTTGTGCATTCTTCTTCTTTGTCTCTTTGTCTGCTGCGGGGATTTTCTGCCGGCATAAAATAGTGCCGACCGGCACTATTTTTGTGCCGATAATTTAAAACTTCGGCCGGTGGCCCTTGTAAGCCGATGACTTCTTTGACTAGCGATTGGGGCATTTGGACCACTTGGCGTATTCGAAATTTTGGGAATTTTGGAGAGGCGGGCGATAAAAGCAATTTGCAATGCTATGGCACGAGTTTCGGGCGGTCATGACGAGCATGCATCATTCAGCGCATTAGAAGGCGGTGAGGCTCCATTTAATTTATTTGTTTAATTTAATTTTGGTAATTAGAATTTGTAATAATTTATTTATTCATTTATTCTTGATGCGTATTATTTATTTATTAGGTCCCTCAGTGAGGGCAAAAATGTAATAAGTGTGGGTGAGTGTGATGCATGTCTTCCAACCCCGCTTCTTTCTAACCCTTTTATTTACCGCTTTCGGTGGTAGATTAGGGCATTTTAAATTAGCATACCTTATGCAATGCATGCGTGCATCCATGCATTTGTTTACATGCAGGGCTCGGTACATCATACAAAGCTGCATTGCAATTTTCAAATTCCAAAATTGAATCGTGCTATGTGATAGCATTTCATATACCATGCTTAGGATAGCGAGCACCTTCTTGCATTTTTGCTGTGTTGCATTAGCCACTTAACATGGACTAGGTCATGCATTGTTTTGCTAACTAGTTTATTGTTTTGGCGGAGTACTAGGTGAGCTTTTATGCTTTAGCATCTTGCATGCGTGTGGGTGTTGCCATGACGATGGGATTACCATGACTAAATGCTTACGTGATAAAGCTGTATGAATACTGTGGGTGGAGGTTGGATTGCTTAAGTTGGAAGTACTCATTGAAATCCGCATTTTAGTCTACTTGCAGTAGCAACATCTAAACACGTTTTTCGAGACAAAAGCGGATATGCAATGTTTGTTCCCAAATTAGGCGATCTAGTCTATACTTGTTTCTTTGTCATAACATAGTAATTCTAGGCTAATACTTAGGAATAAGAGCATAAAGTTTTCAAAAATGGATATCACGGTTAGTAGAGGCGGTCTTGACCCGGGCGAAAGGGTGCTCATAAATGACCTTCCCGTCGTACCCAAGCTCGAGCCAAGTCACTTTGGTGATAGCGGACCGCGTGGCCTTTGGCACGAGTCGGGGTTTCCTAAATTCCCCTTTTAAAAATATTTAGGTGGCGACTCATGTCTGGCAAGCAGCGATCCATGTTTGGCACTTCTTTTCAAAAATCAGTTTTCTCAAAACAATTTGCAAGGTGGACTCTTTGGTTGATTTAGAACATGACACAAACTTTAAAGAGTCAGTGGTAGGGTCCCTCATGGCGTTACTCTGATTCTGGCGACTTCTGGGGATTTAGAGAGCTTGACTCGAACTTCGTGATATCTGTTTTGATTTCACTTATGTGTTTCTTTGCATTGCATGTGCATTAGTGCGCCTAGGACACCGTGTTGGTCATCTGCTATTCTGAGCGGTTTCTTTGGAGGCTTGTCTTGTCAAGGCATGTCCATAAAGTGACGGTTGCGGGCTCTGCCGATATAGAACACAAACCCGGTTTTAAGGGGCACCTTACTGACCATTCGACCTAGTTGCATAGTCGGAATCCATAGTGACCATTCCAAACTAGGGACGGGTTGCTTACGATTTAGGTTGTTTGAAACAGCTGCGTGCGTAGTGAAACCTAGCTCGACAAAATAGGGCGAAACCCTACCCAAACATAGGGGTGTTTTGGTTCTCATTTAATTGCTATGTGCTTTAGAGTGTAACTCTGCGGGGGACTCTGGTCGGTTTACAAGTTTAAATGCTCGGGCAGGGTATCGATGTCGATGTTTTGGGAATCGGTTATGCATGGGTATCGATTCGGGCCTAGGGGCAATGGTTCGTGATCGATGTCGATGGTTGAAAGCAGTGTATTGACATTCGACCGTTTATAATTTTTAAATACCGACCGTGTCTTGTGTGTTTATTTACTTTCTTGCCGATTATCTTTGTCGATTATACATTTATTTATCGTTTTATTTATCTTTTCATTAGGTAGTTGAGCACAATTGCTACCGATCCGATAGATATTCCCCAAGCACCACAGGTGAGGCCGTCGACTCCTTGATCGAGGATCGATGAGCGGACAACGATGTACTACTCGCTACCCCGGTCACTAAGCGGAAGTCGATAAAGCGAAGGGCATCGGTACCTTGATCGATCGAGGGCTTTGTCTACCCGTGCTCATTAGAGATCGAGGTTTTGTGTCCTGTGAGAGAATTTATACGATAATCAACGAGCAGGATAATATGACGGTTTGGAGGAGATGGTCGCCACCTTCAAGAAAGTATAAGCAATGCGACAAAAGTATTTGTCAAGCAGCGAACTTCGCCCGAACAGCGAGCCACGGTTGTAAGAAAACGGCGAAGACAATTGCGAGCTAAACGACAAGCCGGACATCTGCCGCGCAGACTCCTCCCGCGGAGTTCCTAACGTCGGGAGGCGGCCAATGTTGAGGCGTCTGAGGCGCCGCAGGACCACCACCTCGACCCTACCTCAAATTCAACCTCGGCTATCAAAAACACCCACCAATCTACGACTCTCCTTTGAGTTCGAGGTGACCCACCGCACTCAAATTAAGCAAGCGAAAAGTTATTCAAGAGATCTCAAGGGTCAAGACTATCCCCAATATTGAAGATGGTTATCTTGATCATTTGTGATCTTTGCCAGCAATTCAAGATGCCTCATATTGATCGATTTGATGGGTCAGGGGACCCATGGTACCAAAATTTGTTCTCGGACGTTCTAAGGCCGATGGGCCTCGATAGGCTCGAAGTTGTCTCTGTTTGGTGGGACCTGTCGGTGTAGCATCCGCATGGTATTCCAAGCTAGATGATGACATTAAGATAAGTTGGGGCGAAATGGTGAGGCCTTTATCGCTTGATATTCATACAACACAGATTGAGATCACTACCGTGATCTCGAGACAACAAGAGCCTAAGGAGGTTTTTGAGTTCGTAACGGATGGAGGCGAAAGCATCGATGATGACCTTAAGGCCGCAGACGAGACCAAATCCGGATGATTGTGCGCAATCTTCAGCAGGGGTTAATGAAGAAGATGATTGTAGTTCCCTTCCTACCTTCAGCGGTCTGCATGATATGGGGATCTGATTGAGGATGCGATGAAGCGAGTCTGTTTGATCAAGGCAGAGCAACCGGCGGACATTCAGCGAAGCAACAATGCGGGCCAGTGGCACATCAAGCGCAGAACCGAAGTAAGCATGGTCACCACCAACCCTCACAAAGAAATCTGGTGGCCTCGCCATTTTCGTGCGTCAGGAAGCAACCCTAAGCGACCAAATACCCACGAAACACCCGAACTTTCGCTCCACTCTATATGCCCCTATCCAAAAGCTCTGGGGGTGTTGATCAGAAAAGGGCACTGAAGCCCCTGGGCAGAGGCCCTACGGAAAAACTTCCTCCTAACTATAACTTAGGCCAAATATTGTGCGTTTCACGGTGACATGGTCACGACACCGACCGGTGCTCTGGGTTCGCCATGAAATTCAAGACCTTATCGATAGCAGGGGTAATCTTACCTCGAAAAACCCAATGTTACTACCAATCCCTCCCCATACACAACCGGGCTCCACCACCCAAAGGCTCAATTTCATTCATCTTTGAGGCGTGTCCCTGACCCTAGCATCTACATCACACCTACCCACTGCCTAAGCGGAGGTGTTCCTTCATTGCATCGATTTGTGCATGATGGACATCTCCTCGACCCAACCTAAGCCAATGGTGGTGACCACCAAGAACAATAAAGGGAATTCCAAAGAAGAGGCGGGTTATTGAATCGAGTCTGTGGAATCTGGGAGTTACAGCGGAAAACATCTGATCCAGTGACTACATTTCATCAATGGGTCAAGATGGGCCGGAGTGGAATTATAGCGAAGAAGAATTATGTATGATTCAAGGAGATAGCCTAGAGCGAGGAGCAGATGATGTAGTGACTATGGAGGAGTGCCGTAACCTCCGATTTTATGACGATCAATACCCGGAGGATGTGGCAATCGCTTGGTTTGATCATGAAGATTGATAAAGCCACCGGGTGGTTGGATGACCAACCCGATGTAGTAGAAAGAATTTCGGGTAGAGCAAAGTTCATGCGGGAATGAGAAAATCGGCGGTGAAAGGGTCGAAAAGCGAGAACATATCGCCGAGGCGCCGATGTCAGAAATTTACCGAGATTGGAACATTTTGAGCACCTGAGATGGCGAGCGATCGGTTATGCAGAAGAAAGCAAGTTTTGAGGATTAGAGAATCGAAGGCAAAGGCCCATGTGGGAGTGGAAACTACGTGTGCCTGAAAGCGAAAATCTTTGCGGGTATATGGATGGAAAGTGTTGCGGCGCAAAACGGTCATACGAGCGGACGGGCGTCTGTCGATGTAGGAATGTGGTGGGAAGATGAAGACTTATGTCTCGCCCACCGGCGAGGATTGGGGAACAACCAACCCGACAATACTTGGTACCTTGGAAGGTCGACCACATGACAAGGTGGGCGATATTTCAAACCTCCGCACTTGGATCAACGGAGGCCTCGGGGAAGGGCGAATTTGAGAAGCGAAGGAAGCGGCTCGAAGAAGCCGTACTCAAGCGGTGAAAAAGATACAAGCGGATATCTCTATTTGGGGAATTGCTCATGGCTTCTCGAGTGCCAGGGAGAATTTGTTTTTATCGGCCATGGATAAGGCAAAGCTTTCAATAGAAACAACACGGAAGCGACTAGTGGGGCTAGTCTTTCGGGAGGCTGCCCGATGTTGGCGTTCTTGCGATAAAAATTACGCTGAGGGCACAAATCACAACAAGCCACTCTACATCTCCGTAGAGTGCGAGGGATAAATGGATACCGGTAGTCCTTGTTGATCTGAGGATGCGCCATCAACGTCGCCTGCGAACGACTTATGCGATTAGTGCGAAAGTCGCGGACTTTGTACCTGCATTTCAGTCATCGGGGCATATGACAACACAAGCCGAAGTGATGGGAACCGTTAACATCGAGACTAAGGTTGGGCGGGAATGACGGGAGATAGATTTTCATGTCTTGGAAGTGCGGCAACTTTCAATTTGTTGTTAGGCGGCCGTGGTGCATCGAATAAGCTTGATATCATCCACTTTGCATCAAATGGTGAAATACCCCTATGGGAAGGAGTAGCCATTGTTTTCGGTAATTCATCGATCCATCCACATGGGAGGTGTCTACCCCGTTCTAGAGATTGAGCATGGGATGGAAGATGTGTTTATATCGGATTTACCTAGCGGTGAAGTAGTCTGAGCGTCATGGCGGTTAATGAAGGATATATGTTAGCGCCCAGCGGTATACCTCATGAATAAACTCCAATACATCACGGGATGGGATTAGGGAAGAAGCGGCCGTAAGGGCATCATAGCGTTGGCGAAGTGCCACAACCCTCACACCTTGGCTTGGGTTACATGCCCACCAAGGAAGATTGGGTAAGAAGAGGAAAAGAGATGGCGGAAGAGCCAAAGCAAAAAGATGGGAAACCTTTTGAATTGATGCCGGCCCATCCGGGTACCACTGAGCAGACGTTTAAATGGGGAAGAAAACTTTCCGATACGTGGTTTTAGAGCCATGGATGAATAAAGAAAAGCGCATCTTGGGGTTTGAAATTTTCTTGACTTGCGATTATCTGGGGATGATGTTCTTTGAAGAAGCGAATGGACCCGCAGTTGAAATTTGAACATAGCAAGGAATTGGAGTCTGCGGACCTGTGCGAAATGGGGGTATGGCGTGTCTACTTCGATCCTTTGATCGACCGGTTATTAGCAGGGGATGACTCCTCGGTGTCCATGATCGGAGATGAAGCAGTTGCGGGCCTACAATCGGCTATTTTGGATGCATCCATCGCACCCTCCCTCACTGGCGATCTGAGGAGGATTTCTGTCAGGCGACACCGGATCGGGTAGTGGCGAATCTGATTCCACCGAGTCTTGTGAGTCGAATCGAGTTCGGCTTCGTCTGAGTCTGAGTCTGGTATTCTGAGGTGATAACGGATCTGATCTGTCGGTCGTCTTTTCTTTCTCTTTTAGTCTGTTCTGAAGAAGAATCGGGCCAGTTTGGAAGTATCTAATGAGAATGAGAATGCTGTGGTTTAGAGTATTTTACATGCCTTTGGTTTATTAGCCATCGGGACTTTCAAAATTTTGATGAAAGCAGCGAGGCGAAATTCCTCCGGTTTACAAGCGACTAATTGAACAAGAGCAAGAGGTTTGTTAAACCTTTAATTGATGAAATCAACAACATGAATATTAGTCTTGAGAAGGACCCATGGTGGTCGGATCGGGTCCACGTTGTCCTCGAGAGGAGCGGCGCTTAGTCGCTTTGTTAAAAGATTTCAAAGATGTTTCGCGTGGTCCCTCGAAGACATGCTGGAATCGATCTGAGATTATGCGACCGGATCCCTCTTGACCGAGGCGCACATCAAGCGAAGCTCGGAAGGATCATACGGTTGGGCCATTAAGATCAGGAAGAGGTCACCAAGCAGTTAGCCGAGCTTCTATTGGTATCCGAATACCCAACTTGGTTGGCCAATATTGTTCGATCTTAGAAGAAGGATGGCGAGAATCGGGTATGTGTGGATTCGGATTTGAGCGAGCGGTCAGAAGGATGACTTTCCTGCCACATATTGACGAGTTGGTAGATTTCACGGCGGGGCATGCTTTGCTTCGTTCATGGATGGCTTTTGAGTTATAATCGGATAGTGATGGCACTAGAAGGCAGGAGAAAGCGCTTTTACCACCCGTGGGGTACATATTGTTATAGTGTAATGCCGTATGGGATGAAGAATGCTGGGGCTACATATCAGCGTGCTGCAACCACGATAGTACATGATATGATCCATAAAGAGGTCGAGGTGTATGTGGGCGACATGATTGTCAAGTCCAAAGAAAGAGCCACTACAGCCTTGCAAAAGTTTTTCAAAGGATCGAGAGAATTTAATTTGCGGTTGAATCATGAAATGTCGTTGGTGTTCTGTGGGAAAAATCTTTGGGATTTCGATTACACAAAGGGGCATTGAAGTCGACCCTTCAAAATCAAGGCCATCTTAGAAATGCCACCACCAATGGTGAAAAGGAGGTGCGAGGCTTTACGGGTAAAGTGCAATTCATAAGGCGGTTTATCTCTAAACTAACCTTGACTTGTGAACCACTTTTGGTCTCTTGAAGAAAGGAGCAAGTTCCATTGGGATGGCCGGTGCCAAGGCTGCGTTTGAGCAGTTAAAAGAGTATTCTGAGAATCGCCCGTATTGTCACCACCAAAGCGGAAGCAGTTGATATTGTATCTGTCGGTGTTTGAGACCACAATGGGCTGTATGCTTTCGCACAAGAGTCGGAAGATAAAGTGGAAAGGGCCATCTACTATCTGAGCAAGAAGATCTTTGGATTCTGAGACCGCTACACTCATTTGGAGAGGGCTTGTCTAGCCTTGGTATGGGCTACTAGGAAGGCTGCGTCACTACTTGTTAGCTCACTCTGTAATGTTGGTTTCACGACTTGATCCCATCAAATATCTTTTGAGAAACCGGCACTTACGGGTAGGCTAGCTCGTTAGTTCTTGTTGCTCTCGAATTTGATCTCAAGTATGTGGCGCAAGTCTGTAAAAGGAAGAAGCGATGGCGAGTTCCTTGCCGACCACGGTTGAAGGGATGAAGCGATTGAGTACCTATTCCCGGATGAAAATATTACGCGCCGAAGATGAAACTTGGGCGATGTACTTTGTGGGCGTCAAATCAATATGGATGGGATAGGAGTGTTGTTGATAGCGCTGGCGACTCCGTATCCCTTAGCATTCAAGCTCGGTTCAAAGTTTGAACAATGAGGCGATCTGAGGCATGCATTCTTGGTGCAGGCGACCCTAGAACTAGGGGCAAAGGCGTTTGGGCGTTATCGAGGATTGAACTTAGTTGTGTCTCGGCGAAAAGGATTTGGAAAGTCAAGGAGGAAAAGATGATAATTTACCACGGACCTGGACTTGTTAGTTCCTCGGTTTGAAAAGCTAAGTTTCACTCACCTAGTAGAGAACAACGAGTTCGCGATTCACTAACTCTATCTTCTATGATAGACATCCGTCGAGAATCGGATCGTCCGGTAATCATTGATCAAAAGTTTGCGCCCGACATATGAGTCAATCTACGCCATAGAAGAAGTGCAAGATAACAACCCTTGGTATTACGACATATGGAACTTCTTGGAGAAGGAGACATATCCACTAGGGGCAAATGCCAAGGATAAAGGGCAATTAGAAGAATGGTACATTCGGTTTATCATCTGCGGGGTAAATTATACAAAAGAGGTCATCTGGGAATGCACAAGCTATGTGTGGAAATTTGAAGAATCAAAGCGCTGATGGAGGCCATCCATGGAGGAGAATGTGGTGCACATGTAAATGGGGTGATGTTGGCACGAAAGATCCTCGACAAGGCTACTCTTGGTCTACCATGGAGGAAGATTGTATCGGTTTAGATTGGCGATGCCACAAATGCGATTCACGCGAACGCATGAACATCCGCCATCAAAGTTATACAACATGACATCGCCATGGCGTTCTCGGTTTGGGGAATCGGCGTGATTGGGCATTACTCGAAAGGGTCAAATGGACATGAATATATCACGGTAGCAATAGATTACTTCACAAAGTGGGTGAGGCCCGATCTTATGCGATGTTGAAGGCCGCATGTCGCGAAGTTTATCGAAAACAACATTATCTGCGGTATGGGGTCGAATGAGATCATTTCGGACAATGGTTCTCACTTCAAGAAGGAAGTGATTGATTTGTTGGAGAAGTATAATGTCGCTTTTCATAAGTCGTCCGTATCGACGCGGACCAGCGGAGGCGATTGAGGCCGCCAACAAAAACATTAAACACATCTGCGAAAATGGTAGAAACCTATCGGGTGGCGGACAAGTTGCCGTTAAGCTCGTGGGACTCTGGGACTTCAATTAGAACTTATTGGAGCAACCCCTTATTCCTTTGGTTTCTGGAATGGGCCGTTCTACCAATCGAGATTGAGGTTCCATCATTGCAGTATTGGTGAGTGTCGAATAATGAGCTGATTAGCGTGAGCGGTTCGAGAACTCATGCTCTTCGATGAAAGGAAATTTGAAAGCAACGTACCATGTCCAAGGTTATCGTATGAGAATCGCGGGCTTTTAACAAGAAGGTTAAGTCGAGAATTTGAAGGAAGGAGATTTGGTGCTCAAAGACAACGAACTCCCATCCACGACCCAAGGGCAAGTTCGGACCAATTGGTGGTCCTATATCATCAAGTCTATCACAGTCGGTGGGCTGTGGTTACGATGGACCTAGATGGCCTAGAGTTCTCCCAACCGATCAACATGGACAAAATTTGAAGAAATATCACCTGAGAGGCTCGCTGGGCGAAAACCCGAAAGGCGACCTAGGCAAAATTGAGCACAAAAATTTAGAAAATATAAAAGCGAGCTCATAAGGTTGAAAACCATAAAGGCGGCCTTGGCAAAGTTAGGCGCAAAAGGAGAGTGAAAATACTCGAGTGAACCCAAGCTGAACTCGTAAGGCTTGATTCCCATCATTGGGATCGTGGGCAACTTCATCTGAAGTTGACCATAAACATTTTCCCGATCGGCTTTGTCCATTTGATCATCTGGTCATCTTTGTCCATCGGCATTCATCGCCATAATCTCGGTGCGGTGCTATTAGGACTAGGGGCAACTTTCGTTGCCATGCGATCTTGTGATACTATTCAAACTAGGGGCAATTTTCCAATTGCGGGAATCGGGGTTGTGCATCTCGGTGACAAATTTGGGCGTGTCGATTCGATCCATATCGAAAATGGTTTTGAAAAGTTTTAATGAAGATGACTTTGTTCAAATAAATCTTTTTACAACTAGGACCATTTCTAGACCAAAAGCGGAAATTTTTGATTACCACAACCTTCAATTTCATTGATTTCAAAGAGCTCTCTTGCTCTTGCATACAATTGAAGTTGCTTTTTTATTACATTCATAAAGAAAACTTGAAAGCAGCGATAAAGCAATAAATCCGAGACGCGGTCAAATCAAATGTCCTGCGCCCCCTCCGGTGGTCGAAGCCTCGGCGCCAAAGTGGGCCCTTCTGTGCCTCTTCATTAAGCCAATCAAGCACTCATCGGACAAAGTGCTGGCCCGAAAGTGGGAGGCGGGGCGAGTTCTCTCGTCCTCCATCTTTGTGGCATCTGCAGACGGCCGTGCACCGAATCGAAATCGTGGGATACTCTATCCCTTAGGTGGGCCAGTCGATCATGACCAAACTAAGCGCAAAGATCTGAAAGGGAAGTAGAAGACCACGATGAGTCAAGCCAATCAATTGGATCCGGTGACGGGTCATCTTTGTAACTCATCATCGGAAGATTGAGCCAAGGGCACCGCCAAGCAATCTTGATGCGGACAAACTACATCCATTCAAACCACCAACCCTCGTCGAGGCGTCAACGGCGTTACTGAAGAAATAACCTTGGTGAGTATGCGGACAAGAGTCCACGACCTTCAATTTATCCATTAACCACACAGGGAGGGATGAAAAATGAGAGAATAAAGAATAGAGATGTCGATGAGAGAAAAAGTGAAAAGGGTTTTGTGAGAAAAATCGAGCACGAGGGCGAGTGATGTGAGCAAATATAAAATGCAAAATGGGTGGGAAACATTACTGCGGTAATAGTGGACTCCTGCTAATCGATCGTCTCTCGGCGATAAAAGGCGTCTAAGCCAATAGAGTCTCGGCCGGGACCATGGCAATGACTCTTGCCCTCTTTCAAACCTTGGGCAACTTCAATCAGCAGGACCTTGGCTCCTCCGGTCGAGGCGAGCGAAAAATGGGACAATATGCATAGACAAAGGCGTGCCGAAAACCTTACCGGCGATGGTCGCCACGATCACCGGTCTCGAGAAAAGCAGCAGACCAAGCTCGGAACATCTAATGTCCGTCACAAATCAAAAACGAGCATCGGGTATTGAGAGCCCACACATTTGTCCTAAGGCTTGGGCATGGCCAAAAGCGAAGTTGAGGAGAATCTCCTCGTCGCGGTCGATTCCATTAAAGCTTGGAAGTCTTGAAAGTGGGACACATCTCTTGCCGCTAAAGCTAAAGACATGTGTTCTGGGATTCCAAAACCGTGCATGCGGCATGGAGGAATGAAAAAATGCAGCGAGTATGGCGCAAAAGTGAATAGTGCGTTTATGCCAAAAGCAGGAAATTGACTTTTAAGCCATCAAGTTGTTAATCAAGTTGCAAGATTTTGGGCAAGAAATGCTTCCATTTGGAGTAAATCGGTGTTGAAATGAAGAGAACCACGAAGTTGAGACCCTTTTGAAGAGGATAAGGTTGAGTGGAGGACACATGTCAACATTCTTTGGTCTGAGCGATCTCTGACCGGCCGTATATATAGTGCCGACCGGCCATAATTTTGTGCCGGCCGACCCAATAATGTGCCGATGACCATTATCCTCGGCGGTGACACTTTGTTAAGCGATGGTCTTCCCTATTTCTTCCAAGCTTTTTATCTTTGAATATTGAAATTCCACCACTTCGGCATTCTCCGTTGATTGATTCCTTGAATCAGCGTATTTGTTTATCGAATTGTTGCATATTTGCTTATCGAGTTGTATGTCACTCTCTTTAAGTCTTTGCTTTGTCTATCAAGTTGCACTTGCACTTGGCTAGTCTGTCGAGTCTTTGTTTTGCTTATCGAGTTGTAAGTTGGTTCACTACGGTTATTACGATCACGATGCCTGTTTTCAAACAAGTTTCAATTTCATTCACATTGTCATGTGATGCCTTGCGATCGATGCACACAAGTGCAATACCTTTTCAAGCAAATAGCCGTTTCATTTTAAATCACGTGTTTTTGTAAAACTTCGCAATTTCAAAGGAACATAAAACACACTGGCGGTGCAATGTCTTAAACAACTAATGAAAAGGAATGTAAAGCAAAATCTTTGGGTTGAATGCGAGAACCTCCCTTCATAGTCGAGAACACCTCCTGCGCTCGTGCTGGTTTGGTGTGCAATCGACTCCTTCATCACTCAAAAACGGTCTTGAGAAAGTGCATACGGAATGTTAATGGATCTTGAGTTGAGTTCAAGCCACGACTTTTGTGGCGATGCTCGGAACATGTGAAGGGCGTTCCTTCTCGTATCCTTTTATATCTTGTGAGTTTCAAAAGTCGTTTCAAATCATCTTGTGTTACAATATGTTGCATCTCAATATCATGTTTTAATATGCTCAATTTCAATTACCTTCTATACACATTGCATTGTATGCGTGCTTTGCTTCTTGACATGTGTTCAATTACCTTTTATACACATTGCATTGTATCGTGCTTTGCTTCTTGACATGTGTTCAATTACCTCTTATACACATTGCATTGTATCGTGCTTTGCTTTATTGACATGTGTTCAATTACCTTCTATACACATTGCATTGTATCGTGCTTTGCTTCTTGACATGTGTTCAATTACCTTTTATACACATTGCATTGTATCGTGCTTTGCTTCTTGACATGTGTTCAATTACCTTCTTTATACACATTGCATTGTATCGTGCTTTGCTTCTTGACATGTGTTCAATTACCTCTTATACACATTGCATTGTATCGTGCTTTGCTTCTTGACATGTGTTCAATTACCTCTTATACACATTGCATTGTATCGTGCTTTGCTTCTTGACATGTGTTCAATTACCTCTTATACACATTGCATTGTATCGTGCTTTGCTTTCTTGACATGTGTTCAATTACCTTCTTTATACACATTGCATTGTATCGTGCTTTGCTTCTTGACATGTGTTCAATTACCTTCTTTATACACATTGCATTGTATCGTGCTTTGCTTCTTGATATGTGTTCAATTACCTTACACATTGCTTTGTATCGTGCTTTGCTTTACTTACATGTGTTCAATCACACTTTTCTATATATACCTTTGAATCGTTGTCACGGATTTGTCGATTACATTGTCATGGATATTGCTAACGATTACCATACTGTTAAGTTTGTTTTCTTTTGAGCCGCGATATTGTATGTACGGCTCATTTGAGGCGGTGAAACAGACGAACAGCGCAGTATTGTATTTCGAGTTGAGGCGTATTGAGAATTGCATAATTCTCTTACATCCTTTCTACATTGTAGTGTAGGCTGTTGCATGTTAGCTTATAAGCTGTCGCATGTGTGCTTCATTCTGACTTTCTTTGCATGATCATAAGTTATGCGGCTTCTTGCATTTTAGGTTGCATTTTGCCTGCCTTGAAGCATACCTTACTTGTTTTGCATGATTGTCCAAGTCTTGACCTTGTCAAAGATGGGTCGTCTCTGGGCTTTGACATTCACTCACGTCATTGTTATGACTTAGAGTTACATCAAGAGAGCTGTAGACACCCCATTTTTGACCGTCCTCAAGACTTGGACATCACCGCTTGAACACCGGTGATTATCCATGTTTGTGTTCGTTTGAGTTCGGAGGTCCGGTGCGCCGTACCTCGGGATCTCTTAGCGGTTTTGTTCTGCTTGGTTTTCCACCAAGACTTGTGTCTGTTGCATTTGAGGGTAGGGAAGGCTTGTTAGCCATCCCGGGACCTCTGCTGCCCACTTGATCACCGGCCCTTTATCGGTGTCATCGGCACTATTTTCTTAGAATCTGATGCGATCGGCACTTCTCCTTGCCGGGCACATTTTGTGCGGTGATTGTTTTTGCGGTGACCCTCTGAACCCCTATGAGGATGGTGCATGCCATTTGTGCGGTGGATTACACCATCACTCCTCCCGTCGTAGCATTGCACCTTGCCCTTTGAACCCTTTTAAGCTTCTAGAAGCTTGACCCCTGGCCAAGCTTCTTGGGGAAGCTTGGCGGTATGTATTGGCTTCCTTTAGAAGCCAAGACCCTCACCTCTTTGAACCTTTTGGCCTTACTTAGCCATTAAGTCTTGGCTTGTATATTGCCTATTTAAACACCATTCATCCCCTTGGCTCAAGGGTTAGCAACTTTAGGTCAAGAACCAGAGATTATACATATACTCTCTGATATACATCCATATATATCTATATTTCCTTCTCTCTCCTCTTGTGTGTGTGTTTTAGGCCCCAAATAGTGAGTTTTGTCTTACTTTTGCACCATTACACACACTATTACACCTAGCTCCGAGATTGGAAGACTTGGAGGTTTGTTTTGAGTGATTTTGGACTGGTTTTGATCACTTGGAGAGGCTGGACCACTGTTCTTCATTGGTTCTTCAAGGGTAAGCTTGTTGCTTTAGATTCCCCATTCTTGCAATCTATTTCTACCCTCTTTACTTTGTGTTTTTGGATTTGTGTTTAACATAAAAAGTCTTGTTTTTACTTGTTCTTGAACTTTCATTAAGGTCATTTTATGGTTTGAGTTAAGACTTATCACTTTAAGCCTTGTTTGGCCCTCTTTGGTGCCTTTTTCTTAGGCCTCCTATTTTGGTGTTCTTGGATCTTCTCACCACTGAAAACCAGTGAGTTTTCAGTGGTGAGGATGATATTTTCGTGCCTCATCTAAGGGAGGGACACCCCTCCCTTTGGTCCTTTGGTTGGCCTTTGTTTTGGCTCATAGTATAGCATGTGTGCATGTTTGCATTTTGCTTCATTTCAAGGCTTTTGGGGCTGTTTTAGGTCATGTTTGATCTCTGTTTTTGGTTGGAATTGTAGCCTCTAACATGCTTCCTATACCTCCTTTGAAATGCTCTCTTGTATGCCATGTTTTGAGGTTTTGACTCTTGCATGTTTAGGCTTAGTTTCATGAAGATACTAGTATTATTTTGCCATGTTAGAGGGCTGTGAGCCTTGATTTTGCCATGTTTGGTGTGTTTGAGGTGGTTGTCTTGCATATTGGCTTGTAGGCCTTGTTTGTATGAAGTCCTAGCATGCTTATCTTGTTTTGATCTAATGATTTGGCATCATTATAGGTGGTATTTCAGTCCCCATTTCATGTTCAAATACTTCCATTTATCATCTCCTTCATGCTTTAGAATGTTGGTCTTTTATGCCTTAAAAAGAGCATTGTGCATGCTTCCATGACTAGGGTATTTTTGGGGGTGCCATGAGGGGATTTGGGTGTCATTCCACATGCTTAAAATCTGTTTTTTTTGTTTGTTGAATGCATGCCATGAGTGGTTGTATGAATGATGTCAAGTTACCCTCTTTGGTGTCCTAGACTTGGGCCCATTGAATAAGCATGCTTGTGTGGCATTTTGATCATGTTGAGAGGCTTGGTTTGCCTGTGTTTTTGGGAGCTTGAGGGCTGCCCTCTATGGCTTAAGTCCATTGTTGCATGCTTATGTCATGATTGTTGCTTGCTTGGTCAATGTAGTCTCAAATGTGTGCTTGTTAGTCCCATGTTTAATTGGCTCATCTTGCATGCCATTTGCATCCTACATACTTTAGCTCTTTGCATGCTTAAAATAATAGGTTGCATTGCATTTGAGCCTTGCTTGCATACTTGCATCTCATAGCTTGGTTTGGGGTTGTCAAGCCAAGCCTAGGATTGAGGGGAGTTCACATTTCAAGTGGTGTAACTCATCTCAATCCTTGGTCCTAAAACCTTGATTTCCACATGATAGGGACTTAGTATTCATTTGTTGTGTTGCATGCATATTTACTTTAAAATGAGCAATCTTGGTTCCTTAGGCTATTATGCATCAAATGCACAATTGATAGCCCTAGAACCAAGAGCCATCCCCCCTTGAGTCCCTTGACATGATAGGAGGGGTTGGACATGCTCACATTGCCCAAAACCATGCCTATGCATTCTTTGTCTGCATTCTTCTTCTTTGTCTCTTGTCTGCTGCAGGATTTTCTGCCGAGGCATAAAATAGTGCCGACCGGCACTATTTTTGTGCCGATAATTTAAAAGCTCGGCCGGTGGCCCTTGTAAGCCGATGACTACTGCTTGACTAGCGATTGGGGCATTTGGACCACTTGGGACGTATTCGAATTTTGGGAATTTTGGAGAGGCGGGACGATAAAAGCAATTGCAATGCTATGGCACGGGTTTTCGAGGCGGTCATGACGAGCATGCATCATTCGCGCATTAGAAGCGGTGAGGCTCCATTTAATTTATTTGTTTAATTTAATTTTGGTAATTAGAATTTGTAATAATTTATTTATTCATTTATTCTTGATGCGTATTATTTATTTATTAGGTCCCTCAGTGAGGGCAAAAATGTAATAAGTGTGGGTGAGTGTGATGCATGTCTTCCAACCCCGCTTCTTTCTAACCCTTTTATTTACCGCTTTCGGTGGTAGATTAGGGCATTTTAAATTAGCATACCTTATGCAATGCATGCGTGCATCCATGCATTTGTTTACATGCAGGGGCTCGGTACATCATACAAAGCTGCATTGCAATTTTCAAATTCCAAAATTGAATCGTGCTATGTGATAGCATTTCATATACCATGCTTAGGATAGCCGAGCACGCCTACGCATTTTTGGCTGTGTTGCATTAGCCACTTAACATGGACTAGGTCACGCATTGTTTTGCTAACTAGTTTATTGTTTTGGTAGCGAGTACTAGGTGAGCTTTTATGCTTTAGCATCTTGCATGCGTGTGGGTGTTGCCATGAGTGGGATTACCATGCGGCTAAATGCTTACGATAAAGCGTATGAATGCTGTGGGTGGAGGTTGGATTGCTTAAGTTGGAAGTACTCATTGAAATCCGCATTTTAGTCTACTTGCGGTAGCAACATCTAAACACGTTTTTGAGACAAAGCGGATATGCAATGTTTGTTCCCAAATTAGGCGATCTAGTCTATACTTGTTTCTTTGTCGCATAACATAGTAATTCTAGGCTAATAACCGGAATAAGAGCATAAAGTTTTCAAAAATGGATATCACGGTTAGTAGAGGCGGTCTTGGATCGGGCGAAAGGGGTGCTCATAGTGACCTTCCCGTCGTACCCAAGCTCGAGCCAAGTCACTTTGGTGATAGCGGACCGTGGCCTTTGGCACCGAGTCGGGGTTTCCTAAATTCCCCTTTTAAAAATATTTAGGTGGCGACTCATGTCGGCAAAGCTGATCCATGTTTGGCACTTCTTTTCAAAAATCAGTTTTTCTCAAAACAATTTGCCAGAGGTGGACTCTTTGGTTCAGATTTAGAACCGCGACACAAACTTTAAAGAGTCCGAGCTGTAGCCGAGGTCCCTCGCGGGCGTTGCTACACTAAGATGTTCTACACGACCCAGGCCTCAGCTAGGGTAAAACCCGACATGAACACATCCTCCATACCGTGCTCAATTTCCAAAACTGGCGTAGATACTTCTAGCGGTGGATGGATCGACGAATTTCCAAAAATGATGTCTACTCCCTTCCTATAGGGGTATTTCACCATTTGATGCAAGGTGGACGAAACTGCCTTTACTTGGTGTAACCACGGCCGCCCCAAAAGTAGATTGAAGGTCGCAGGAACTTCTAAGACGTGAAAGTCTACCTCATGCTGTCCCGGCCGAACCTTGGTCTGAATTTTCACTATCCCCATTACTTCTTTGCTTGTGTTATCATATGCCCGAATCACCTGGTCTGTCGGCATGAAGTCCGCGATCTTTAAACTGATTACATACGCTGTCCTTGCCGGGCAGACATTGATGGCAGATCCAGTATCAACAAGAACCACCGGAATCCATTTGTTTCTACACTCCACAGAGATGTAAAGTGGCTTGTTGTGATTCGCACCCTCAAGTGGCAATTCTTTGTCGGAGAAAGTCAAAATCGGGGTAGCCCCTCCCGGAAAAACTAAGCCCACCAACTGTTCGGGCGTGGTGTCTATTGAGAGCTTGGTCTTGTCCATGGCTGATAAGACAGCTTGTCGATGCACTCGCGATGCCATAAGCAGTCCCCAGATGGAGATGTCTGCCTGTATCTTTTTCAACTGCTTCAGTACAGCCTCTTCTTTGAGTTACTTCTCTTTCTATTTCTCTGCCTCCTTATCTTTCCTAGACGCCTCTGGCTGATCTAGATGTGGGGGCATGAAATACCGCCCGCTTCTAGTCATATGATCGACTTTGCCGATGTACCAGATATCGTCTGGCTGGTTGCTCCCCAATCCTCATCCGTGTGGGCAAGACATAGATCATCGTCTTCCCACCACATTCCGTCGGCAGCCAACAGACACCTGTCCGGCTCCGGTACAATTGTACTCGCAGTACTTTCCGTCTATATGCTCGTAGCATTCTCTGTCCTCGTGCACATAGCACTTTCAGTCCCCTCAAGGGCCTTAGCTTTTTTGATTCTCTCAGAATCCTCGAACCTTTCTTGTTCCAACTGCATCAGTACAGCTGGCTGTTCAACACTTCCCGCATTCACAATGCCCAAGTCCTGAGCGAAATTCTTAGCACCGGCGCTCTCCGGCGATGCATTATGATTTCCGGCCCTTCCAGCCACAACTGATGTTCTTGTCCCTGTCGGGCCCCGTTCCAACTGAGTTTCGTCGACAACATCTGGTAGGTCATCAAGCCACCTGGTGAACTCTGCTAACTCCTCAAAATCTGACCAGTTGACTACCGTGTCCTTTGGATCTTCTTCATTGAAAAATTGGAGGTTAGCAAAGTCCCCTTCCACAGCCGCCAAGTCATCTATCCTTTGACCAGATTCATCCCCCAGTATCACACAAAGCTCTACCCCTGCCGGCAACTCCACTTTTGGCCCAACCTAGCCTACTGATAGAATGTAGTCACTCGGACTGTATACCTTCTCAGCAAAACTCCCAAATTCCTTAGATTCTGACTCGACAATCCCATTCTCCCTTGAAATCTCCCTTGTTCTGTCTTCGACAGTCACCACCATTGGTTCGGGTTGGGTTTTAGAGATGTCCAACATGCACAAGTCAGTACAGTCAGGAAGGAGCACCTCCGGCTTGGGTAGGTGGAATGGGTGATATAGATGCTAGGATCGTAAGACACGACCCCAGTCTAGATAAAGTTGATACGTTTGGGGGGTGGAGCTTGGTTGTGCGGTGGGAGAGGGTTTGTTGTGACATTGGATTTTTCTGGAGGCACAATCACCTGCTTGTCAACGAGATCTTGAATCTCATGACGCAACCTAAAACATTGGTCAGTGTCATGACCATGTTGTTGGTGATATACGTAGTATTTTGCTGGGTTATGAGAGGGAGGGGGTGGATTTGGCAATGGCCTCGGCTCTAGGGGCTTTAAGTGCCCTTTCCTGATTAATACCCCCAGAGCCTTGGACAGGGGCATATATAAAGGCGTGCAGGTTCTTTGGCCTCGAGGTTGGTATTTGGTGGTTTGTGCATTGCTTCCGGACGCGCCGAAGAAAGGTGTAGCTGCCATAGGTCTTGGAGGGGGAATGGTGGTGACCATACTTACTTCTGAAGCTCTAGCATTTACAGCATTGCTGGTGCCTGTATTGTTGTTGCGGTTGAAGGTTCTTCTGGGTTGTTCTCTGTCTTGGTCAATCAGACCTTGTTTCATAGCATCTTCAATTTGTACCCCCATCTCGTGCAAATCTGAAAAGGTAGGGAAGGGGAGCACGATCATTTTCTGCATCAGTTTGGGTTGGAGATTGCGCACAATCATCCAAATTTGATCTTTATTAGTGGGCCTTAGGGTCATCATTGAGGCCTTGGCCCTCCACCGAGCTACAAAATCTGAAAAGCTCTCCTTAGGCTCCTGCCTTGTTGTGTCAAGATCACGGGTTGTAATCTCGATTTGAGTGTTATAGGAGTACTGTGCAATGAAAGCCTCGGCCATCTCATCCTAGTTCCGCTTGACATCGTCTTCTAATTTTGTGTACCAAATAGCGGCCACACCCGACAGGGTCCGGCCAAATAATGAAAGCTTCTGCGGTCTGATGAGGCCCATCGGCCGTAGTATATCTGAGAATAACCGGAGATGCACCATAGGATCCCCAGATCCGTCAAAGCGGTCGATTTGTGGCATTTTGAACCTATCTGGCAGCGTCCTAGCCACGTTAGTATACCCGTCCTCGATGTCGGGGATGGATTTTACCCCCTGGGATTTCTTGAACAACTTCTCAAGCTTGCTCAACTTTAGTGCTGTATGGTCCACCTCGAACTCAAAGGGAGAGTCCGGTTGAATGACAGGCGTAGGTGCCTTAGATAGTTGAGGTAGAATCGGGGGCGGAGCCGGCCCTATCGAAATATCCGTATCTCCTTGGACATTTGGTACCTTCCCGGGCGCCGAAACTCCTAGCGGGGGAGGAGCTTGGTGTGAAGCAGATGTCCCGGTTTGTTGTTGCAGCCTGGCAATTAACTCTGCTTGCTGGGCCATGATCTCGGCATGTTGTTTGGCAAACTCATCTCGACGAACAACGTCCTGCTGCATGGCTCTTATGGTCTTCTGCATCTGACGCATCATTTCCTCAACTCCTGTCGTTCCTGCCATACCACCCTGATCTATCTGAACTACCGGTAGGTCTATCTTTATGGCAACAATTGAGACCTCAGCCCGACTGTCCACTGATGGGGTAAACCACTGCTCTGACAACCTCTGCTCGGATACACTGCGTCTTCTCAACCTCTGTCTCACAATCGAGGGTAGAGAATGGAACACTGGTTGTCCGTCAACCAGATCCTCAGATCAATTGAGTCGGCGACATCTTGTCCAGAGTGCTTGGGGAATATCTACTTGGTCTGAAGCAATTGTGCTAAACTACCTAGGAAAAAGATAAATAAAGCAATAATAAGGAAATAAACAACTAGAGAAAAGGACAGCATAACGGCTTAAAATAAACACAAAACACATAGTTGGGTATCATAACACACAGTTGATAAGCTGAAATACACTGTTCTCAAACACTGATCATTACTCCCAAATCACTGTCCCTAAAGTTGAATCTGATACCCGCAGATAACTGATTCCCAAAATACTGAACTGGTGCCCGCAGGCCTGATATCCAAACTTGTAAACTGATACATGCATTCCTGTAGAGACGCACTCTAAAAGCACATAGCAAACAAGTGAGAGCCAAAACACCCCTATGTTGGGGTAGGGTTTCCTTGTCCTATTTTGTCAAGAGCTAGGATTTCACTATGCATGCAGCGGTTTCAAACAACCTATAATCGAGAAAGCAACTTGTCCTAGCTTGGAATGGTCACTATGGATTCCGAATATGCACTAGGTCGAATGGTCAAAAAGGGTGCCCCGATAAAACCGGGTTTGTGTTCCCATCATGGCAGAGCCCGCAACCGGTCAGCCTTATGGCACACTTTGCAAAGCGAGCCTCCGGTAAACCGTTCAGGAATAGCATACGGCAAACACGGTGTCCTAGGCGCACCAATGCAAATGCAATGCAAAGAAACACATAAGTGTAGTCAAAACCAGATATCATGAGTTCGAGTCAAGTTCTCCAAAGTCCCCAACAGAGTTGCCAGAAACTGTAGATGTCTCCGAACGTCCCGGGAGGGAATCTCGTTTTGTTCATTTGGGCTCACTATAGTTCAGGACTCAATGTCACGGTCCTGTATCTAATCTCGCAGAGTGCAATGCAAGACCGATGAATCATCAAAGAGTCCAAATCCGGAAAATCGTTTTTGAAAACAAATTTTTTTGAAAGAAGTGTCAAACATGGACTGCTTTGCCGGATACAGAGTAGCCATCTAAATATTTATTTTGGGGGAATTTAGGAAACCCTGACTCGTGCCTAAGGCCACGTGTCCGTCATCACCAAAGTTGCCTTGGCTTGGGAACTTGGGTACGATTGGGGAAGGTCACTTCGTGAGCACCCCCGCTCGCCTGATCAAAGATCGACCTCTATTAACCATGATATCTAGTTTTGAAAACATTATGCGTTCTTATTTCGGTTATTAGCCTAGATTTACTATGTGATGTGCACAGCATACAAGTATAGACTGGATCGCCTGAATTGGAACGAAACATCTTATGTTTGTTTTGAAAACGGTTTGCTACTCGCAAGTAGGCTAAAATGTGGATTTGCCACCCTTAGGTGGGCTTTAGAAAACACGATGATTTGCCACTCTCGAGTGGGCTTAAAACTCACAGTCAATGCATTATTCCAATTCAGATAATTCAACCTTCACCCACATGCATTCAAGCAGGTATATCACATAAGCACATAGCCTCATAGTAAGCATGCTATCATGGCAGTCACTCACACGCATGCAAGGATGCTAAAGCTTAAACACTTACCGAGTACTCCAAGCCAAAACAGAAGCTATGTTAGAAATCAATGCATGATCCTAACTATATAGAAATGCCTAATGCAACACATGCAAAAATGCAACTATAATAGGCTCGGCTATTCTAAGAATGGCATATGAGATGCTACAGCTAACACGTATTCAACTTGGAATTGAACTACGATGCAATTAGTATGATGCGCCGAGCCCGGTGTATGCAAGACAGATGAATAGATGCAAAACATGCGAGCATAAGTATGCTACTTGAAGCATGCCCTAATCTAACCATCATAAGCTAGTAAATAAAAGGGAGAAAGACGTGGGGTTGGAAGACATACATCACACACACGCACACTTATTACAATTGTGCCCTCGCTCGGAGGGTCTGAATAAATAATACAGTCCGAATAAATAATTAAATATTACAAAACCCTAAGTAATTAACAAATTAACTAGGAAAGCAAAATAAACTAATATGCAAATCCATAGACCGCCTCAGCTCTGTTCCGAATGATGAAAGATGCATGCTTGAGTCGCCTAGTCAGAAAATTCCTCGCGATGTCCCGATTTGCCTCTGTTTGCAATTAATCCAGGAATACTGTGCAAAGCTCTAGAAAGCTGCTGATTTCTGGTTTGCTGCAACAGAGAGCAAGAAAGGGGCATGGCAAAGTATTTTCACATATGTATGCACACCTCGATCCTCGTGCCACCAATCACGCATCTCGATGCATGATGGCCGAGGAGTCCAATTGTACGACTCGATGTGAAATGAATGCACATGACAACACAACAAGGCCTAAACTCATCATGGGTAATCCGGAGTGTCGACGGCCGAGAATTGAGACATGTTTCGTCACTTCGGGTACGAAATGTCCCTCGTTTCCCATGTTTGGGCTAACTCCTATCCCAAACACAATGCAATGAAATGGCATACACGATACGACTAACATGCAACCTAGCATACACAATGCTATGGACTAAAATGGCATACACAATGCACGATCGACTTACACCAATATGAGTGGACCTCAGCCACACTCACATCAGTGGCCATATGATGGAAATGAGACAACCGAAATATATGCAAACATGCACGGATGCAAAGGACCGATCCTGAGGCACAACATGCTACTTTAACTAAGCATGGCAAAGGATGAAATATGGCATACAAGCATACATTTTTCAGCTCTGAAACATGATACACAATGGTCCCGAATCATGCAAACACTTCACACGATGCAAGCTAGATGGCCCGAATACCGAAACTAGTGAAGCGGGTTACACTAGAGGTACACAAAGCAATGCACCAGTGGCAAAACCAACCCCAAACAGACCCCAGGTAGATCTAAAACAGTGGGGAAATGGCCTAAAATGATGGCTCAGAATGCGAAGAAATGGAGCTCATTCAAAGGTCGGTAAATGAGGCATACAAGCCCGACTCTCAAACACATTTAAAGAGTATAAAACATGGGATTATGGCATTCACATAAGCTCTAAAATATGATGCAAAATGACCCCAAAGCATGAAAACACCTCAGTATATGCATGCAATAGACCTCAAATATCAAAGCTAGGCAAGTGTATTGAACTACAAGCATACAAAGCAAGCATCATTCGACCATGAGACCCAAAAATAGAGCTAGGGAAGTCCAAAATATGTACAAAATCAGTTTAAGGCATAGTCAAAATGTGCTAAAATCAAGGGTCAACAAAGCATGCAAAGAAAGCTAGTGAACCATGAGTTGTACTACAACTATATGAAGCATATGAGAGCTCACCAAACCAGCAAAAAAAAAGAAGTATGACATGCTAAAATATGCTCAAAAACCCACTGAAATTCAGTCAATGCATGCAAGAATGATAGGCTCCTTTGGAGGGCCATGCAAAGGGTTGTCCTACACATGTAAGATAGACATGCAAAATGGAAAAACCACCTCTGGATAGAGGTTATGAGGGCCCTAAAACTCATCAAAAATGGCTTCTAATGAAGCTAGGAAGCATGCAAGTAAAAGCCCCTTTGAAAGGCCTTGAATAGGATTACTCTACACATGCATAATAGACATTCAAAATGGCCAAAAGGGCTCTGGAAAGAGCTTATGCAGGTCATAAAACTCACAAATAATGGCTTGAAACAAGGCTTCAAAACATGCAAATAGGGGCTCCTTTGGAAGGCCAAGAAAGCTAGTAAAGAGAACAAGGGGTGAGAGGGTCACCCTTCTCTGATTTTGAAGCTCAAAGACACATAATAACCACTGAAAATCCACTGGATTTTAGTGGTCAAAAGGGCCAACAAAGCTCAACACAAAGGCCCTAATGCATAGCTCAAAACATGAGGAAATGAAGCATGCAAGGGGGTAGATGACCCCCAACAGAAAAATGACCTTAATCAAATTTGAAGAGGAGCTCAAAATAAGACTTTTTTCAGTTTATGACAGAGCTCGAAAATGCTTGCAAGTAAGGCTAAAATATGAAGCAAAATAAGGACCAAAAGAGGGAATAGGTGACTTACCCTTGTAGCACAGCAATGCAAGAAGCTCTAGACCAAGAAAGTGAGCTCTCAACCTCTGAAATACAGCTCCAAGGTACTTAGGATGGTAGTGGAGGTGTTGTGCTTAGAGGTGTAGTGTAAATGGCCAAGAATAATGGAGTTTTGAAGCTTGGAATAGAGAGATATAGAAGGAAGTGTATGTAAGCCTTAAACATAATTGTTCAACCCTAGCAATGGGGGAGGAGGCCTCCCTTTATAGAGAAGAGAGGCCAAATCTTCTCTTGGAAGCTTCAAACATCCTCCATACATGTGTATGGAGGATGCATCAAATGGCTCCCAGCTGGCACAGTTGGAACACATTCAATGAGAGCAAAAAGCAGGAAGTAGGCCGACCAGTTAAGGTGGTTGGCCGGCCACTCCCCCTGGTCGGCCGACTAGGGGTCAAAAGGTTCAAGAAGAAAAGCTGGTCAGCCAGCCCAGATTGGTGGTCTCCCAGGTAAATGCAGCATAATGGTAGTATGGGAGACCCGAAATTGTGGCTCAAAAGTGAGGGAGACCAAGGGGTCAAAAGGGTCAAGCAACAAAGGTGGTCGGCCTACCCATATTGGTGGCCTCCCAGATGAATACAACACAATGGTGGCATGGGAGACCCAAAATTGTGGCTTAAAAGTAAGGGAGACCACCTACCTGCCAAGAAAAATCGACCGATCGGGGAAAGGTGGTCTCCAAGAAGAAAAGGTGGTCTCCCACCCTACTACCACATTCCTAACAATGAAACTAGGGTCCATGCGAAAAATCAACCCACACCAATGCAAAACGAGGGTTCGTGGGCCAAAACGCGCAACCGGGGCCCCCGAAAACAGGCTGTTAGGCACCGGAGGTGGCGTACGACCACGAAGGTGGTCTCCCGGGCCACAGTGTCCCTCTAAGGAGAGGAAACAAGGTGTGTGCCAAAAATCGGAGCAAACAAAGGTAGTTAAGCAGTCCCGAACCGAGGCACACGGCCGACAGCTCCGAAAACCAAAAACTGGTCTCCAAACGGGAATAATGGCCTACGACCACGAAACGTAGCCTACGACCATTGAGAGATGGTCTTTGAGACCTCTCCCTCCCTTCGGGAAGAGAAAACAGAGTAAACGGGGCCTGGTTCGCAAATCGAGGCAAAGCACAAAAGAGTCCCGAAGTTCGGAGGCAAAGCTCTCAGCCGAGACTCCGCAACCTCAGAACGAGCACAATATGCATCATCACCGAGCCCTCAATTAGTGACGTCTGAGTCTTAAGGATGGTCAAAAATGGGGTGTCTACACTTTCCTATCACGAACAATCTTCATGCCCAAAATCTGCTGTGCTGGGCCTAAATTCTTTATGTCAAAATACTGTGACAAGTCCTTTTTCAACTTGTTGATCATAGCAATATCATGTCCAATGATCAGCCTATCATCGACATACAATAGTAGGATGATGAAGTTTCCATCTTAAAACCTTCAGAAATATGCACACTGGTCTGCTACCGTTCTTGTGTACTCGTGATCCACCATGAATGAATCAAACTTCTTGTATCATTGTCTTGGTGCCTACTTTAAGCCATAGAGACTCTTTTTCAGTTTGCAGACTAGATAGATTCTGTTTCCCTTTAACTTCAAATCCTTTGGTTGCTCCATATAGATCTCTTTCTCCAAATCACCATGGAGAAAGGCAGTTTTGACATTCATCTGTTCTACCTCCAGATTCAAACGAGCTGCTAATCCTAGAGCTACTCAAATAGAAGTCATATTCACAACTGGGGAGAAGATCTCATCAAAATCAATTCCTTTCTTCTGTCCAAAACCTTTAACCACTAAGCGAGCTTTATGCTGCAATATTTTACCGTTGCCATCTTTCTTCAATTTGTATACCCATTTGTTTTTCAATGCCTTCCTGCCCTTTGGAAGTGAAACAAGCTCATAACTGTGGTTCTTTTGCAAAAAAACTCATCTCCTCCTTCATGGTTTGCATCCAGGAATCTTTCTCTGTATGACTCTTTGCTTTTGAAAAACTTTCAAGCTCCCCCTCATCAGTAATCAAAATATACTGAGAAGCGGGATATTTGGTTGATGGCACGACAGCTCTTCCAGATCTCCGCAACTGAGGCCTAGTTGTCTCTGGTTAAGGGGGTTGTTCCCTCTGCTCAACACCCTCTTCATCCGGGTCTTCATCTCTTTCCTCCTAATCCTCAATTTTTGGCATAGGATCTTGTAACTCTGGCACTTTTTGTTGCACATCATCACATCTAGCATTTTGTGATGGCTCGGGAGATGGGAACGAGTCTGGAGTGATGACATCTCTAGACTTTGTAGACTTCTCAAAATCTGCTACTGTCTGGTCTTCCTGGAACACAACATTTATGCTCCTGAACATCTTCTTGTTCACTGGGTCCCACAACTTGTACCCAAATGTTGTATCTGAATAGCCTACAAATATGCATGGAGTGGACTTGTCATCAAGTTTTTGTCTGTTTTCCTTGGAGATGTATGCAAACACCTTACACTCGAAGACTCTCAAGTGAAAATATGACACCTTTCTTTTGGACCAGACTTCTTAAGGTATCGCAAAGCTCAACGGGACTGAAGGCGACCTGTTGATGAGACAACAGGCTGTACAAGCGACTTTAACCCAGAATGACTTTGCCAACTTTGCCATTTTGAGCATACATCTAACTCTTTCAATAATAGTGCGGTTCATCCTCTCTGTCACACCATTGTGTTGTGGGGTACCGAAAACTGTTGTCTCATGCCAGATACCTCTGCTAGCATAATATGCTTCAAAAGCATTGGAAGTGTACTCGCCACCATTGTCTGTGCGAAGACACTTCAACTTCTTCTCGATCTCTCTTTCCACCATTGCATGGAACTCTTAAAAGTGCTGGAATTCCTCATCCTTCGTCTTCAGGAAATACACCCACAACTTCCTTGATGCATCATCAATGAAGGTCAGAAAATACTTGTGGCCGCCAAGTGACACCACTTCGATTGGGCCACAAACATCCGAGTATACCATGCAGAGCAGTTCTGTTTTCCTCTTGCTCGTTGAACTAAATAATACTCGATGTTGCTTGCCATAAAGGCAATGATTACACGGCTTCAGGGCACTCCCTTTAGATAAGGGTATCTTGGATTGATTTGCCAACAGATTCAATCCTTTCTCACTCATGTGAGCCAGTCTTCTGTGCCATAAGTCTAGTGACTCCTTGTCTTTTGCTGCATTAAGACTTCCCAGACAAATCTTTGTTTGAGTCTTGTACAGTGTTGAAGACATCTCTCTTCTAGCAATTATCAAAGCTCCTCCTGTTAGCTTCCAAAGGCTATTTCCGAATGTACTTGTATAGCTCTGTCGGTCCAGGGCGATTCCGGAGATAAGATTGAGGTGCAAATCTAGAACATGCCTCACATCTTTGAGAACCAACTTGTGTCCGACATTAGTCTGAATACTAATGTCTCCAATACCCACAATTTTTGAATAGCTAGAATTCCTCATTCGAATAGTGCCAAAATCTCTAGTGTTGTATGAGCTGAAGAGTTCTCTGTGGGAAGTGGCGTGATAGGATGCAGTTGTGTCTATCATCTACTCTGTACAGCTATGGTCAGCCACATAAAGGCAATCCTCCTCTTCACCAACTACGAGAAGTATTTCATCAATTGTTGTGGCTATCATGTTCGCATCTCCTTTTGGCTTATTGCTTTGGCCTTTATCTTTCCAGCTTGGGCACTTCCTCTTTATGTGACCCTCCTGGCCATAGTGAAAGTAAGTGAAGCTAGAGTTACCTTGACTTTTACTGTCTTTGGATTTGCCCCTGTTGTTCCATCTACCTCTACTCTTGCTTCTTCCTTTCCCTCTTCCTCTACCTCTGTCTTTGCCTCTATCTTCTGTGACAAGAGCATGGGACTGATTACCTTCCATGTCTTTCCTCCTTGCCTCTTCATTGTACATGGCGTCTGTGACCATGCTCATGGTCAGCTTCCCCTCTAGTGCAGAGTTGCTGAGAAAAACCACCAACGTCTCACAGCTATCCGGTAAAGAACTGAGCAGTAATACGACTTGCATTTCATCATCCAAGGGCAACTTGACGGTTGCAAGTTGATTCACCAGATTCTCGAATTCACTAGTGTACTCGGCGACAGACACACCATTTTTTAACTTTAGATTCACAAGCCTTCTCATCACCAAGGCTTTGTTTTGGGCGGTCTTTGATTGGTACATTCCTTCTAACATTATCCAAAGGACATATGCATCTGTCTCATGGTCGACATGGTGGAACACACTATGGTCTATCCATTATCTGATACAACCGACAGTCTTCCGGTTCATCTTTATCTAGTCTTCATCCTTCACTTCTTCCGGTTTAATCCCTTTTAGAGCAATAGGGTCAAACAGGTCTTTATAATATAGAATGTCTTCCATCCGCGACTTCTATATTGCATAATTGGAAGGATTCAACTTGATCATGGATCCTGAAGTTGATGTGGATTCCGCCATCGTCTACTTTCTTTTTACAGAAAAATCCAAATTAAAAATCTGACCATACGGATGTCTCTGGAATACTCCAAATAGTTGAAAACCACAATTAGATCGCCAAAATCAGACTTCAAATGACTCAGATCTAACCAAAATAAGTTCAATGGTTTAAATCTGCAGATATGCCTTAGCCACGTTGCACTGGATAATCGCCGCTTCTGGATCGGGTCGTGTCAAACCAGCAGGTTGACTGGGCTGACGTAGCGACACATGGCGATGACGTGGCTGGCACGTGAGCTGATGTGGCTGCCACGTGGTGCTTACGTGGACTGCCCAGATCGCGTGTGGCATGGCGGTGACGTCACGCGCACACACACACACACACACCACTCTCCTTCCTTCCAGCACGCGCCGGGCACGTGTTTGCAACTAGGATGACTTGTCGGGCTATCAACGGTGCGTGTGGAGCGTGTCTGAGAGTGAGCCTCACTCTCTTTCTTCAAAGGGGCATGAGGGCACGTGAGGCCTCTTCTTGGGGTTGGCTTTGCAGTTCTAGGCTCCTCTCGTAGAGACCTTCCTCCCGGTATGCTCAAAATTGAATTTTGAGCAACTTGATTTCTGGGCAGTTTTGAAAAATACACCATGTTTTTCCGAAAATCGACCAACGCGGCTCTGATACCACTTGTTAGGATCAAGGCATACCCAAAAATCAATCACACACAATCACACAAGAGATTTACGTGGTTCGACAATTGCTTACGTCCATGGGAGAGATATCTACTATAGAATTTTTCCCAGAGGGAGTTTACAACACTCACACCTCACTCTCTCTCTCTATAGCACTCTCACTCTCTTACACAGATTATACACTCTGTGTTTGATGCCTCTATCTGTGTGTTTTTCTTCTCTTCCTCTTAGCTTTTATTTATACATAAAAGAAAGCGAACAAAGTCAAGTGAAGGGAGTTATGGGGTTGCCAAACTGCCAACTGCCAACTGCCAACTTCCCTCTTCTTTCTTGACTTGGAGAGCCAACCAGTTAACCTCCAATTGCTCCATGTGGGTTGGAGTTGACATAAAGTTGAATAGTTTTAATGGGAGAACAAAGTGTCTTGGAGAATTGAAGTCAATGAGCCAATTTCTGCTTTGGGTAACTTACAGGCAATACAATAACAGTGTTTTGGCTTGTAACAGCCATTGTGTTTATTTGTTAATCATCTACTGCTGCAACAAGATCGTAGAAAGAACATTGTAGTGCTTTTACATCATACAACAGATATTGTCTTAGAATTTGCATCTTGACCGTACATGTGCATGTGTATTTTATAGACCGCATCAAACAATACTTATTATGCATCAGCTTAGATATACATGCATACAAACAAGGCAACCATACCTATTTAATTGGAATTTTTTGGTACTGCATTACTTGTATTGTATGTTGGTAATAAATTGATGTAGACTATTTGTTAAATTGTACAGGTGGAGTATCTTCCTGTTGTTTCACCCCTTGAAAATCAAAAGGAAAATGCTGTCCATTTTGCTAAAAGGGTGAGTCTACGCTATTTTGTTTATTCTTGCTGCTTTATTGGTTTATTTTGATATTAAGATCTGTAAGAATACATTGTGAATCTTACAAATTAGGCATGATTGTGGTTGTACATATTAGAGTCCTATTAGAGGAGTGATTATATTAGAGTCCTATTAGAGGCATGATTGTATTCTCCTTTTTAGTTTAGGAGTTAGGGCTTTAGGGCTATATAATCTAAGGTCTGGTTGTAATCAAATATACAATTAAATATACAGAAATACAAAAAGCTTACATGGTATCAGAGCCACGTCCGAAACCCTAGGTCTGGCCTTGATGATTCAAAGTTCTTCGTTCTTGCTTGCTGGGTCTTTCTAGGTCGATCGAAGCCAGCCCTCTCTGGGTCGTGATAGTCGCGACAACCCTCTCCGAAGCCACGAAGATCTTGCTGGGTCGTGACAATCTTCTCTGAAGTCGCGACAGCCCTCTCTGTCTTCGCCGAAATTGCAATTGCCTTCTCTTGTTGGGTTTGAAGTTGCGAGTCTGGTTTGGGCTTGAGGGATCTCTCTCACTCTCTCGCGACCTCTGCGTTGGCTCTCTTTCTCTGGTCTTTGCTCTCGGTCTTGCTCTCTCTATCTCCGATTTTGTTCTATGTTCTGATTTCAGTCCACCTTGACCTCTCTGTTTCAACTTGAGATTATTACAAGTTGACCCCTCAACTTTATTGGATTTTATCACTGTGCCCCATCAGTTCTTTTTTCTTTTATTTCTAGTTCATTACAATGTCGAAAGATAAAATCCAAGCTATTAAATGCAGGCTTACAAGTGATAACTATGCTTATTGGTCTAGTGTCATGAGAAATTTTCTTCTTGGTTGAAAAAAATGAGGATACGTTTCTGGTTCTGTTCCTCGTCCATCGGATCCCAAACAAACAAACTATCTGAGTTCCTGTGACACTTGGGATTGTGATAATGCTCAAATTTTGACCTGGTTCCATAACTCTGTAGATGACCGTATCGGGATGATGTCCTCTAAATATAGCACTGCCAAAAAGGTGTGGGATTACTTACAAAGTGTTTATCAGCAGTCGAACTTTGCCAAACGGTATGAGTTGGAAACAGCTATTCAGAGAGCTCAAACGGTATGAGTTGGAAACAGCTATTCAGGGAGCTCGTCAGCGGGATTTGTCTATTCAAGACTTCTACATTGAGATGACAAGCCTCTAGGATCAGCTGGCTCTCGTGGAACCATCTAGCCTCAAGACACTTGACGCTTATGTTGAGTTTCGGGAGCAAGGTCGTTTAGTGCAATTCTTAACGGCTCTCTCCCCTTAGTATAAGGCTATCCATGGTGGCATCCTTCATCGGTCTCCTTTTCCCTTTGTGGATGCTATTGTTCGTGAGCTTCTCTCCGAGGAAACCCATTTTAAGATGGCCAGTCAGACTCTGTCTCCTTCTGTCTTCTTGGCTCCTACTCCATCTCCTCTACTACCGAACCCCCCACCTCATCAGCTTCAGGCCAATGCAAAGCCCAAGAAGGGCCACTAGCCTTTGATGAGTGTGCTTTTTGCCATTAAAAAGGCCATTGGAAGTACAACTATCCCAAGAAGGGCCGTTAGTTTGCTTAGTCTTCTCAGCCACCTTAACTACAGTCTCGAGGTCTTGCTCCGAGTACTTTTCGCCCTCCTACTGCTTATACTGGCTCTGCCCTGGCTTCTGATCCTAACTTGGCTTCCTTGAGTGCTCAAATTGCTCAGCTTCAGCATCTCTAGTTCACCTCTCAGTCATCTTCATCTGTCTTTGCTCTCACCTCTCTTCATTCAGGTTTGCTTGGGTCCTCTTCAGGTATTCCTTCCTCTGTCTGGCTTTTTTATTCTGGTGCCTCTCATCATATGACTCCTCACCTTTCCTTACTCCAAAACTGTATCCCCCTTCCCTTTCTTATTACTATCAATACTGCTAATGGGTCTGGTATGTTTGTCCTATCTATTGGGTCTGTTTTGCCTTCTGCTATGTCTGTTGTTACTATTCCCTCTGTTCTTTATGTTCCTCAACTGTCTGTTAACTTGCTTTCTATCAGTCAGCTTAATGCTTCTGGTTTTGATGTTATCTTTTTTTCTTCTGTTTGTTGTGTGCAGGATCGCGTATCCAAGAAGCAGATTGGGACCGGCCATAGAGTTGGAGATCTCTATGTGGTTGGAAGCCTACATCTTCCTCAGTCTACCTCCCCCGTTGTACTTTCATCTTTTCAGTTAGATTCTCAGTCGAGTCAGTTTTATTCTCACAATTGTGAATCTTACAAATTAGGTGGTCGTACATATTAGAGTCCTATTAGAGGAGTGATTATATTAGAGTCCTATCAGAGGCATGATTGTATTCTCCTTTTTGGTTTAGGAGTTAGGGCTATATAATCTAAGGTCTAGTTGTAAGCAAATATACAATTGAATATACAGAAATACAAAAAGCTTACAATGCTTATACATCAAAGTTTCTTCGCGTGCAATTAAATTGCATACAATTTTTTGTTGGTTCTATACATTGTTAACATCTTTTGTATTTCATATGCTTGTCTCGAAAGCAATGCAAAACCTGTGCATGTTTTAACACATCTTATTTATTGTAATTGGGTTTTCGTGGTATATTTCTATTGCACTTGGTCCTATTAACCCAGGAAATAGGAAGTCTATCTTTGCTGCATCTGTGCACAAAGAATCAGCTAATTTCTCATTTCTTGACTTCGGATATACAGTTACATTTATTTATGTTTTTTAATGATAAATCTGTGTCAAAATCTTTTCATTCATGAGTTCTTTGCTCCTTGCCTTGTTATTTGGTTCCAAATGAATGCCACACGATACCAATTAAATTGGATGTAACTGCATAATCGACAACCTTTATGTCTTGTATGTGTGTAATTTAATTTCTTACAATTGAAGGAACACTTTTTTGCAGTTAGTCTTATAGTTTGCTCTCTTTCTCTCTCTCTCTCTCTCTCTCTCTCTCTCTCTTTCTCTCATGCATGCTTTTAGTGGCAGTTGGTGCACTGTCTTGGTTCTTAGAATTTTTTCTTTGTAATGTGGGCAAATGGAGAGGAATCCTTGATTTACTAATATGATGATTATCTAACAGTTGCACTCCATTTTGGATATTTCTTGGTATGTATAACAACGCCAGCAGGGGACCTCGCTACAGTTCGGACTCGATTTGTGTCACGGTTCGTAATCTGAACCAAAGAGTCCAAATCTGGCAAATCGTTTTGAGAAAACAGATTTTTGAAAGAAGTGCCAAACATGGATCGCCCGCCAGATCTGAGTCGCCACCTAAATATTTTATTTTGGGGGAATTTAGGAAACCCTGACTCGGTGCCAAAGGCCACGTGTCCGTCATCACCAAAGTTGCCTCGGCTCGGGAACTTGGGTACGATCGGGGAAGGTCAGCTATGAGCACCCCCTCTCGCCCGGTCCGAAGACCGGCCTCTACTAACCGTGATATCTTGTTTTGAAAACATTACATGCCCTTATTCCGGTTATTAGCCTAGAATTACTATGTTATGCGCACAGCAAACAAGTATAGACCAAATCGCCTGAATTGGAACAAAACATTTCATGTTTGTTTTGAAAATGATTTGCTACTCGCAAGTAGGCTAAAATGCAAATTTTGCCACCCTCGAGCGAGCTTTAGAAAAGATGGTTTTGCCACTATCCAGTGGGCTTAAAACTCTTAGTTTTAATGCATTTATTCCAATTTAGTTAATTTGACCTCCATCCACAGGCATTCAAACAATTATATCACATAAGCAGCTAGCCTCATGGTAATCACGCTATTATGGCAATATTCACACGCATGCGATATGCTAAAGCATAAAAGCTTACCTAGTACTCCAAGCCAAAACAGAAACTAGTTAGTAATCAATGCATGATCCTAGTTCATGTTAAGTGGCTAATGCATCACAGGCAAAATGCAACTATAATAGGCTCGGCTATCCTAAACATGGCATGTGAAATGCTGCAATTTACAAGTACTCATCTTGGAATTTGAAATACATATGCAGTTAGCGTGATGTGACGAGCCCGGTGCATGGAAAACAAATGTATGGATGCACGCATGCATAACATAAGGTATGCTAATTTAAATATGCCCTAAACTAACCATCGAAAGCTAGTAAATAAAAGGGAAGAAAGACGTGGGGTTGGAAGACATACACACACTTACGCACACTTATTACATCATTGCCCTCGCTTGGAGGGTCCGAATAAATATTACAGTCCGAATAAATAATACTAAATTAATTATTACAAAACTTCTAATTAATTAGCAAATTAAGTCTAAAGAAGGTGGCCTCAGCCCTGCCTCGGAATGCGTGAATGATGCATGCTCGAGTCCGTCTTGCCCGGAAAACCCGTGCCATGCTACTGCTGCCTCTTTTTTACACTGCCCTGCTTCTCCAAAGACTGCCAAAGTCCTGGGACAGGTTCCTTGCACACTTTAGAATACCATCGGTTGGAGGAAATGCCCACCGGCCATATAGAATTTCCATCGGCTGCTTATGGGGTTATCGGCCATTCACAAATGGCCAGTCGGCACTGAATGTTGCCGGTCGGCAGAAACTTCCTGCAGAAGACAGTTTTGATAGCAACAAAGGACAGGCAGTGCATGGCATGAAATTTCAGGCATATGTAAGCATGGCCATGCTCCCTATCATGCATTGAACTCAGGGGAGCATGGCCCTTGATCCTTGGGCCATCAATTATGCATTTTGATGCATGATGGCCTAAGAGGCCAAGTTTGCATTTCAATGGAGATGTATGCAACACACAAATGAAGACCAAGACCCTATCATGTCAAGGTCAAGGGCCTCGGTGACCAAGAGTTAAGACGTGTTACATCACTTGTAGTATGAACACTTCTTAACCCTCACACTTGGTTTGACACCCCAAACTAAGTAATGCAATGCATGTTATGCAAACATGGCTCAAAGATACAACATGAGATTAAGATACAAGGCATGCCAAATGCTATGCAACTATCATGGCAAGCATGCAATGCTAGACATGCAAGATACAAATGCAATGCAAACTTGGATAATTTAAACAATAGGATTATCATGTTACAACACCTAATGAAGCAATCATGCAACAAAAATGAGACAAGCATGCAATGGTGGACTTAGACCATAAAGGGACAGACTTCAATCCACCCCAAAACAGTGGCCAAAAGTGCCCAAAATGGTGAACAAACACTCATGCCAACATGCAAGTCAATGGGCCTAAAGCTAAGGCACAAAAGGGAGCGCTTTACTTCCACTAACATGGCCACTCATGGCATGAATTAGACAAGCAAAAACAGAATCTTAGCATGCAAAAATGTACTTCAAAACCCACTGATATGGTAGCTTAAATGGCTCCAATGAGATGCATGCACCAAAGCTCATTTCTAGGCATAAAAGGGCATACCCTTAAAGCATGAAAGAGGTCACATATGCGAACATACAAACATGATTTATGGACTGAAATATGATCCTAAATGATGCCAAATCATGAGGATGGTCTAAGCTAAGCATGCTAGGGGCCAATATACTCAAGGCTTACAAGCCAAAGCATAAAGAGATGACACCAAACATGGCAAGCATGACTGAAACAGATGGCCAACAGGCCTTAAACATGGTAAAGTAATGCCAATACCTTCATGAAATTAGGCTAACACATGCAAGAATCATGGCCTAAACACAAAATGCATTTCTATGCCAAATAGAGGAATGTAAAGCAAGTATGTTAAGCATGCAAGGGAGCACAAATCCGACCAAAAACAGAGATAATATGTGACCTAGAGACACCCAAAAACCTCTGAAATAGGGCCAAAATTAATCAAGCGTGCATGTTGCCCTTTAAGCCAAAAGGCAAGGAAATGAGGCAATGAATGGAGAGGGGTGTCCCTCCCCTATAAAAAACTTCAAACCACCTTCCTCACCACTGAAAATCCACTGGTTTTCAATGGTGAGAAGACTAAAACACTCAAGCAAACAAAGCCTCACAAAGGAAGCATCAAAAAGGCCAAATAAGGCCTAAGAGGGTGAGTTTGAACTCAAACCACAAAACACCCTTAATGAAAGTTCTAAAGCACGAAAATATAAGCTTTTTTTATGTTATGCACAAAGCCTAAATCAGTAAGCAAGACCGGTAGAAAACTAGTGCAAGTTTGGGGAAACTAAAACAAAGTGATTACCCTTGAAGAACACCTCAAGAACAGCCAATGCAACCCTCTTCTTTTGATCAAAATCAGTCCAAAAGCTCAAGAATCAACCCTCTAAACCTCTCAATCTCGGAGCTAGGTGTAATGATGTGTGAATTAGTGCAAAAGTAAGGTAAAAATGCACTTTTAGGCTTAGAAACCCACACAAAGGATGAGAGAGAGGGAGATATATAGAGAGAGAGTATAATATAGATATATAGATATATAAGCTCTGGTTTTCTTGTTCAAAAGCTCTAACCCCTCACAATGGGAGAGGAGGGGTGTTTATATAGGCAAAGAAAGACTCCAAGCTTCTCCAAGAAGCTATATCAAAAGGGGCAAAAGGTGCAAATGGTCCCTGGCTTCTTGAAGAAGCTGGGACAGCTGGCCAAGTTTCCCCAAGAAGCTTGGCCAAAAGGTCAACCTTCTAGAAGGAATTAGGGGGTCAAGGGTTCAAAACAGTCACCAACCGCACGGGGAGGAGTGATGGTGCATCCCAGCTGGCACAGTTGGCATGTACCATGCCTCAAGGGTTCAAAGGAGTCACACCGGCCAGCAAAAGAGGTAGCCGGCAAAATAAAGTGCCGGTCGGCCAAATATAGTGCCGACCGGCCATTGGTTTTAAGAAACCATGGCCGATGGCACCCATAAATAGCCGGTGATGCTAGGGGAAGGCCGGTGGGATGTGGGGATGGCCAACAAGCCATTCCCTGCCCTTCAAGGCAAAAACACAAGTGATTGGTGCCAAAACCAAACACGGAGCAGACGAGTTAAGAGATCCTGAGGCAAGGCGCGCAACCGAGACCTCCGGGAGCTCAAAACGAACACAAACAAAGACGATCACCGAGTGTCCAAGCGGTGACGTCCAAGTCTTGAGGACTGTCAAAAATGGAGTGTCTACAGTTGCCCCTCTTTGACAGAACTCGAAAGTCATAACAATGACGAGAGTGAATGTCAAAGCCCAGAGACGACCCATTTTTGACAAGGCCGAAGACTTAGACAAACATGCAAGACAAACAAGGTATGCGCCCGAAGGCAGGGGCAAAATGCAAGACAATGCACGAAGCCGAGCATAACTTATGATCATGCAAAGAAAAGCTGTAACGAAGCACACATGCCACAGTTTTAAGCTAGCATACACCAAACTACACTACAATGCAGAAAGGATGTAAGAGAATTATGCAATTCTCGATACGTCTCACGCGGAGGATACAATACCTGTCCGGTTTGTCTGGTTCCACCAGCTGCAAATGAACCGTACATACAATATCGTGCCTGCAAAGAAAACAATCTTAACAGGTACAATGTGATTAGCAACATGCATATTGAAAATGCGTGACAACACAAATCAGGTGGGAGGCATGACAATGCCATGAAGGTACAAACACATGTACGTAAAGCATGCGGTCTACGCAAGCAATGAATATTGAACACGTGTAAGTGAAGTATGCGGTCCACGCAATCGATGAAATTGAACATAAGTATGCGGTCTACGCAAGTGATGAATTTAATTATAAACATGCGGTCTACGCAAGCAAAACATGCGGTCTACGCAAACAAAACATGCGGTCTACGCAAGTAATGAAATTTGATTATAAACACGCGGTCTACGCAAGTAAAACATGCGGTCTACGCAAGTGAAACGTGCGGTCTACGCAAGTAATGATAAAACATGCGGTCTACGCAAGTAATGAGAAATCACGCGGTCTACGCAAGTAATGAGAAAACATGCGATCCACGCAAGTAAACATGCGGTCTACACAAGTAATGAGAAATCATGCGGTCTAGCAAGTAAACATGCGGTCTACGCAAGTAATGAGAAAACATGCGGTCTATGCAAGTAAACATGCGGTCTACGCAAGTAATGAGAAATCATGCGGTCCATGCAAGTAAAGCATGCGGTCTACGCAAGTAATGAGAAAACATGCGGTCCATGCAAGTAAAGCATGCGGTCTACGCAAGTAATGAGAAAACATGCGGTCTACGCAAGTAAACATGCGATCTACACAAGTAATAAGAAATCATGCGGTCTACGCAAGTAAACATGCGGTCTACGCAAGTAATGAGAAAACATGCGGTCTACGCAAGTAATGAGAAATCATGCGGTCTACGCAAGTCATGAGAAATCATGCGGTCTACGCAGGTAAAGCATGCGGTCTACGCAAGTAATGAGAAAACATGCGGTCTACGCGAGAAAACATGCGGTCTACGCAAGTAATGAGAAATCATGCGGTCTACGCAAGTAAAGCATGCGGTCTACGCAAGTAAGGCATGTAAGAAAAGAACTTGAATACATGTAAGTAAAACATGCGGTCTACGTAGGCAATGTGTATAGAAACTCGAGGCATGTGATGCGAAGCACTGCAACACCATACAATTGAAGCATGTTGTGGAGCTCACAAGATGCAAAAGGATACGGGAAGGGATGTTCCTCGCACATACGGAGTGTCGCTCAAAAAGATATGGCCTGAGGTCAACTCGAAAACCTACCAAAAGGCGCGCTTTCTTGCGATATCTTGAATAATGAAGGTGCCAAACCATGTAATTGACCTTGAACAAGGGCGCAGGTGGTGTATCGTCCTCGAGAAAAAAGAAGGGGTTATCAATAGCAATCCCGATACGCTGCTGCCCTACTTCCCTTCTGCTTTACCTTTCCTTTTTTACTAGTAGTTTAAGCACATTGCACTGCCTCAAGCAGGTTTGTTATCGACGTTTTTCAAAACTGTGTATTTCTTTGCAAAACATATGATGGAAATGAAACTGCTATTTTGTTCAAAAGATGTTACATTTGCACATTCTATGCATCGCATCGCAAGGCATCACATGACAATGTGAATGATACTGAAATTCATTTGAAATTTAGGCATTTGCATCGTAATAATCAGGTAGCGAACCGACTTACAACTCGATAAGCAAAAACGAGGGAACACGATAAGCTAACTAAGTGCGAGTACAACTCGATAAGCAACACGAAGACTTAAAGAGAGTGAAATACAACTCGATAAACAAATGTACAACAACTCGATAAGCAAATGGACGTGACCCCGCAAGAATTGATCATCGGAGGGCGTTGGAAATGGTAGGATTCCTCAACCTCTGAGCATAAACAACTCAGGGAACCAAAGGGAAGACCACCGGCCCCAAGGAAATGCCACCGGCCATGAGAGGACTCCACCGGCCAACAGTAATGGCCGGTCGGCACTATATTTGGCCGGCCGGCCAAAAATGGTAGGAACCAAAGAATCTCGACACATCCTCCATTCAACCTTATCCCCTACAAAAGGCCCCAGCTTCGTGGTTTTTCTCATTTCAACACTGATTTACTCCAAATGGAAGAATTTCTTGCCCAAAATCTTGCAGCTTGGATTAACAACTTGGATGGCTCGGAAAAGCTAAATTTCCAGGGTTTTGGCATAAACACAATATTCACTTTGGGTCGTACCCCGCTGCACTTTCCGTTTCTCCATGCCGCGGCAAGGTTTTGGAATCCAGTGACGCATGTTTTCAGCTTTGGCGGGCAAGAGGTATGTCCCACCTTTGAAGATTTTCAAGTCTTAATGGAGTCTGAGCGCAATAAGGAGATCCTGCCCCAACCCCGTTTTGGCCATGCCCAGGCCTTAGGAAAAATGTGTGGGTTCTCCGTACCTGATGGTCGATCTCTGATTTGTGAGGGAATGCTGGATATTCCGAGTTTGGTTTGCCGTTTTTCTGGTACTGGTGACCGCAGCGACCGTCATTGGCAAGGTTTTCGACAACACGCACTTTGTTTGTGTATGCTATCTCATTTCTTATTTGCCTCAGGTTCGGGAGGATCTAGCATCCGATTGATTGAAGTTGCCCAAGGTTTGAAAGAGGGTAAAAGTTGCATTATCATGACTCTGGCTGAGACGTTGATGGGTTTGGATGCTTTCTATCGTCGCGAAGCAACCAAATTTGCAGGGAGTCCACTACTACTGCAGGTAAAGTTTCCCACCCAATCTTTCACATGTATTGCTCACGTCACTCGGCTCTCAAGCTCGATTTTCTCACAGAACCCTTTTCTTACTTTTCTCTCATCGTACATCTCTCTATTCTTCATTCTCTCATTTTTCATCCTTCTCCAGATATGGTTGATGGACAAGTTGCAGGTTGTGGACTCTTGCCCAACATACTCAGCCCGTGGCTACTTCTTCAGGCAACGCCTAGTCGATGCCCTCAATGAGGGTTGGTGGTTCGACTGGATGTATAGCTTGTCCGCGGATCGCATTGCTTGGCGATGTCCTTGGCTCAATCTACCGGCAATGAGCTACAGTATGACTCGCCAACCTGGGATTCAGCTAATTGGTCTGACTCACTGTGTCTTCTATTTTTCGTTCCGGATCCGTCGTCAATTTGGTCATGACCAGACTTGTCCACTAGAAGAGATAGAGTACCCAGTCGCATTCCCGATCCGGGGCGCACAACTTGCCCGATATGCTACAGCATGGAGAACCAGAGAGCTCCTTGCCCCCACTCCCATTTTCAATTGCACTTTGTCTGATGAGTGTTGGGATTGGCTCAATGAAGAGGCGCAGAATGGCCCTAGATTGGTATCAGAGACTTCGACCAGCTCTAAGAGGGGGCGTAGGGGCACTTAATTTGACTATGCACCGGGTTTATTACTTTATTAGAACTTTCAAGTTTTCCTTAATTTTAATAAAAAAGCAACTTTAATTGTATGCAAGAGCAGGAGAACTCTGTATTGAAATCAATGAATTTGAAGATTGTGGTACTGAAAATTTTCCGCTATGGTCCAAAAATGGTCTTAGTCGTAAAAAGATTAATTTGAACAAAGTCAACTTTTATTAAAACTTTTCAAAACCATTTTCGATATGGATCAGAACTGAATATGCCTGGAATTTGTCACTGAGGTGTACAATCCCGAATCCCAGCAACTGGAAAGTTGCCCCTAGTCTGAATAGCACCGCACGGCAACGGAAAGTTGCCCCTAGTCTGAAAAGCACTGCACCGGAGATCACGATGAATGCTGATGGACAAAGATGACTGAGATGATCAAATGGACAAAGTTGATTGGGGAAAAGTTTGTGGCTGAACTTCAAGATGAAGCTGCCTACGTATCCCAAAGATGGGAATCAAGCCTTACGTAGTTCGGCTTCGGTTCACTCGAGTATTTTCACTCTCCTTTTACGCTCTAACTTTTGCCAAGGCCGCCCTTTGCGGGTTTTCAACCTTGCGAGCTCAGTTTTTCTATTTTCTAATTTTTTGTGCTCTAATTTTTGCCTAGGTTGCCCTTTCGGGTTGTCGGCCTAGCGAGCCTCTCAAGGGTAATATTTCTTCAACTTGTCCATGTTGATCGGTTGTGAGAACTTCAGGCCATCTAGGTCCATCAGAACCACAGCTCCACCCGACCAGATAGCTTTGATGATGTAGGGACCAGTCCAATTGGGTCTGAACTTGCCCCTTGGGTCATGGATGGGAGCTCGGTTGTCTTTGAGCACCAAATCTCCTTCCTTTAAGTTCCTGGACTTAACCTTCTTGTTGAAAGCAGGGCAATTACCGATAACCCCGAACATGGTATGTTGCTTTTCGGTCTTCTCTCATCGAAGAGCATGAGTTCCTCAAACCTGCTCTGTTGCCAATCTGCTTCGACTATTTGGCACTCAGCCAATACTCGTAACGACGGAACCTCAATCTCGATTGGTAGGACGGCCTCCATCCCATAGACTAATGAATACGGAGTAGCCCCAGTAGAAGTTCTAATTGAAGTCTGGTAGCCCCACAGAGCGAATGGCAACTTATCTGGCCAATCCCGGTAGGTTTCCACCATCTTCCGCAATATGTGTTTGATGTTCTTGTTGGCGGCCTCAACTGCTCCGTTGGTTTGCGGCCGGTATGTGGACGACTTATGAAAAGCCACATTGTACTTCTCCAACAAATCAATCACCTCCTTCTTGAAGTGGGAACCATTATCTGAAATAATCTCGTTCGGGACCCCATAGCGACAGATAATGTTATTCCTGATAAACTTCGTGACATGTGAAGCCTTCAATACCGCATAAGATTGGGCCTCAACCCACTTTGTAAAATAATCTATCACGACGAGGATGAACTCATGCCCGTTCGACCCCTTTGGAGTAACAGCCCCAATCACGTCGATTCCCCACACTGAGAATGGCCATGGCGAAGTCATGTTGTATAGCTTTGACGGTGGGATGTTCATGCGGTATGCATGGATCTGGCATTTATGGCATCGTCGAACAAAGCCAATACAATCTTCCTCCATGGTGGACCAATAATAACCCTGTCTAAGGATCTTCCGTGCCATCATTACCCTATTCATATGTGCTTCATATTCTCCTCCATGGATGGCCTCCATCAGGCGCTTCGACTCCTCAGCTTCTACACACAGCTTGTGCATTCCCAAATGACCTCTCTTGTACAGTTTACCCCTGCAGATGATGAACTGAATAGCCATTCTCCTGATTGCCCTTTTAGCTTTGTCATTTGCCCCTGGTGGATACGTCTCCTTCTCCAAGAAGTTCCATATGTCATAATACCAGGGGTTCTCATTCTGAGCTTCATCTATGGCAGAAATCGACTCATATGCTGGCATAAACTTCTGGTCAATGATGATTGGACGCATCCGGACTCCGGACGGGATGTCTATCATGGAAGATAGAGTTGCTAGTGAATCTGCAAACCTGTTGTTCTTTCTTACTAGATGAGTGAAGTTCAGCTTTTCAAACCGAGGAATTAACAAATCCAAGGTCTGGTGGTAAATTATCATTTTCTCTTCTTTGACCTTCCAATCTCCTTTTGCTTGAGATACAACAAGGTTGGAGTCCCCGATAACGTCCAATCATTTTGCTCCTAGTTCTAGAGCTGCTTCCAAACTGGCAATACATGCCTCGTATTCCGCTTCGTTGTTTGAGACTTTGAACTGGAGCTTGAATGCTAAAGGGATACGGGAATTGTCGGGCGCTATCAGCAACACTCCTATCCCATACCCATACTGGTTTGACGCTCCGTCAAAGTACATTGTCCAAGTTTCATCTTTGACATACAAAATGGCTTCATCTGGGAATAGATACTCAACTGCTTCATCCCCTTCGACCGGGTGGTCGGCAAGGAACTCCGCTACTGCTCACCCTTTCACGGACTTGCGCGTCACATACTTTAGATCAAATTGGGAAAGCAACAGCAGCAAACGAGCTAGCCTACCCGTAAGTGCCGATTTCTCGAAAAGATATTTGATAGGATCGAGTTGTGAAACCAGCATTACGGAGTGAGCTAACAGGTAGTGTCGCAGCTTTCTGGTAGCCCATACCAAAGCTAAGCAAGCTTTCTCCAGCGGAGTGTAGCGGGTCTCGTAATCCAGCATCTTCTTGCTTAGATAGTAGATGGCTCTCTCCACCTTATCCTCTGATTCTTGTGCGAGCATACAGCCCATTGTAGTCTCAGTTACCGAAAGGTACAATATCAACGGTTTCCCTGGCTCCGGTGGTGACAACACGGGTGGGTTTTGTAAATATTCTTTGATCTGTTCGAAAGCTGCTTGACATCAGCCGTCCCACTAGAATTTCTTTCCTTTCTTCAGGAGACCAAAAAGTGGTTCACAAGTTAAGGTTAATTTTGAAATAAACCGTCTTATGAATTGCACTTTACCCAGAAAGCCTCGCACCTCTTTTTCAGTCATTGGTGGTGGCATTTCTAAGATGGCCTTGATTTTGGAAGGGTCAACTTCGATGCCCCTCTGCGTAATCAGAAACCCTAGCATTTTTCCCGCTGTAACACCGAATGTGCACTTCTGAGGATTCAACCGCAGCCGAAATTCTCTAATCCTTTGGAAAAACTTTTGCAAGGCGGTGTACTGACCTTCTCTCTCTTTGGATTTGACAATCATGTCGTCTACGTACACCTTAACCTCTTTATGGATCATATCATGCAATATTGTGGTCGCTACCCGTTGATAAGTAGCCCCGGCATTCTTCAACCCAAATGGCATTACTCTGTAGCAGTATGTACCCCACGGGGTGGTGAATGCAGTCTTTTCCCGGTCTTTGGGTGCCATTACTATTTGATTACAGCCTGAGAAACCATCCATAAATGAAAGCAAAGCATGCCCCGCTGTGAAATCTACCAACTCATCAATGTGTGGCAAGGGAAAGTCGTCCTTCGGACTGGCTCTGTTCAAATCCCTGAAGTCTACACATACCCGAATTCTGCCATCCTTTTTCGGTACTAGAACAATCTTGGCCAACCAAGTCGAGTATTCGGATACCGGCAGGAAGCCTGCGTCGATTTGCTTGGTGACCTCTTCCTTGATCTTAATGGCCCAATCAGGGCGGATCCACTTGAGTTTTTGTTTGACAGGTCGGGCCTCGGGATCGAAAGGGATCCGATGCTGTACAATCTCAGGATCAATTCCAGGCATGTCTTTGTAGGACCACGCGAAAACATCTTTGAAATCTTTTAATAAAGCGACTAAACGCTCGCGTTCCTCTGAAGACAACGTGGACCCGATCTGGACCAGCCGCGAGTCCTTCTCAGTACCAACATTCACATTAATGATTTCATCAACTAAAGGTTTGACAAACCTTTCCTGCTCTTGTTCAATTAAACGTTGTAAAACCGGAGGAATTTCGTCCTCGTCGTTTTCATCAAAATTTTGAAAGTCCTAATTTAAGCAATAAATCAAAGGCACAGAAAAGTACTCGGAAACCACATTCATATCATTCTCATTATGTACTTCCAAACCGTCCGATTCTTCTGTTACAACAGACTCAAAAGAGAAAGAAAAAGACGACCTGGACAGGACTATGGCATCCGGGTTATCACCCCCAAGAATACCGGACTCAGACTCATTCGAGCTGGAACCTGATTCTCTCAAAAGATTTGGAGGAATCAGATTCCAGCTCACTACCTGACCCGGTGCTGCTAAATAAAAATCCCTCCTCGTACTGCCAAACAAGAAAGGGTGCGATAGATGCATCTAAAATGGTTGATGGTAGGCCCGCAGCCGTTTCATTCCCGATCATGGACACCGACGAGTTATCCCCCAAGCACAACTGGTCGATCAAAGGATCTGAAAGTAGACATGCCAGTGCTACCCCCATTTCAAGTTCGGCGTCCTCAGACTCCACTTTCCTGTTCTGTTCAACCTCAATTGTTGGGTCTGTCTGCTCTTCAGCAACATCATCCCCAGGTAACTGTAGGTCAAAGAAAATCTCGAACCCTGGTACACGCTTCCTCTCCGCGTTCAACCATGGCTCCGGAAAACCACAAAATGGAAAGTCTTCCCCCTCCTGGACAAAGCGTCCGTTTAGGGTACCCTGAATGGGCCGGTGCATTAAGTCGAAAGGTCTCCCCATTTGTTTTGCTCTGGCTCTTCCAGCCATCTCCTTTCCTTTCCTTACCCAATCCTCCTTGGTAGGCAGATAACCCAAGCCAAAGGTATGGGGGTTGTGTGGCACGTCGGCCAATGCTGCAACGCCCTTGCGGCCGCTCTTTCCTAATCCCATCCCGGGGATATGTTGAAGCTTGTTCATGAGATACACTGCTTGGGCACTGACATAGATCCCTTCATTAGTAGCCATGATGTTCTGTACAACCTGAGCCTCAGCCAGGGAAAAACTCGATATGAACGCATCCTCCATGCCATACTCGATTTCTAGAACAGGCGTGGATACTTCCGGTGGTGGATGGATTGATGAATTCTCGAAAACAATGGCTACTCCCTTCCCATAGGGGTATTTCACCATTTGATGCAAAGTGGATGATACTGCCTTCACCTGATGCAGCCACGGCCGCCCCAAAAGCAAGTTGAAAGTTGCAGGCACCTCCAAGACGTGGAAATCTATCTCATGCTGTCCCGGCCCAACTTTAGTCTGAACTTTTACGGTTCCCATCACTTCTCTACTTGTATTGTCATACGCCCGGATGACTTGGGCTGTTGGTACAAAATCCGCGACTTTTAAGCTGATTGCATACGCTGTCCTTGCCGGGCAGACGTTGATGGCGGATCCGGTATCAACAAGAACCACCGGTATCCATTTATCCCTACATTCCACGAAAATGTAAAGAGGTTTGTTATGGTCTGCCCCCTCAGGTGGCAATTCCTTGTCAAAAAAAGTCAGCGTCGGGGTAGCTTCTCCCGGAAAGACTAATCCCACCAGCTGCTCTGGCGTGGTTTCTATTGAAAGCTTCGCTTTGTCCATGGCTAATAAGACAGCCTATCTATGCACCCGTGATGCCATGAGCAGTCCCCATATGGAGATGTCTGCTTGTATCTTTTTAAGCTGTTTGAGTACAGCCTCCTCTTCAAGTTGCTTCTCCTTTTGCTTCCCAACCTCTCTATCATTTCCCGAGGCCTCTAGTTGATCTAGGTGTGGAGGTTTGAAATACCGCCCACTCCGCGTCATATGGTCAACCTCTCCAAGGTACTAGGTGTTATCAGGTTGGTTATTCCCCCAATTTTCATCTGTGTGGGCAAGACACAGGTCCTCATCTTCCCACCACATTCCATCAGCAGTTGACAAACATCTGTCCGGCTCTAGTATGGCTGTTCTTGTACTCGCAGCACCTTCCATCCAGATGCTCACGGCATTCTCGGCCAGGCACACTAGCTTCAATCCCCATATGGGCCTTTGCCTTCCTGATTCTCTCGGAGTCTTCGAATTTTTCCTGTTCTAGGTGTGTCAATGCAACCGACTGTTCAGTTATTCCCGTATTCAAAATGCTCCAATCCTTAGCGAAATTCTTGACACCGGCGCTCTCCGGCGATATACTCTGTTCTTCGACCTTTCCGGCTGTTACTGACATTCTCGCCCCTGCTGGGCCTTGTTCTAGCTGGAATTCTTCTACCACATCTGGTTGATCGTCTAACCATCATGTAGCCTCTGCCGACTCCTCATAATCATACCAGTTGGCTGCCACGTCCCCCGGGTCTTGGTCACTATAAAACTGGAGATTGGCAAGGTCCTCTCCCACAGCCGTTAAATCACCTGTTCCCTGTCCCAGACTGTCTCCTTGGATCACACACAGCTCTCCCTCTATTGGTAGTTTCATATATGGCCTATCCTGGCCTATTGGCGAAATGTAGTCATCCGGGCTATATGTCTTCTCAGCGCAACTTCCAGATTCCGCAGACTCTGGTTCAACAACCCTCTTCTCCTTTGGGATCTCTTTTCTCCTATCTTCGACAGTCACCACCGTCGGTTTAGGTTGGGTTATGGAGATGTCCATCATGCACAAATTGGTGCAATCGGGAAGGAACACCTCCGGCTTAGGCAGGTGGGAAGGTGTGATATAGATACTAGGATCAGAGACACGCCCAAAGATGGATGAAATTGATTCTTTTGGGTGGTGGAGCTTGGTTATGTGTGGGGAGAGGGTTTGTAGTAACATTGGGCTTCTCGGGCGGCAGAATCACCCCGTTATCGATGAGATCTTGAATCTCATGACGTAATCGGAAGCATAGATCAGTGTCATGACCGTGCTGTTGGTGAAACGCGCAATACTTGGCTGGGTTGTGGGTAGCGGGGAGTCTTTACGTAAGGGCATGCTCTAGGGGCTTCAAGTGCCCTTTTCTGATTAAAACCCCCAGAGCTTTGGACAGGGGCATATAAAGTGGAGCGAAGGTTCTGGTATTTTTGGGTGGGTATTTGGTTGTTGGTGGGTTACTTCCAGACGCACCGGAGAATGGTGTAGCTGCCATGGTTCTCGGAGGGGAGTTGGTGGTGACCATGCTCACTTCGGAGGCTCTTATAGTTGTAGTGCCACTCAGGCCCGCATTAGTGTTGCGGTTGAAAGTCCTTCGGGGTTGCTCCCGGTCGTTATCAATTAAACCTTGCTTCAAGGCATCCTCAATCTACACCCCCATTTCATGTAGGCCAGAAAAAGTAGGAGAGGGGAGTACAATCATCTTTTGCATCAACTTTGGCTGAAGATTGCGCACAATCATCCGAATTTGATCTTTGTCTGTAGGTCTTAAGGTCATCATCGAAGCCTTGGCCCTCCATCTGGTTACGAATTCTGAGAAACTCTCTTTAGCTTCCTGTCTTGTTGTCTCGAGATCACGGGTTGTAATCTCGATTTGTGTATTGTATGAGTACTGTACAATGAAGGCCTCAGCCATCTCGTCCCAGTTTCTCTTGACATCATCTTCTAACTTGGCATACCATATGGCCGCCACACCTGACAAGGTCCGACCGAACAAAGACATCTTCTGTAGTCTACTGAGGCCCATTGGCCTTAGGATATCTGAAAACAGTCTCAGGTGCACCATGGGGTCCCCGGACCCGTCAAATCGATCAATATGGGGCATTTTAAATCTGTCGGGCAGCGTTACAGCCGCGTCAATGTAGCCATCTTCAATGTTGGAGATGGTCTTGGTTCCTTGGGATCTCTTAAACAGCTTTCCAAGCTTGTTCAACTTTAGAGCGGTGGGATCAGTTTCAAACTCAAAGGTAGAGTTTGGTAAGTTTGTGGGTGTCTTTGATAGTTGAGGTTGGATTTGGGGGAGGATCGGGGGTGGAGGCGACCCTATGGGAAGTTCTATATCATTCTGAGCATTGGCCGTCTCCCCGAGGTTTGGAACTCCTGGTGGGGGAGGAACTTGTTGCGAAGCAGAGGCTCCGGCTTGCTGCTGTAACCTTACAATTAACTCTGCTTGTTCATTCATAACCGTGGCCTGTTGCTTGGCAAACTCTGCCTGTCGGACAGCATCCTGCTGCATCATTTTCATGCTTTCCTGAAGCTGGCGCACCATCTCTTCTAAGCTAGCCATCTTGCTCGCTTCGATCAATTCTCGGTGTGTGTTCCCTTTCTGTGGGAAGAGTGGAGTCCTGGTCCCTACTGTACACAGGTGGGGTAGACAAAGCCCTCTGTACTGACTGCTGAACTGATGTCTTCTGCCTAGCTGTCCTCCGTCTAGGAACCGGGGGTAGAGAGTGGTACACTAGTTGTCCGTCTACCAGATCCTCAGATCGATGGAGTCGACGACCTCTCGTCCAGAGTGCTTGGGGAATATCTGCTGGGTTGGAAGCAATTGTGCTCAACTACCTAGCAAAAAGATAAAATAAAGCGTATAAATAAACAGACAATCGGACAGCGTAACGGCATAAAATAAACATACAACACATGGTTGGGTATCATAACATGTTGCCAATAAGCCGAACACACTGTTCCTCAAATACTGATCACTGTTCCTCAAACGACTGTCCCAAAACTGATACCCTCAAGTAGAACTGATTCCCCAAATACTGATGCCCGCAGGCCTGATACCCAGACTTGCAAACTGATACATGCATTTCTTGTAAATACTCTAAAAGCACATAGCATGTAAAAGAGAGCCAAAACACCCCTATGTTGGGGTAGGGTTTCCCTGTCCTACTTTGTAAGGAGCTAGGGTTTCACTACGCACACAACGGTTTCAAACAACCTATATCGGGTAAGCGACCTGTCCTAATTTGAAATGGTCACTATGGATTCCGAATATGCACTAGGTCGAATGGTCGAAAAGGATGCCCCGGTAAAACCGGGGTTTGTGTTCCCATACTGGCAGAGCCCGCAACCGGTCAGCCTTATGGTCAAGCCTTGACAAGACAAGCCTCCGACAAACCGCTCAGGAATAGCAGATGGCCAACACGGTGTCCTAGGCGCACCAATGCACATGCAATGCAAAGAAACACATAAGTGTAGTCCAAACAGGATAGCACGAATTCGAGTCAAGTTCTATAATTCCCCAGCGGAGTCGCCAGAAACTGTAACAACGCCCGCGGGAGACCTCACTACAGTTCGGACCCGATTTGTGTCACGGTTCGTAATCTGAACCAAAGAGTCCAAATCTGGCAAATCGTTTTGAGAAAACAGATTTTTGAAAGAAGTGCCAAACATGGACTGCTTCGCCAGATATAGAGTCACCACCTAAATATTTATTTTGGGGGAATTTAGGAAACCCTGACTCGGTGCCAAAGGCCACGTGTCCGTCATCACCAAAGTTGCCTCGGCTTGAGAACTTGGGTACGATCGGGGAAGGTCAGCTATGAGCACCCCCTCTCGCCCGGTCCGAAGACCGGCCTCTACTAACCGTGATATCTTGTTTTGAAAACATTACATGCCCTTATTCCGGTTATTAGCCTAGAATTACTATGTTATGCGCACAGCAAACAAGTATAGACCAAATCGCCTGAATTGGAACAAAACATTTCATGTTTGTTTTGAAAATGATTTGCTACTCGCAAGTAGGCTAAAATGCAAATTTTGCCACCCTTGAGCGAGCTTTAGAAAAGATGGTTTTGCCACTATCCAGTGGGCTTAAAACTCTCAGTTTTAATGCATTTATTCCAATTTAGGTAAGTTGACCTCCATCCACAGGCATTCAAACAATTATATCACATAAGCAGCTAGCCTCATGGTAATCACGCTATTATGGCAATATTCACACGCATGCGATATGCTAAAGCAAAAAAGCTTACCTAGTACTCCAAGCCAAAACAGAAACTAGTTAGTAATCAATGCATGATCCTAGTTCATGTTAAGTGGCTAATGCATCACAGGAAAAATGCAGCTATAATAGGCTCGGCTATCCTAAACATGGCATGTGAAATGTTGTAATTTACAAGTACTCATCTTGGAATTTGAAATACATATGCAGTTAGCGTGATGTGCCGAGCCCGGTGTATGGAAAACAAATGTATGGATGCACGCATGCATAACATAAGGTATGCTAATTTAAATATGCCCTAAACTAACCATCAAAAGCTAGTAAATAAAAGGGAAGAAAGACGTGGGGTTGGAAGACATACACACACTTACGCACACTTATTACATCATTGCCCTCGCTTGGAGGGTCCGAATAAATATTACAGTCCGAATAAATAATACTAAATTAATTATTACAAAACTTCTAATTAATTAGCAAATTAAGTGTAAAGAAGGTGGCCTCAGCCCTGCCTCGGAATGCGTGAATGATGCATGCTCGAGTCCGTCTTGCCCGGAAAACCCGTGCCATGCTACTGCTGCCTCTGTTTTACACTGCTCTGCTTCTCTAAAGACTGCCAAAGTCCTGGGACAGGTTCCTTGCACAGTTTAGAATACCATCGGCTGGAGGAAATGCCCACCAGCCATATAGAATTTTCATCGGCTGCTTATGGGGTTATCGGCCATTCACAAATGGCCGGTCGGTAGAAACTTCCTGCAGAAGACAGTTTTGATAGCAACAGAGGATAGGCAGTCCATAGCATGAAATTTCAGGCATATGTAAGCATAGCCATGCTCCCTATCATGCATTGAACTCAGGGGAGCATGGCCCTTGATCCTTGGGCCATCAATTATGCATTTTGATGCATGATGGCCTAAGAGACCAAGTTTGCATTTCAATGGAGATGTATGCAACACACAAATGAAGACCAAGACCCTATCATGTCAAGGTCAAGGGCCTCGGTGACCGAGAGTTAAAACGTGTTACATCACTTGTAGTATGAACACTTCTTAACCCTCACACTTGGTTTGACACCCCAAACCAAGTAATGCAATGCATGTTATGCAAACATGGCTCAAAGATACAACATAAGATTAAGATACAAGGCATGCCAAATGCTATGCAACTATCATGGCAAGTATACAATGCTAGACATGCAAGATACAAATGCAATGCAAACTTGGATAATTTAAGCAATAGGATTATCATGTTACAATACCTAATGAAGCAATCATGCAACAAAAATGAGACAAGCATGCAATGGTGGACTTAGACCATAAAGGGACAGACTTCAATCCACCCCAAAACAGTGGCCAAAAGTGCCCAAAATGGTGAACAAACACTCATGCCAACATGCAAGTCAATGGGCCTAAAGCTAAGGCACAAAAGGGAGCGCTTTACTTCCACTAACATGGCCACTCATGGCATGAATTAGACAAGCAAAAACAGAATCTTAGCATGCAAAAATGTACTTCAAAACCCACTAATATGGTAGCTTAAATGGCTCCAATGAGATGCATGCACCAAAGCTCATTTCTAGGCATAAAAGGGCATACCCTCAAAGCATGAAAGAGGTCACATATGCGAACATACAAACATGATTTATGGACTGAAATATGATCCTAAATGATGCCAAATCATGAGGATGGTCTAAGCTAAGCATGCTAGGGGCCAATATACTCAAGGCTTACAAGCCAAAGCACAAAGAGATGACACCAAACATGGCAAGCATGACTGAAACAGATGGCCAACAGGCCTTAAACATGGTAAAGTAATGCCAATACCTTCATGAAATTAGGCTAACACATGCAAGAATCATGGCCTAAACACAAAATGCATTTCTATGCCAAATAGAGGAATGTAAAGCAAGTATGTTAAGCATGAAAGGGAGCACAAATCTGACCAAAAACAGAGATAATATGTGACCTAGAGACACCCAAAAACCTCTGAAATAGGGCCAAAATTAATCAAGCATGCATGTTGCCCTTTAAGCCAAAAGGCAAGGAAATGAGGCAATGAATGGAGAGGGGTGTCCCTCTCCTATACAAAACTTCAAACCACCTTCCTCACCACTGAAAATCCACTAGTTTTCAGTGGTGAGAAGACTAAAACACTCAAGCAAACAAAGCCTCACAAAGGAAGCATCAAAAAGGCCAAATAAGGCCTAAGAGGGTGAGTTTGAACTCAAACCACAAAACACCCTTAATGAAAGTTCTAAAGCATGAAAATATAAGCTTTTTTTATGTTATGCACATAGCATAAATCAGTAAGCAAGATAGGTAGAAAACTAGTGCAAGTTTGGGGAAACTAAAGCAAAGTGATTACCCTTGAAGAACACCTCAAGAACAGCCAATGCAGCCCTTTTCTTTTGATCAAAATTAGTCCAAAAGCTCAAGAATCAACCCTCTAAACCTCTCAATCTCGGAGCTAGGTGTAATGATGTGTGAATTAGTGCAAAAGTAAGGTAAAAATGCACTTTTAGGCTTAGAAACCCACACAAAGGATGAGAGAGAGGGAGATATATAGAGAGAGAGTATAATATAGATATATAGATATATAAGCTCTGGTTTTCTTGTTCAAAAGCTCTAACCCCTCACAATGGGAGAGGAGGGGTGTTTATATAGGCAAAGAAAGACTCCAAGCTTCTCCAAGAAGCTATATCAAAAGGGACAAAAGGTGCAAATGGTCCCTGGCTTCTTGAAGAAGCTGGGACAGCTGGCCAAGTTTCCCCGAGAAGCTTGGCCAAAGGGTCAACCTTCTAGAAGGAATTAGGGGGTCAAGGGTTCAAAATAGTCACCAACCGCACGGGGAGGAGTGATGGTGCATCCCAGCTGGCACAGCTGGCATGCACCATGCCTCAAGGGTTCAAAGGAGTCACACCGGCCAGCAAAAGAGGTAGCCGACAAAATAAAGTGCCGGTCGGCCAAATATAGTGCCGACCAGCCATTGGTTTTAAGAAACCATGGCCGGTGGCACCCATAAACAGCCGGTGATGCTAGGGGAAGGCCGGTGGGATGTGGGGATGGCCAACAAGTCATTCCCTGCCCTTCAAGGCAAAAACACAAGTGTTTGGTGCCAAAACCAAACACGGAGCAGATGAGTTAAGAGATCCTGAGGCAAGGCGCGCAACCGAAACCTCCGGGAGCTCAAAACGAACACAAACAAAGATGATCACCGAGTGTCCAAGCGGTGACGTCCAAGTCTTGAGGACGGTCAAAAATGGGGTGTCTACAGTATGCCACATGAGCTGCCTGAAGTATATATCATTCTCTGAGTTGTTTATATAGATTATTGAATTTAATCTATCACTTCATTCCTGATGGATATGTTTCAGACTGGCCATGCTATCGCTACTGCTCTTAATGTCGTACAAACAGGTCATGCGTATGAGGACTTCATGCTGTTTGCAAAAGCTGCTAAGTCCAAACAGGTGCACTTTTCTTGCTTCGTGTGTCATGTCTTTCACAGTTTATCTTGCTAGTAAGTCTGCACTAATGATCTAGTACTAAATTCGAACATGTTATAAAGCACTTGATTTCAGCTCTAACTTAATTTGAGGCCCTTTGTGGCAATAAACCTTGAAAATTGATGTGGTAGATAAAAATGGAAGTTGCAGTGGTCTTCATATTAATGACAAATATATGTTAGTGACAAGTAAATAGTGCTAGGATCTCAAAATATTTTGAAAAAATAAAAGAGGTGAAAAATGAAGTAGAGCAGTAGTGAGAAAGTAATGTGCTTGTGAATGGTCTTGTATTCCTTCAATTTCCAGCAAGGAGATCTCTCCATCTAAGCTAGGGTTCAAAAGAGATATTGGCAATGTAAATACAGTACAACTTTAATGTAAATTCCTACTTTATTTTTCTAGTAAACAATGAATTGTCAATTACAGTACATGGAAGAAGAAAAAAACCTGTATACAAGTTTCAAAGTAGTAGTTTTCTGGGAAGAGTATACAGTCTTTGTGTTCTGCATCTTAGATTATGTGGACACCGGTTTGCCAGGTTCAACTTGCTTCCAAATTAGGCTGATACATAGAACTTGAACTTTCTTTGTTTAGCCCTGCAATCTAAAGCTGGAGCCTTAAAATTTTTTCATTAAATCTTGCCTGGACAAAACAGATATTGTCTACTTTGGGGTCCTAATTTTTGGCATTGCTTGGTATGCTTTGCAGGAAAATCCTACACTTTATATGATTGAAATGAAAAAGGTGGAATCGGTGAGTTTATAATTGAATGATTGATACTAATATAGTTATTGTGTTATAATGTGCATAAACTACTATTTGATTCATATCTCTGTATTGTTGTATATGGTAAAAGTGATATTCTGGAATATGAGTTCTTTTTATGGATTCCAGAAACTGTAACAATCTATAAGATACAATGTGAACCCTAAAACCATAGAGGACAATGTCACAACTACATAGTTTACTGCCCATTCTCCTCGAGCTGAGAGAGAGGGATGCTTTATTTCTTGAATGCTTAATCATGTCTCTTGCACCAGTTAATGAAACTGCTTTTTGGATGGACCTGTTTAGTGACAATGGTACATATTAAGGAGTATTGTACTATATGGTCAATATATTTCAATATTCACATTGTTTTTAGGACAGAAACTTTGTTGCTCATTGCACTGACTGTGTCTAACCTTTAAAGACTTCATTTTATGCTTTTTCACAATCGGCATTACCTTACCTCAAGTATTTTTTTTTATTCTTTTTCTTTCTTTTTTGGTCATATATATATATATATATATATATATATTATGTAGAATGCAAAATTTGAAGAAAAAAAATAAAAGGAACATGATGTTGTATCTTTTGGTTGGAATGATGGTAACAAGATTTATGGACTTATAAACATTGGCTTTTGAAGAATTTTTGGGTGCTCATGTAAGACCCAAACACGTACTGTGTGGTTCCTTACCTTCAAGCTATCTTTTAAAAAACAAGAGAATAACTGTTGAGATGTCGGTTTTGAAACAAGCATCAATGTATAATTATATAAGTAGGGTCCTAAAAATCTTGTTATTTATTCTCTGCAAAAATAAATGCCTCCTCTTTGTTGGGGGTTTCTTGGGTTGTAATAAAGTACCACCTTATTTATCAGGGGCGGGGAAAAGTTTCACATAATTTGATTACCACAAATTATCTTAAATATTTCTGAAAAGATAAAAGGCAATAATTTTTTTGTAATCTGATGTGTAATGAAAGGCTTTGTATTGATTCTCTGAATCAAATTCATCTCTTTGTATACAGTATTCTAGTTCATTGTGAATGGATTACCTCCAATTTCATAGTAATTACCCAATTGAAAGGAATGTTGAATTGGATTTACCTCTCTTGTTTGCCAGACATTCCATTTAAGGAGTTTGGAAGCTATGGACTTCCTGGATACATTTCTTTCCACGAATCCAAATTCCAGGTATGTTGGCGTGAATTGTTAATTTTGGTGATGTCCATATTTTACATTTATTTGTCATGTATGCCTTGATTGTCTTCGCAAGGAACAATTATTATTACACTTCTTATTGAAGTTGTTCGAGTTGTTCATCTGGCTGTTAGATGCCACCATGCCTACGTCATGCAAGTTGCGCAATGCTGTCAACTTTCCTTCATTCTCTAACATAAGATTATTGGATAGGGTGTTTGAATCATGGATGAGTGATAAGGGTTTTCTTTCTCTTTCTTTTCTTTTCTCTTTGTTCTATCTTGTGTATTTTTTATTTTGTTTGTTTCAAAAAAAATTGAGGTCATTTTAGAAAATAAATGCTTCCATTGAATTAATGCTGCATCCATGCAAATGATGCAAATGTGGGCTTTTTGGTGGCTGCATCAAATCATTTTAGATATGCCATTGTTTAATCTGAAAGAATATGGTATTACTTCTTTTCATTTTTCCTAATCATGAGTGCTTCTGGTTATTCTCCATCATCAGTGTGTTGTATATTAGTCGTACTGGAGAGATTCAAGCCCAATGCTAATCTGTGGAATTGATGCTAATCATGAGTGCTTCTGGTTATTCTCCATCATCAGTGTGTTGTATATTAGTCGTACTGGAGGGATTCAAGCCCAATGCTAATCTGTGGAATGCTAAATTGGTAGGTGATAATTGAAGGAGTCAATGTACTGCTATGTTTGGTCTGCTAAGTTGGTTGTGGTTATGCTATGGTGTTTAGCTAGGAGTCATCCTAACAGCTACTCTCATTCTATGCTAGAGTGTGGCAATCAGTTTAAGGATGCTTAGTTTTGGTGTTTGTTGAAGGTGTGGGTATGTTGTACCCAACTGCACTTTTGGTGGCTTCTCCAACACACTCTAGCAGCTGCTCTTTACTGCTGCTATTCCAAGTCAGTTTTGGTGTTGCTTTCAGGTATTTAAAGCTGTATGATTTGCTTGAGGTTGGGAGCTTCTCTGTATGGATGGTAATTATGCTAGCAATAGGAGCTCAAGGCTCTCAAAATGAGGTCGAGTTTGGGCTGTGTTTCAATTCTATTTTTTGGTCTGTTTTGGTGCTCTATGGTGTGTCCGCGTTGTTCCCTGTAGACGTCCCTGAATGCCCCGGGAGGAATGAGTCCCGTTCTGTTCATTTTGGGCTCACTACAGTTCGGACTCAAATTGTCACGGTTCTCAATCTGAACCAAAGAGTCCAAATCCGACAAATCGTTTTGAGAAAAACATATTTTTTTGAAAGAAGTGCCAAACATGGACTGCTTTGCCAAATATAGAGTCGCCACCTAAATATTTTATTTTTGAGAAATTTAGGAAACCCTGACTCGTGCCTAAGGCCACGTGTCCGTCATCACCAAAGTTGTCTCGGCTCGGGAACTTGGGTACGATTGGGGAAGGTCATTTCGTGAGCACCCCCGCTCACCCAATCAAAGATCGGCCTCTACTAACCATGATATCTAGTTTTGAAAACATTATGCATTCTTATTCCGGTTATTAGCCTAGATTTACTATGTGATGCGCACAGCATACAAGTATAGACTGGATCGCCTGAATTGGAACAAAACATTTCATGTTTGTTTTTGAAAGATGGTTTGCTACTCGCAAGTAGGCTTAAAATGCAGATTTTGCCACCCTCGGGTGGGCTTAGAAAACATGGTTTTGCCACTATCCAGTGGGCTTAAAATTCACAGGGGATGCATTGTTCCAATCCAAATAACCCAACCTTCACCCACAAGCATTCAGGCAGTTATATCACATAAGCAAATAGCCTCATGGTAAGCATGCTATCATGGCAGTCACTCACACACATGCAAGGATGCTAAAGCGTAAAAACTTACCGAGTACTCTAAGCCAAAACAGAAACTATGTTAGAAATTCATGCATGATCCTAACTATACAGAAATGCCTAATGCAACACATGCAGGAATGCAACTAAGATAGGCTCGGCTATTCTAAACATGGCATACGGAATGCTACAGCTAACATATATTCAACTCGGAATTGAAATATAATGCAGTGAGTTATGATGCGCCGAACCCAGTGCATGCCAAACAGATGAATGAATGCAAACATGCTATCGTACTGTATGCTAATTGAAACATGCCCTAATCTAACCATCATAAGCTGGTAAATAAAAGGGAGAAAGATGTGGGGTTGGAAGACATACATCACACGCACGCACACTTATTACAATTGTGCCCTTGCTCGGAGGGTCTGAATAAATAATATACAGTCCAAATGAATAGTACAGTCCGAATAAATATAAAACTCTAATTAATTAACAGATTTAACTAGAAAAGCAGTAAACTAGCATGCAAATCTATGGACCACCTCAGCTCTGTTCCGAATGATGAATGATGCATGCTTGAGTTGCCTTGCGCGGAAATCCATTGCGATGCCCCAATTAGCCTCTGTTTACAATTAAGCCCGGAATATTACACGAAGCTCCAAAAGACTGCTGGTTTCTGATTTGCTGCAACAGAGAGCAAGGAAGGGGCATGGCAAAGTATTTTCACATATGTGTGCATGACTACCCCTCAGGGAGTGTAGTCCTCGATCCTCGTGCCACCAATCACGCATATCGATGTATGATGGCCTAGGAGTCGAATTGCATGACTCAATATGAAATGAATGCACATGAAAACACAAGAAGACCTATACTCCATCATGGATAATCCGGAGTGTCGGCGACCGGGAATTGAGACACGTTCCGTCACTCGAAGTACGAAACGTCCCTCGTTTCCCGTGCTCGGGCTAACTCCTATCCCAAACACAGTGCAATAGGCATGACATGCATGAATGCAATCCTAGCATGCAACCTAGCATACGCAATGCTATGAAATGGCATACACAATGCACGGTGTAGCAAGGCACACACAATGCTCTAACATACAACCTAGCATACACAATGCTACGAATTGAAATGGCATGCACAATGCATAATGGACTTACACCAATATGAGTGGACCTCAGCCACACTCACATCAGCGGCCATGAGCTGAAAATGAGGTAACCGAAATGCGTGCACACATGCACGCAAACCGAGGACTGAACCTAAGGCACCAAATGCCACTCTAACAAGGCATGGCAAGGCATGAAATATGGCATACAGACATGCAAATTCCAGCACTAAAACATGATGCAAAATGATCCCGAATCATGGATATACGGCACCCGATGCATGAGATGAGCCCCGAAACTCAAAACTAGGCACATGTATTGACTTATAGCTATACAAAGCATGCATTATTTGACCAATAAGCACAAAGACAGAGCCAAGGAAGTCCCAAAACATGAACATTTCTAGTTCAAAGCATGGCCAAAAGATGCTAGCAAGATGGCCTAACATAGCATGCAACTTTGACTAGCAAACATGGTTTACATGGCATGTATGTGAAGCATGTGAGATCTCATCAAACCAGAAAAAATTAGTGAACAAAATATGTGAAAATATACCCAAATAATCACTAAAATGCAGCCAACATGTGCAAAAATGATGAGCTCCTTTAGAGGGCCATGCAAGGAGTTATTAAGCACATACAAGATAGACATGAAACATAGCAAAACCACCTCTGGAAATGAACTTTGAAAGCCCTAAAACTCACCAAATTGGCCCTGAAATGGGTCTAGGAAACATGCAAGGAAAGGCCCCTTTGAAAGGCCTTCGATGGGATTGCTCTACACATTCATTGTAGACATAAAATCTGGCCAAAAGGGCCTTGGATAGAGCCAAGGCAGACCCCAAAACTCACAGAATGAGGCCTGAAACATGACTTCGATGCATGCAAAAAGGGGTCCCTTTGGAAGGCCTAAAAGGCCACCAAACAAGACAAGGAGAGAGGGGGTCTCCCCCCTCTGATTTTGGCCTTCAATAATACACCTAATCCACTAAAAATTCACTGGAGTTCAGTGGCTAAGAGGCCCAACCATGGCCAATGCAAGTGCTCTAATGCATAGCCCTATTCATGAAGAGATGAAGCATGCATAAGGGAAAAATGACCTCAAACAGAGAATAGACCTTAATCAAACATGAAGATGATGTTAAAGCAATACTTTTTTCAGTTTATGAAAAATCTTGAATATGCTCACAAGTAAGGCTAAAATATGATTCAAAGATGGCCCTAAAAGAGAGTTAAAGGGAAAAGGGCAGTAGATGGCCTCAAACAGAAAAGAGCCCTTCAACAAAGTTGAAAAGGGACTCAAAAAAAGATACTTTACAGTTTGGCTCGAAGCCCATAAATGCTCACAAACAAGGCTAATATATTATGCAAAATAAGCCCTAAAAGAGAGATAAAGCACAAAGGGTGAGTAGAAGACCTCAAACAGAGAAAAGTCCTGGATCAAACATGAATATGAGCTCAAAATAAGACTATTTTCAGTTTAGGTCGAAGCCCAAAAATGCAAGAAAAAGGGGCTAAGAGATGAAGCAAAATAAGGCTAAAAAGGGGAAAAAGAGGACTTACCCTTGTAGCACAGCAATGCAGCAGCTTTTGGTCCAAGAAGATGAGCTCCTAACCTCTGAAAATCAGCCTCAAGGTGTTGGAATGGAGGATGGAGGTGGTAGGCTATGAGTTGGTGTGTAAATGGTGCAAGAACAAGGGTGTTTTGAGACTTGAATGAGAGAGATATGGAGGTTTGTATGCAAAGGCTCCAGCTGGTTTTCTAACCCTTAGAAATGAAGGTGGGGGGTTAGTTATATAGAGGGAGAGGAGTGAAAGAAAAGGAGGGGAAAAACCAATTCAAATTACTCCCCAAAAGGGCAGACCCTCGGGCAGAGGGTCTGGTGCAAAACAGCTGGCACAGCTGGAATGCACCAGAAGGGACAAAAATGGCCGGCCAGGTGCAAAAGGTTCAGGTGGCCGGCCGGCCACCTCCCATGGCCGGCCGACCAGGGGTCAAAAAGGTCAAAAGAATTGCTGGCCGGCCACCCCAAAAAGGTGGCCTCCCAGATGAGTGCAACACAGCTGTATGGTCAAAATCCAGAAAATGTGAACCGGGAGAGAGAAAAACTAGCTTTTTAGAGGGGTTCAAAAGGGTCAAGGACAATTGCTGGCCGACCTACCCATATTGGTGGCCTGCCAGGTGTGTATAACATAATGGTGTGGTGGAAAGTCAGAAAAAGTGGCCCAGGAATGGGAAAAACCAGCTTTCTAGTGAAGAAAACAGGCGATGAAGAGCGATGAAGAAATAAAACTGATTTTCAGAACAATTGCTGGCCTCCCACCTTCCTACAACCTTTCTAACAATGAAAATAAGGTCTCCGCCAAAAATGAACCCAAACCGATGCAAAACGAAGGTTCGGGGGCCAAAACGCACGGCCCGGGTCCCCGAAAACTGACTGTTAAGCACCGAAGGTGGCATTTGACCACGAAGTTGGTATCTTAAGCCATAGTGTCCCCCAAAAGGGAGGAAACAAGGTGTATGCCAAAAACTGGAGCAAACGGAGGTCGTTAAGCGGTCCCGAACTGAGGCACACGGCCGACGGCTCCGAAAATTGAGAACCGAGCTCCAAACGGGAAAAATGGCCTATGACCATGAAATGTAGCCTACGGCCACTGAGAGATGATCTATGAGACCTCTCCCTCCCTTTGGGAAGAGAAAACAAAGAAAACAGGGCCTGGTTCGCAAACCGAGGCAAGGCACAAAAGAGTCCGGAAGTCCAGAGACAAGGCTCGCAGCCGTGACTCTGAAACCTCAGAACGGGCACAATATGCAACATCACCGAGCGCTCAGTTGGTGACGTCTGAGTCTTAAGGTCGGTCAAAAATGGGGTGTCTACAGTCCCTCACTAACTTTGGGGTGCTAGCAAATGATAGGATGAACTTTGTGGTGCCAACCTAGTTGGGATCATTTAGCTCGTTGTGATGCTTTTGCACTTCCCTTTTCTTTATTGATGTAATCTATCTTGTACCTTGTACTTGTTTTATTCCATCAATAAAGTATCTTTTTTGCTGATCAAAAAAATAAATAAAAATATTAGTCGTACTGGATAAACCTGCTGTTGCTGTGAATATTTTGTTTTTTTGTTTTACACATTATTTGAGTACATGTGAGCTCAATTTATTTGTTATTGTGACCACAATAATATATTGTACTGCTTCTAAACTGAACATTCATACTGTATATCTAAATATGATGAATGTTGTCCTAATTGAATTCTACAACACTAAAATGCTTTAGTTTCTTTTTGAGTTTGTCCAAATACATCTAAGTTCATGTCATATCAATAGTGTTTTAATTGGTGGCAATGCAAGACAACTTGATCTCTGTTTTCGTCCTTTTTTACAGTGGACATGTTAAAATCCATGACTTCTCCATGGTTTTGAGATTGAAGGCTTGCAGCCTTTCTGAAAAGGTCAGTTATTCTTTTATTTTTTTATTATTTTTTTTTATGGGTAAAAGGAAAATGCAATATTGTATTACTATGGAGACAAAAATAGGTCTTATGCTATGTTTGATTCACCAAAATGAAATGGAATGCTCATTCCTTAACCACCCTACGGAATGATCATTCACTTGCAATGGTGAATGATGGTTCCATTAATAATAGAGATTTTTTATTGGTGAGAGATCTACTTTTTGTGAAATAGTTTGGTGAAAAATCCTTTTATTGTTTTCGAGGATATTTTATTTTCAATTTAACCTCTTAATCTATTTGTTGATTTTTTTGACTATCTATTCAAATATTTTTTTACTTGTGTTATTTTTTGACTATCTGTTCAAATTTTTTCCCTTATCTGTTCGAATATCTGTCCAAATTTTATTATCTGTTCATTTTTTTTTCTTATTTATTTAAATCTCTCTCTTCCCACTATCTGTACAAATAAAATTCAAATTCAACACCACCACCACCAAATCTATCTCTATCTATTCAAATTCAACAACTAAAATTTAATATGCTGCAAGTATCTATTTCATCATCATCATCAACAACAACAACAACAACAACAACAACAACAAAAGATCACTCCAAATTTCAACAGACCACCCGAACACACCTACAACAACATCAACAACAGATAGGAAAAAAAGAAAAAAAGTCACTCCAAATTTCAACAGATCACCCACACATCTACACACACTTCATCTAATCATCCATACATCCAGATTCTTCGTATTGGCAAACTATGTTACATGGACTCGGGTACGGGTGCGGTATGTATCTAGAGATTGGACTTGTCAAACTATAAATTTAAGGGTACGCAGACTTGGCAAAAAAATGTTGTATTTATATTTTTTATTAAATATGTGAGATAAAATGGTACTATATATTACTTACAGTGTCAAAAGACATTTATAGCAATTATACAATAATATGTACATATAATAATAGTGTTATATATAATTATATAAAAAGTATCCCATTAAAAGTATTGAACACATTCCATACCCTTGTCCGAGTGTCGGGTGTCCGACATGAGTATTTAATTTATTTTGAAGAGTCTGTGTATCATAGTTGGCAAGTGATTTGAGCACAGAATATGATAGCAAGCCATGAGCCAAGCTTGTAACAGAACATGACGTCGGCGACGACCCAAATGACGGCAATGAAACTGGAGTAATCGATCTATGATGATTTGGAATGAGGAGGGTTGGATCTGGCTTTGGATCTCACAGCTAGTGACGGATCTGGATCTCACGGTGGAAACCGATCTGGATCTTGGCGGCTGAAGTCACTGTTGTAGGGGGTTCGTTATTACAGCGGCGCGTGAGAGTTCCATCGATTGATTTCGTTGGAAAAATAGCAAAAGCTCAACCTCTTCAACTCCCCATTGTTGATCGAAAGCCGATTCAACTTTGAATCTCCGTCAGTCTCGACGAGTTCATTTGCATCGTTGTTGTAGAGAGAGAGGGAAGAGAGAGGTAGAGAAAAGAGAAAGAGAGACAAATTCGATATACATGTCGACGTTAGTGGCGGCAAAGGGGCAAATCTGGCCGGCAGAGAAAGTGGGGAGAGGGGAGCGAGTGGAGGACGAGAGAGAGAGAGAAGGGGGTGAGTGTTTGGCTCATTTAACCGTGTATACAATATGTATATATATATATGGGTATTTTGATCATTTTGCTTAACCATGTCCTTATGGATAAAATATTTTAGAGGGTGGACTTTTGATCAAACAAAATTTCAATTTGGATTTATGGACCGAGCGTCCTTAAAATAATCATAAATCACACTGAAAAATTATTAATAAGTTCTATTTTGTTTTAAAAATTGCTATTAAATTATATCAAATTTTAATATTAACAAATAAATCTATTTTTTTATTTTATTTTATAAATTGTTATAAAAATATTCAATTATTTGTAATAGTATATTTTATTTTAATTTTATATTTCTCATTAAAGTATGAAGCAAAAATTTCATAAATATTTTTTATTTATTTAAAATTTTATAATAAAAATATTTTAATTGTTGAAGTTAAATGAATTCTTAAACAAAAGTATTAAGTATAAAATTCATCAACTATCTCATACATTAAGAAATATATAAAATTTTCATAGTTATTTTTCATAGCATGTTGTAATTTTAATAGAATTTAGCCTTTTTAGATTGTTTACACTAAAAAAATTCATAATTTAAATAACATAAAATAATGCTTTTTATTTTTATTTATTTATTTATTTATTTATTTATTTATTTTGATCGGCAAAAGAAATCTTTATTGATAGAAGTATACAAAAAGTGATACAATGCATCAGTAAAGAGGAGCTTGGAGCTAACACAAAGCTCCAAGTGTCAGTTAGTGAGAAACCAACAGACCAAAGATCAAATGAAGATTACAAAAAACCAGCAGACAACACAAGAAGACCATCAAAGGGAAAATTGCAGCAGAGGCACAAACACAACATTCACCCCAAAACTCCAAAACAAAACTGCAGAGCATTCTAACAAATCTGGCACAGACCATGAGCATAGCATTCACCAAGAACACAGCACTCACATAGCAACCAACACCACAAACAAAGCATTCCGTAATCAACACAGAATACAGAGCTTCACCCAAAGCCCACACAATCATAGAACAACAGCACAACACCAGCTCACACAGCAGCATTCGCATATCTACCACAGACCCACCCAAGCACTTTCTAATTTGCCTCAAATTAAAGATAAAATCCTGCACTGAAAAATGGAAATTTGTAAGATGTGGTTGTACCCAAAAAGCAATCCTATGCTTGATTAAATCACAGAGATCCTCCAAATTTGGGATGGTTGCTCTAAACACACAATCGTTTCTGCACTTCTATATTGACCACATCATTACCAATGGAATTACTCCCCAAATCTTCCTTTCTAACTTCCTTAACTTCCCCCCTGCGTACCACAGAGAAGACTCTCCACAGAGCCTGGTATAACAGCTTGGACATCCCAGCATTTCAGCCCAAATCTTCCACACAAAGGGACACCAAATTAGTACATGGTTCACTGATTCACTACCACTGCCACAAAACACACAAGCTATGGAGGCACCTTGATTAATCACACCCAGTTTTTGTAAAAACTCCTTGGTCTTCACTCTTCTTTTCCAAGCAAACCAACAAAAAACCTGCACCTTAGGAGGGATGTACTTGAGCCATATTAGTTTAGTTATACTCAAAGTGGCACCTGCATTATCCACAGCAAACTTATACAAATCTGCTACATTTAGAACCCTAGAAGAAGAGGCTGACTAGACAGGATGGTCAGGGCACTCTGGACATAGAGCAGGAGCTACTAGCAGTATATCAATTAGCCTATCCAACTCCAGCTTCTTCCAATCATATAACTCCCTTCTAAAAGCCAAGGACCAACCACCAGCTATGGTTTTCTTACCAACCATAACACTCAAGGACTCCTTTTTTTCCATAGACAGCCTAAATAGAGTTGGGAATTCATTCTTCAAGTAAGCAGATTGACACCATGTATCAGACCAAAATCTGATCCTCACCCCATCCCCTACCTTCAAATGGAAGTTATTCAAATAAAACTCCTTTAGGCTATTACACTGTTTAGCAACAGAGATGATCCCTTTTCAAACTGCTGAGCAGCTATTGGATGGAATGAGTAATGGAATCCAACCACCCACCTCCATCTTATAGTTGTTGCATATAACTCTTTTTCACAAAGCATCCTTTTCACTACCAAACCTCCATCACCATTTGATTAGCAAACACTTATTCACATCCCTCAACTTCCTAATGCCCAAACCACCTTGATCCATTCTTTTAGACAAATCCTCCCATTTGATCATATGGATTTTCCTTTCCTGTTCAGAACCTCCCCATAAGAAAGTAGCTTGAAGCTTGTCCAACTCTGAAGTAACCCCTTTAGGCATCTTAAACAATGATAAGTAAAAGTAAAACACTGGCAAGGCTGAAGTTACTACTTAAATAAGTGCGAGCCTCCCCGCAAAGGACAACATCTTCTTCTTCCAACCAACCAGCTTGGTTTTGATTTTATCCACAACTAGTTTCCAAGTGGCATTCTTTCTTAGATTAGCTCCTAATGGCAGCCCTAGATAACTGAGTGGCAATGATTTAATTTTGCAATTTAGAACTGTAGCCATATCATTCATCATCTCCATATAGACACCCACACCACATACGACACTCTTGTGAAAGTTTATTTTCAGACTAGACAAGATTTCGAAACACCTTAGCACCCTTTTCAACTTTCTCACCTTCTCCACCTCAGCTGCACAGAATAAAAGTGAATCATCTGCAAAATGTAAATGAGTTAACAACACTCCCTCACGGCCTACCTTCACCCCTTTAATTAGGTTTAGCTCACAAGCTCTGCTCAACAACAGATGTAAACCTTCTGCTACTAGATTAAACAGAAAGGGAGACAGTGGGTCACCTTGTCTTAGACCCCTTTGAGGGCTAAACTCTTCAGTAGGAGATCCGTTGACGAGCACTGAGACTCTTGCAATTGTTACACACTCCTTTATCCAATTGATCCACTTAGCTCCAAACCCAAACTTATAAAACATAGAGAACAGAAAGCCTCAATTAATGGAATCATTTTATACTATTCTTTTTTTATCCATTTGTTATTTATGTGTTTTTAAATATAATATTAATAATTTTTACAATTAAAATTTAAATTTTAATTAATTTAAAATTGTTCATATTAAAATTTTGATAGGACTCGATAGTAATCTTGACAGTAAAATTGTTGTCCATTTTAATTAATTTTAAATTTGTACAATGAATTTTTTGGGAACATTTTATCAAAAATAGTACTTAGTTGTCTATATTAAAATTTTGATAGGACTCGATAGTAATCTTGACGGTAAAATAGGACGTATTAGTGTGTTTTTTTTTTTCTTTGCTTGGTGTTAAACTCGGGAACCTGATTTCCATGGAGTGAAACAAAACAATTGCAATTTACAACTACTCAATTTTTTTTTATTCTATTCATCGCTTGATTTCATCGCCTATCTCATGGAGATTGTTCTATGTTGTAAATATTTGGACTCCATCATGTGGAGAAAAGGGGTAAAATAACATTCAAGCAGGTAACAATCCCTCTCTCTCTCTCTCACTCACGCGCACACACAGAGTTACACGTAGAAAATGAAATTTAATATATTGCTTGCAGTTCCTATATGGGTCAGCTCATGTCTCAAGGCAACCGTTATTCAGACAAGCCAGTGAATTAGCCTTCACCGAGTGTCATGCTGATGGAAACCATTACATTTCCGAGCAAGAAGTACGTCTCTTTCTTCTCTTTCTTGATATTCTCTTATATTTATATAATTGGATAAGCTTTAATTTGTGCACTCTTTGCTGGTAAATGCACGTGGCACAGTTAGGAGATTCCATTAATCAAGCGATTCCAAACTTGAATCAGTATGAGGTGAGTAATCAACACTCTTATTGGTTCAATAGCCATGCCCATGTAATCCATACATTAATCTTATATTTATAGTTTCGACATTTCCTCCTCCCTTTGGGAACTTCAAAGAGAAGAAAAGACGAGAAAAGATTGTGTTTTCTCTCCCTCTTATTTGGATAAATAGGGGAGAAAAGAAGAGAAAAGAGAATGATTTATCACCTATCTTTTTTGGTTAAACTCTTTAAAAGAAAAGAAAATAAATTCTTGCATGTTATATTGCCAAAGTAACTTTTTATAAGTAGGGCTGCAAACGAACCGAGCCGAACTTTGCTAAGGTCGAGCTCAGCTCGTTTACTTATCGAGCTCGTTTATTGAGTTTGAGCTCAGCTCGGTAAGAAACTGGGCTAGAGCTCGGCTCGGCTCATTAACATTAATAAAACTCGAACTCGGCTCAACTAGGCTCGATAATTTTTTTAAATATTATTTATATTATTTACATAAAAAATATTATTTAATATATAAATAATGCATTTATACAATTATTTATATATATTTATATTATTTAATATATAAATAATATATTTATTATATAATTTAAATAAAGATAAACGAGCCGAGCTCATGCGAACTCAAGCTCGGCTCGTTTACTAAACGAGCCAAGCCGAACCGAGCCTTTAACGAGCCGAGCCGAGCCGAGCCGAGCTTGTTCACAAACAGCTCAATTCATTTGCAGCCTATAAAGGGCAATTTTGGTATTTTGAAAAAACATTAATTTGTTATCTTTTCTCCCAATCTCTTCACTTTTAGAAAGACTCAACATGAGGGTTATAAGAAAAATTGGTTTCTCTTCATTTATGAAGTAAGAAATATGCATTTCTTTTCTTTTTGGTTCTTTTCAAATCACCCAATTCAAATGAGCTGTGAAAGTTCTATAAACCAGACATGTCTTTCCTACTCAAAGCTTTGTTGGATTTTACACTTGCAAATCCATGAACTCTTCAAACTATTTGATACCGATAATGATAGGAAGATCAACAAGGATGATTCTAGTACCTGTTTTAGAAGAAATCCGCTACTCATAGCACTTTTCTCACCCAAATTAATTCACAAGAACTTGTCAGAAGTCGGTGTTAGATATCACCCCATGTGAGGGGTGACTCTCTTCTCCATGTACTACAGCATGTGCCAATCGACAAGCCGTAATGGACAGCCACCGAAAGGAGAAGAAGAGGGCTGGCAGCCAGCTCACATGGAAGACTCTCTCTCTCTCTCTCTTATCATTATGTGTATAAATGGAGAGGGTGAGAGAGGAAGAGTGAGAGAGAGCAAACCAAAGAGAGTGAGAGATGTGAGGCAGAGAGACCGTCTCTCTCGATGTGAGTGAGGGAGACAGGTGAGTGGGTGAGTGAGGAGAGTGTGAACTCCTTCTCTATTGTAATCTTTCTATAATTTCTCCATTGTTATAGTGATAACTGGCTACTCTCCCGTGGATGTAAGCATTGAGGCCGAACCACGTTAAATATGGTGTCTCCTTGAGTGTAGGTGTGTTTTTTTGCTTGGTATAATTTCTAGAAGGTCTTGGGCGGGATCCCCAATCCCCAACAAGTGATATCAGAGCCTCGTCAGTCATTTTCGGAACAAAAACAGTGTATTTTTCGAAACTGCCCAGAAATGAAGTTGCTCGAAATCTGATTTTGAGCAGACCAGGAGCAAGGTCTCGACGAGAGGAAGCCAAAAATACAAAGCAGAGCCCCAGAAGACACCAGACGCATCCTCACACACCACCTGAAGATGGCGCGTGAGGCCTAGTCTCAAGTACGCGCTTCATGCACCGTTGAGTGCACCGGCGCATCAGTTCACTCTCAACCACGCGCGGCAGAAGAAAGGAGACTGTGGCGCACGTGCGAGTGACATCATCGACACATCAGTGCCACGTGGCACCGTTGTCAACAGTGCTTGCCATGTGGCTACCACGTCGTCAACCCAGTCAGCACCGCGTCATCTGCCACGTCAACATACGGATGAGGGATCCAGTGGTGCGCGACTAAGGTGTAGCCGCAAGAGAAAGGATCCAGTGCTTCGCGGCTAAGGTGTAGCCACCGATCTGAGGCGTCCAAAATGTTTTGGCTTGATATAAGCCATTCGGAGTCCGTTTCTGACGATCCAATAGTGCTTTTCAACTATTTGGAGTATTCCTGACACATCTGTATGGTTGGATTTCGGAATCAGAATTTTTGTAAAAAGAAAGAAGATCAAAATGGTAGACGGTGTCAAGTGTAGTGGATGGAATATTCTGTTGGAACACGGAATATTCCCTAAACTTCTGAAAATATCAATTTCGCCCAGAATTGTTAGAAAATTGTGGTGTGGCCTAACTTTCAGGGATGTTTTTCAGTGAGATCCCCGAAAGTGCAGCAAAGGTTGGTCCTAGCTAAACGGACCGTTCCGGACGCAACCGCGAGGTCAGAATAGTGAAATTCTGAACAATTTTTAAAAATTGTCAAAACATGGGAGTTTGTCATGTTCAATAGTTGAAGAAAGGTTGCTAGATATTGTGGAACGCTGTAGATTCACTGAAGAGATTAGAATGGGCAGATTCTGACCAAATTGGACAATCAGATACAGATCGAGATAGATCATCGAAGACCAAAGGAGATCAGGCTTGATCAAATGACAAATCGAGGGAGATCAAGATTGGTCAGGGGGTGATTAGAGGATTACAGAAATGATTATCTCCGGAGTTGATCAGAAGATCTGGTTCAATCAAAAGTCCATTCATCGATGGACAGATGATTTGGCAACAAGTACAGGCTCAAGGAAATGTTGTAGCTATTGGAGCTACTGTATACAAGTAGGTACTGGTGGTATATAGATGTGTAGAACAATAGTTGCAGAGGAGCATACTAAGCGCATAAGCACAAATGCAGACGTGCAGCAGTGCAAAGATACGCTAGAGTGTCGTATAGAGGCGCAAGAAGAGTGTGTAGCAACGGGTTGTTGAAAGTTCACAAAAACTTCCAGACAGAAATTAAGATGGATAAAACGCAAGAGTATGCGCCAAGGAGTGGCAAGTCTTTTTTCTCTATGGTGGTTTCTTTAGTTCCATGGCAACAGAGGATAGAGTTGATGCGGATCTCTCAGGCGAGCTCGACGCAGGAAGACTAGAAGCCATGGGTGCAAGCACTATGCAAAATTGAATAGCTGACGATGCTTTGACAAATGGAGCTACTGTCAACCATCAATCCACTAGACAGCAAATCAGGGATTGCAAAAGCACAGACAACGAGCGTATGTGGAAACACTAGAAGGTTGTTCAAAAGTACAGAGGGGCAAAGGCTGATAGTTCAGAGGAAGAGCTCCGAGCAAAAAAAATCGAGGACGTTTATGAGATAAGCGACGAGTTTTCTATTGCTCCAATGACTAGTCCTGCGAGGTAATGCATGACAGTCAAGGGCATCCCAGTAGGAGGTGCTAGCGTCTCAGTGAGGAGATGTAGATTATGTTGGGTGTAATAGAGCGTAGCAAGATTAGCAATAGTGTATGCAATGGATCACCTCACATGGGTTGAGGGGGTGATTTGTTAAATATCACCCCATGTGAGGGGTGATTCTCTTCTCCATGTGCTGCAATATGTGCCAACCGACAAGCCGTAATGGACGGTCACCGAAAGGAGAAGAAGAGGGCTGGCAGCCAGCTTACATGGAAGACTCTCTCTCTTACCATTATGTATATAAATGGAGAAGGTGAGAGAGGGAGAGTGAGAGAGAGCAAACCAAAGAGAGTGAGAGATGTGAGGCGGAGAGACCGTCTCTCTCGGTGTGAGCGAGGGAGACGGGTAAGTGGGTGAGTAAGGAGAGTGTGAGCTCCTCCTCTATTGTAATCTTTCTGTAATCTCTCCATTGTCATAGTGATAACCGGCTACTCTCCCGTGGACGTAGGCATTGAGGCTGAACCACGTTAAATATGATGTCTCCTTGAGTGTGGGTGTATTTTTCTACTTGGTATAATTTCTAAAAGGTCTTGGGTGGGATTCTCGATCCCCAATAGTCGGTCATAAGATGCTAAAGGAAATCGTGTGATGAACGGTTTGATGGGTCGATTTTTATTATAAGTTTGGCTTTGTGAAACGTTCTAGCTTCTTCACAAGAGACTAGAGTGAGCGTTTATATCAAATATTTCAATGCAGGGTTGCTTGTGAAAATTTGACACAGTTTGGATAGTTATATTGGGGTTCTTTTTTCTTTTTCTCCCCCTCCCCCCAACCCCTTTTTTGTATTTATTTTGTTGCTTATTTGTGTGCGCAAAAAAAAAAAAAATTCAAAGATCATCTTATAAATAGCCTTTGGTGTTGATTGTATGAAGTATATCACTTGGTGTGCTCTTTTGACGTTGTCATGTTTGGTTTCCCTGACCTGCTTTGATCATACCTCTCTCAAAATATACAGGTTTCTTTCGACCTGATAAAAGTTTAGGGGTAGGGGCGAGTTTTAGTTCCCATCTCAACTTGATTATATTTATTTTAAAAAATATATTTTATAAGTCGGTTTTAATTTTTTTGGTTGTAGACTTGGATTGTTGTATTGTTGTACTTGCTGATGGATTGGATTATAATGTTTTTATTTTATTAATATTAATTTTAAATAGTTGTAAAAAAATAATAAAAAAACTCCACTGGAAATAATTTTTGTCCAAACCCACCCTTGCTACACACAAATTTCACCCAATATTTTTTTAAAAAAAAGTTAAAAGAAAAGGTCATAAATGATTTTATAAGAAGGAAATAAAAATAGATAATTTATATGAAATTTTTTTATATAATGACTAGTTGGGTTTTAAGTTGAAAATTTTTTTTTTTTTTCCAATTTATCAAATTTAAAATAAAGATCCTATTAAGATGTCTTTAATTACACAAATAATATTGTCACATTATTTTGGTATAATATTTTGGTAGAATAATATTTTTCTTATAATTATCTACAATCAAAATAGAGTGTTATTAATCAACCTTTTTCGCTAAAATAATTTTTTGGTTGGGTGTAAAAAAATTATATATGAGAAAATTATGCATAATGATTTGGTTGGGTTTTGATATGAGAAATTTTCTTTTCTTTTTTTTTAATTTATCAATTTAGAATAAAGGGCTTATTACAATTACACTAATAATACTGTCACATCATTTTGGTGTAATATTTTGTGTACAAATTTGGTAGAATAATCTTTTTCTTATAATTATCCACTATCAAAATTAATAGAGTTATTTAATTAATGTAGAAACAAGAATTTTAAAAATAAAAAAAAAATTATCATTTCAGATCGAAATGTTGATTGATAGATAACAAACTGGTTAATTAAGATGTGATAGATGGCAAACTATTTTATCAATTATTTTTTCTTAATTAATTTTTGAATCATTCAGCCAACATCAACAAAATAACTCTTACTTTGTACCTAAAAAGAGAAAATAAATTACTCGTGCCGTGGTAGATGATGTAACAGAGTGATATTTTGATCTTGGTTTGAATTTTTGAAAGTATTTTCTGATTATTTTTAAAAAAAATTATCCACTATCAAAATTAATAGAGTTATTTAATTAATGTAGAAACAAGAATTAAAAAAAAAAATTATCATTTCAGATCGAAATGTTGATTGATAGATAACAAACTGGTTAATTAAGATGTGATAGATGGCAAACTATTTTATCAATTATTTTTTCTTAATTAATTTTTGAATCATTCAGCCAACATCAACAAAATAACTCTTACTTTGTACCTAAAAAAAGAAAATAAATTACTCGTGCCGTGATAGATGATGTAACAGAGTGATATTTTGATCTTGGTTTGAATTTTTGAAAGTATTTTCTGATTATTTTTAAAAAAAATTATCCACTATCAAAATTAATAGAGTTATTTAATTAATGTAGAAACAAGAATTAAAAAAAAAAATTATCATTTCAGATCGAAATGTTGATTGATAGATAACAAACTGGTTAATTAAGATGTGATAGATGGCAAACTATTTTATCAATTATTTTTTCTTAATTAATTTTTGAATCATTCAGCCAACATCAACAAAATAACTCTTACTTTGTACCTAAAAAAAGAAAATAAATTACTCGTGCCGTGGTAGATGATGTAACAGAGTGATATTTTGATCTTGGTTTGAATTTTTGAAAGTGTTTTCTGATTATTTTTAAAAAAAAATTATCCACTATCAAAATTAATAGAGTTATTTAATTAATGTAGAAACAAGAATTAAAAAAAAAAATTATCATTTCAGATCGAAATGTTGATTGATAGATAACAAACTGGTTAATTAAGATGTGATAGATGGCAAACTATTTTATCAATTATTTTTTCTTAATTAATTTTTGAATCAATCAGCCAACATCAACAAAATAACTCTTACTTTGTACCTAAAAAAAGAAAATAAATTACTCATGCCGTGGTAGATGATGTAATAGAGTGATATTTTGATCTTGGTTTGAATTTTTGAAAGTATTTTCTGATTTTTTTTTTGAAAAAATAGATTTAATTTGAAAAAAAAATTAAATATTAAAAAGATTATTTTTAAAATTCATTTCTTCCCTCCAAAAAGATTAAACTACATAAAAAATAGTGAGTAATTTTTTTTTCATTTTTTCACCACATTAATTTTTAATTTAAAAAAAAATCTGAAAAAAAATTCTAAAAACCAAACATGCCTCACTTCCATTTTTAACTTTTTTTAATAAGTTGAAATGCATATGTTAGCTTTTGCATTTTTTTACAAAAAATGCTACATCAGAGTTCATGTAGCACGATGTTACAGTCACGTGACATAGTAATACATTCTTATTACTAATTTGAATAAATTATATTTTGCCACCTAAAGTTTCAAAATTTTCTCATTTTAACTTTTAAAGTTTTTTTTTTATTTTATTTTTGTTCTATAATTTTATTTTTTCTCAATTTGATCCGACATCTGACGTTTGTCCAAAATTGAACGAACTGCAACTACGTCGCCTCCAATTGGAACCCCACACTCCATCGTCCTCTTCTCTCCTCTAAATCTACTAAATGACAATTGAATTTGAGAGAGATGTTGGTCAATAATGTTGATTTGAAAGGGTTATGGTGCTTGAATGTGGTTCTGAGATGTTAGTGGTGTCTAGAACATAAGGGTGTACTGTTTAGCTGTTGGTGATGACAAATTACCACCAAATATGGGGTAAGGGTTTTAGTGGTGGTTGTTTTTGCTGTATTATGCATAACAGTAATTGTTGCACATTTAATTTTGAACTGTTCACATTTTAATAAATATTGAGTATAGCATATTTATAAAAATCACATTGATCAAATATCGATAATTTTTTAATCAAATCACATTTGCATGTAGTTTTATATTTTAAATTACACTTACTATTTATTTTTTTACATACTGATGTGATTTGATGAAAGGACTACCTATATCTGATCAATGTGATTTTTTACAGATATATTTTACTCGATATCTTCTAAAATATGAGCGGTTCAAAATATTAAATTGGGCCCAATAAAGTGCACAATAATTGCTACTGCGCGTAGTGATGGGATAGTGGAAGAGAATTATGAAGAGGGTAGTGGAGCTCAGGTTTGGAAACTTAACTATTTTAGTTGATTGTTTAATTTTTAACCATTTTATGAGATGAAAAAAAATCATATTTGTCATGATTTATGAATTTTTTTAAAATTGAAAAGATAGTTGTAAGACATTTTATATTATTGGCTATTTTAGCATTTTTTTTTTTTTTATTGGCTATTTTAGCCTCAAACCATTGGGTTGGAGGCTTTTTCTTTTGTGACTAAAATAGTCAATAAAGACAAAATATGTTAAAATAGTCAAGATAAAATGTCATATCTAAATCATAATCATTTTATTTTTTTCTTCACAACCATCAAATCAATTATAAAAAAAAGGGGAAAAAAAAAAACCAACTATCATCCTAAATATAATTTTTTTAGTCAAGCTAAAATAGTCAAAAAGTTAACTAAAATAACCTATTCCCAAACAAGATCTATGGGAACTTGACTATTTTAGTAGAGTTTTTTTTATAGCCTTTTTACTAAAACAATTGTATGTTTTTGAATGATTTATGATTTTATTTTATTTTTAATTGAATAGATATTTGTGCTTGACTATTTTAGCCAACCACATCAACAAACAGATTTTCATTCAATTTTTTGAGTGTTTGTTGCTGAGTAAATTGAAAAAATATTAGGAACTAAAATATATTTATTAAAAAAAAAGGAAAATTAAAAATTAAAGTGAGAAAATATTATGTGACTGCTTTTTTGTACAAAATTGGACAAAAATGAACAGTTGAAGAAATTTTTGTAGAAACGTTAGAAACTAAAGTGAGAAAAAGGTAATTTTGAAGAGTTAGGGGTGTTTTGGAAATAAAGAAATCAGTAGTTTTTTGCTTTTTTTTGTTTTTTTGAAAATACATTTGGTAATTTCTTTTTTATTGGCTTTTTTGTTTTTTAAAAATTATTATAATATGACGTCACATCATTTATAAGAATTGTGAAATTCCTATATTATCCGTATGCATATTTTCCAAATTACCATCAGCTTCGTTTGGAAAGCCCAACTTTGGGGGTTTTTTTTTTGTTATTTTAACCAAAAAAAAATAAAATAGATTTTTTATTCTAATAAGATAAAATATCACATCCAACCCATAATTATTATATTTTTTCTTTCACAAAAAAGTCAAAAAAACTAAAAGCCTTTCCCAAACTAGATTTTTTTAGTCCCAAGTTAAAATAATCAAAAAAAGTCAAAAAGTTAAAAAACCAACCTACTTCCCAAACAAATCCGATCTGTCCTAGTCAATGAAATAAATTGAGGATATTTCGGTAATTTGATTTATTCATCTTCTTGCCAAAAGAAAACAGACCTAAAATAAACTACTTTTTGTTTATTTCTTTGTTCTCAAAACACATCTTAAAAGAAAAAATAACTGAAAGTGAAGGGCGAGGTTAGTGTAATTTATTTATTTCCAAACATGGTATACAGTGTGTTTGATATCAATTTTTTTTAAATTGAATTTTTTTTTTTTTTGTATTTTTTTTGTTTTTAGTGAATATTTTTAAAATTTTAAGCCTTTTTTTTTACTTTTTTAGATGTACCTTACTTAGATATATCTAAAAATTAAATATTTGTGAAAAAAATATTTAAAAAAGTAAAATATTTGTGAAAAAATATGTTGAATTTTTATTTTTTTTATATTTTTGGTATTTAGTGAATTTTGTAAAGATTTTTTCACAAAAATTATACTTTTTAAGTGTATTTATGTTAGGTGTGTCTAAAAATTTAAAAAATTGTTCAAAATATTAAAAAAATTCAGAAAAAACAAAAAAAAAATGAAAAATAAAAAACTAAAATTTTCTGAAAAGTATTTTTAAAAAATTAGAAATAAAATAGTGATTTTTTTCTAAGAGACCCCATACATACAGACCTCCACAACCTCCACTCTCATTCTAACCACTCTCCACTCTCATTTTAACCACTCATAATATGAGATTTACACATACATGAACGGACTCTACATACATATCAAGAGTCAAGATTAAATTGGGGGTTATGGAACCCCAAAAAGGGTTCAAAGAATTCTCTCAATCAATAACAAAAATTAAAAGTAGGTTGGGCCTACTCCATACATAGATGGGCCACTAGACTAGGATAATGGTGGTGGAGTCACTGTTAATTGTTGTGTACTAGGTTGTCAAGTTTTGCATTTTACACATTTATAATCGATGCAATGTTTTGGAAAATTGATAAAAGGTTAATTTTTTTGATTTTTTAACTTCTTTGATAATTTTTTTGACAAAAAATTAGATTGTTTTGAGTAAATAAAACTGACTTTTTTGACTAAAAAAATTAAAAAATTAAAAAATTAACTTTTTTAATGTGTTTCCAAAAAAATCACATATATATATATATATATCCGTACACACCCAAATCAAAGTGACTCATACTGTGTGAAACATTTTAGCTTCTTCACAAGAGAGAATTGGAGTGAGCGTTTATATCAAATATTTCAGTGCAGGGTTGCTTGTGAAAATTTGGATTGCGCGAGTTAACAAAAAAAAAAGATTTAAGGAGCATCTTATAAATAGCCTTTGGTGATGAAGGGCGTTTTAGCAAACTGGTAAAAAGTTAATTTTTTAGTTATTTAATTTTTTTAGATCACATCACTTTTTGTATTTTTTTACACCAAAAAAGTTAAAAAGTTATAAAAAAATAAAAAAATCAACTTCTTACCATCTTTCCAAAACACCACGAAGTATATCACTCTTGTGACATGTTGTCAAGTTTGGTTTCCCCGACCGGCTTTGATCCTACCCATCTCAAAATATAAAAGTTTCTTCGATCTGATAAAAGTTTAGGACTAGGGACGAGTTTTAATTCTCACCTCAACTTGATTATATTTCTTTTAAAAAATATATTTTATAAGTCGGTTTTAATTTTTTTGGTTGTAAGCTTGCATTGTTGTATTGTTTTACTTGCTGATGGATTAGATTATAATGTTTTTACTTTATTAATATTAATATTAATATTAATTTTAATTTTAAATAGTTGTAAAAAAATAAAATAATCCACTCGAACTAATTTTTGCCGAAACCCGCCCTTGCTACAAATAAATTTCAGCCAATATTTTTTTAAAAAAGTTAAAAGAAAAGGTCATAAATGATTTTATAAGAAGGAAATACAAATAGATAATTTATGTGAAATTTTTTTACATAATGACTAGTTGGGTTTTAAGTTGAGAATTTTTTTTTTTTGGTTTGAGTTTATCAAATTTAAAATAAAGAGCCTATTAAGAAGTCTGTAATCAGTATTATTTTGGTATAATATTTTGGTAGGATAATATTTTTCTTATAATTATCTACAATCAAAATAGGGTGTTATTTAAGTAATTTAGAACTAATTATTTAAAAATATATATATTTTAGCAAAAAGGTTGATTAATATATGATAAGCTGGTTAATTAGGATGTAATAAATTTATATGAAAAAATTACACATAAAATGACTTGGTTGGTTTTTGAGATGAGAATTTTTTATTTTTATTTTTTTTTGAATTTATCAATTTATAATAAAGAGCTTATTACAATTACATAAATAATATTGTCACATCATTTTAGTGTAAAATTTTGTGTACAAATTTGGTAGAATAATCTGTTTAATAGATAACAAATTTAGTGTAATATTAAAAATAAAAAAAATCATTTCAGATCGAAATGTTGATTAATAGATAACAAATTGGTTAATTAAGATTTAATTGGCAAACTATTTTATCAATTATTTTTTCTTATTTAATTTTTGAATCATTCATCCGACATCAGCAAAATAGCTCTTACTTTGTACCTAAAAAAAGAAAATAAATTACTTGCGCCATGGTAGGTGAGGTAACAGAGTGATATTTTGGTCTTTGTTTGAATTTTTGAAAGTATTTTTTGATTTTTTTTTTGAAAAAATAGATTTAATTTGAAAAAAATTAAATATTAAAAAGATTATTTTTAAAATTTATTTCTTCCCTCCAAAAAGATGAAACTGCATAAAAATAGTGAGTAATTTGTTTTTCATTTTTTCACCACATTAATTTTTAATTTAAAAAAAAAATCTGAAAAACAATTCTAAAAACCAAACAAAACCAAACATACCTCACTTCCATTTTTAACTTTTTGTTAATGAGTTGGAATGCATATTTTAGCTTTTATATTTTTTTTACATCAGCGTCTATGTGGCACCATATTATAGTCACGCGACATAATAACACATTCTTATTACTAATTTGGTCCTATAATTTTACTTTTTCTCAATTTGATCTGACATGTAACGTTTGTTCAAAATTGAATGAATTGCAGCCACGTTGCCTCCAATTGGAACCCCACACTCCATCATCCTCTTCTCTCCTCTAAATCTACTAAATGACAATTGAATTTGAGAGAGGTGTTGCTCAATAATGTTGATTTGAAAGGGTCATGGTGCTTGAATTAACGTGATTAGTGGTGTCTAGAAAGAAGTGGATATAATGGTACTGTTTAATTGTTGGTGATGACAAATTACCAGGAAATAGTGGGTAAGGGGTTTTTTTTTTTGGTGGGTAAGGGTTGTAGCGGTGGTTGTTGGGGTTTTAGTGGTGGTTTTGTGTTGGTGTTGGCGAATGGGGAGCTGGGGTTTTAGTAGGGCTGCAAACGAATCGAGTTGTTCATGAACAAACTCGAGTTCGGCTCGTTAAAGCTCGTTCAAACTCGGCTCGAATAATAAACGAGCCGAGCTCGAGCTTAAATTTCAAGCTCGATTAATAAACGAGCCGAGCTCGAGCTTGGTATTGCTCGACTCGACCAAGCTCGCGAGCCTAAAAATAAAAATATTAATTTTTTATTTTTATATTATAGAAATATAGATATACTAGCGTATGCCCGTGCCTGAAGGCACGGTGTAATTCACAACCCATATCTAGATTAATCAGTGGGTGAAACTCTGTTAACCTCTACTACCCCTGCAAAGTTTCCAAATCCAAAAATTGAATCTCTAGTTTTCAGAAAATGTAAGGTTATTTCATCTAGTTTTCAAATACAGTGGAAAGAAACAAATAAATAGAAATTCATAAGACATGAATTTTAGTTCAGCTATCAGTATCATGTGCAAATTCAAACTTCTAGGAACACTCTGTTCTCTCAACAGCCATAAAAATTAAATCATAAAAATCAAAATCAAGAATAAGTAAGAACAACTTACTTAGTCATAAATAATAAACACGTATTTTCTAACAAAGCAAAAACAAAAAGAGTTGATGTCCTCCCATACACTGCCGGTACGGCCATTTTCGTCCTGTACCTTTCCCTCACAGAATTTAATTTTGGGACCAAACCCAATGAAAATATGGATTTACATAACAATTGTTTTCTCTATCATTTCCCCCAAAGTAGAAAAATTAGCTTCAAAAAATCACTTCACAATTTAATTTTTTTTTTTTACAATTTAAAACAGCGAACACTAAACACTATTAATGAAGAGAATAAACATTGATATACACTTACAATGAGAAAATAAAAATCTAACAACAAACAAATAAATCAAATCCAAACACATAAGATTGCAGTATACATTAATTTCAATCCAAAATAAACAAAACAGATCGGCAGATTAGAGAAACAAAATACAATTGTTCTTACCAGTATACAAAATAAACAAAATAAGAGAAATTGATAAACATTATTGAGAGAAATAAACAAAATACAATTGTTCTTACCGGTATACAAAATATACAAAATAAACATTAAACAAAATAAACATTACAGTATACACTAAACACTATTTCGTTCTGTACACCAAGTCTTGAACATCCAGAATAAGAGAAATTGATTTGAGAGAAATAAGAGAAATATAATTTAAGAAAAATAGAAGAAACGGATCTTGAACATCCAGATCAGAGAAACAAAATACAATATTTGATTACATGAAAAATAGAAGAGAAATAGTTGGATCTATGAAATTTTTGGAGTTAGTATTGGGTTTTCTTCCTAAAAGACTCATATGAAGGAATATATTAGACAACTACAAACTCTACCTACCAAAATTAAAGTAATCAAGCCCCAAATTCATCTAATAAAAAGTAACCCCACAAACACATACAGATCAAACCATCAAACCCAAGCATATATAAAAGAGGGGAAAAACAAATCAGACAAAAAAAAAAAAAAAAAAAAAACCCAGAAAGAAATTTCAAAGAAAATCCTAGATCTATGCATATATAGGAAGAAAAAACACAGAAGGTTACATTTTGCAAATCTTGGTAGTCCTGCAAGAGAGTCTGACGCTTGATCCTGGCCTTAGAATCCCCAAATCCACCATAAGATGATGGATCCAAAGCAACCCCTTTCATCTTCTTATTAGAAGAAGACATCAATCAGATCACAAAGAACCCCCCCCCCAAAAAAAATACAATGAAAGAAAATAGAGAGATAGAGAGAAAATATGAAATAATATAGAGAGAGGGAGAGAAAGAGATAGATATGGTGAGAGAAGAAAGAAGAGAAATATGAGATAGAAGAGAAACAAATTGATCTTGAACATCCAAGAATAGAAAATTGATTTAATCATTGGAGATAGAAAATTTCTCTTATTCTTGGATAATATATAATATACACCAAATTGATTTGATCATAGGAGATAGCTTCCAAGCTTCCAAGCGTTCAATCAAGTTTGCGATTTAATAATCAACCAACAACAGCATTGTTATAGACAATGAATTTAAACCATGAAACTAATAGTGGCCTTTGTTTCAATCCCCAATGAATTTCAATGAAACTAAACTAAACTAAACTAATAGTGGCCTTTTTTTTTTTGCAATTTACGCAAGTGAATTACTAAACACAATGGGTAACATCAATGTGGCCTGTATAGCCTTTATTTATCTTCATAATCTGTGTGTTCGAGTTCACATACCCTGCAGCTGCAATGATTTATTGACTCTGGATTAAGAACCTTTTTTTATTAGTATACTTTGGTCTTGGAACCTTAATTAGAATAAAAGAAATTAACGCCACCATTATGCCATTGGAAGCCATAGAATGTCTAAAAATTCAAGATTGCAGAGCTATTTTCCCAAATTATAAGACACCTCACAACAATGTTAGAAGACATACCTCATATGTCAAGACACCGCCGGATGAACCGGGCTGGCGAATAGTAACATTAGAAACAGTGCCATTGGCAGAGAGGATGCAAATTCCTCGAGGACCCTTTTGAGAAAATGAAAGAATCTTTGCTGCAACATCTTGAAAAAAAAAGTAACAAACTAACATCAAATTTTCATAATGTACCCACAAACACATTACACACCTCAGATCTGCACAGAGATCTTCCTTCCACCCACTTTAATTAAGTCAAAACAAACCACAGAGATCTTCCTTGAAATAAATGGATTTATTTTTTTCCCACAATTTACATTACTTATTTATTCATATGTATAAAAAATTATTATTTCATATTTTCTCAATCATATATTATTTTAAATTTTCAATTTTTATTTTCGAGTCATTAAACTTCTAATTGATGCATATTTAAAAAATACAGGTTAATATATCTTACATAATTACAAAAATTAAAAAATAAATAAATATAGAAGTAAAAAAATCAAAATAGCACAACCACCCAAAGATAAGAATTCAGAAGATAAGGCGTTAGTGAAACATTCATTTAACTCATTGAATTAGTTCATCAGCTAGATATATAAAGTAGATTGTGAATCTAACCCATCAAACCAAAATTCAGAAAAAGAAAAGACCACGAAGAGCATTTCTAACCAAATGTTGTACTGGGTTTCTTACATTTATCTTGGGAGCTGAATTTATAATCATCTGTGGAAGGTTACCCTGTAACCCAATATTATAAACAGGGTACCATCAGGATAGTACTGACCATAGTTCCTCTATGATCTTGGGACGGGCTTTAAATCGCTATCCCACTAAATTACATTCCTAATATTGGGACATTCAATGGGGATAGAGAAAAATGAAGAGAATATGGGTTAGTTACAAATGAATAAATAGAATATGGGTTAGCTTCTTAACCCAAGATTTTCTCTATGAAGAGAAACAAAACTAATAAATAGGTTAGTTACAATTCACTTAGGCACTAATACAGAATATGGGTTCCAAAGAATTGAATGTCTAAATATACACACATGTACATGTCAATAAAACAGGGGAATGAAACAAACACAACCCACAAATCAAAAGGGTTTTGTGGGTTAGTTTCAAATGAGATTCATTGTTGAACAAAATGTATATAAAAGCTATGAAACCCGTTTTTTCAAGAAGGGAATGTGTAGATACAACTATATATATGTAAAAAAAATTGAAAGAGAAAATGAGAGAAAGCGGCGCCAAGGGGAGGGTAGTAACTTGCACAGGGGAGAGAGGAGCACCCAAAACACCGAGCAACAGTCTCAGATCAGACCGCTTGTAAGCATTCGAAGCCACTGATGGAGTCCTTGAAAGCTGCCCCTTCATTCGAATCCCCGATTTCGCCTCCATCTGGATCCGGACCCTCCATGACGGGCCTTAAGCTTCCAGATCTCCCGATCAACGGCTCCGGATTGGCCACGTGGTGGTCGGTGGTCGTCGGCGTCGCGATGGTCGGTGGTCGATGGGCTCCGATGCAGGTAGAGAGAGAGAGTTCAAAAATTGAAATGAGACAGAGAGAGGAGATGAGTACGTGTGAATCTGTGATGGAGAGGGGAGAGAGACATTTTGGACCGTTAAGACATAGAGACATCTCAACCATTGAAAGTTGAGATGAGACAATTTAAACCATTGGATCAAAATTTACATTTTAAGACATTTTCAGCCCTTAGATTGAAGCAATCTAAAGGTCCAAATTTTGACACATATACATTTTGAGCCTTGAATTCAAATTGAACCTTCCATTGTTATATAGATATATTATATATTATATATATATACATATTATATATTATAATAAAATATTAATATATTATATCATATTTATTAAATTCAAATATTTTAATTGGTCCAGCAGTGGTCCATCAATGTTGCTTATTATTTTAATATAAAAAGCATTCCTTTGCTTTTGCTTCCGTTGACAGTGCACCACTTTTATAAGCATCATTAGCACATAGATGCTTCCTCTGTGAACGATGTGGGACTAAAGAGAGAACAAAAACATTGTGTTGTTTGGTGCCTTTGTTTAAAGTCCCACATCGGCTCTAAAATGCATTTTCAGGTGGACAGGTTTCTATATAAATGCAGTCTGCAAAGGCTTGGCTAGTTATTTTCTTTGGCTCTCTCTTGACATAACGAGCCATCACGAGCCGAGCCCGAGTTCTTTAAATTTTAGACGAGCCGAGCTCGAGCCGAGGTATTGTAGCTCGTTTCGAGCTCGAGCCGAGCTTGAACACTTTATAAATAAGTCGAGCCGAGCTCGAACATTGTAAAACTCGGCTCGGCTCGGCTCATTTGCAGCCCTAGGTTTTAGTGGTGGTTTTGTGTTGGTGAAGGGGGAGTTGAGGTTGTTGCGTCTCATGTGTAGTAGTAACTGTCACATATGTAATTGGGTTTATTTTAAGGGTAAACTACTAATAGGTTCTACTTTGGAGACTTATTATCTAATAGGTCCTACTTTGGAGACTTATTACCCATTAAGTTCTATTTGATATAATTTATTAAGTGATAAAGATAAATTTATCAATCTTTTTTTTTATGAATAATTTTATAGTGATAAATTTATCAGTCTCTTTGTTTTATGAATAAATTTTTAGTGATAAATTTATCACTCTCTTATTTTTATAGTGTTAAATTTATTAGTTATGACCTGTAGGTAAATAAGTCTAGTTAACAGGACTAATTGGTAAGTACCCCTTATTTTAAGGTATAATGTAGTAATTTGAACCGTTCATATTTTAACAAATATTGAGTATAACATATTTATAAAAAATCACGTTGATCAGATATTGATAACTCTTTAATTAAATCACATTTGCATATAGTTGCTATTTATTTTTTTACATACAAATGTGATTTGATAAGAGAATTATTGACATCCGATCAATGTGATTTTTTACAGATATGTTTTATCCGATATTTTTTAAAATATGAACGGTTCAAAATATCAAATTGGGCCCAATACAGTGCACAATAGTCGTTGCTGCACGTAGTGAATGGACAGTGGAGGGGAATTATAAAGGGGCTAGTGTTGAGGTCTAGTTTGAGAATTTGGTTATTTTGACTTCTTAACTATTTTGTGAGATGAAAAAAAATATTATATTTATCGTGATTTATGAATTTTTTTTATAATTAAATAGATGGTTGTGAGACATTTTATATTATTGGCTATTTTAGTAGTTTTTGTCTTTATTGACTATTTTAGTCTCAAACCATTAGGTTGGAGGCTTTTTTTGGCTAAAATAGCTAATAAAGACAAAATATATTAAAATAGTTAATAAAACAAAATGTGACATCAAAATCATAATAATTTTATTTTTTTCTCATAACCTTCAAATCAATTACCAAAAAAAAAACTATTATCCTAAATACAACTTTTTAAGTCAGGTTAAAATAGTCGAAAAATTAATTAAAATAGCCTATTTCCAAACAAAGCCTATGACAACTTGGCTATTTTAGTAGTTTTTTTTAAAAAACTTTTTAGCTAAAAAATTGTATGTGAAAGAAAAAATAATTGATTGAGGATGTAAAATTTTGTCATATTTTATTCTTTTAATTGACTATTTTAGTCAAGCACATCAACAAACAGATTTTCATTCAATTTTTTATGAGTGTTTGTTGCTGAGTAAGGTCAAGTTTGGAATCCTTGAAAAAATTTAAAAAGTCAAAAATTCATTATCCTATTTAAGTCGCATCATCTTATTTAAATCACATCACCTCTCTAATACATCACTTCAAACTCAATCCAAATCTAACCCATATTCCATAAAAAGTCAAAAAGTGTACTTCTTTAATCTTTCAAAACTTGGCCTAAATTGAAAAAATATTAAAAATATTAGGAACTAAAATATATATATATATATATAAAAAGAAAAGAAAATTAAAGTGAAAACTAAAGTGACAATATTCCAAAATTGGACAAAAGTGAACAGTTGAAGAAATTTTTGTAGAAACGTTAGAAACTAAAGTGAGAAAAGGCTATTCACCCAAAAGAAAAAAATAAATAAATGAGAAAAGGTAAACTTGAAGAGTTGGGGGTGCTTTGGAAATAAAGAAATAATTAGGTGTTTTGCTGTTTTTGTTTTTTTAAAAATACATTTGGTAATTATTTTTTTATTAATTTTTTTGTTTTTTAAAAATTATTATAATATGATATCACATCAGTTTGAAAAAATTGTGAAATTCCTATATTATCCTCAAACATATTTATGAAATTATCATTTTATCAGGGAGCATGATCTGCCCTAGTCAATGAAATAAAATGAGGATATTTTGATAATTTGACATATGACTTATTTTTTGCTTATTTATGAAAAGAAAAAAAAAATTGTTTATTTCTTTGTTCTCGGAACACGTAAAGGACCCCGTTTGTTTTCAGAGGTAGAATAAAGGGGATTGATAGTGAAGGAATTGTTAGTGAAAGGGATTGATAGTGAGGGGATTAAGTAAAATTGTGTTTATTTTGATGATAGTTATTAGTGTAGGGATTGTTAAATTATTTTTATATAAAATAAATATAAAATAATAAAACAAATAAAAAAAATACAAAAATATTAAACATTAATGTTTTTTAAAAAATGCCCAACATGTAAAAAAATTTTAAATAAATAAAAAATTTTCAAGAAAAAAATAAAATAAATAAAATAATGATTTTTACTTAACAAAAAATATAAAAAAAATTAAACATTAATGTTCAAAAAAAATGCCCGACATGTAAAAAATAAAATAAAAAATAAAAAAATTTTAGTCCGCCAGACTATTTTTCTAATACCAAGTCTTAAAGGCCTATCTGAATCCTATCTGCAAGGCTTATCTTAAGCCTTTCGGCTTAGCAGTTTCTTCCTCAACTCTGTAAACAAACAACACATTAAATGAGACACATAACTATCCTAATTCCAATCTCCCTCTCATACCCAAAACAAACGGGGCCAAAGAAAAAAATAACTGAAAACCGCAGGGTGAGGCTAGTGTAATTTATTTATTTCCAAATATGGTATACAAGAAAAAAAAGTATTTTTTTCTAAATAAATAAATAACAAAAATTAAAAGTAGCTTGGGCCTACTGTATACATAGGTGGGCCACTAGAATTATGGTGGTGGAGTTAATTGTTGTGTACTAGGTTGTCCAGTTTTGCATTTTACGCTTTTATAATCTAGATATATCCGTACACACCCAAATCAAAGTGACTCACACTGTATCCTTTTCGAAATTGAGTACTGATATTTCAAAAGAAAAATGTTTAGTGGCTCGGAAATATGGGGTTGAATAGTTTGAAAATGGTAAAATGATGTTGTTTTGAATGTTTCGAATCATTTGAGTCATATATTTTCGGGCCACTAACTATTGTTGATTTCAAAATTAACCATAATTAGCATCTGTTTGGAAAGTTGAGGTTGAGGTTTTTTTTTTGGTAAAAATAATTACAAAAAAATAAAATAAATTTTTTAAATTAATAAAATAAAATATCATATTTAAATTATAATCATTACATTATTTTTTTTTACAAAAAGTTAAAAAAGTCACAAAATCTTTTCCAAACGAGACTTTTTAACTCTAGGTTAAGGGATTGTTTGGAAAGTACTAGATTAATATACTTTTTGACTTTTTATGAAAAAATGTGAAATATGAATTGAGTTTGAACTGATGTGATAGAGAGGTGATGTAACCTAAATAAGATGATTGTGACCTAAATCTAAATAAGATGATTGTGACCTAAATAAGATAATGTACTAAAATAATATATGTCATTTTAACACATGCCAAACCACCTCTAAATTGTCAAAAAGCAAAAAAATTAAAAAGTCCACCAACTTTTCAAACCAACCTTTAGAAGAGTTTCAAAAAGACATTTTCCATAACTGATACAACAATAGTATTACATGACGGTATTTTTATTTAATAAAATAGTAGGTAAATTATTATTTTATTTTTTTTGAGAGATTTTTTTTGATAATTATAAAGTCCTTTTTATAATTTTAATAATTACACTAATCTCTTTTATTTTTGAAACTATTATTAAAAAAAAAATCAATCTATTAAGTTCGTACAAATAACGCTACTTTGGTGTGAAAATAATCATATTATCATTTGATTTGCACGTGAAAAGACGAAAATATCCATAAATGAAGAAGTTTTATTCATTATCAACATGGGTAAATTACACTTACCTCCCTGAGATTTTGTATATATATATATTATCAAAGACCCATATACATATTTTAGCATTATTTAATAAAATTCTTAAATTTCATACAATATTAAATAAAACTCTTAAATTGTGAGGACATTACTAAAACATTTAATATAAATATATATATATATTTTTTCATTAATAAAATATTTAAAAATAAACTATCTCCTCTTAACCTTAAATGTACTAAATTTAGTTTATCTTATTAAATATATGTGAAATTATTATTTATTTTTATAACTTTTTCAAAATATAAATATAATTTATTGACTATATTTTTTTCCACAATAAGTTTTTGAACTTTTATAAACAAATAATAAAATAAAAATTCAATTATTAATGAAGGTGTGAAATTAATTTTCAAATTTAGTTTAATAAAAATAGTTTAAATGGGATAAATACGAATAATGCTATATGTACCAATTAGTATACCAACTGGTGTACCAATTGATGATGTGACATAATTTAAGAGGTTTTTGAGATTTGTAATGTAATTAATGAGTGGAGTCAATAATAATGTCATAACTAGTGTTGGTACACTAGTTGCTACACTAGTTAGTACACTAATTGAAGTCCAGATTCTCGGCCGCTGTTTCCTGCGACAGTTCCTGCGGCGAGTCAATAACGAAGTCGTTTTGTGTATTTATTTTTTTTTTTTCGAAATTGTTTTCGTCTCCCCTCTTTTCTCTTCTCTGTCATTTATTTTCTGCCATAGTTTTGGATATGGTTTCTTCACTTCCAAACGGCAGATGATCTGGGTAGGCAAAGGAGCTTTGAAGCTTCTCTCTCTCTCTCTCTCTCTCTCTCTCTCTCTCTCCATTAACAATGGTAGAAAGTGCAGTGACCTTTGAGACTTGCTGATGCAATTGAAGACATCTAGAGCTCCAAACTTGGGTTCACCAGGTCAGAGACCTCGCTTATCACACCGACAACATTCTCGAGCAATTCACCATTCATTTTGCTCCTCATCACCATTATCACCATGGATTCTTCTATGAATCTGTCTACAAAATTTATTATCAAATCAAAATCCCTCATTCGCAAAAATTTATCAAATCAATTCACCATTTTGCTTTCATCAGATGAAAATCCCTCATTCACAAACCGTCACCTGCTATACTCTGCATTTCTCCTTCACCGTTACATCCCTCCGCCTTCTTCTTCGTCTCTCAATTTGTCTCTCGGTTAGGTTAGGTTAGGTGATAGAGAGGAGACCCAAAAAAAAAACAAAACACAAAACACAAAACGACGTCATTTTTGACTCTCTGCGGGAACAACCGCAGGAAACAGCGGCCAAGGATCCGAACTCCACTAATTGGTGCATGTAGCACCGCTAGATAAATAAAGATGGAGAAATAGATTTTAGGTATCATACAATAAATTAATTGAGCATTTAAATAATTAATCCATTCACGTAAGGATTAATTTTAATTTTAGGTGTAAGCAACGACAAATTATTTGAATTGTTTATTATTCTCAAATGATTTCTTGATCCTTTATTCCCTATCAACTAATTTTAATTTATTGTGAGGTGATTAGATTTTTTTTTAATTCTATATTTATTTTTTATTTTTTTAATCATGTAAGAATATTAACTTGTATTTTTTAAAATATGTATCGATTAGAATTTTAAAGACTCAATGATAAAAATTAAAATTTGATAATAGTATATGATTGAGAAAAGATAAAATAATAATTTTTTTTACATATGAATAAATAAGTAATGCAAATTGTTGGAAAAAAATAAATCCTTTTATTTCAACTTTTAAAAAAAAAATCAAAATAAATGCATTGCTTAAAATAATAAATTTTACGGTATTTAGGTAGTGTAGAATAAGTTTTATATTAAATTGTCAGAATATTATCTAATATTAATTTTAGAGAGATTGTTTATTTTTAAATATTTCATCAATGAAAATTAAGTTTTTTTTCATTAAATGATTAATAATGTCCTAACAATTTAAGGGTTTTATTTAATATTAAATGAAATTTAAGAATTTTATTAAATAATGGTAAAATATGTATGGGCCTTTGATAACATATATGCAAAAACTCATATGAGGTGAATGAAATTTCTTATTTGAATAAATAAGGTAACTAATGGGCAATTTCATCATTTTTGATAGTATAACCTATGACATCAACATGCCATTAGCATGATATTAGCAAATTCTATTAAATAGCCTAACAAAGGATAACAGTCAAGAAATCTTAATAATAATTTCAAAAGCAAGAAAGGTTATTATAATTATTAAACCTACAGAGAATGTTCCTGTAATTGTGAGAAACCTCATGAGAGGTAAGTGTAATTTACACCTTTTTTTTTATACCTATTTGTCTCTCGTGAGACTTTTTAGATGTTTGTTTTGTATTGGTGTAATGATGTATTTGTAAAGTCAGTAAGAAATTTATTATTGAAAGTTTAAGCAAATTTTTATGCTTAGATTAGTAGGAAGCGAGATTTCCATCTATTTTTATTTTCAATTTTTTATTTATTTCTTGATGGCACTTAAGATGGTATTATTCTTTAATGAAAAAAATTATTAAAAAAATTATGTTTATGTGTGAGTAATTTTCCGATCACACTGCCCACCTTAGTAATTCAGCTGTAGAACACAGGCAAAATAGATGACACCCTGCTGTCCTGCACAGAAAGAGAAGGCTCCGACGGTGGTTCTTCCACCCAGAGATACTCCGACGATTAAGTCAATACTCAATATCTCTCAAAGATAGTCAATAGTGCTAAATCTACTGCTCTAAGCATAAATTGCGTATCTTAGACCCACGGGGGTGCATCTCTTTTATAGTTTACTCAATTCCAATCCCACTAGAAGCATGACTTCTATGGACTCCAATTCTGTATTTACTTTGGACTCCTCAAGAGATAAGGATAGACTCCCTAAGAGTGTTATCCTTATCCATCCTGAAGTCTTTCTTCATCCTTGGACTCTTGTCCCTTATGTGAGTAATTTTCCGATCACACTGCCCGCCTTAGTAATTCAGCTGTAGAACACAAGCAGAATAGATGGCACCCTACTGTCCTGCGCAGAAAAAGAAGGCTCTGGTGGTGGTTCTTCCACCCGGGGGTACTCTGACGATCTAGTTAGTACTCAATATCTCTCAAAGATAGTCAATAGTGCTAAATTTACTACTCTAAGCATAAATTGCGTACCTTAGACCCACGGGGGTGCCTCTCTTTTATAGTTTACTCAATTCCAGTCCCACTAGAAGCATGACTTCTATGGACTCCAATTCTGTACTTACTTTGGACTTCTCAAGAGATAAGGATAGACTCCCTAAGAGTGTTATCCTTATCCATCCTGAAGTCTTTCTTCATCCTTGGACTCTTGTCCCTTATCCAATTATCTCGGATTCTGATATCTTCGGAGATAACCTCGGTCTCTCCGAGGTCATCTCGGCACAATGACCAGGACACGTGGCACCTCAGCTGACACGTCGGCATCGCCTTGCCACATGTTGGTACTCAGAAAATATATCCCCACAGTTTAGATTAGTAAAAAACAAAAAGTTTCTATCCATTTCCATTTGTAATTTTTTTTTTTATAGGTAAATTACACTCAGTCTAGAGAAAATATAGTAAATCTTACAAATTTGACATAATTATATTGAACTCTTTTAAATTTTAATTTACATAATAGCTACTCTTATTTTAGCAACAAATTGTTAGACATGTAAATGAAAAAAATAATAGTGCCATCTATTTTAGTATGAGATGTATATATGACTTTTTTTCTTTTTTTTTTTCCTTTCTATTTTCACATCATTTGCATTAGTTTCGATTCCTTTAACTTTATTAAAAGAATGGCAAAATCCTCTCTATCCCATATAGTTTAGACCAGTTGCACTTCGGGGTGTGCACAGTACGGTTCGGACAGTTTGAGGGTAAAATTATAAATCAAATAATGGATTGGCGGAGTGGCAAATAACCAAATCGCGATTTGTGGCGGATTGAAGAATATCCGTAACTAATTATCAATCATTTGCATAATATATTTTACTAATTTGTATAATATTTTTTATATATATAATACAAACTAATTTTATATAATATTTTTTATATATATTACTACTAATTTGTAATAAATTTCACTCTTAAATCTTTCCCACACTCATTTTTTCTTAGATATTTCATTAGAAGTTAAAATATATATATTTATTAACTATAGTAGAATAGATCAATTTTGAAAGTGGATTATAAATTTTAAAATTTAATCTGAGGTTAATGGATTGGTGCGAATCGGTGCGATTTTTGCGAATTAGGTGATATTTTTCATTCCCCTATCATTTGAAAATAGCCACTTATCCCTCTTGTGGTTTTGGTGGTTTTGGATTAAACTATTGCTGTTAGCTATTCCGTCCAACTTCATATATTTGAAGTGTAGGCGCCTTTGACGCAAATTTGCTGAAAAAATGATTGTTTCCCTCCAAAACTAGTTTTTTTTTTAAAAAAACAACAACAACAACAACAAAATATAATAAATGTCCCCACATAATTCTATAATGAAACAATGCATTGTTAGTTGTTTGCCAACAAACCAACCCAAAGGAACCCATCTAGAAGAAGATCTCCAAGTGAGCTACTATAATTTATTTATTTATTATTTTATTTTAATTTACATTTTAGAAATCATATATGTATATAGTACGATTGTTATTATTAACCTTTGCGTAATTGATTTAATTATAAATAATTTTTTTGTTTTTTGTTCTTAAAATTTATGTAGATGTCAAGTTGTTCATCAAGCAAAATGGAGGTAATGGAAGTACTTGACCTAAGTTTGTGAAAAACGTGTGTGTGTGAATGTAAGAAAAATACAGCATACCCTTTTCCTTATTGTACTGCTATGGGCCACAAGCATTAACAAACATTTAAAAATCATAAAGACGCAACTACCAAAGTAGGAAAAAAACAAAAACAAAAGCACACAAGGAAACATAAAAAAAAATATTTAAAAAAACATAATTGTATTTCAAGTATGTAATAGAAACATATAATACATACGCATGTTCCATGATGATATTGGGTGCTCCAGATGGAATGGGTAGGATTGATTCACACTTCCCAAACCGTTGCCCGAGTGTCGAGCCCGCAGAGAGACCTGCACAAAAGTTCAACGGGAAATGGAGAGTCCCCTAACAAACCCTCTGACGATCAAGTTAGAGAAGAGAGAAAGTGATGGCATGTAGAGATAGGATGGTGATAGAGAACTTAACCTTTTCTTTGTCTTAAAAGCCTGCTTATATCCTTTACTCATCATTTCCTTGTCCACTCCGAGCTGTCATGTTGGCCGAAAGTCTATATCCTTGTTCATGGTGAGGCTGTTTTGTTCCGACGTGAAGGGATATCATAATAAATACTACAGGGAAACTCATTAATGGCTGATGGGTGGTGCAATAACTCTGCAGGATCTTTGTTTGCTGATGTAGCTGGTTCTTCACTTGCCAAGTGTTTAGATGTCATTGGTGCTTGGTGTAATGTTGGGTTCTAAGAATGTTGGGCTTTAGTATTTAAATCATGGATTAGGCCTTAAGTGGTGGGCCATATCCTTTATAGACTTACCCATGTCAGTAGTCCCCTATTTCCAAGTGCAACTTCAGTCCAACGAAGGGAATAAGGAAGAAAACGGTGGTTGTGAGAGGTCGACGGAGAGAAAACCAACTGGGAGGTGGGCCGACCACGAGGGCTGACTGAGTGGAGGGCCAACCGTGAAGAGGGCCGACCGCGAAGGGTGGCTGAGTAGATGGACCGACTGTGAGGAGGGTCGACCGCGAAGGGTGGCCAAGTGGACGGACCGACCATGAAGGGTAACCGAGTGGAGAAACCGACTGTGAGGAGGACCGACCGCAAAGGGTGGTCGAGTAAGAAGGGGAAGTGGCAGTGCGCAGGGCTCGAGGAGCGACGGGGCACATGGTAAAGTGAAGTGGAATAAACAGGGAAAGGGAAGAGAGTAGTGGATCGTGGTCGTACACATGGCATAATCCTTTAATGGGGAAGGTGACACGTTAGTAAGAAGTGAAGGGACAAGGTGATATAGGGCAGTGAAAAGGTAGAGGCGGGAGTTTTTCGAAATTTTTCAAACTGGAGAAATTGAATCTTGACCCTTGAAATATAGGCAAGCCGTAGGCATTTGGGGTTATTCACTTTACCTACTTTATCGCAAAAAATCGGCATATCCCTGAAGTGAACTCATTTGTCTCGTATGCCACGCCGCTGCAACACTTTGCGAACTTCCTTGTGCTAGCGTCCAAAGCAATACGCAGACACGTAGGAGAAATGACCCAAGAGGAAGTGCCAGCTGCAAGGCTTGATTTGTTAGGTGATGACGATGCGGTGGAGTTGGCGGAACAGTATCGAGTGGAGCGAAGGGAGGGGAAAGTAGCTAGTCAAGTGGTGCGGGCTTGTTCTACGACAATGATCGCGGCCGCGAGGCCCATTAGTTAAGCGGAGCCGGACCACTAGCACACCAAGCCAGACAGATCCATACTTACGGCAGAGAAGTTGAAGGGAGTACGGAGGAAGTACCAAATTTCCTCGAAAATAGGGTTGAGGCTGCCCACGTTCAAGGAGAGGGCGTCGGATGTGCGGCCGGATGAATTCAGCCTTTACGATGAAGGGCTGTGGAGGGCTTTGAGGCTACCACTCCCCCAAATAGTGGTGGACGTGCTGAACAGGTTAAAAGTGGCGCCAGGGCAGTTGATGTTGAACGCCTGGAAGATATTAATGGCCTGTGCGAGTACCTAGCAGCAGGTGATCAGAGAGGTGGCCATGACTGTCTGTAGAGGAATTCTTCTCCTGCCACAAGGCCTCCGGTCAACAAGAGACGTGGGTGACGTTGCAGGCAGTAGCGAGGTGGGGTCTAGTGGCAGGCTTGCCGTCCTCGGTGAAAGGGTGGAGACCGAGATGGTTTTTCGTATCAGCGAACAGTGGAAGGGAGTTCGCACAACATGAAAGGTCCCCACAAAATCAGTTGAGCTAAAGTTGGATGTGGCGGCCGAAGACTGGGTGAAGAAGGTGAGGAAGTGGAGGGAGAAGAAGGGGGTGATGTGGGATGACCTAGTCCTTCCTTCGACGTTGTTTACCTTGAACTTTGGGACCGCAGCCGTCGGAGGAGGATCCGGCGAGGGAGGAACTGGAGGTGCAGAGGAAGGCGAAGGAGGAGGAGAAGGAGAGGAGATTGTTCGCCAAAGAGGATGAATACAAGGAGGAGCAATTAGGTTTTTGCCTCTAAGCTGATGATGAGGTAGTGGGTCCAACCGTGCCCCAAGCCGCTAGGCGACAAAGAGCTAACTGGCTTTGCCCCTTTACCACCCCCAGTAGACTTGTTGAAGGAGAGGGGTAAGCAGGAGGTAGAGGAGGTTTTGAAGAAGTCAAGGAAGAAGAAAGGGGGCGTAGAGGGGGAGAAAAACGCCCCTGCTTTGAAAAAGATGAAGGTTGGGGGAGAGGCTGCCCCTATGGTGGAGAAGATGAAGGAAAGAAGGGTGGAGGCAGCTACAGAATAGGAGACTGCCCAAGTGCCGAAAGAGGACAAGGGTCCGAACGCCCAAGTACTGAGCCAACACTTGGGCCCAAGTGTCCAGATGGCGACGACGGTGGTACCTACCCCAGAAACAACCCCTAGTCCCGGCGAAGGGAAGACTAGGATCAACAAACCAAAGACGAATGTCGCACTGGCGACCGCGTTGTACCACGCGCGTGCGCTAGCTGGTCGCTCGGCAGAAGGGGAAAAAGCCAGGGTTGCGGCCGACCGCCTTGTTGGGGTGGTGGAGGATGCAGCCGTTCGTTCAATGGCGAGGTTGACAGAGACTGACCTCCTAAGGAGGTTTTACTCAGCCCAGATGGAGGCTGCAACCCTGGCGACTGCCTTGATGAACAAAGCAGCGTGCTCGAAGATGGAGGTAGAGCCGCTAAGAGTCCAGCTGGAAGAGTCAAAATTGCAGCTGTACAACCTAAGGGTTGAGACAGCAAGGTGAATGAAGGCCGCTCGAAGTGCGTGTGCGAAGGGGTTGGAGTATGTGCAAAGAGCGAAAGTCATAGAGGTGTTGGCGGTGGTGCAGAGCAACTCAGCAGAGCAAGTTAGTACCGAGCTCCTCCCAACCAAGTCAGAGCTGGAAACAAAGCGCCACAAGGCGATATCGCTTGAGTTCCAGTTGGCGGGCGAGAAGAGGAAACTAGGGGAAGTCCAGCAAGCTTGCACCACCGCCAACGAAAGGTGGGAGGCCATGGCCAGTAATGAAGAGCTGCGTGACCAGGCGATCAAGGACAAAAGAAGGGTAGACGATCAAATTGCTGAGTTGGAGGAGGCTCTGGCCGAGGAAATGGCTAAATTGGCGTCTGAGAGAGCGGTGTACCCCGACCTGTGCAAGGCGGCGGTGGAGCAATTCAAGGAGTCCACTGAATTCCAGATTGCCATTGATGCCGCAGTCGCCAGGAGATTGGCGAGAGAGAGGGATAAGAGGGCTGGGCCGTCGGGAGCGGCCGTTGGGAGAAGGAGTGAAGAGGAAGTGATCCAAAGCTTCCAGCGATCGAACTTCTACAAGCATGAAATGGCTGAGTTCTGGGACAGCGGCTAGATGACCTTCAAACATAAAGCGCAAGAGCTATTCCCAGACGTGGACTTCAGCTGCGTGAAGGTAAGAGAAGACAACGTTGCCCAGACCCCCCTGGACGAGGAGGTTGAGGAGGAAGATCTAGCCTCTAGTGAGGAAGAGTGATCTATGTAAAAAAAAAAATTCTTTATGTGTTTTGCTTATTTTGTTGTTGTGTTTTTTTCTTTTTTTACATGTAATTTTGTGCAATTCCTGCAGCGAAGTGTATGAAATCGTAAGTGTGTAAATAAAATAATAATTTTTTTGTATTGTTGTTGTCGTTATGTCTTGTGAGTTGTAAATTTGGAAATAATGAAAATGGTAGAGCATAATTCAATGAAAAATGGGTGTGAAAGTAAGACTTGTGCGTGAATAGTGAAGTTGTTAGCAGATTGTGATGTGTAAAGTTTAGAAATGGGCAGCCAGCTGTAGACACCCCATTTTTGACCGACCTTAAGACTCAGACGTCACCGATTGAGCGCTTGGTGATGTTGCATACTGTGCTCGTTCAGAAGTTTAAGAGTCGCGTGCGCCTCGCCTCCCAAGCCTGAACTCTCTTCGTGCCTTGTCTCGTTTGCGAACCAGGCTCGGTTTTCTCTTTTTCTTTCTGAGGAAGGGAGTGGTCTCAGATTATCTCCGGTGGCCGTGAGCTACTTTTCGTGGGTCAGAGCCATTCTCGCTTATTCGAGCCGGTTCGGTTTTCGGACCGTCGGGCCGTGTGCCTTCGCCGGCCGCCCAACCATCTCCGAAGTTCTCCGGTTTTGGCTTGCACCTCTGTTTTATAGTTCCGAGGAACACTTGGGGCCTCGATGCCCACCGTGGCGAATGCCACTTTCGGCACCACTTTTCGGGACCGAATCGCGGTTGGGCCCGAGCATTCATTTGGCATCAATTTTCTCGATTTTTGGCAGAACCTCTTTTGTCATTCCGAGGACACTGGGTCGCAGATGCCCACTTGAACACCACCGCCGCACTGCAGTCCATTTTCGGGATCCCGAATTGCCCGGTTTTGACTCCGAGCGTTCATTTCTCATTAGTTTTTGTTCAAATTTGGCAGGTACCTCTGTTTCAATACCAGGAAGATCACTGGGGGGTGGGAGGCCAGCAATTATCCCAGATAACCAGTTTCGCTCCTCCGGCGCCCGTTTTGCTCACTTCCGGGCCAATGTTGAACACCCTGGGGGTATTTTCTTCCAACCAAAGCTACATATTTGTGATCAGGGGACATGGGAGGACCCTAAAAATGTATGGTCGGCCAGCAATTTTGATTTTCATTTTTGAGCCTCTCCTTCAAATCCAATGTTGTGACTCCTGCTTCAGTGTTGCCAATTTTCAACCTTGGAACCTTGTTCTACATACATGGGAGGACCCTAAGGTGCTATGGCCGGCCATTAATTCTTTTTTTCATTTTTGAACCCCTCTTTAAAGTGTATTGTTGTCTCTCCTGGTTTACAGTTGCCAATTTTCAACCACAGGGTTGTGTTGAGGACACATGGGAGGACCCTAAGGTGCTATGGCCGGCCATTAATTCAACACTTTTTTGGTACTGGCCAACCATTTTCCTTTCGGCTCTTTCCAAATGTCGAGGATATTTTTGAAATATCTCCCCCATCTGGGGGATATTTTGGGAGGGAAATCTTGCCTCCATTTCCCTTCCCTTTTACATCTTTTTGTGCCTATTTAAAGGGCTGGACAGCCCCTTTGCTAGGGTTGGAACATTTTCTCTCAAGAGCCCCTCTTCCATAGCCTCCATTTCCATAGCCAAAACCTTGAAAAACTCTTCAAGCATCTAGACCAATCCTTCATCAACTCCAAGCACCACCATCAACAACTCCATTCCAGCAACAAAGAAGGCTTCTTCAGAGGCTTAGAAGCAACTTTCATCAAGGCAAGAAGAGGCAAAAGACTTGTCTTCAAGGGTAAGTTCCTAAATCCCTTTTTCTTGCATTTTCTTGAGTCATTTCTTTACCCTATTTCCCTTTTTTTTTGGGCTCCGACCCCTACTGGTTTTGGGCTTATTTTGAGCCCCTCTACAACTTTGTAGAAGGGCTCAACTTCATTTGGTGTCTCCATGATACACTTGTTTCAATATCACTCTTTATGCCATTATTTTGCATGCTTTGTTTGGCTTTTGAGTGATCTGATTTCGAGCATACCATAAACTGTTAGTAGGCCTATTTTGAGTCCCTCTTCAACATTGAAGAAGGGCTCCATCATGTTTGGTGGCTCTAGCATGCACTTCCTTTGAAATTCTTCAATTTTACCGTAAAATTGCATGAGTTAATTAGCCTATTTGTGATCTGAGTTGGAGTGTGAAACCTACTGATATTGTGCTCATTTTGAGCCCCTCTTAAACATTGAAGAAGGGCTCAACCATGTTTGCCTCCTCTATCATACACTTGCTTTGAATCCATGTTCTATGCCTATCTTGCATGCTTTGTTAGACTATTTTAGCTTCTGTTTTGGGTCTCCATCAGGCTTGAAAAGTGCCATATTTTGGTCCATTATTTGTGTTTTATTAAGGGTCTCGGGCCATTTGATGTTTTGTTTTGGTACTTCATGTTGTATCCATCTTATTTTCCGTAAAATCGCATGAGTTTTTAGGCCATTCTAACTTCTGTTTTAGGTCTTCATCAGGCTTGAAAAGTGTCTTGTTTTGGTCTATTCTTTGTTTTTTATTAAGGGTCTTAGTCCATTTGGTGTTTTCTTATGGTACCTCATGTTATATCCCTTATTGGTCCATATACTGCATGCTATTTTGAGCCTATTTACATACTGATTTTGGAATTGTCATTCACTGTAAATATGCATATTTTGGTCTCCTTTTCAAAGTTGTAGAAGGAAATTTTGTGGTTTGAATTTTCCATATGCCACTTGCTTTGTAATTCCCCTCTTTTCCCGTATTTTTGCATGCCATTGTTGCCATATCTATGCTCACATTTTGGCCATGTTTTGTACTGAAAAAGTGCTATTTTTGGGGCTGCCTTGCTACTGTTTTTTCTTTCATGTGCCAATTTTGCATGTTTAGCATAGCCGTAGGCCATTTCAGGGGCTTAATATCGCATTTCGGGATGATTTCATGCATTGATTGTCATTTCGTATCATTTTGGGGCTGTTTTCCCCTTTAATTAGCTGCTGCAATTTGGTTTGCATGCTTGCATATCATTCCCCATGTCATTTCATGCCTTAGTGCATTGCCTCGGTTTGCGTGCCAGTGGGCACGCATTTCGAGGCACCTCTTTCTATCATTCCGGCATCTTATGTGAGTGCGGCTGAGGTCCACTCATGTTAGTATAAGCCCAATTTGCATTTCCTTCTCATTTCATCACTGCCTCGGTTTGCGTGCCCGTGTGCACGCATTTCAAGGCACTTCTTTTTTTTTTTATCCGATGGCAGCTTATGTGAGTGCGGCTGAGGTCCTCTCATGTTGGCGTAAGCCCAATTTGCATTCCGTATGTCATTTCATTCCGTGGATCACCGCCTCGGTTTGCGTGCCCGTGTGCACGCATTTCGAGGCACTTCGGTTTTATCTGATTTGCATTTCATCATCGCCTCGGTTTGCGTGCCCGTGGACACGCATTTCGAGGCACTCAGTTTTATCCAGTTTGCATTTCACATCATCGTCTCGGTTTGCGTGCCCGTGTGCACGCATTTCGAGACACTTCGGTCTTATCCGATTTGCGTTTCATCATTGTCTCGGTTTGCGTGCCCGTGGGCACGTATTTCGAGGCATCTCATTTTCATCTCATTTTCATAGCATTGTGCATGCTATATCACATGTTAGCTGCATTTCATGCATACCATGCATATTGCATCGTGTTCGGGATAGGCGTTAGCCCGGGCACGGGAAACGAGGTACATTCCGTACTCCGAGTGACGGAACGGGTCTCAATTCCCAAGTCACCGACACTCCGGATTACCTATGATGGAGTTAGGTTTTGTTGTGTTTTCACATGCATTCATCTTATATTGAGTTGTGCAAATCGGTTCCTCGGCCATCATGCATCGATATGCGTGATTGGTGGCACGAGGATCGAGGCATGCATATATTTGTGAAATACATTGCTATGCCCTTTTCCTGCTCTCTGTTACAGCAAAACCGAGGATCAACAACTTTTCAGTCGTGGCGCATTCCGAGAAATCGCATAAGCAGAGGCTAATTGGGGCATCGGTGGATTCCGTGCGAGCAACAGTGACATCTATCAGAAGCAAGGCAGTCCCTGGCTTGCACGCCAGTTCTACCGCTTTTATTAATTAATTTGTCAATTAATTAGAAATTTGTATATTTATTCCGGACTGTATATTCTTTTATTCGGACTGTATATTTATTTGGACCCTCTGCGCGAGGGCATAATTGTAATAAGGGTGTGTGAGTGCAATGTATGTCTTCCAACCCCCATTTCTTTCTCCCTTTTATTTACCTGCTTATGATGGTTAGATATAGGGCATATTTCAATTAGCATACAGCATGACAGCATGTTTGCATCATTCATCTGTTTTGCACGCATCGGGCTCGACGCATCACACAAACTGCATCTGTATTTCAATTCCAAAGTTGAATACTTGTTAGTTGTAGCATTTCATATACCATGTTTAGAATAGCCGAGCCTGCTATAGTTGCATCTTTGCATGTGTTGCATTAGGCATCTCTGCATTCTTAGGATCATGCATGGATTTCTAATTAGTTTTCTGTTTTGGCTTGGAGTACTCGGTGAGTTTTATGCTTTAGCATCCTTGCATGCGTGTGAGTGTTGCCATGAATAGCATGCTTACCATGAGGCTAAATGCTTATGTGATATAACTGCCTTGAATGCCTGTGGGTGGAGGTTGAGTTATTTGAATTGGGACAATGCATTGACTGTTTGTTTTAAGCCCACTAGATAGTGGCAACATCACTGTTTTCTAAGCCCACCCGAGGGTGGCAAATCCGCATTTTAGCCTACCTGCGGGTAGCACCATCACACCATTTTCAAACAAACAAACATGAAATGTTTTGTTCCAATTCAGACGGCCCAGTCTATACTTGTTTGCTGCGAGCATCACATAGTAATCTAGGCTAATAACCGGAATAAGAACTCACAATGTTTTCAAAAACAGATATCATGGTTAGTAGAGGCCGGTCTTTGACCGGGCGAGAGGGGGTGCTCACGATGTGACCTTCCCTAATCGTACCCAAGTTCCCGAGCCAACTTTGGTGATGACGGACACGTGGCCTTTGGCACCGAGTTAGGGTTTCCTAAATTTCCCATTTTAAAAAATATTTAGGTGGCGACTCTGTTATCTGGCAAAGCAGTCCATGTTTGGCACTTCTTTCAAAAAATCTGTTTTTCTTCAAAACGATTTGCCAGAGTTGGACTCTTTGGTTCAGATTTAGAACCGCAACAAAATCGAGTCCGAACTGTAGCGAGGTCCCTCGCGGGCGTTGTTACACCAGCCTATCTTGTGTGAAAACAATGATGCAAAAATCGTTAAAAATGGGCATCCATGAAAACGTTAAAAATGGGCATACATGAAAATGTTAAAGAAGTTAAAAATGAAAGACTGGCTTGGACGACTATGGACCTGGATTTTAACTAAATTGAAAATGTAAAATTAAAAATGTAAAAAATGTTAAAAAATGTTATAGTATGGGCCTGGATTTTGACTAAGTATAGCAAACACGCTGTAACATTAAATTACAAAAATGGATTGGCCGAATTCTTCATTCGAGTTCTAACTAAGACTTGGAAGGCTCTTCACCTGGTTGAACTCTTCATGCTCAGTCTGGCTGAGGCTTTAATTAACTTAATCTGGCTGAGTCCTACGTGCTCAGCCTGGCTGAGGCTTTAATTAACTTAGTCGAGCTGAGCTCTTCGTGCTCAGTCTGGCTGAGGCTTTAACTAACTTAGTCTGGCTGAGCTCTTCGTGTTCAGTCTAGCTGAGGCTTTAATTAACTCAGTCTGGCTGAGCTCTTTGTGTCGGGCTAAGCTCTTTGTGCTTAGTCTGGCTAAGGCTTTAATTAATTCAATTTGGCTGAACTCTTCGTGCTTAGTCTGGCTGAGGCTTTAACTAACTCAGTCTGGTTGAGCTTTTCGTACTTAGTCTGGCTGAGGCTTTAACTAACTCAGTCTGGCTAAGCTTTTCGTGCTCAGTCTGGCTAAGACTTAAATTAACTCAGTCTGGCTGAGCTCTTCGTGATCAATCTGGCTGAGGCTTTAATTAACTCAGTCTAGCCGAGCTCTTCGTACATTAATTAACAAGTCGTTATTAAAGTACAGTGCAGATAATGGAGATATAAAGTCATTTGTATTTAAGGCGTAGCCTATTGATCACAAGTTTACACCACGTATAGAAAGGACAAAAACGAACAAGCATGTAGATCGTCAAAAGAACATACAACAATTGACCAATAAAAAAGTAAGAGACGCTATTTTACTGGAAATAAGGCTTCAAGTGCTCGGCATTCCATGGATGGGGGAGGTCTCTGCCTTCCATATCTTGGAGTCGGTAGATGCTTGAGCGAGGTCTAGCTTTAACGACGTAAGGCCCTTCTTATTTGGCGGCTAGCTTGCCCTCGACGAGATTTTTGGTGGCGGCGAAAGTCACCTCGCGCAAGACTAGGTCCCCAACTGCGAACTTCCTCGGTCGAACTTTGCGGTTATAGTGTGTTCTCATTTTTTGTTGATACGAGGCCCATCTGACAGCAGCTGTCTCTCGGAGCTCTTCAATCAGGTCTAAGTCAACCCAACGCAAGTCTTCGGTTAGTTCTGGATCTGGGTGCAGAACCCTCGGGGTTGGTAGGCCGATTTCCATTGGGATAACCTCCTCAGCGTCGTATGTTAAGCGAAAGGGGGTCTCCCCAGTAGGGGTCGGGCAGTAATGCGATAGGCCCAGAGTATGTTTGGCAGTTCCTCAGCCCAGAGTCCCTTGGTAGCTTCCAACTTAGTTTTGATGATCTTCAAGAGAGAGCGATTGGTGACCTCGACTTGCATGTTGGCTTGGAGATGGCCTAGGGAAGAGAAGCACAGCTGAATGTGGAGCTCTGCACAAAATTTCATGAACTTAGCATTGTCGAATTACTTGTCGTTATCTGAGACGATGGCTTGGGGGATTCCAAATCGGTATACCATCGACTGCCAGATAAATCTAGTTGTGTTCTGTTCAGTAATTGTGGCGAGGGGTTCCGCTTCTATTCATTTAGTGAAGTAATCAATGGTGACCACAACAAACTTGGTTTAGCCCCTACTAGTGGGTAATGGACAAACTAAGTCAATGCCCCACTTGGCGAATGGGTAAGGACTGCTGAGTGTAATCAGTTCTGTTGGCGGAGCATGGGGGATGTTGGCAAAGCGCTGGCATTTATCGCACTTAAGCACAAACTCAATGGCATCTTGGTTGAGAGTAGGCTAGAAGTAGCCGATGCAGAGTATTTTATGGGACAACAACCTGGCACCCGAATGATTACTACATACACCCTTGTGGACTTCCCTCATCACATAGGTCACTTGGGAAGGACTGAGGCACCTGAGGTATGGGCGTGAAAATCTGCGTTTGTACAGGAGGCAGCTAATGAGGATGTATTGAACGACCGAGCTCTGACTTTGGCAGCCTACTGTTTGTCATCTGGTAACTCCCCACTTGTCAAAAATAGAAGGATGTTCGCTGCCCATGGGATAGGTTCATTTTGGAGGAAGTGGACCTCCAGCTGGGTTGGCGAAGTAGCCGACTGGCCCAGGTATTCAAGAAGAACTCCATGGCTAAGGTTTGACTAGTCAACTGACGCTAATTGGGCCATTTCATCTGCCTTGGAATTTTCTGACCGAGGGATGTGTTTAATATGGAATGTGTTGAAAAAGCGAACAAGAGGGAGTGTAATATTCCTATAGGCACGCATTATGTCGTCTTTGGTATCGAATTCTCCCGTGATTTGTCCAACAATCAGTTAGGAATCACTAAACACTCGGATATGGCTCACACCAATGTCTCTGGCTAGGCGAAGACCTGCTATTAGGGCCTCATACTCGGCCTCATTATTGCTTACGTCAAACAGGAAGTAGAGAGCACACTTGAAATAACCACCCTCAGGAGCGGTGAGAATGAGACCAGCTCCACTGCCTTCTTTGCGGGATGATCCATCGATATTTAGGGTCCAAGAGTGGGGATCTTCTGCCTCGATGTTGAATTGCCTGGACAGAGAGGGCCGTGGTTGGAGTGGGATTAGTGAATTCTAGGATAAAATCTACGACAGCTTGTCCTTTGATCCCTGTTTGAGGTCGGTAGGAGATTCCAAATTGGTTGAGCTCGACTGACCATTGCATAAGTCTGTTGGACAACTCTGGTTGTTGCATTATCTTCTTCAAAGGTTGGTCAGTGAGGACCACTATAGAGTGAGCTTAGAAGTAAGGTCGGAGTCGTCTTAAGGCTATGACCAAGGCCAAGGCCATTTTTTCCAGCAATGGGTAGTTCTGTTCTGCTCCCCTAAGAGCCTGGCTAATGTAACAAACTGAACACTGTGCTGAGTCGTCCTCCCTGATGAGGGTCGCACTAACTGCGGTGCTCGATACGACTAAGTAGAGAAAAAGGGTCTCACCTGTGAGCGTCTAAAAGAGTAGGAGGGGTTGGCCATGCACTGCTTCAATTGTTGGAAGGCCTCTTCAGATTCGGTCGTCCACTCAAAAGCTTGTCGAAGGACTTTAAAAAAGGGGAGGCACTTGTCCGTTGCGCGGGAAATAAAACGGTTGAGGGCGGCGACTCTACCAATAAGCCTTTAAACCTCTTTAACCGTTCTGGGTGACTACATTTCTATCAAGGCCTTGATTTTTTCGAGGTTGGCCTCGATACCCCGCTGACTGACCATGAAACCCAAGAACTTCCCAGATTCTACGCCAAAGGCGCATTTCTTCGGATTGAGCTTCATTTGATACTTACGTAAGGTTTCGAAAGTCTCTCGTAGGTCTGCCAAATGATCAGAGGAGAATTTGCTCTTGACAAGCATGTCATCGACGTAGACTTCCATGTTCCGACCTATCTGATGGTGGAAAACGGCATTAACCAACCGTTGGTAAGTGGCTCCGGCGTTTTTCAATCCGAAGGGTATAACACGATAATGGTAAGTTCTTCTGTCCGTGATGAAGAAGGTGTGTTCCTGGTCAGCCAGGTGCATCAGAATTTGATTATAGCCAGAGAAGGCGTCCATGAAACTGAGCATCTGGTGTCCGGCCGTGGCGTCGATAAGCAAATCTATGCGGGGGAAGGGATAGCTATCTTTGGGGCAAGCCCAATTAAGGTCGGAGTAGTCGACGTAGAGTCGCCATTTACCGTTGTTTTTACAGACCAGGACCACATTTGACAGCCATTTAAGGTAGTCTACGTTTTGGACAAACCGTGCCTCCAATAGTTTGTCTACCTCGGAAGCAATAAGAGCATTGTGCTTTGGGTGAAAAATATGCTGCTTTTGGCGAAAAGGTCGGAAATGGGGCTCGATGCTGAGACGATAAGTGATGAATGAGGGATTAATACCCGGCATGTCGGAATGGGTCCAGGCGAACACATCATTGTGTTCGGTTAGGAGGGTTGTAAGGTCGGCCTTGGCTTGGGGGGATAGTTGGCTACCGATCTTGGCTGTTTTTGTTGGGTTGGTGGGGTCGATGGGGACTTCAACAAGTTCTTCCACTGGTTCCCCTCTAAATAACTCATCTTCGTCTCTGACGTTGAGTCCTTTGATGATCATAGTCTTCTTCAGCTTGACCTCTTTGAGTGAAGCGACGTAGCATTCTCCGGTCACAGTCTGCTCCCCCCTCACGGTGCCAACTCCGAGGTCAGTAGGGAATTTCATGGCCAGATGGTACATGGAAGTGACAGCCTAAAAAGCATTAAGGGCAGTACGGCCGAGGATGATGTTATAAGCAGGGGGATAATCGACGACGAGGAAAGTGAGCAACTTAGTGGTCTGTCGTGGGTATTCTCCAATGGTGATGGGAAGATCGATGGAGCCTATGGAGGTCACCCGATCTCCAGTGAAGCCGACCAGTGGGGTTTGGAGATGGGGCAAACTTTCCTCCCTAACCTTGAGCTAGCGATAAGCGTTTAGGAAGATGATGTCTGAAGAGCTACTGTTGTCGACAAGCACCCGTCTGACTTTCTAATTGGATAGGAGAGTAGAAATAACAAGAGGGTCGTCATGGGGGTAACGGATGCCTGTGCAATCGGCTTCCGTAAAGGTGATGGGCTCCATCCACTACTTGGGGTGTTTGAAGGGGCAGTCCAATGTCGCGACCTCTTTATCGGCGCCCTGCCATATTTTTTTGAGTTCTGCTCGTTAGGCCGAACGGGATGGTCCACGACATGCCAGCCCGCCGGCAATAACTCTGATCTCTCCAACCGGGGAGGCAGGGTTGCCTTGTGCTCAGGGTTGCTGTGGGGGTCGATTATTGCCTTGGTTAGGTTGTGCGGGTCGTCGATGAGGGGTGTGTTGGTGGTTATTTCTGGTAGGTTTGGTCCTTGGCCTTTGGTGAGGGAAGGCCATCGTGAACCGACTGAGACGCCCCTGGCATATTAAGCTCTCGACCTGGTCTTTAAGGTTAACACACTCCTCGGTATTGTGGTTGTGGTCCTAATGGAAACTGCAGTATTTGGACTGGTCTCGCCGGTTGGAAGGAGACCGCGATAGTTATGGCCATTTCAGGGGATAATCTCATTGGATCTGGTTCAAGACTTGTTCCATGGGGGAATTGAAGGGAGTGTACCATTCGAACCGGCCGGGCGGTCGGACAGGTGCCGACCGGTCAGCTCGGGAAGGTCGGTTAGTATACTGAGGTGTTTTCTATGTGTACTGGGTGGTCCTGGTTTTAGAGTCCTTTCTCTTCTCTCTGGGAGTAGGGTTTTTAGTTGTGGAGTCTTGTCAGGCGGATAGAAAATCTTCGGCATTCATGTATTTTTGAGCTTTAGAGATGAGGGTTGCCATGGAGATTGGAGGGTTTTTGGAGAAGAGGGTTGCCATGGAGGTTAGAGGGTTTTTAGAGAGGGAGAAAAGGAAATCGGATGATCGTAGACCGGCCATGAAAGCCGTGAGAATGACCTTGTCATCGTTTTCCGCCACCTGCAAGGCTTCGGTGTTAAAACGGGTGACAAAACTGCGTAACGACTCCCCCTCCGTCTGACAGATGTTGAGGAGTTAGGTTGTTGGACGCCGCTAGCACTGGGCACCAATGAAGTGGCTGAGAAAGGAGTCACTTAGGTGTTGAAAAGTAGAGACACAGTCCGTCGGCAGCTGACTAAACCACAGTCGGGCCGACCCCTTAAGCGTTACGGGGAAAGCCCGACATATGATCTCATCAGGGAATGCATGAAGGTTCATAAGGGCCTTGTAACTCTCCAAGTGATCGACTGGGTCCGTTGTACCGTCGAAAGAGTCGATCAAGTACATTTTGAACTTAGGAGATAGGGGTTTGTCCCTGATGGAGGCAACGAATGGTGAGTTGGCTGTAGTAAAGGGTTTATTTTGTATGTTCTGCATGATGCCTTGAAGCTGGAGTTTCATGGCTTAAAGTTCTGCATCCCAAAGAAAAGCGTTGTCACCGCCGGAATGCAATGGAGGCTGGACGCTACTGGTCTCTCCCTCGGGGGCAGGTGCTTGGACCAATGAATGTGGGGCTCGAGGTGGCGGGTTCATATCTTGGAGAGGGGGTCGCAAGCCCTCCAAGTTGGATGGGTGGGATTGTTGGATGGGATGGCTCGGAGCTCATTCTCGGTTCGATGGGATATCTTGAGGTGGTGGAGGAGGCATAGGAAGGTCTCTTTGAAGCAAAGCATTGATCAGGGCTTGATTTTGTTCGGCTAAGCGGTTAATGCTGTTGGTGAGTTCTGTGAAATACGGCGGTGGTTTGTTTGGGTTAGGAGGGCTGACGTGGGGGTCGGCAATGTTGTGTTGAGAAGCCATGGATCTAGTTGTGACCATCCACCTTGGTGGGTGGCAGGTAGGGATTATCGGGAATGGGTCTCCAATGACAATGAGCACAATTGCCACACGGAGTGAAAAGTGTTAATCATATTATTTAATTTTGATGATGTCTAAAATATTATTTGCAAAACTCTGAATTTTTTAATATACATATTATTTGACACAAAATATTATCTATTTAAAATATATATATTTGTTAAATATTATTTAAATAAAAATATTTTTGAAAACTCTACTATTCACTTTTTGAAAAATTAGGCTGATCACTATTTACTTTTTGACAAAATTAAAAATTGATTAATTATATTGATTGATTGATTGTATTATTTTGACAAATTTGGTATTAATGGGTTGTCTTCTTTTGACAAAATTGATATGGAGTGGAAAGTTATATTTAATTTAAAATCTCTACAACATATATAGAAAAAGAGTATATATGATCAGATCTATTATAAATATTACTTAAAGGGATTTTACTATATATGCAAATATTTGATTAGAATATTATACATATAATGCATATAATATAAATAGAATACATCACGTGCGTTATTAAACTTTTTACACTACATTGATTATATCATATCACACTACACTATATTGATTATATCATATTATAATCAAACAAGAAGAAAAAGATAGAGTTATATATATATATATGTATATATTATAAACAAGATGGAGCAAATAATTTGTTTGAAAGTTGTGAACTTTGTATTAAATTGTCTACAAAAACGGTGGCTCCATATTTGAAAAAACAAAAAAAGGAAAAGAAAAAAATTGTCTTACTTTTATCTTTTTAATTATTAATATTTGCTGACTATTTAAAATCAAGGAGCGTGCTTATATAAGCCATGATGTTAGGAGCGTGCTTATGTAAGCCATGACATCAGCAAGGAGCGTCCTGTATAAAGAAAAGTGTTGTGTGTGGAAAAAAATCAAGAACTTGAAGAGAAAATTTTCTTAAGCTCCAAAATTCTGAGTACATTGTATTCTGCTCTTTCACTTTCAGATCTAAGTCTAGCCTTTGTTCTTACACTTTCATATCTACTCTTTGTGAGAGAATTATTGTAAAAGAGACGTTAAGTACCACTAATTCTTATTCCTTATTTTGTGAGAGATTTTGTAAGGGTAAGGCATTTATTGTTGAGTGAGGCTCAATAGATAAGAGTAAGTCCTGTGCCAAATTCACAAGCTTGGTGGTGTATTTATTCAATTGATAGTAAAGAAATTCTCAAGGAGGTTCCTTGGGGAGTGGACGTAGGCTTGGCGTGCCAAACCACTATAAATTGTAGTGTTTGATTTTCTCTCCCTATCTCTCTTACTTTTATATTGATAATTATTATTCTATTTTTTTATTTATTAAAATTCTGAATATTGTGAAATTTTTAATAACCCAATTCACCCCCCTTTTGGGTTGTCTATCTGGGATAACAATTGGTATCAGAGCCTAAACTCTAGTTTGTGTGACTTAACCGTCTTAAAGTAGATCATGGCAACCCCTAGTTATTCTTTACCCGAGGGACAAGTATCCAATAGGCCACCACTATTTAACGGCACAAATTTTAGCTATTGAAAAATTAGGATGACCATACATGTTCAATCTAATGATTATGAATGCTGGAAAATTATTTGCAGTGGTCCAAAAATTCCTACCAAAACCGTAGATGGACTTAAGGTACCAAAACCTGAAGATGAGTGGGATGAATCAGACACTAGAATAGCCCAAATTAATATCAAAGCCACAAACATGTTGTACTGCGCCTTAGATGCCAACGAGTTCAACAGAATTTTCACATGTAAAACTGCAAAAGAAATTTGGGACAAACTTATAGTGACACATGAGGGAACAGAACAAGTTAAAGAATCTAGAGTCAGTTTGCTAGTCCATAATTATGAACTCTTTAAAATGAAGCCTGATGAGACTATTCCTCAAATGTTTACTCGCTTTACTGATATTATTAATGGTTTAACTTCTCTTGAAAAAATATATACTAATGCTGAAATTGTAAGAAAAGTGCTTAGGTCATTGCCAAAAAGTTGGAAGACAAAAGTCATTGCCATTACCGAAGCCAATGATTTATCAAAGCTAAGTTTAAATGAGTTAATGGGATCTCTCTTAACTCATGAGCTCATAATGCATGAAGGAAAGAAAGAGGAGGACAACAACAAGAAAAAAGGAATAGCCTTCAAATCCACCTTGAAACATCAAGAGGATAAGGAAGATGATTCAGATGAGGATGAGAAAATGACATTCATTACTAGAAAGTTCCAAAGGTTTGTGAAAAAGAAACAAGGCGTATGAAATTTTTTCAGAAAAGATTTCAACAACTGGGATTTTCAAAGAGGAGAAAATCAAAAAAAAATCGGAAGTAACCTACTATCAATGCAACAAACCTGGACATTACAAATCAGAATGTCCAGAACTTAAGAAAAAATTCAAGAAGGACAAGAAGAAAGCTATGATTGCAGCATAGAGAGAAGATAGTAATGAAAGCGACACAGAATCCGAAGTTTGCAAAAATGAGATTGCTAACCTATGCTTAATGGCACTTGGAACGAAAATGAGGTAAATGACGAATCCTTTACATTTGATGAATTACAATTAGCTTTTGATGAATTATATGCTGAATTTAAGAAACGTAGTTTGAAAAGTAATTGTCAAAAGAAAGTAATTTCAAGTTTATCAAAAGAAAATGAATCATTGACTTCCATGATAAATGTTTTAGAAAATGAAGTCATAAAAATGAAAAAGGAAAATGAGATTATAACTGGAAAAGAGTCTTCAATTTTTGAAAAACATAAGTATTGCAAAAAGAAAACGAGTCTTTAAAAAATGAGCAAATTATTTTGAAAGAAAATATTGAAGACTTGAAAAATACTCTTTCTAAATTCACTAAAGGTAGAGAAACTTTAGATAAAATTCCTAAAAATCAAAATCGTACTTTTTTATATAAATCTTTTTCAAAAGTAAAAACTGTCAAAAATGGCTTTGTGTATGCATCTTTTAATCATTCTCATCTCACATGTCATTTTTGTGGTACAAAAGGTCATATTTCACCTTCTTGTCCTATTAAAAGAAATCTTTTTGCTAAAATAAAAAAGATATGGGTCCCTAAGAACATTTCAAGAGTATCAAATTCTAACTTTTATGGACCCAAGAAAAAATGGGTACTAATAGAAAAATCAAATTTTTGTAGGTATGTTTCAAGACAAAATCCAATAATGATAGATGGTATCTCGACAGTACATGTTTGAGGCACATGACTAGAAATAAAGCTATGTTCGCCACACTTCAACCAAAGGATAGCGGATATGTGATTTTTGGCGACAATAGTAAGGGTAAAATCATTGGTGTAGGAAGTATTGATAAAAATCCCTTTCCTATTATTGAAAATGTTTTATTTGTTGAAGATTTAAAACATTACTTGCTTAGCATTAGTCAATTATGTGATAAAGGTTATAAAGTTGTTTTTGAAAAAACTCATTGCACTATTGAAAACACCCTAGAAAACAAAACTTTTGTTGTAGGTTATAGACATGAGAATGTATATGTGTTTGATTTACATGATTTATCTTCTCATTTTAACATTAAATGTTTATCTGCTATAAATGATAATGGTTGGCTTTGGCATAGAAGATTAGGACATGCTCATTTTGATTTAATTTCCAAAATTTCAAAAAATGAGTTAGTCATAGGTTTACCAAAAATTGTTTATGAAAAAAATAAACTTTGTGATGCATGTCAATTTGGAAAACAAATTAGAATTTTTTTTAAATCCAAAAATATCGTTTCAATTACTAGACCGCTTCAAGTCTTGCATATTGATCTATTTGGACCATCTAGAGCATTAAGTTTAGGAGGAAAATTTTATGCTCTTGTTTGTGTTGATGATTATACTAGATATATATGAATATTATTTTTAGCATACAAAAATGAAGCTTTTTATAATTTCTCAAAACTTTGTAAAAGAATTCAAAATGAGAAAAATCTTAATATTTGTAGTATTAGAAGTGACCACGGTAGAGAATTTGAAAATGATGATTTTATTATGTTTTGTGATGACTTAGGAATAGATCATAATTTCTCAACCCCTAGAACTCCTCAACAAAACAGTGTGGTTGAAAGAAAAAAATAGAACTCTTGAAGAAATGGCCCGTACTATGCTTTGTGAAAATAATTTGCCTAAATATTTTTGGGCGGAAGTTGTTAACACTGCATGCTATGTTATAAACCATACCATGATTAGACCTATTCTTAAAAAAACCCTTATGAACTTTGGAAAGGTAAAAAACCTAATATTAGTCATTTGCGTACTTTTGGTTGTAAATGCTTTGTATTAAATAACAATAAAGATAACTTAGGAAAATTTGATGTTAAATCGAATGAAGCTATATTTCTTGGTTATTCTATGTCCAGTAAAGTTTATAGAGTATTTAATAAAAGAACTCTACTTATTGAAGAATCTGTTCATGCTGTTTTTGATGAATCTAACGATATTATTTCCAAGAATTTTGTAAGTAATGATATTGTAAAAAATCAACCAAGTAAGGAGAGTATTTACAAAAAGGAAAATGAAGAAAATCCATTACGCGAACATGAAAAAGAAATGAAAATGGAGAAACTTCAAGAAATATATACTCTTCCAGAAAGTAACTCAAATCTACTAAAAGAATGGAAGTATACTCATGGTCACCCCAAAGACCTCATCATAGGTGATGCGGCGAAAGGTATAAAAACTCGTTCCTCTGTTAGAAATATTTGTGGTGACTTAGCTTTTGTTTCACAAATTGAACCAAAGTTATTTTTAGAAGCTGAAAATGATAAAAACTGAATTTTAGCAATGCAAGAAGAATTAAATCAATTTGAAAGAAATGAAGTTTGGTTTTTGACCCCTCGACCTAAGAATCATCTTGTTATTGGTACAAAATGGATTTTTCGAAATAAAATGGATGAATCTGGAGTTGTTACTAGAAATAAAGTTAGATTAGTAGCTCAAGGCTATAATCAAGAAGAGAGAATTGATTTTGATGAAACTTGTGCACCAGTTACTAGACTTGAAGCTATTAGAATGTTACTTGCTTTTACATGTTTTAAAGATTTTAAATTATATCAAATGGATGTTAAAAGTGCTTTTTTAAATGGGTACATTTCGGAGGAAGTCTATGTTGAACAACCTTTCGATTTTGAAAATCATAAATACTCAGATCATGTTTTCAAACTTTCAAAAGCTTTATATGGCTTGAAACAAGCTCCTAGAGCATGGTATGAAGGATTGAGTAATTTTCTACTTGACAAAGGTTTTTGTAGAGGAAAAATTGATACAACACATTTTATAAAAATCAAAAAAGAAGATATGTTTAAATTTATGTTGATGATATCATTTTTGGTGCTACTAATGAAAATTTGTGCAAAGAGTTTGCTAAAGACATGCAAGGTGAGTTTGAAATGAGTATGCTGGGGGAATTAAATTACTTCATTAGTCTACAAATTAAACAAACTAATGATGGAATCCATTTAAATCAAATGAAATATATCAAAGATTTACTCAAAAGGTTTGAAATGGAATCATCAAAGCCTATAGCAACTCTAATGAGCACATCGATAAAAATCGACAAAGATGAGCAAGGTAAACCTGTAGATGAAAAGAAATATCGAGGTATGATTGGTTCTTTACTCTATCTTACTGCAAGTAGGCCCGACATAATGTTTAGTGTTTATATGTGTGCACGTTTTCAATTCGCACCGAAAGAGTCACACATCACCGCAATCAAACGCATTTTCAGATATCTTGTCGGCACTCCAAATTTGGAATTATGGTATCCTAAGGGAACCACTTTTGAACTTTTTAGTTACTCAGATGCCGACTTTGCGGGATGTAGACTTGACCGAAAAAGCACTAGTGGCACTTTTCATTTTCTTGGACACTCACTCACTTCTTGGTTTTGCAAAAAACAAAACTCAGTGGCGCTGTCAACTACTGAAGCAGAATACATTGCAGCCGCTGGGTGTTGTGCACAATTGCTTTGGATGAAACAACAACTTCAAGATTTTGAACTTCCCTATGATCATATTCCTATAAAATGTGACAACACAAGTGCCATTAACCTTTCAAAAAATCCTATTCAGCACTCACGCACTAAACACATTGAAATAAGGCATTATTTTTTAAGAGATCACATACTCAAAGGTGATATTGAACTCGAATTTGTGCCTACAAATCGTCAATTAGCTGACATTTTTACTAAGCCTCTAAATAAAGAACAATTTTGTTATATTAGAACTGAACTTGGTATAATAAATACTCCAATATAGTGTTTATATTAAATAAAAATAATAATTATTATTATTATAAATAAAATAATAATAATAATAACAATAATAATAAAATTATATACATATATTTTCTCTGTCTCACCCGTTCCGTCTCTATCTCTCACTCACTCTCTCCTTTACTCTCTTTTTTTCTCTTTCTCTTGCTCTCTTGCTCTCCCCTTCTTCCTCATACCCTCAGCCGACTCCATCTCCACCCCTCACCAATCTTTCAAACTCCATCACTTCTCTACCCGAAATCTACATCACAATCTTTACCGATTCATCAAGTTCCATCACCGATCCATCAAGATCCGTGACTGATCCATTAAGATCCATTGCCGATCTACACAAATTTGTCACCGATCTACCCAATCTTCTCCATTTCTTCCGATCATCAAGGTCATCACCAATCAACATGTTAAAATTCTTGTTGCACTGTGTTATATTTTTTTACTTGTTGCATATGCTCCAAATTCTCTTGGATTTGATAATGGTTGCTTCTACCTTGTCTGAAGAAATTGTTTTTATTTTTATTTTCTCCTTTTATGCTAGTGCACTTGGTGTAGTTGTTTATGGCCGGATCTTAATGACCCTTGGTATTATAGATTGGTGATTTGTTTCTTCAAATTTATGTAATTTTTAGTGCATTAATTTAGGGGAAGACTCATATATTTTGAGATTAAAATTATTATAAAAATATATATAAAAAAAGGGCGTGCGTATATTTTGTGCATAATTTTAGAGGGAGTATATATACATTTTTTTTTTCCTTGTCTGCACCAATAAACAAATTTTTTTTGTGTGTGCAAAGACAGAATTTAAAAAAATAATAATAATAACAATAAAATAAAATATAAATAAATACATAAAGGAAGAAATGCTTGCAATTTTATTTCAGAAGAAGAAAATATTACTCGATTACATGTAAATTTTCAGAAGGCTTTACAGATTTTTTCCGTTTCACTTCTCTCAACAATTTTTCATGAGCCTCTTTTGCATGCCTTTCTCTATTTTCGACTTCTGTGAGTCTTGGCATTATAACCGTTGTGTAATATTGCACCGCATTCTCTTACTGTGCATTTTTCCTTTTTAGCTCTTTCTTCTCCTTACACATATTAACCAGTTGTTGTTTTAACAAGCACACCTCATCTCTCCATTGTTGATTTTCTTGTACTCTTGCTTGTAATCATCACGCCATATTGGAAACTGCAGTTATGGCCTTTGTACTAAGAGCCATAGTGTTATTAATAGCGTCGATATCATTTCGATTACCAATAACACTAGAACCCTCATTTATAGACATAGCATGTGCCTGCACCACTGGTACTCTCTCATTTGCCTGCATTACAGGCACTTCATGCAGGTCCGACTCATTGATAGATAAGGTAAGGAATGACATGATTACACAAGAAGCTAAAACAAATTTTTCTCTCAAACACTTGATGATTTCGTATCTTTGCCTATGATCTGTGTCACTTTTTATACACTCCATCGATCCATTACTCGATGCATATCTGCTCAAATCTTTTGTTTCTCAATATTTTCTACGCTCGAGATGCTCCAAAATCCCCACAATGATTCCGACAAGACAGAAGGCCCATTATTTTATTTTTGACCGCTCAGATTATTTTATCAAATGTGTTTTTTTCATCTCATCATCTTTTATTTTGATGATGTCAAAGGGGGAGAAAAAATATGATTTTGCTTTTGAAAATTATATATTGCAGTATGTTGCAGGGTTATCAAATATTTTGTTAATTTTATTTTGTGTCAAATCCATATAAATATTGCCATCATCAAAAAATGGGAGATTGTTAATCATATTATTTAATTTTGATGATGTCTAAAATATTATTCGCAAAACTCTAGATTTTTTAATAAACATATTATTTGACACAAAATATTATCTGTTTAAAATATATATATTTGTTAAATATTATTTAAATAAAAATATTTTTGAAAACTCTACTATTCATTTTTTGAAAAATTAGGCTGATCACTATTTACTTTTTAACAAAATTAAAATTTATTAATTATATTGATTGATTGGTTGTATTATTTTGACAAATTTGGTATTAATGGGTTTTCTTCTTTTGATAAAATTGATATGGAGTGGAATGTTATATTTAATTTAAAATCTCTACAACATATACAGAAAAAGAGTATATATAATTAGATCTATTATAAATATTACCTAAAGGGATTTTACTATATATGCAAATATTTGATTAGAATATTATATATATAATGCATATAATATAAATAGAATACATCTCGTACGTTATTAAACTTTTTACACTACATTAATTATATCATATGGCACTACACTACATTGATTATATCATATTATAATCAAACAAGAAGAAAAATATGGAGTTATATATATATATGTATATATATATACTATAAGCAAGATGGAGCAAATAATTTATTTGTTTAAAAGTTGAGAACTTTGTATTAAATTGTCTACAAAAACGGTGGTTCCATGTTTGAAAAAACAAAAAAAGGAAAAGAAAAAATTTGTCTTACTTTTATCTTTTTAATTATTAACATTTGCTGACTATTTAAAATCAAGAAGCGTGCTTATGTAAGCCATGACATCAAGAGCGTGCTTATACAAGCCATGACATCAAGAGCGTGCTTATGTAAGCCATGACGTCAGCCAGGAGCATCCAACGGGTATATTTTTGTGTATAAATAGAAGTGCTATGTGTGGAGAAAAATCAAGAACTTGAAGAGAAAATTTTCTTAAGCTCCAAAATTCTGAGTACATTGGATTCTGCTATTTCACTTTCAGATCTAAGTCTAGCCTTTGTTCTTACACTTTCATATTTACTCTTTGTGAGAGAATTATTGTAAAAGAGGGGTTAAGTACCACTTATTCTTATTTCTTATTTTTTTGAGAGATTTTGTAAGGGTAAGGCATTTATTGTTGAGTGAGGCTCAATAGATAAGAGTAAGTCCTATGCCAAATTCACAAGCTTGGTGGTGTATTTATTCAATTGATAGTAAAGAAATTCTCAAGGAGGTTCTTTGGGGAGTGGACGTAGGCCTAGCGTACCGAACCACTATAAATTATAGTGTTTGATTTTCTCTCCCTATCTCTCTTACTTTTATATTGATAATTATTATTCTGTTTTTTTATTTATTAAAATTCTAAATATTGTGTTAATTTTAATATTGTGAAATTTTTAATAACCCAATTCACCCTCTCTTAGGTTGCCTATCTGGGATAACAAAAAGTTTCCCACAGACGGCGCCAACTGATGATACTGGGTGCTCAAGATAGAATGGGTAGGATTGATCTGCACTTCCCAAACCGTTGCTCGAGTGTCGGGCTCGCAGAGAGACCTGCACAAGAGTTCAACGGGGAACGGGGAATCCCCCAGTGAATCCTCCGACGATCAAGTTAAAGAAGAGAGAGAGTGATGGCATATAGAGATAGGATGGTGATAGAGAACTTAACATTTTCTTTGTCTTGGAAGCCTAATTATATCATTTGCTCATCATTTCCTTGTCCACTTCGAGCTGTCATGTTGGCCGAAAGTCTATGTTCTAGCTTGCCTTGTTCATGGTGAGGCTGTTCTGTTCCGACGTGAAGGGTTATCGTAATAAATGCTGCAGGGAAACTCATTAATGGCTAATGTGTGATGTAATAACTCTGCAGGATCTTTGTCTACTGATGTGGCTGGTTATTCACTTGCCAAGTGTTTAGATGTCATTGGTGCTTAGTGTAACGTTGGGTTCCAAGGATGTTGGGCTTTAGTATTTGAATCATGGATTGAGCCTTAAGTGATGGGCCATATCCTTTATGGGCTTACCCATGTCATTCCATAAATGAAATGTAACTTTGAGAAAACCCTCTGAAAAATATCATATATGGAACCTAACATACATCACAAGAACAAAAAAAAACCTAAACTTCTAAATCCTTAATCAAAAAATACCACAAATTCTGAAAAACCCTAAATCTATAACACAGAGATGCAAAAATCTCAAATAATCTTAGATCTGTAACATAAAAATCAAAAAATCCGAAGTATTCAAACAATTTAGGCATAAACACAAAACGTACATCACAACTCTTACATTTGTAGCTTGATTTTTCTTGCTATTTCGTGTGAGTTGACTTCACTTTAATCGTTATCCTCTTTAATCGTTAACCATTATCCCAATTGAGAACCAAAATTAAAACCTTAGAAAACTTTCTCCAAATCTTCTTTCAATTGTGACATGTGAAAATGAAAATTGTGCAGACGAAACCTAAATATTTAAGGAAGGACAATTTTGACTTTTCAACACAAGTCGTTAATGGAATCAGTATTGCAAAAAAATCAAAAATCACAAGAGGGGAAAGTGAGTATTTGCAAACAATAAAGGGATAAAGTGTAACCGGCCTAAACCACATGGAAGTAAAGAGGATTTTTCTCTTAAAAGAAAGGTCAAAATAACTATGCAAAACTATAAAACTTATTATAATTTTTACAAACTTCAAAGAAGGTCAACGTAAATTACCTTTTTTTATTGATTGATGACAACTGTTACCCTCAATATTAGAGTTCTTCCTTAATTTTGAAAAATGGTAATTTAAAAGGACAATGGAAGTATATTAGATTCTTGTTACCTCGGGGTTTAAAAATAGTTACATGTACGTGTATTTTATTTTTGTGTGCAAAGAAATTAGGATTTAAAATAGGATTTCTTCAGTAAAAAATTAAGTTTTTTTTTTTTTTTTTTTTTTTTTTTGGGTGTGTGTTTAAAATTATGATTTGTTTAATTCGGCAACTCAATTCGCATTTACCTATCAATTTGCCCAATCTGCTCGGTTGATTTTGAAACTATGGGTAGTCGGATGGAGATAGAATTTTTTTAATCCAAACCCCATTTGGACGAGTGACGGATGACATGCAACTCACCCAACACTGACCCGTGAACACTCTTAGCTTCTAGTGATTACTGGGTAAAAAGTGTCAATAAAATGTTCATTAAGCACTAAGCATACTTTGTGTATAGTTTATATGATTTTTGATTATGTAAATAATATATGTATAATTAGCTTAGCGCTGACAACTGTGTGAGTTTGCTGGTTTAAATGGGTAACAGGTCAAAGGAGTATTTAGTCCAGAAATATCCATTTAGGTAACGGGTCAGGCCATATTTGGGCCATTCATGGCTTGACCCCGCCCAACTTTCTTTCTTCTTTTTTTTTTTTTTTTTTTTTTTTCATGTGTGTGTGGAAGGCATGCCTTTCACTGGTTTTGTTTCTAAAACATAACCACCTACTATAAATAAATGATTATTTCTTTTTAGCATAACTTTCAATGGTTTTACTTCAAAACAAATTATCCATATACTGTAATATGTACACACACATATATATATTTCAAAGGTGGAAAATGGGCGGGTTTGGACAAATCAAAATGGGTTTTGTATTTAATAAATGGGTTTAAACGGGTTGAGTTGAATTGGATATGGGTTTGACAAATGAACCCACGAACCCATTTACTTCATCTCTCTTTTCTTCTTTTTTTTAATTTTAATTTCTTACATTTTATAAAAAAATTATTTTTTGTTTTTTAATTTTTTTTTATGATGACAATGGCAGATCGGAGATGGCGGTGGAGTGGCGACGGTGGTGGAGGTGGTAATACTGGTGGAGATGAGGTAGTAGTCGTAGAGTGATGGTAGTTATTTTTGACATTTACTTTATTGAACTCATTTTTTTAATATACTTAATTTTTTTTTTTTTTTTTTTTTTTTGCAACATAAAAAATGTAAAAAAATAATTTTTAAAGAGTTACATATATATACATACAGTCTTGTATTAAAAAAAAAAATCTAAATTTTATTTTTCAAATTAGCATATCCATTTTTACAAAAAGGTTTGGGTTGACTTAAAATTTTAGATCTAAATCGTGATTAAAAAAAATGCAATGCATATAGCAATTCCGGTTTTGACCTGACTCTTGTTATATTTTGGACTCGGGCTTATGGTTTCTAAATGTTGTTCATTGTTGTTTTTCCCCTTATTCCTCCTTAAATGTGGTTATTGGATTGTAGTTGTGTATTTGGAACATGTTAGTTGCTTGATTTTCCAAACCTTTGTTGCCTAGTTTTTTGCTCCTCTGCTCCAGCGACCATTCTTACGCTCGAAGAGGCTTTGCAAACTCTTAGTATTTTTGCAGACCTACAACTACTGGAAGAGTGTATTTTACGCTCGGGCAACGTTTCTTACGCTCGTGCGGGTGGGCGCTCAAGCGTCCAATCTTGAGCTCGAGCGATGTCTTTCGTCTATAGAACTTCTGAAAGTGTACATTCTGCGCTCAAGCTTCACTTCTCACACTCGAGCGGAATAATGTGTTTGACGCTCGAGCGTCACTTCTTACGCTCGAGTGGACTGTGTGTATATCAATTCGTAATAGCCACTTTTTTACATCACTTTTTCATTTATTTCTCTCTCTAAAACTCTCCAAAACCCTAGATCTTGAGTTTCTCTCTCTAACACTCATCCTCTCTCTATATTTTTACCTAGATCCATTGAGTTCTCCACCCTGGTGTCTTTGAGAAAAAGGTGGAGTGTCTCAAGATCTTCATTTCGATCTAAACAAAGTTGGGTTTGAGCATCTTTGGAGTTTCATTCTTGCCTTGCTTGTCTTTTCTCTTTGAGGTAGGGATTTTCTACACTTTTACATGGTTTTTAACTTAGTTATTCATTGTTGTGTAACAATGATGAGATATGGGAGTGTTATGGACAAACATAGGGTTCGAGTATAAAATCAAAAGAGGGGTTCTAAAGATGAATGTGTTATAAAGGGTTATGCGGTTTGAATATGAATTTCTATTGTGACAAAAATAGTAGATTTTGACCTTTGGGTTGATATTTGGGGAAATGGAGCTTGTCCTAAAATGGTTCAAATATTTCTGTGTATAAATAAATGGAATTGATGTTGTAAATATGAAATTAGATGAATGTTGATATAAACGGTGGAGTTGGATATATATTACCTCACACTTATAGAAATTTGAATAAATTATCTGTCTTGAGATTGAATATCTGTTTAGAAATATTTGTATTGGGCTATCGGTGAATGATAGTTATGATTGTTGTAGAAATTGCATGAGGATTAGATGAATTAAAACTAATCTATTGTTGGTTGTCATTGAATATGACTATGTTTTAAATACATTATATATGTACGATGTTTGGAAGGAGAAAGAGGATGTTCTCTATATTTAGGAGGAGATATGGGATGGACTCCATTGAAATTAAGTTGGTCGGAGTGTCCTGAGTGAAAGTCCTGAAACCACACGTATACATGGGTGCCAATCCCACGGATAAAATTTTCGTAAAATGATATATTGAAGTGTTTGCGTGGTAATTGTGTTGATTGGAGAACTACTGAGTTGTGTTCTCAGTTGGGTTGTTAAAAGATAATGAAATTAGCTCATGAATTGAAATGAACTTAAAGAAAATGAATTAAGATATGAACTTGGTACTTTATGATTATATAAAATGTGAATGTTTTGTTACAGGTAATATATATGCATATTGTACTTATATCTTTGTTAAATCTTATATATTGTATTGGGTTTTGGCTTACCCTATTTGGAAAAAAATCATTTTCAGATATTGGTGATATGCCTTCGCCAAGGCAATAGTATGGAGGGACATTTGGGAGCAAGAGCTTCTTTCTTTTGTTGTATTCTTTTATATAGTCAAGGGCTTTAATTATTTTGAGTTAGGCTTACTTTTATTGTAACTTAGCAATGACTTAGAAAGATGTAAGCCTATAATACATATGATTACCTGTTTAGTTTTCAGTTCTCTTATTATTGTAACACATGTTGTACATTCAGGATGAACAGTTTGTAAATGTATATCGTATGCATTATCTTTTGTATACGAATTTTGATGAATTAAGGCATATTATTTCTATTATCATTCCGTTTATGAGTTGTATTTATTGTATTATTTGAGAGGTGTTACAATACAACCTTTAAAAAAAAAAGATAAAAAATGAGAATAAAATCAAGAAGAATATCTTTTTCTTAATGATTAGAATTTAAATTCAAAAGAAAAGAAAACGAGAAAAGAAAAAAGAAAAAGAACATTCAATAAAAAAACCAAACCCAAAGATATCCATATCAGACATATTTATTTTTATGAGTTCTATGAAGATTTATAAATGTGTCTGAGTGGAGAGAGCACAGAGAGAACATGAATATTATAAATAAAATATAGATAGAAATTGACAAACAGTGAACATGTAGTTGAGTGGTTGCCAATGTTATTTGGCAACTTAAGATTTTAATCCCAAAAAAAAAATTAAAAATTATTATAAATTATCACATATTTTCTTTACTTTTTTGAACATATTTTTATAAAAAAAAATTAAAAAATTAATTAAAATAATTAATTTTTAAACAAAACCTAACAAGTCACACGGACCATTAACAACCTGTTCAAACCCATACAAGCAAACCAGTTTCAAATCATTATTACCCAATAATGACCCGTTTGATAAACAAGCAAGTATGAACCCACATATTACGGGTGGATATTGGCGGGTTCGGATTAGGATTGCTACCTCTAACTTAGTTGCAGCTAATGTTTTAGATGGAAAAGAAAAAAGTGTCCTTTTATTCTTTTTGCTTTTGAAATTTGATTTTTGACTAAGTTTGAAGACTTTAAGTATTTGTGTTTTGGATGGATATTTTAATAAAACTAGTGATTGGATATCCACATTGCACGCGGTATGTAATTTTTTTTTATCAATTATTAATATTGTAATTATACATATCTTTTAAATTGGTGTGTGATATATATATGAAATATGAAAAATTGTATGGGTAAATTGATCTGTATCTAAAATATAACTAAGTAAGAAATGAATACATACTCGATTGAATAATTTAAATGATAAATAAGAGAATTTTTAAATATAAACATTAATTTATAATTAAATTGTTGAGATCATAATCTTATTTTAAACAATAAACAGGTCCTTTAAATATAGTATTACATAAATCTTTTTCTATCGACTTCTCATTTCAATTTTTCATAATCCGTACATGTAATATAATTAAAAGTATTAAATTAATTACATAATTACGCAATTTTGTTTAATAGTTTATCTCATAATACAAATTTATTAAATGCACTAATACATATTATTTGCATATTATTAGTGTACGAATACATTAATATCAATATGTAATATGTTTTTATACATTAGAATTGTTGAGTCTCGTTTTCTGTTCCATGAATATTTTACATGATGAAAAATATAATATTAGTCATTAGTATATTTTCATTTATGTAGAAAATGTGAAATAATTTTTTTAAAGAAAATGAAATAATATTGTATTTAATATTTCAATTGATATAAGAATTTCATAATTATTTTCACAATATTTATAGATCCATACTTATAATGTTTACAGGGTTACTTTCATAAAACTGCCAAGTTACATAATTTATTATGTCATCTATAAGTAATCAACATATGACAAAAATTGATCGAAACTTTTTATTTAATATATTTACGTTATGTGTCATTAAGTTGCTAAGATAATGTTTGAGCATCATTTATTTTTTCCTTATAATTTGACTAAAATGTGTACATTAGGCATATTGTTTTTCTTGAATTTTTCAATAGATAGGAGAATTCTTGCTTCAGTTCGTCTAACTTTACTTTGATAGTATGTTGCAATAGATCTTCTGTAATTTTTATTTCATCATCTTCTTAATTTTTTTCTTGCTCACCATTATAATTCACTGTAATAAAAATATGTTAATGAGTAAGAGTTTGACGCGATATTATATTGTTATGAATTTCAAAATCCATTTTCTCTCAATATTGTGATTTTTTCTGTGAGGACAAAAAAGTACAATTATTTTCATTAGGGGCGTGCATAGTGTGGTTCGAGTGGTTCAAGAGTAAAATTATAAACTGAACGGCGGATTAGCCGATTTGCGAATTGACAAATTGTAGTTTGAGTGGTTTTGGACGGATTAGCGAATTGAAGAATATTTTATCCAATTATCAAGCCTTTGCATAATATATAATACAAATTAATTTTACATAATATTTTTCATATATATAACTACCAATTTGTAATAAATTGTACATATTAAATCTCTTTCACACTCATTTTTATTTTGATATTTCATTATAGGTTGAAAAATATGTATGTATTAACTATAACGGAGCAAAACAAGGCAGTTTCGAAAGCGAATTATAAATTTTAAAGTTTAAACTGCGGTTAGCAAATAGAGTGGTGTGAATTGATGTAAATCAGTACAGTTTTAATGGATTTGACGGTTTTTTGCACAACTCTAATTGTCATGATTGAGTTATTTTGCAAAGTTTTGATTTGTTATTGAAAGTGTTTGTTGCGGACACTTGTTTGTATAGCATGTATGTATATATGTATTAAACATAAATTGATAGGAAAATAATATACAATTCTGCAGTTTGTTTCCTAACGAATATAACTATATTAATAAAGTGATACATATTAGAAAATTAAAGTATTTAATGGTAATATAACATTACAAATTGACAATATAGGAATACAATAACATATGTAAATTTACATTTATATTTTTTATATATGTATTTATATATGTAGACATTGACATATATAAGATATCACAAAAGTAATGTATGAAATGTTTTACAACAATATAATACATGTAACAATGAAGAGTTAATTATTCATAATTAAATAGTTGGTCATAGTATAGATATTTAGTGTTATATTTTTCTGTGTATGTATCATTTTTAATTTGATTATTAGATTCACATAAAAATTGAAAGGAATTTGTGAATAATTTGTGCAAAATTAGAGATTAGTGAAAAAAGATTTAAAATAAAAAAATAAAAAGAGAAGTTTTATAGTGTTTGGTTTGATTTATTTTTTCAAACTTTTTTTTTGAATTTTTTGGTTTTCATTTTTTTAATCTTTGAAAAACTCACTTAATTTAATGTTTTTTAATTTTTAATTTTATTTTTAGATTTAGATTCGCTTAATCTAAATACACTTAGAAAATAATTTCTTGTGTATTTTTTTTGGAAAAAAATATTAATATTAAATAATAATAAATAATAATAACAAAAAAATATAATAATAAAAAACAGTACATATTTGAATTTATAATTTTTTTTCCTCAATATTTTACTTTTTAATTCTATTTAGATTATTAGATAGTAGATTTTCATATAAAAGTATAATTTAAATATAAAATTTGAAGAAATTTTAGCATCTTTAATTACAAAACTGAGAAAATATGAAAAATCAAAAACTAAAAAATATATTTAAAAAATAAAACCAACGAAAATGATTTTTATTTAAAATTTTGATATCATACGTTAGTTATTAAAGTACCATGCAAAATTTTACAATTCATAAAATATAATTTAAATAAAAATAAAGTATATCAAAAATAACCTAAATTTTTTTTAAATACAATACAAATCTCTGTTTTATAAATGCATATGCTTTTCTCTGTTTAGATTTGAATGAATGCATGTAACTTTAATATTCAATAAAAATTATTCACAGTGATTTAATCCATGATGGACAATTGTAAATATTATGTATATTGAAGTAGACACAAAAAATAAAAAAAAAAAGAGCAATCAGTGTGTTTGGTTTCAGTTTTTTAAAAATTGAGTTTTTTATTTTTTGTATTTTTTGTTTTTAGTGAATATTTTTAAAATTTTAAATAATTTTTTAAATTTTTTAGATGCTCCTTACTTAGATGTATCTAAATACTAAAATATTTATGAAAAATATTTTTAAAAATTAATAAATACACAAAAAATACGAAAAATTTACTGAATTTTTGTATTTTTTGGTATTTAGTGTATTTTTAAAAGATTTTTTCAAAAATATTATACTTTTTAAGTGTATTTATGTTAGATGTGTCTAAAAATTTAAAAATTACTTAAAATATTAAAAGAAATTCATTGAAAACATTAAAATATGAAAAATAAAAAAGTAGAATTTTCTGAAAATTGTTTTCTGAAAATCAGAACCAAACAAGCTAAATAGTTTTTTGTTCAATTATCATCGATGGAAAAAATAGAGAGACGATTTTTTTTATTTATTTATAAGAAATGAGACAGTTTGTTTATATTTATATAAGATTCTTGGAATATATCGTTTTTGAGTGTTTAGCTCCAAAAATAAAGAGATAATTAGTTTATATAGGACTCTTCATGACATTTTGAAAATATAGTAAATTTGAGAGTGTAAAATTGAGATTTAAAAAAAGTAAAAAAATATGAAAGTTCTTTACACTTTTATAATAATAGTAGATGATGCAAAATACCAAGCAGTCAAAATTATGAAGTGGCTCAGCCTATTACTAAAATTACATAAAGGTGGAGTGCAAATGGTCCAAATCACAAGAGTGGTGAATTTTTTCTAATATAAATTTTAGAGTAGAAGTTTAGAAAAATATAATGGGGGTGTAAGGGTAATACAATCAAAATTGATATAGATAGTGTGCAGACGCAAAGATAAATAAGATAAAATATGTATATTTAGTGTAAGAAGAGATAATAATATTATTCTTTCATCTATATGACTAACGAATTACAAATGAAAAGAAAATAAGTGTTATGTGAATTACAACATTAAAAAAATTCAATATAATTTTGCCAATTTGTGAGACTTAATGTATTTTTTTTCTAAATCTTAAGAGAAGTTAGTATAATTTACCCTAAATTTTATGTTTTGTTTTTTTTTATTTGGTAGATTACACCTTTTATCTTCAAACTTTCACTAAAAGTTTACTTTGATCTTTTATCCTCTAATTATAACAATTAAATTGTCAAACATCAACATACATTTTACTGTAATCATCCTGTCATCTCACCATAAAAATTTTGAGTAATAAAATGAAATTTAAATAAAAATTAAGAGGTAAAAAATTCAATTTCTTTAATACCCTTAAAATGTACTCAATTGAGCACTTTTTAAATTTTTACCGATAAATTATAGGAGAATCACATTAAAACACAAATTGAAGTATGATGAAACATAGAGAAATTCTAGTGAAAGTTTGAAGTAAAGGTATAGTTTATAATTATTACTTTTTTATTTGTATAACCTTACTCCAATGAAATTTACTCCAATAACCTTACTCCCACAAATTCTATAAAATTATATCTATTTATGTATTTATGTATTTTTTTTTTTATATTCGTAGCATAATTGATTAATATATTGAGGGAGCATCGCACGCCAAGTGGTCCCCTACACACCACAACAAACCTTCCCCAGTCGGGCTCGGCCTCGGAGTGAACAATTCTAATTCCCAAATCTCTCAAAAAACCCCCAAATTGTCGGAAAATAAAAACTAAGCCCAATGCACATAAAAGGCACCACCACGTGCTGACAAGTGTCGGCACCACAACTGTAAATTTTATACTCTTATTTATTATATGCCAAATAAAAAAAATGGATAAATTACTTACAAATAATTTTTTTTGCTTAAAATATTCTTTTATAACTTTAAAAACTACAGTACATTCTTTCGAATTTTTAATTACATTACAAAAAATTTATTTTTTTAATAAATTATTAAGTCAATTAATAATATCAAAAATATATTACAAAATTTTGATAATTTTATTGTTTAATAGGAGAGTAGTCAAAAATTTTATTTTTTTTGTTAATTATGTTAAATAAAAAAATTTTGACAATGGAATATTTGTAATTTTTGAAACTATAAGAGGCAATTCATATTTTATGAAAATTTCAAAGATATAGCCATAACTAACTCATAAAAAAAAGGAAAAAGTTAGGGATCATGAAAATTTTGTCATGAAAAATTTATGATCCTTGGATTACCTTGATTAGTATGTGGTGCTTTATTCTAAGTGTAATCCAAGGGTCACAAAACTTTCATGATTATTTTCATGAAAAAAATTTCATGATATCTAGCATTACTGTAAAAAAAAAAATTAAAAAAACATATATCAAAAGGTAAATTGTACAAATAGTCCCTAAATAATAGCAAGTAGCTCATTTTGATAGGTCTGAATTGCCTTTGTTGTTCGCGCTATTTGACCTAATCATGAGTCTTGTTTCTATTTATTTTGTATGATTTTTCGTGTATATCATTCATAAATAAAAAATAAATCGATCTAATAATTATAATATATTCAATTTATTATGCTTGTTATAAAAAATATAGTTGGTCTAGTTAAAAAAAAAATATACATATAGTCTATTTTTTAAAGATAAATATAATAAATTAAATATATTATATTTATCAAATTAATTTAATTTTATGTGTGAATAATATATGTAATAAGTCATACATAATAAATAATTTAAATTATCAAAATAAAATTTATGATGAGATTGTAATCTTCTCTACCTACCTAGTTATCTCAAAGGAAGAATTCCACGTGCTATTTACTTGCCTGCAAACCCTATGATGGTAGGAGCCTTTTCTTTCTCTAGCTGTTTTCTTTGCTTTAAATTATCAAAATTTGTCTTTCAAAGGTGGTGCTTGGGAAGCTAAATTTAGATTCTTTTCATTAAAATTTATAAAAGAATAAAATAAATTAAAATAATTAATAAAAAAAATTATATTAAATTTATAATTATTTTATTTTTTTCTCACAAATATCACATTTAATTATAAAAAATTTTACGTTCTTTCCAAACAAAAAAATTAAGATTGTTTGGGGTGTCTTAAATAAGTGTACTTTTTGTTTTTTTAGACTAAAAAATTGAGAAAAAAAATATGGATGTTTGGGTTAATTTTTTGACTTTTATGGAAAAATATGTATTAAAAAATTGTATAAATTAGTGTGTAGGGAAAAATTAGGATTGGGAGTTGTGCAGCCGTAATTTTTTATTTTTGGTGAATAGTGAAAACTTTTTCACTTTTTAAGTAACTTTTTAACTTTTTGACTTTTTTTTAACTTACCAAACTTAGCCTTAGGCTACGAAAATAGCAAAAAACTAAAATATCTTACTAAAATAGGCAACTTCTCAAACGAGGCCAAAATATCACTAAAAAATTAATCAAACCCTTAATTCTTTTAATAATATTAATTTTATATCTAAATTATTTAATTTTGCATCAATTTTATGTGAGATTTCAATAGAAATCTAAACCGAAGATCTTAAGTCAAATCAATAGAATAAAATAATAACAGTCACTTATCTGATGCCATTGATGGTGGTAATTCAAATAGTAAACTTCTTGATGGTTATTGTTTTCTGCTCTAGAACTCTACTCTCGTTATCTCTCACACACCGTTGGAAAAAATATGAGATGGAGGTTAGGATTGAAGTGAGAACCTCAACCACATATTTATAAAATCTCAATCCCATATTAGTTTATCATAAATAATGGAATTATAAGTGGGCCTAAACTAGTCTTTACACATGTGGTTCAATCTATACTCCTTTAGTACACATAGCATGACTAAAGTATGTGATATTAGAGATGTGTCCATGACCCAGCCAAATTTCTATATGTATCATAATTTAATGGGTCAAACAAATACCATTCATACTTTATTTAACAATATACAATATATAAATATTTGATCTATGTAGGCCCACTTACAAAAAATTCCTTATATTTTACCCTTTTATCAATTGTCATCTATGAGTAAACAGAAGTTGCTAATTTGGCAACCAAATTTCATTTGACCTTCCCAAACTATTCCCAATTAGATCTTAAATCCTAAACCCTAAATGAAAATTGAGGATCTAATTGATATTTTAGATATAATTTGTGGGATAAAATGAAATTTTAGTGCCACGTCAACAACTTCCTTTTAATTATAAATAGGAGGTAATGGCGAGATAAAATTGATCAAAAATCAAATAAAATTGATATTCTTAAAAGAGTAGAAGTTGAATTAATTTTTAAATAATAATTTCTTAAGCGAAATGATATTTTCTCCACTTGATTTGAGACTGAGGTTAACATTTTTTTTGTGTGTATATTTTTTACAAGACAATGAGGGTAAGGGGCTACATTGAAGTAATGTGCAAAATTTAGGAATATAATTGATACAAATTAAAAATTAAGAACCAAAATAAAATAAGTTTGATACCTTAGGTGTCGTTTGGCAAGGGCTCTTTGGAGCTTTTTTAGCTCTTTAAGCCACAAAAGACAGAATAGGCTCTTTGAGCCACAATAGACGAAATATCACATCCAACCCATAATCATTACACTCTTCTCTCACAAAAAAAGTCAAAAAAGCTAAAAAGTCAAAAAGTCCTTCCCAAACCAAACTTTTGAGCCCTGACTCATATAGCCAAAAAAGTCAAAAAGTCAACCCACTTTCCAAACGGAGGCTTAAGGATGATTTGTATAATTATATATACAAATCCAGAACTTCTAAAGTGATATTTTGAATGATTGAAATTTAATTCTACAAAAGTTAAAAATACAATAGTACTAAATTGAGGATAAAATAATATTGATAATCACTTTTAAAAAAATTCAACTACACAAAAATTTATTCTGAGATAATTCTACCAAAAATAGGATTTGGAGACATGTAAGAATAGAATATCTGCCCTAGCACCACAAATATGGCCTTATTTGGCATGAGTTATTTTAGTTAAATTAAATTATAAAGAAAAAAAAATATTAATTTAGTTAATAAGATAAAATGTCACATTTAAATTATAATTATTTTAGTTTTTTTCTTACAATCATTAAATCAAATATAAAAAAATTAAAATTTATCTTAAATATAATTTTTTTGTCAAATTAAAATATTTAAAAAGTTAAAAGTCAAGTTAAATTAACTGTTCAATTGAGAACTAAAGATATTCTATTTTTTTTCTTAGTAACGATACATTTCCTTAAAAATAAAACTCTAAACACAGCTCTATAAACTTCGTAATGAAAATTATTTTTATCAGTGGAACCCACACCATTAGAGCTCTACCATTAAAACTTCCAAACATTTTTTTTTTCTTCTGTGTTTTTCACCAAAGTTATTGGCCTCGTAAATTCTCCAAACCCCCCCCCCCCCCCCCCCAGCTGAAGCGGCGCGTGCTAATGACGTGCTGTTGTTTTTATGTTTTTTATTTTATTGTTTTGTTAGCTCACAAATGTTTAGAATGAAATAGAGAAAAAGTTAAGGGGAAAAAAAAATTTATAAATTTATTTAGCTAAAAAATTGTGAAAAGTATAAAAAAAATTAATTTTCTTGTATCACTCATATTAATATTATAATTAATTTTTAATTTCTTACAAAAATATAAAAAAACATAAGAAAATTTGAATGAATGTGTAAGTTATCTATAACTAAATTTTTAAATTTTCATCTTAATCAAATGTTTTAAAATATATATATAAATTTTTTTTATTTCTTTTCTTTCACTTTCACTTTCACTTTCAGTCAAATTTTCTTTCTAATCAATCAGAGTCTAAAGTAATTAGTGAGAAAGGTAGGAAAGTGTAGGAAAAAAGCCAACACCAATCTCAACCGGAGATGACTCAAGCTTATTTAAAGTTAAAAGGCAATAATAATAATAATAATAGTAATAATAATAATGAGGGACTTTATAAATTTTTTACACTTTTCTTATTTATTTAAAAAAAAAATCAAAATTCATAACTTTCTTAGGGTTAAGTAATTTTTTATTTTTTAATTTAATTAGGGACATTTTTTATAATTTGTTTTATCTAAAATTCATAACTTTCTTGATCAAAATAATTTGTATTTCTTCTAATATTTACTTCTTTGCTTGACCCAAATCAACTAATATCCCTTTGATTCACACTTTTAGCAAAAAAAATAATAAATAAAAAATATAATCTACTAAAAAAATAAAATAAATGTCCATTACTAATGTCATGACCCGAACCCGCCCCTGTAAGTTAAGGTCATAACCGGCTAGTAATTATAAAAATACCTACGACCTCAGACAAAACCAAACATACATTATAATAGTAAAGGGGGCCAAACAGAAGCAGTTTTAAAGATTTTGTCTATTGAGCTGTGCTTACATGCATGGCATACGAAAAACATTTTCCACATATGTAATAATAACTCACACCATAAATCAAAATAAACATCTTGTTCATCTAGGATCATACAAATGTATGGCCAGCCAAACAGAAGGTCTATATACATAGGTGATCGAACGGATCCACCAAAATAGCAAAAGGGGTAAAACAAAAGAACAAAAATAAAGTCTCGTGCATGAGACGTTCAGACTGACTTCACAAAAACTTGAACTCCTCTCACATTCTTCACTGAGGTTGGGGTTGGATATCTCTTTGTTCACCTACATATATATAAATAAAAGCGAGCGAAAGTCCAGTGAATAATACCAAAGGGGTTAGATGAATGAGATTCACATTAAGTCATATTAAGTATATCAAACTTGTGAATTTCATATACAAATGGCCTTAGGCCCATTTTAGATCCTTATTAAACATATCAAACGACCTCAAGCCCACTACATAATTTTGTCAAGTTTATCAAATAGCATTGGGTCTAATTCATATCCAACAGCCTCGGGCCCATTATATATATATATATATACACATTTCATATTCAAGATCATGATCACCTTTTTGGTCAAACGGCCTTTGGCCCATTACGTTCATATTCAAACGACCTTTGACCCATCAAAACATTTTAACATACTGAACTTGTCAAATGACCTCGGGCCCAATTCATATCCTTAGCAAAGCCTTATACAAACATTAGGCAAATCAAATACTCATTCACAATTCAAATCAGCAAATCCATGAAACTTGTACAAAACTAGCATTTGGAAAATGACATACTTGAAGGTATCTTTACTAAGATATTACTCACAGTGTTCTGCCGATAGATTTGTCCTCATGCTTGACCTTACACATTTCATAATACATTGGGTCATAAGCAATTCAATCTGTTCTTAACTTATTTATTTCTCTCAGGTCTCTTTCTTATCCATTTAGTTCATTTATAATGTTCAATGCATGCCTAAGAGTGCTTATAAATTAAAGAGAGCGGAAAACGGAACATAAAACAACTCTTCAAAATTTATGAAATAGGGTTTTTTGCTCGAGCATAGCTTTGGTCGCTCGAGCGGCCTGTAAAACTCTATAAAAGTATTAGTTGCATGAATTTTACGCTCGAATGAGACTTCTGATGCTCGAGCGAGGAGTCTTGCAAAATAAGGTTCACTCAAGCGCAAGATTTGCCACTGGAACCATCGTGCAATTCTCTGCAAAACTTTTTCGGGCTAAATTTTCACACTCGAGTAAAACTTTCTTCGCTTAAGCGAACATGTCGAATTCTGGAAAATCCAGAATTCTGTTTGAAGTTCAAAACATACTCCTAAAGGTTCAAAGCTTGCAAATTGGCACCAAAACATGGAAAAACATTGCTTAACATATGAACATAGGTAATTTGAAGCTAATTGTCCAAAATCACGATCCATTTCCCATATTATTTCAAATTCTTCCTGATAATTTCAAAACTTATACAACCAAGCATCATGCCTTCATGAATCATGCGTGCATGCAAAATATTGACTCTCATTCCATTTCAATGGCACAATTGATGCTCAAAATCATGAAGCTCCACAAAATTATGCACGCATGTGTGATTTGGCCCTCAATTCGTCATGTTTAATATGCTACATGCTTGATTATACAAATTCATGGCAACTCTTTACATGCATGATTATATTAACTTCAATTTCATCTTAGACAACTCAAATCTCATTCTTAGCTTCATTTTATTTTTGAATTCACATAACCATGATCTTGGTTAGAGTTTAATTACTCACCTAAAGCTTCAATTCTTCCAAATTTAACTAATCTCTTTAGCCTACTTGAGCCTAGCTTCCAAATTCCCAAGCTTTGAGTCAAAATCTACAATTTGTGCCCTCTCTCTCTTTAGAATCGTCCCCCTCTCTCTCTCTCGAGTGTGATTCAGCCAAATATGAGAAAAGGGGTTCAAATGTGAGCCTATACATTAATCTCCCATGTATTTATAAGCTAGACTAATCAACATTTCTAATCCAAGCTTAGTGTTAATCAATTAAGCTCAATTAAGAACTAAATTAATTTAATTATTTTGATACGAATCAATTTTTAATCAAATTTCACCATAGGGTTTAAAAATCACGCTTAACACAATGGCACCGCCAATTTCAATTTTTGTCGCCCCTACTACCTTCAATTTTCAAATTATAGCAGTAAATTGGACAAATTTTTCCTACGATGAACAGATATAGATTCAAAAATATAATTAATTACATAATTATCATCCAAAATCATATTAAGCACATAATCACAATCATAATTAATGTTAATTAACATAACACAGAACATGATTATCACAACTAATATGAGATAATTAATTGAAGAATGATAATGATTTTTTTGTAACCATAATGGGTATTTTCATTGTGAAGGAAGATGGGGGAGAGGGCACATAATTATTTGATTTTGATCCGCTAAGAGAGAGGGAAAACTTCAACTTTTAAAATGTGTATTGATAGAGAGAAGTACATGTTATTTTTGTTTTATTTGATGAGAGTGAAAAAAAAATAGTTACAATAATTTTTTTTAGACATGTAGTCAGAAAATTATGTGATTTTGGATTAAAACTGTTATTGCTATTTTGTTTTTATCCAAATTAATAAAAACGGTATTATACATATCACTTTTTAAAGTGGGCATGGATTTTTTAAAAAATAAAGTGAAATTAACAAAATATAAAGATAATTTCACCCTTATCTTTTCCAAACTTAAAATTAGATTAAGATGTTAATTAAAATATAATTAAGGATTGATCTAAAATATAATTAAATTAAAATATAAATTAAATAATAATTAAGGATTAATCTAAAATATAATTATATTAAGATGTTAGAAATTATAATAAATAATTAAATATTTAGAATTATTTTTTAGTAAATTATAATTAAATTAAAAAGTTATCAATTATAATAAATAATTAAGAATTTAGAATTAATTGAGATTTTAAATATAATTATATTAAAATTAGATTAAAAAGTTAGGAATCATAATAAATAATAAATAATTTATGATTAATTATAATTTAATGTTAGAAATTATAAATATTATGTATAAGAGAGGAAAGGGAAAGAAAATAAAAATATATATACAGGATTTGAGATTTTTATAGGTATTTCACATTTGTAATTAATGGGCAATATTTGAACCATAGAAAAGTAAAGTAGCTTGGTCTCAAACTATGACCGAATAAAATAAAATCTTCACTTTGTAATATTTTAGATTAATTACAACAAGACCCCTTAACTATTTGTGAGTATCACTTTACTCCTCTCGTCTATGAACCCGCTCATTTTAATATCCCCAACTATGAAAATATATCACTTTTACCCTAAACTATCTTAAAAAAGGGTGTATTTTTATTAATTTCATAATTGAGGGGATTAATATGTACACTAATATTGAGGAGTCTTGGTATAATTAATCTAATTTTTATTCTTATCTTAGTGTAATTAATCCAGTTTTCAACGTATACAAAAAAAGTCAAAGGTACTTTTCAATTCACTCTACTTTTTATACATATTTTCATAAAAATTAAAACATCATTTCTAAAATTAATAATTAAATTTATAAGCTTCTTCCTTAATCTGTAAATATTTTGTAAAACTTTCATTGCTGTGTAATTTTTCTATATTTTAGTTTTAAAAAAAAATTATTAAAAAATTCACATCCCAAACTACTCGTAAACTGAGTTTTTGAATGTTTGCTTGGCAGTCTATATTTTATTTTAGGATAAATTATAAATACACATTTTGAGATTTTCTTAAAATAAAAATTACCTCATATGATTTTGAAAATTACATCCCGCCCTTCAAGTTTCTAATCACATAAAAAATTACCTTTTTATTAATAAATTATGAAGTCAATTAACAATTTTAATGATATCATAAATATATTTTAATTAATAATTTAAGTAATTTTATAATTATATAGGAGAACAAATAGAAAATTTATTTATTTTGCTTATTCTGCTAAATAAAAATTTTGACAAAAAAATTTTCAATTTTCAAAATCACACGGGATAATTCATATTTTAAAAAAATCTCAACAGGTGCATTTGTAATTTACTATTTATTTTATTAATATTTATTTTATGATTGGATTAAGGATAAATTACAATACGACTTATTCCTGTAATTTTGAAAATTACATCCTGCCCCTTAAAATTTCTAATTCATAACAAATGGTCATTTTTATTAATAAATTATCAAGTCAATTAACAGTTTTTAATAATATCATAAATATAGTTTAATTAATAATTCAAGTAATTTTATTATATAGGAGAGCAATAATGAATTTTATTTTTTCAATCAATTATGTTAAATAAAATTTGTTAATAAAAAGAAATTTATAATTTTTTAAATTATAAATAACAATTTATATTTTAAACAAATGTGTATATTTGTAATTTATAATTTGGAGGTTTTTTTTATAAATATTCTAAAAAAAACAATATAGAGAATTGACTTACTTTCCAAACTATTTGGGAAATTAACCTGGTTTTTAATATCACATTTTGAAAATAAAATTTTAAATTGAAATTACATTTGAAATCGCATGTTAAAAATACAATTTATGATGACATGGATTTTAGTTTTTAAAATTACATTTTCAACATGTTGATATGTACTTCACTTTTTTAAATTACATTTTCAACATGTTTCACTTTTCAGAATTGTATTTTTAATATACAATTTTAAGGTGAAATTACATGTTGAAAATGTAATTTCAATTTTAAAATTATATTTTTAATGTGATTTTAAAAAATAAGTTAGTTTTTTGAATAATTTGAAAAGTAGATTAATTCTCTAAATTGCTTTTTTCTTTAAATATTAAAAAAAAAAAAACTCGAGAATTTGGGTGAACAAGGTCAACGTCCACGCGCCATAGAAAGAGAGTGGGAATGCAGGATCAGAGAGAGAGAGAGAGAGCATGAGCATGTGAAGTGGGGTCCGCAATGCAAGTCCATTCGGAGAAAAGCAGATGATGATTTTTTATTTGTGGCGAAATGAATGATAGATCAGCAGAGCCTCGTGTATGCCTGTTCGGTTTCTCATTGGTCCATCGTGTACGACAGATGGGACGCCTTTCTAATTCGTACGGACACTCCCCCCATTTTTAACACCTCATTTTTGTTATTTGTATTCGTAATGATTCAAACTCTTATAAAACATCACTTTACAATTTTTATTTATTTTTAATTGATTTAAGTGAAAAAGAGAGTAATAAAAAAATAACAATACAAACACATTATCAATTCACATTACTGTGGAGGTGTTGGGAGTCTCTCCAAAAAAGAGATCTCAAATATTTTCCTATTTGTATTTGGCAAATTAGGTTAGATATAATTATTTATAAAAAGATAGTTAGTGAAAATATTATTAATGTAATAATTATTAATGAGGGAATTAAATAAAAATATATTTGTTTTAATGATAATATAGGAGATGGTTAATGATGAAATTATTAAATTATTTTTACATAAAATAAATAAATAAATTATTTTTATATTAAAAAAATTAAAACAAATATTAAAATAAGCAAGTGTAATTGGTGCCGTTTTGGAAACCAAAATAAAAAGGCACGTTTTTGTCAAAAAGTCCAAAAACGCAAATGGCAAAAACGCAACAAAATTGATTTGGAAAGTTATGAAAACGCAAGTGTGAAATTACAAATTAGAGCCTATGACAAAAAAATAAAAAAATAAATTTCTTATGTTTGGTAAGGATATTTTGGTCATTTTAATTTGATTTGATACCATAAACAAATATTAAACTAAAAAGTCAAAAGTTAACTTTTTACCTACTTTTCAAAACACCCCTTGATAATTTTTACATAAAATAGACTCAATCTCATTCCTATTTCCTAATCCTACATAAAACCCAACCAAATTAATCTCTTTACTGAGGGGCTTACTAAACTCATTAGACTATCAATTCGCCTCTCAATTCACTACCAAATATGTCATGGGTGGGACCCACAACCATGATAATCTAATCCGACCACTCAAACCGCAAAACAAACTTGACCTTAAAAACATATATTCCTTTTTCATTAATAATAATAACTAATATCTCCTCTCAGATTTAATTAAAAAAAATAACAAATCAATGATATTTTGAAAAATAATTATAAATTTATAAATTTTAATTATTAAAATTATAAATTTTTTTATAAATTTGTAATTTTTTTGACAAAGTACCATTATCTTATAATTTCCCTTTAATAAAAGGGGAAATTACTTTAAGTGGTAATCTATAACAATTATTACACATTAGTTAAAAATTTATAATTTTAATTATTAATATTTATTATTTTTTTGTAATTATTATTTTTTTAAAAATTTCACTGACAAGTTATTTCCCCTTAATAAAATTATAGAAATTATTATGTGATTTTAGAAATTTGTACAATTTTATTAAGCCGAGGAAGGTCAATGTATTTAACTTTTTTTTAAAGTACTTTTTTTTGGGGATAAATTACACTAATCATTCTTAATGTAAAAGAAAAAATTACAATAAGTTCTATAAATTAACATTATTGTATTAAACTTTTTTAGTTTAGTTAAAGGTTATTTTGGATATGACTTATAAATTATTTTTATTACTTATAACGAAAATACGTATAAAAAAATACAGAGATAATATATGATAGAAATAAACTAATAAGTCAATAAGAAACTTATTGTCCCCAAAATGCAAATAGTGTATTGTTTTGGGAATTGGCTATTTTTGTTAGTTTTTTTAATTTTTTATGAGAAGATATACAAAAAAGTAGAAAAAAAAATTTGACTTTTTAGTAGTGACTTTTTGTCTATATAAGGCCTTGTTTGGGAACAAATTATTTTAGTAACTTTTTGATTTTCTAACTAAAATATAAGGTAAAAAAAAAATTATTATATTTGAATTGAATTTTTGACTTTTTACTAAAAATGTACAAAAAGTATAAAGAAAAAAAGAATTTTTGATTTTTTTATATATATAATTGATTTTTTTTTGACTTTTTTAATAATTTTTTAACTTTTAAATTAAAATTAAAAATTATCAAACGAGAATTATATTTGGATTGAATTTTTGACTTTTTACTAAATATACTCTTGAAAGACTTTTTTTTTTTTTTGATCAGCAAAATGAAACTTTATTAATGATGAAAGCAAAATATGCTAAAATTTACATCAATAAAGATGGAAAGTACAAAACGCATCATCGCTAACCTTAATAATCCCAACTAGGTTGGCACCACTAAAGAAGCACAATCATATGCCTAAAATTTACATCAATAAAGATGGAAAGTACAAAACGCATCATCGCTAACCTTAATAATCCCAACTAGGTTGGCACCACTAAAGAAGTACAATCATATGCGAGCACTAAACCAAAGATTGGTGAGAAGCCAATCAAAGAGGAACCAAAAACAGCCTACAACAGTAGCAAATTGCTGGCAAACACCTACAACTGCAATTCAACCCATAATAAAGCATACACCTACAGCATAATACAACATACACACTAAGACATCAAACACTAGAAGCATACAGCAGCAGACTTCATCAGCATACAGCAGATCAGGACTTAACCCCAGACCAGCCACACAGCAGGAACAAACTTCCCCAGAACTTATACACAATACACCAACATGCACTAAATAATTAACACCTAAGAGAACCTCAAACACAACAGCCAATACACCAGCATCTGCCCAAATCTGAGTTTGTGCTTGACTTTGCTCTGCCACAGATCAATATGCATTTGCTCTGTAAACTCTTCTCAGAAACACTAGAGCTAGTTCTCCCGAAAGCAAAGCAACACCATAGATGTTGACCCTTGCAGACTGCTGTGGAGTCACCCTCTCTGGAATCTGCTGCTACAAGTTGCCCAAGCTACCAACAAAAGGATTAACCAATGACTATACACCCCTGCCAACCAAGAAACTCCACCCTGCAAGATGCCATCAATCACAAAGGTCTCCTAGACCACTTTCAAAGCAGAACCAACCCAGCAGAACATAGCAAATCAGCAAAATCAGTAAACCCAGCAGAAGAACAACAGCAAGAACCCATCGCATAACAGCAGACCAACACATCACAGCAGTGAAACCAACAGAACAGATTAATCCCTACTGATACACCTTTTCATCTGATGGAGATTGAAAACAAAGTCATGAAAACCCACAGCAGCAACAACACATCAAAGCTACCAGCAGCCTAAGCATAACAATGCAAAAGTAGCAGGATTAGCACTGCAGCGCCCTAAGCATAACAATGCAACACTCACCATCCCTAAACAGCAAGTCACCACCTATTGAGGCCCCCATCAGATAGGCTTCTTCTGATCACTTCATGATTCTCTGCCTCTAGCATGATCCAATAGATCATTCCCAATACAATAAACCCCCATTCAACTGTGAACCCCAATTTGCTCCCCAATGTAGACAATATAAACCCCTCATTAAACTATAAACTCCACCAAACTGCAACCAGATACACCAAATCAGCACTAACCAGCGGCAGCAGCAAGGCAACCCAGAACATCTGTTTGGGACCCTCCACATCTTCAGATTGTTGATATTACTTACACCAATTTGCTCACCAATGTGGACAATAAAACCCCCAACAATACCACCAAGTCAGCCACAATGTAGTGCATGTCTTACTTGATCTAAATTGGCCACCACATCATGCACTGAGTATTGGAACTCACTAGAGGTTGCAATAATCCACAATGCAACTCTAGTTTTAATTAGCTCACAAACCTTCTCCAATATAGGTTGTTTTTCATTAAAGATACACTTATTTCGAAGCCTCCACACAAACCACAGGATTGCCAAAGGAATTGCCTCCCATATTTTTTGTTCAATTTTTCTCTATTTGTACCCTCTCCACCAATCCAATAGCCCTTTGGGCTTTTCAGGTATCACCCAAATCAAACCCCACCAATTCAGCAAATTTGTCCAGATCCTCCAAACAAAAGGGCACTGCATCAGAACATGACACCCTGATTCCACCTCGCAGCTGCAAAAAACACAGTTCAATTGAGCCTCATAACTAAGACACCTCACTCTTTGGAGGAAAGCTCTTGATTTGATTTGACCATTCCAAGCGAGCCAACCAAAAAACTGAACTTTTGATGGAGAAATATTATTCCAAATCAACCTTGATGTCCCCAAGCTCTGCTCTACACATCTTCTATTATGCATTGAATTAACTGTGAACATACCTGAAGATGACGCCTTCCAAGCCAATGCATTAGCTTTTTTTGATAAAGACGGATCATATGAAAGCAAAATGGACTGTAGTCTTTCCATCTCAACCTCCTCTCAAACTCTCAGATTCCTTCTGAAACTCAGCTTCCATTCAGATAAGCCATTTCTTTTATCCATCATCTGCTTAAGAGTGACCTCTTTTTCTACTGACAACTCAAATAATCGAGGAAAATCCTCCTTTAAACATTTGTTGGAAGCCCAACTATCCTCTTAAAATCTAACCCTCATACCATTTCCTACTTGAATGACAGAATTATCCATAAAGAAGCAAAATAGGTTAGAATTGCTGTGTTCCAACCTGAGAATATCACTCTAGACTCTTGAACATTGGTCACTGCTACCAGAATCCGGTCTCCACCTACCTCTAAAGCTGTCATATTTACTAATTAAAATATCTTTCCACAACACACGGTCCTCACTACCATATCTCCACTACCATTTGGCTAGTAAACAATCATTGACTTCCTTCAATTTCTTAATCCCCAAACCTCCCAAGTGCTTTGTTTTGGTAACCTCCTCCGATTTTACTAGATGGATCTTCTTTTTAAGTTCTGAACCTCCCCACAAAAACCTGGCCTGAATTTTGTCCAGCAATTTTGATACATTTGCAGGCAATTTAAACAAAAAGAGGTAGTACACTGGTAAAGAAGATAGCACTGCTTTGATCAATGTTAACCTACCTCCAAATGATAGTAATTCCCTTTTCCAAGACGCCAGCCTAAACTTGAATTTATTGATTACCGGCAACCATGTGCTTTTCTTCCTCGGGCTGGCCCCCAGTGGTAAACCAAGATACATGAAAGACTTATTTTGATCAAAGTACTTTTAACAATTTAATTTCTCAAGAGTATCTCTAATTTTGAATAGTTAAAATGATAGACTATAAAGTCAATTTTTTTTTTATTACAATAATACCTAGAATATCAAAATTTAACAAGTATTTTTTCCCACTAAATATCAAATACAGATGAAATTTGGACTGCATCAGAGAGAGAAATAGAAAGAAGATTTTTATCAAAAAATTGATAATATGCTTAAGGCCACATTTGTTTGGCAGATTAGGTTGGATGGGATTATTAGTGAGAGGATTGTTAGTGAAGAGATTGTTAATGTGTGGATTGTTAGTGAGGGGATTAAGTAAAAGTGTGTTTGTTTTGATGATAGTGTAGGAGATGATTAGTGATGCGAGTGTTAAATTATTTTTATATAAAATAAATAAATAAATTATTTCTATATTAAAAAAAAATTAAAACAAATATTAAAACAAATAGGAGCACTTGGTAAAAATAAATAAAATTAAAATAATAAATTTTTTATATAAAATAGACTCAATCCTCTCACTATTTTCCTAATCCCACCTAAAATTCACCCAAGCTAATCCCCCTAAGCCCCCTTCACTACTAATCCTATCACATTGTGTTGCATCTAAACAAGGGTTTGGTGGGTCCCACGGATTGCTAATCCAATCCACCCTCTCAAACCCCCAATCAAACATGGCCTAAGAGACTTCTACATTTGTAGGGAAAGACATATGTCCCATATTAAGGGATATTCTGAGAAAATAGTTAAAAATTATTTTTTGATTTTTTTTTTTTTGACTTTTTTGTGAGAAAGATAAATAGGTTGAAAGGTGAGAAATGACTTTTGGCTTTTGGCTTTTTATCAAGTTTTTTAACTTTTTGGAAAGTGATTTGGGAAGTTAGTAAAAAGTTAACTTTTGACTTTTTAGTTTAATATTTGTTTATGGTGTCAAATCAAATTAAAATGATCAAAATACCCTTACCCAATATAAGAATTTTATTTTTTTTTTTTTTTGTCATAGGCCCCAATTTGTAATTTCACACTTGCGTTTTTGGCACTTCCCAAACCAATTTTGTTGCGTTTTTGGACATTTTGACAAAAACGTGACTTTTTATTTGGTTCCCAAAATGACACTTTTAACTCACTTTCAAAAATAAGTCTAAATACATATTGGACAGCTACATTTGTACCTAATTATGACTAAAAAAAATTAAATTTTAGAAACTAAAATTTAGATATAAAATTATTTTTTAGGGACAAAATATTTTTATTGCGAAAAGTGTTTTATATTTTTAGTAACAAAAATTAGACATTAGTGATGAATTATTATCGTTTTATGAACAAATTTTTTGTCTAAAAAAATAAATCATTTTGAGACCAAATTATTTTGTCTCTAAAAGTCTATTTATTAGTGACATTTTCAAAATTTTATCAGTAAATGCCTTATTTTTGGCTTTTCGAGATGATCTTTTAACAATTATTCTCATGACGATTGAAATTGATCTTTAAATGTCTTTTGTAACAAAATTTTCACTTTTAAAGACCAAAATATTTGATCTTTAAAACTTTTATATATTGTAGTGTATATAAGAAAATCAAATAATAAATTTAATTATGTATAGCATTTTTTTGTGTATAACATTTTTGTTTTACTTTTTTCACAAAATATTAAATTACATACCAAAAACAAGTACATGACTGCAAATATTATTACAAGGGAAAATTATACCTCAATAGTATCAGGAATTTTTTTTAAAGAAAATAATAAATATTATAAATACAAATAATTAAAATTAATTAATTAATTAATTTTTTTATCAATGTGTAATAATTTTTCAAATCTACCCTTAATGGTCAGTTTCCCTTATCACAACAACAACAGCAAAACCTTGACCCAAATTGGACAGTAGCCAAAGTCTCTCTCTCTCTCTCTCTCCCCTTAATTTTTCCTTTTACATCTAATATTTATCTTTTGGCTTTGTTCGTTGCGTTTTTACCAAAACAAGCAATGGATGAGGTTTTCCTCCCAAACAATATATTATTATTTCTTTCCCTTTTCCTAGCGGGATATTTTTTTTTTTTTTTTTTGAAGACGTTAAGAAAAGTTAGTGAGAGAGAGAGAGAGAGAGAGAGAGAGAACAAGATAGAGAGAGATTGTATATGAAAAAGGAAAGTTGGGTGTGTCATGTGCTTGTGAAGTCTTTACCCTTCCACTGATTGTAAGCCAAAAAAAGACTGAAGAATCATTCTATCCCCACTTCACCTACTGTCCAACACCTTCTGTATAGAACCTTTTTTTTTGGTATTCTTGGTAGAGTCTTGTTCTCATCAGATCAGACCTAAAATCAGTTTTTTCCTATATTTAGCCCTATTGTCCTCACCTCAACTCACCCCTAATATCCCTAAAACCTTTTCTGGGTTGTTTTTGCCTATTTTGTAAGATCTCTTTCTTTCATTACATACACACACACGCATATATATACAGTATTGTTTTTCTTGATGTTCTTCACTGTTTATGTTGTGGGTGTTGAAGATTTTTGATGGTTTTTTTTTGTTTTCTTGATGAGTTCTTGAAAGGTTTGTTTGTTTTTCTGGGTTTTTTTTGCCTCTTTTGTAAGATCTCTTTCTTTCATTACACACACACACACACACGCATATATATACAGTATTGTTTTTCTTGATGTTCTTCACTGTTTATGTTGTGGGTGTTGAAGATTTTTGATGGTTTTTTTGTTTTCTTGATGATTTCTTGAAAGGTTTGTTTGTGTGTGTGGAGATATGGTGAGAGGGAAGACTCAGATGAGGAGGATAGAGAACGCTACAAGCAGGCAAGTCACCTTTTCCAAAAGGAGAAATGGGCTTCTGAAGAAGGCATTTGAGCTCTCGGTTCTCTGCGATGCTGAGGTTGCTCTCATCATCTTCTCTCCTAAGGGAAAGCTCTATGAATTTGCTAGTTCAAGGTATGATTTATATACATACATATATACATATATATCTATGTGTTGAATTGTTTTTTGATGGTATGTATTTCTGTTTGTGTGTTGATTTTTGGTGATTCCTAGGTTGTGAGAACATTTTTCATTATTTATTTATTTAGCTAAATGTTGTTGGTTTAGCGAACAATTTCATAGATGAACTCTCACCTCTAGTTTGCATCAATATAATCTTTATTTTGCCCATAAAAATTTTTACAAAAAATTTTGTGGGTAATATCATGCATTTGAACTGAAGTTATGCATATTTAAGCCCAAGGGTTACATGATCTTTGACTCTCTCTCTCTCTCTCTCTCTCTCTCTCTCTCTCTCTCTCTCTCTCGTGTTGAATCAGATCTACTTTTGTTTCTGAGAAGTATATCTTTGTTCACTAGGGAACTGACAACCTTACAACTATTTTTCGCATTTCTAAGACAATCTCATCAATATGTTTTGCTGTTCTTCTTTCTTTCTCTCTTTCTTGCCTTTTCTTTCTCATTCACTTTGATGTGAAAGAAAATTAGTGATATCTGTTAGAAACTACTTACTACCTTAATCAACAATAAGCTTTGATTGATTTTCATGAAATAGGTCCAATGTCATTCATGGGTTTTGTGTCTTTTTTTTGTGCTCATTTCGTAACGCGTTGCGATCTTTGTAACGATGCGATATAGTCAAAATTATAATAACAATCATATTGAATCGTTAGGATCATGATTTTAAATATCAACGGTTATGTAACAGGGTTTTAAGATCATGATTTTAAATATCGACTGTTAGGTAACAGGGTTTTGAACTTTCAATGTTATTCACTGATATATATTGTTCGATATTAATTGATATATGACCATATCTTGATATCAATATTTAAAACGATGATTACAAATTTACAGCTCAATATGATTCAGTTATACTTTTGAACACATTGCGTCATAATTTGAAGTACATCACATCATAATTGAGCAATGTACACTAAAAAATTTTGCTTTACATTTGTTCAAGGGTATACTGTGGATTCATACATTGAGTTTAAAACTTTGGCTTTTATGTTTGTGGGGGTTCAAAATATTGTACATGTGAGAAGAGACTTGAACTTGATACATAGGTTTGTGAGTGAAAAAAGTAGGCAAAAGAAAATTGTACTCCAATTTGAGTATATGGTGGAGCTAAGTGTGAATAAAGTGGGACACTGACATACGGGTCAGTTGGCAATGGTAACTGAGCCATTAATTACATTTTAATTGTACTAATCTTTTGTTCAGTTTTATGCTTTTCAAAGTCCATGCTCTTCAACTTCTCAATTTTCAGATTCTCTCTATTTTTAGGTGAAATAGAGATCTACATTTCATGATCAATAGTAGTAAAAAAAAAAATCACATAGTTAAATCTTTATTTTAAGTAAAAAAAGGGGAGATTTTGAACTTACAATGATGTGATAGATGATGTTGATTTTAAATTTTGATAATCTATTGCAACATCATAAAATGAAATGAAATCTCTATTTAATCTATAAAATGGAGAAGGTCAAAATCCCATACCCATGGAAACATTTGGTGGAATCAGATATACAACCATTGCAGTCCCAAATCACAGTTCCTTGTGACATTTTCAGTGAGTTAAGACCCATGTCCTTTCACTTGAATAATTGTCTTTCCAAACAGTTCCCTAGAGAGAGAGAGAGAGAGAAGTCATGGAACTCTAGGTTAAAACTCCATCCTTTTTGGTGTAACTAGATTAACTATTTCTTCCCTTGGTTAACTGTTGTAGTCCAACTCAAAAATCATGAAGATTTGGTTAAATCCTTTGAGCTTGATTTCCTAATTCTTCTCTCCCCTTTTTGGAGAGATTGCTTATATTCGAAGGCTAAGGTTTTCCGGTTAGCATTTTGGTGGTGTGGGTTTGAGTAACGAAAACAATCTTTTAAAAAATAGAGTAAGACTTCGTATATATTGTACCCCATTAATAAAAAAATTCCTTTGTTGATAAAAAAAAATTATTGTACTCCACAATTCTCATATTAGCGGAAATCTCGTACATTAAATTATCTTTATTATGTCATTACTTGACCCCTCTTGTTCATGCAATGCATTCAAATTAAATCAACTAGCTCTTCCTTAATTACTAGGGTTGTGTTTGGCATTCCCCATTATTGCTACATTCCTATTAAGGAGGGGTTATTTGGTGGTATTAGAGTATTGTTCCACACTATTCTTTGTTGAAAATATGTCCATTTGTCTCCCAAGAAGAAACATAAAAGTGTTAGGACACATTGTTTCAACCAATACCAATCAAATTGGGGCACCAAATGTACTTGCTCCAGGAGCACAGTATAATTTTCCCACACTATGGAGAATGCCAAGACACAGCCGATGAATAGAATTTGCTAGAGCATCATACAAGCTTTCCTTTTATTTATTTATTTATTAATCGTAAGGTTTCCCTTTTGTTTATTTGAATTGTACCTTGATTGTTTTCTGTGTCAAAAAGCAACTTATGTGTTACATATTTTCAATTGAAACTATGTTTTAGGATGAGTTATGAGGAATACATATTCTCATGTTGTAGGCATACATAATTTTCATATATAGAATACCTAAACAAACTTCTAATTAATGGGTTCCAACATTAGGTTTTTGAATTGGAACTTTGAATATCTGAAGTTACAACATATTTCCAACTTAATGTGGATCAAAATGATGCATGACCACATTTTTAAGACCTAAATATATGTTAGTTTTATGTTATAGGTATTTTTTTTTTTTTAGAAAATCTATTTTAGAAGATTTCTCGCAATATTATAAACAACAAACTATGAAATCCATTATGGATGAATGAGATAAGTGAAGGTAGTAAAACATTATAACAAATCTAGTGCATGAGGTATCGTCATATTCACAAGTGGTGTTTGGAACATCAATGGTAGTTGGCCACCATGACTCTCCTAAGGGTTTAGCCCTAAGGGAGAGGTCGTGAGTTCAACTCTCCCCAAGGATGAATTAGGAGACAAGCACTTAATACTTTGCAAGAATGGAGAGGCTAACTCCCATACGTGTTAATTTAACAATGAATAGCTGACTTTTGCCAATCAAAACGAAAATGTTGGTAGTTAGAGAAATGCTATATGTCGCCAATTTTGTATCACACATTTTGCACTATTGCCTACATGGATACTTATGATTAGTTCCTCTTGTTTGAATATAATATTAAGTAATTAATGCAAACAAATGATATCTTTTCATGTAGGACGATGATCTAAAATGGTGAAAAATATGTGATATATTGCAGCCTTGTGGTAGTTATTATTGGAACTAACTAAATTCAACTTTGCATTGTCTAAACTACTTAGGACCAGTTAGATGAATCTTGTTTCGCCAAGATTTCATAAGCTAACACTTCTTTCTTTATTACCTAACCCATTTAATTTCAGTGTTTCTCGTCTCTTATTATTACCCTTTGTTAGGTCCCTACTTGTTGTCAATTCCGCGAACAAACTCAGTTTTATAGAGTTGTAATTTTTTCTTGGTTTTGGTCTTTCAACTCGAGCGGGAACATTTGCGCTCGAGCGAAGGATGCACCTTCTCAATAGTTTGGCTTGTCTGTACAAATACTGGGAGGCGTGTTTTTGCGCTCGAGCGTGAGTTGAGCGCTCGAGCGGAGACCTGTTTTATTTGCACGCGCTTTAGTGACTTCGCTAAATGCGGCAAGTTCTGCGCTCGAGCGGTGTACACGGCCCCTATTTTCTATATATATGTGTTTAAGTCGTTTTTTAGGGTTAATGCTTTTAGATCTGCTTTAGGGGCTCTAGGGTTCTCTTTTGAGACTAGTTTGCTAGTTTTCCTTTGATGCTTCACATGGTTGGATAATACACATCAAAGGGTTGTTTGAGTGATCATCTTCAAGAGTGTGCTTCTTCAGTGGAATTCGGAGATTCAAGCGTGAAGTATTCGAAGGAGTTCAAAGTTGTGCACGGTCGTTGAGTCGACATGGATGTTATGGAATCAACATCAATCAAATCAATCCTGAAACGAAGGTTGCGGTGGAAGATATATAAAGCGTTGAAGACAAATTGTCAGAATTTGGGTAATTTGTTTGAGTATTTTGTATTCTTTGTTTCCTTCATAGTGGATTGTTTTGTGACGTTTCGCCCGTGATTTTTTAATCATAATCAGAGATGCTCCAATAGTGATTTTTTTCACATAAAAATCGTTTGTGTCTATTTATTGTTTCTGAAACAACAATCTAAATCTTTTTCGTACATGCCTGATGATTTAGATTGTTAGTTTTAATTGTTTGGGAATTAGTATAATTAATTCTTAATCTAATCACATATCACCTGGTTTTTCACCCTCAATGTGGACTATGTAGCTCATGCTATTTGGTTCACATCTTCGTTGTACATGATCATACTATCTTAATTAGTTTCTTCTCATTTTATCTTCAATAGTTGATATCTCTACCATCTCACTAATTTTTTTATATCCAATCTTATCTTACCTAGTTTTTCACATTTCCACCTTAGTATTTTCATCTTGGCTACACTCATTTTGTAAACATAATGTTATTTTTATTGCACAACAAACTGAACTATAAAACATGTCAAGGCATCATAACTTTGTTTTGTTAATGATATTTTCTAATGAATAAGCAAAAAGTGAGCTTAATGAGGATTTTTTTTAATTGTCAATGAGTAGTATAAAGGTTTTTACATAAGTATACTCTAGGTGGGAAATGCAGATTACTATGAATAAGGAAATAAATATGGTGAATATTCTTTCTTTCACTTTGATAGTGTAAATGGTCATTTATTTGTAATGCATCTTTCTTTAATTGTCTTTCCCATACCATTTGCATTTCACCATTGTATTAACATTATAATTTCCTTTGTCTACTTACATTGAGAAGATGACTTGGTTAATTATTTGTTTTGTGTAAATAAGTTAGTTCTCAATATTTCTAGTGCATGCAAATGTGTCCATTCATTGTAGATTGTCATAATACTGATCAATGTGGTGGTTCTATAGGTTGCAAACAACAATAATTAGGTTCTTCTCATTTTTGCATCACAGTAATCTTTGTTGTCCATGGTTATTGGCTCTTAATGCAACATATTGGATTTATTATTGATTGTGATCTTACTTTATCTGGTACTAAAACATCTTCTAGACCACTCCCAAGTTCCATATGCACCTAAATAGATGGATTGTAATACATGAAATGTCATAATTGGAGAACGTAGTGATATAAATTTATTCAAAATTTTGGACAAGTATATTGCAAATGATCAGGAATTTTCTGCAGTGAATTCAAAATTATCTTGGGCATATTTTGAAAAGATTGTGAATTAAGGAGGGTATTAGAAAAAGGTCATCTACAATTTTCTACAATATAATTAATTTAGGTGAATGCATGTAAGTATTTAATATAGATGCATAGGAATATGAAATGCTCATCTTGGAGTGTGAGATACAATTAGTTGAATAGTTTACGTACTCCTATATAATGACATTCTATGATGATTATTGCAAGTGAAGAAAGAGGCTTAGGAGTCATGCTAAGAAAAAGGCACAATTCAAAATAAAATAAAATAAAACGTTTCTCCCACACCTCTAGCCATGAGATTTAGTCTATTTATACAAAGCTTGCTTTACAAATAAGGATTAGGAGTCATGCTAAGGATCTACATTATTACGTATATTGGGGATATACATTAGCAAGTGTAACAAGATGTTGTTAGTGATAAACACGAGTTGACATATGCTTCAATAAGCCCCCTTAAGCTAAAGGAAACCAGAGCGTTAACTTAAGCTTGCTATGGAGAAAAATGAAGTTTGTGGAGGTGAGACCCCTTGTCATGATATCAATAATTTTATCAGTAGATGACATGTAGTTGACTATTAAATCCTTATGCACGATCTTATCGTAGACAAAAAGAAAGTCAATTTTGGCATGTTTAGTGCATTCATGAAATATCGGATTTGCTAAGAGGTTAGAGGCCCCAGCATTGTCACACTACATAATAGAAGCTTTAGGAAGAAAGATGCTAAGCTCAAATAAAAAAAGATTGAATCCAAGACAACTCGGTTGCAATGTCGGCAAAAGCTTTGTACTCTGACTTAGTAGACAAGTGAGGAACAGTTCGTTGCTTAATAGAAGACAAGGATATGAGATACATTGTCTTTCTTACACAAGCATCCAATCTCTAGTTATGAAAAAAAAGGAGCGAGAGAATACCACTATCTTTTTGTGCCAACCTAATTAGAATGAGAGGGGTAACACTTTGATGCTTATAGCACGTCGTAGGCTTTTGTCTTTATTGATGTAAGATGTAATGATTTTCCTTAATTCTTATTCGATAAAGTTCTTTTTTCGTCGATCAAAAGAAAAGAGCACTGACCAGCTTCCCATTATTGTAAAAATCTTTTATAAACTGCATTAGGTCACCCTTAATTATGTTCCAATACTTCTTAAGGAAAAAAAAGTTGAATCCATCTGGTCCCAAAGATTCATTTCCATAACAATTCTTAATTGCTTCGCATATTTTTGCTTCAAAGAATTCCATCTCCAATGACATTGAGTCATGTGGGCTAAGCACCGCTTCCAATGAACCTCGGATTTTTGGCCTATCCTTCCAAGATTTGTTGAAACCAAATTTCTATATATATATATATATTTTTGGGGGAGGGGGGGGGGGAATGGGGTTTGTCTCCCTTATGCCATGAGTCGAGATCACTACGATGCAGTTTCTTTCCTTTCCTTCCCTATATTGATGTTATTTTTATATCATTAATAAAGGGCCTCTTCTTTTGCTGAACAAAAAAAGGTTCCTAGAATCCCGCAAATTTTGTACTACACTGGTCGAACGGACACATGGAGAGCTAGTGAGAAGTACTCTTTGAAAGAAGAATCGGTGTTTTCATTTGAATTAAATATGATTTCAGACAACTCTACTTAGAGCACTATTACCCGTACATGGACTATTATGATTTCATTTGTTTTAGATTTCATAAATAAATAGCACCATTACTTCTCATTTTTGAAACCTTTGTTCGCTTTTTTCATCACAACTTTGAATAAAATAGAAAAACTGAGACACACAAATGAATGAAAATTTGAAATTGAATCCAACTTGATCAAATTTAAGAGAAAGTAGAGAGATCATGTCATGTTCATCATCAAATGGGTTGAATGAGGAAGATCAATGAGGGAATAAACTCTTACAAGAAATGAGGCAATTAGTAAGGATTGACAATTCATCATGAGAAGTACATTTCCTAGAGTGAGGTCGATTGGGACTGTTCATCGTCCAACTCACTTAAGACAACCAATCTATAATTGTTCATGAGATAAGACGCAATGACAAATCAGTCCCAAAAAATTATAATTGTGGAATACGGACTTTACACATCAAAATTTAGATAGTGAAGGACTTTATTCATTAAAAATTATTGAAGTATCCTTCTTCAATAATAAAACTAACATAGATTTAAAGGACTTGATGTTTATAAGATGTTAGACTATATATAACAACACTAGCTTAACTGCAACTTCTTGTTTTCTCTAAAAAAGCACATAATAATACCATAATGTAATTGGTCCAAATTATAACCATAGATCACTAATACAACCCATTCCTACAAATCTTAAGATTTCTCAAATAAAAAGTTTAAAGAGAAAATTTCATTTTTATCCCTATGCTTTGCCTTGATTTTCAATTACACCCCCAAATTTTGAATAATTTCAATTTTACCCCCAAAGTTTTTGAAATCATATCAATTTTGCCCCTGTTGTCATATTTGAAATGGAAAAAATTTAAAAAATTACATTTGGGCCCCAAATTTCAAAAGAAAGATGCAAATCCACCGTGCCTACCCAAACTCTCTCTCTCTCTCTATCTCTCTCTATAACTCTCTGAAAATGTGAAGCTGAACTAGTGAAGATGCAAACCCACCCACGAAGCTGAACCAGTAGAGAGAGAAAGAAAGACGAACTCACATCACACACACTCTCTTTCTAGAACTCTCTAAAAATGTGACGGCCTTCAACGCCATTAACGTAGCTTTGATTCCTTTTCCTTCGCTCCTTCTCTTCATCATCTTCAATACAACAACGTCATCGTCTTCTTCATCCTCACCTCTCTCTCCAAAACCTCATTTTGCTCTTCTCCACAACTACTCCACCATTACCACCACCACCCACTTCACCACCTACTTTCTCTTTCTACCCTTCTTTTCCTCCTTTTCTAGACCTTTATCATCCACCTCTGACACCGATCCAAAAAACCCAGAAATAGAGATCGCTCAATCTCTCTCCTCTGAGTTTCTATCTCGTTCTTAGAGTGTGTTTGTTATGGAAGTCTCCAAAGCTATCTCTCCTGCTCAGATGTTATCCAAGACCTTCAGTGCCAGACTTCAAGGCTGTGGCAACGGTGGTGGTGAAGCCAACCCTAAGGACATCGTTGGAGAAGTGGAGAAGGCGGCCACAGTCTCCTGCAATCCTTTCTCGTTTGCTTCTTCTGAGACTACTCAGCACACAATGGAACGCATAATGTCACAGTCTGTGAGTATATTAATAGAATCATTAAAGCCATGTATATATATAGACAAATTGTGAGTGTTTTGTTTGTTGGGTCTGTGCCAAACTGTCTTTCTTTCTAAAATGGTTCCTATATTATGGGCAATCGGATGTTAATTTGGTGATTTCATTGCATATTTCATTGTATTTGCTTGTGGGTTCTTCAAATCTTCTCAAAATTTTGGAAGTTTAAAAATAGGTAGTTGCACTATCCTATTTTTTTGATTTTGTGTTTTTGGGGTTGAAGTTCATGGAAAAGCCAAGTGTTTCATCAACACACTGGTAATCTTGGCAATTTCTCTCTCTTCAAAACCCAATTGGTACTCTGTTTTCTCAATAATTTGTTCACTTTTAAGTAATCCACAAGCCTCAATAAAGTCTATTTGTATTCATAGTGTATATATATAATAACATGAAATGATAGGCGGTGTATAGTAGGATGTAGAATCGAGTGAGTGAATTTGGGTTTGAGAGAAGTTGGGTTGGAAAATTAGAGGAAGACGAAAGAGGGTAAATTTGGGTAGGAGATGGTGTGTTTGCATCTTTCTTTTGAAATTTGGAGCCAAAATGTAATTCTCTTAACTTTTTCCGTTTCAAATGTGATGGCAGGGGCAAAATTGATATGATTTCAAAAACGTTGGGGGTAAAATTGAAATTATTCAAAGTCTGGAGGTATAATTGAAAATCGAGGCACAGTATAGGAGTAAAAATAAAATTCTCTCAAGTTTAAATGTATAGAAAGACTTCACTGAATGGGACACAAAAGAGAGATAAATGGTATGTGAGTCTCACCATTTGTCCCCTCTATATGAAATCTTTCTATACCCTTTGTGTCTGCTTTGTGTCCCATTATGTGAAATCTTTGTGTGCCTAATACAAATGTTTTTAAAACTGACCAGCAGGATACTAATATCCTTTTTTCCCAAAATAAAAAGTTGAAAGCTAAACATCGCTAATGTGCAAATGTCTTGTTCTGAAATTATTTTTCATTTTTTCCCATCATTATTAATGAGATGTTAGTAATGCACTGTATTGATAATGCACCCATTTTATGACTATTTACTTCGATATTAAGCTATAATTCATCTCCATGTCACTCAATAACATAATTCATCTCTGTGCTTTTTGCTCTTTTTTCCCCTTTATTGATGTATCCTCATACTTTGTATTCTTCATTTCATCAATAAAGTTTATATTTTGTTGATAAAAAAAAAAAAACACAATTTTCATCTTCCTTATTATAATTATGAATCTGGCTTCTCTCCAGTTTTTTGTCGAACGGAAGAGGTACTGTTGGGCCTAGTGGGCCCACCTTTAGGTTTCGTTTCGATAATCTAAACCGTTTACATCTTAAGATTTATTGAGTACATCATCCCTGCAAAAAATCAAGTCGATCGGATAATGATAACCTTGTGTTCGGATCAGTTTTGTATGAAAAAATAGACGGTGAGAAAATAAACGATTCATACAAAATTGATTTGAATACGTGGTTTCTGTTATTCAATTCACTTGATTTTATGCAGGGATGATATACTCGATAAATCCTAAAATGTGAACAGTTTGGATCATTGAAATGGGCCCAAAAATGGGCACACTAGGCCAAACAATACCTCTCTAGTCTAATAAAGGACCGGAGAAAAGCCAATTCTATAATTATCCATGGCTTTTGTTACCATGTGCTTTAAGGGCATATGTTAAGAAAACATTAAATGAGTACATTTATATCAACTTGTGTAGAAAAATAACACAACTTTAAAAGTTGTCTAATCATTATTTTTTATATATTTGTAATGAGACCAAAATACCCTTTTTGGTTTGCACCCTTCTCCTTCTTTATTTTTTATTGAGTTTTTTTTTTAATGTTTTTCTAAAAAAAATTAAAATTTAGTTTGGTGATTTTTTTTTTAATTATAAAATCAAACACTTATTTTCATTTGATTTTTTCTTAACATAAATAATATTTAAAAATTCAAATATATATTTATATTTAGTTTTGTCAAACTAATTTATAATTTTTTAAAATAAATTCTAAATACAAATTCTAAAAATTCAATCGAATAAAAATATTTTCCAACTAAAGTTTTCCAATAGTACCTTCATAAATGTTTGTTGGGTTCTCACCATATTGAAATTCATTTATTGCTTAACATGACTCATTATTCACTTTAAGGGTTTTGTTATGTATTAAATCCACTTAACAACCTCTACTACCATAGAAAATAGAAAACATTATAAATACATTTTGCTTGTAGATTACACTACCGTTCTTTTCAATTTCATATATTTTAACATTCTATACTTTTCAAAATAGAGTGTTTTTTTTTAAAAAAATATTTTTTAAATATTTTTCTTTTTGGTGACTACCATGTTTGGTTGTGTAAAATGACAAATGGCAACCAAACTTTTTTGGTCATGGAATGTGATAATTGGTGACCAAACTTGTTGATCGTGGAATGTGACAATTGGCGACTAATATGTTTGGTCGTGGAATGTGACAATTGGCAACTAACATGTTTGGTCGGAAAAATATCACTTTTTGCGACCAAAGTGTTTTAGTTACTAAATGGATTAGTTGCAGTAATGATATATTTAGGCCTTGTTTGGCATCCTCTAAAAAAGTCAAAAAGTCATTATTTTATTTAAGTCACATCATCTTATTTAAATCACATCACCTTTCGATCACATCACTTCAAACCCAACCTATATTTTATAAAAAGTCAAAAAATGCACTTATTTAGAACGTCCCAAATAACCCCTAACCAAAAATTTAGTCGGCAAATCTAACTTTTTCCCGACTAACAAAAGTTTTAGTTGCTAATTACTTTTGCCAACCCTCAATTGAAGACCAAAATGGTGACCCAAAAAATTAGTCACGTATAACTTTTGCCGACTAAAATTGGACTTTTGCCAACTAAATTTTTAGTTGGCAAAAGTGCGATTTTCTGTAGTGAATGTCCTTCATAAGTAACATTTCATAGTTTTTTTTTTTAAAATATTATTTATTTTCAATCATAAATAAATTATATGGTAAAAAAATGAATTTAAAAATTATAACAAATATAAAAAGAAATTTATAAGATCAATCAACAAATGAATATGAATTTATTTAAAAATAAAAGATACAACATTGTCGTTCAATATCACCATTGTATATTAAGATTCTGAGGATTCAAAATAAAGAATATTTATTAAAAAAACAAATCTACAAAATGTCATTTAAAAATTAAAAGAAGTTTACCTTTATGATAAAAAAATATTCAAAAAAAAAAAAAAACTCTATTTTGAAAAGTATATAATGTTAAAATATATGAAATTGAAAAATGGTAGTTTAGTCTACAAGCAAAATGTATTTATAGTATTTTATATTTTCCATAATAATGGAAGTTGTTGAGTAGATTTAATGCATCTTAACAAGTGCTTGTTAACAAAATCATTCATTTAAAAGTTATGCTATGACCTAAATAATTTATCAAATTTTTTACTAAATCTCTGACATGGGTATGAAACCCACACACATATGAGTTTGTGTGGATCCCATACCCGTGTGAGAGATTTGATAGATTATTTGAGGTTCATAACATTTTCCTTTATTTAAACACTTACTAGGCATAAAGTTACTAGCATTAATTTGTTAAAGACTTAATTAATCATGGCATATGAAAAGAATTGGTTGGCTTACCAATCAATGAGGTAGAGGCTATGAATATATAATATATTCATGATACAATTTAGGAAACATTATACACAAGGTAAGATTCCTATAATCAAAATAATTCTTATTCTAATTCCTATTCTAATTTCCATTTTCAAACATAATATTTTGATTTCTATATTCAACACTCACTCTTAAGCTAGAGTGAAAATATTCAACAAACGCAGCTTGTTAATGGAAGATTGGAGCAAAGTTGGTTCCATAGATTTTGTGAACATATCTGCCAACTGCTGAGAAAAAGAGACAAATGGTGAAGGCACAATACAGTCCAAATATTTTCTCGAATGAAATGTATGTCAACCTCGATATACTTGGTATGCTCATGAAGTACAGAATCAGAGGATGACATAATGGCATATTTGTTATCACAAAATAAAGAGGAAGGAACAGTGTCCTTAAAACCCAACTCTGCCAGAATAGAGCGAATTCAAAGAATCTGGCATATACCATATGCCATAGCCCGATACTCAAACCCCTACAAAAGAACTAGAAACCATCGCTTGCTTCTTACTTTTCCAAAAGATGAGATGATCACCATAGAAAGTACAGAAACTAGAAGTGGAACGCCGATCAGTCCTAGATCCTGCATAGTCTGCATCGGTGAAACAGGAGAGCCCAGATTGGTGACTAGCAATAAAGAACAATCCCAAGCCAAGAGAAGTTTTTAAACACCTCAAAATATGATGAACCGCGTCAAGGTGCTTTTTAAGAGGTGTATGCATGAATTGCCTCACAACACTAACTGCAAATGTCAAATCAGGTCTAGTGTTGGTTAAATAAATGAGGCATCCAACAAGACGCTGATACATGTTTGGGTCATCCAATAACTCGCCAGACCCTGATGTGAGTTTGATAATAGGATCCATAGGAGTAGAAGTAGGTTTATACCCTAACATATCAGTATTTTGAAGCAAGTCAAGGGTGTACTTTCTTTGAGATAAGGAAATAGCCTCCCTTGAGCGAGCCACTTCAATTCTTAAAAAATATTTGAGACATCCCAGATTCTTAATATCAAAAGTTTGGTCCAAGTCCTTCTTTACTTGACCAATGTCGATAGAGTCAACACCTGTGAGAATAATATCATCCACATAAATTAACAAGGCTATATACTGACCTGTAGAATTCCGGCGAATGAAACAAGTGTGATCAGAGTGGCATTGAACAAAGCCCATAGATATAATAACAGAACTAAAGCGACCAAACCACGTTCGTGGAGATTGTTTCAGACCATACAAGGATTTGCATAATCGGCACACTTTCCCGAATACTCCTCCTTAGCCCAAAAACTGGGTAGAGGAGCCATATAAATCGTCTCAATAAGATCTCTATGGAGAAATGCATTATTGACATCAAGTTGATGAAGAGGCCAAGAATGAGATGTTGCAAGGGAGATAAGAAAACGTACAGAAGTGAGCTTGGCGACAGGGGCAAAAGTGGCACCAAAATCCTTGCTAGGAATCTGTGTGAAACCTTTGGCCATCAAGCTAGCTTTGTAATGGTCAATTGAACCATCAGCGAGGTGCTTTATAATGAACACCTATTTGCAACCAACTGTGCTTTTCCAAGGAGGTAAAGGTATAAGATCCCAAGTGAGCTTCCATTCTAAGGCCTCCATCTTAGTCTGCATAGCCGCTACCCATTTGGGATTCTGAAAAACCTCAGATACAAAATGAGGAATGGACTCCGACTCAAGCTTGCCAAGAAAAGAATGGTAAGAAGGGAAAATCTTGTCATAGGAAAGATACTAGGAAATAGGATGATAAGTACTACTCAAATAACTCAAACAATTTGAAAGATGTCGATCCCGATGTGGGTTACGACGATGACGTAGAGGAGAAGCTAAATGAGAAGAGTTACTTGACCAGATACTGAAGAGGCGGTAGGAGGAGCTGAGTGCGTAGGTGACGGGAGTATACTTGCAATAGAGGAGGCGAAGGTTGAAAAGAAGAAAGGGGGACAATCTCATTCTCAATCTCCTCCAAAATGGTCATTGAGAGAACAGTGGAAATAACAGGAGGAGAAGCCTGCGAAGAAGGGTTAGTACCCAAGAAAGGAAGATCCTCACAAAAAGTAACATCCAAAGTGTGGTGAAAGTGACGAGACACAAGGTCATAACACCTATACTTTTTGGACATGGAGGAGTATCCTAAGAAGATACAACGAATAGATTTGTCATCTAACTTTGTGCGAGTGAGACTAATTTTGAACAAAACAGGTACACCCAAAGATACAAGGTAAGAGTGGTGGTGGGCATAAGGGTATGAAATGGAGTGAGTCCATGCAACACACAACTAGGGGTCCTATTAATGAGATAAACAACAGTCACCCTCTTGGACCTTAACATATAGTAGCTGGACAAACGACACACCAATCACAGGTCTAACTAAGCTTTGATACCAAAAAGAATGAAAGAATTATTCGGCCTACCAATCACTGAGGTAGAGGCCATATATATATAATATATTCATGATACAATTTAGGAAATAATATACATAAGGTAAGATTCCTATAATCAAAATTATTCATATTCTACTTCCTATTCTAATTTCCATATTCAAACATAATTTTTTGATTTCTATATTCAGAGTTATAGGTTAAGCTCTTGGTGTTCTTTACCTTACCAGCAGGCGGCAACCTTGCCTTGACTGTCTGCGGGACCTCAACCTATTTCGCTGCTATATTTTCCTTTCAGTATTGCATTATGGTGATCTCTTCCTTTGTCCACTGGTTTATTCATATCCCAAATATCTTAATTATATATTTTTTTACTCGCAATCCATTTTTTTTGTGCTTCTGCTCCACTCTATCTTTCCCTCTGCTTAAACCTATACCTCAAATAGGTTTCTATCTTCAAACCTATTTGAGTTTGAGAGGGGTATTATACATATATCATGGTGAGCATGGTTATACACCATGTGAACCACCTAAGCCAATCCATTGGCGCACTATCTCAGCCACCCCCTATCGCACTTTCTCATAAGCAACCCCCTGGCGCACCAAAGTTATACACCATGTGAACCACCCAAGCCAATCCCTTGGTACACTATCTAAGTTGCCCCCTAGCGCACTTTCTCATAAGCCACCCATCACCACCGATTGCCTTTTTTCTTCTCTCCAGCCTCCGATAGCTCTTTCTAACTCCTTTTCTCCTTCCGACAGCCTCAGCCCAGCCTTCGCAGCTCCTCTCCTTCCTTGTCTTCACCTCGATAGGCCTTCTTTATCCCTATCAAGGCTCTGGTTACTGTAGACACCCCATTTTTGACCGACCTTAAGACTCAGACGTCACCGATTGAGTGCTTGGTGATGTTGTATATTGTGCTCGTTCTGAGGTTGCGGAGTCTCAGCTGCAAGCCTTGTCTCCGGACTTCCGGATTCTTTTGTGCTTTGCCTCGGTTTGCGAACCAGGCCCTGTTTTCTTTGTTTTCTCTTTCCAAAGGGAGGGAGAGGTCTCGTAGATCATCTCTCAGTGGCCGTAGGCTATGTTTCATGGTTGTAGGCCATCTTTCCCGTTTGGAGCCCGGTTCTTGGTTTTCGGAGCCGTCAGCCGTGTGCCTCGGTTCGGGACCACTTAACTACCTCTGATTGCTCCGGTTTTTGGCACACACCTTGTTTTCTCCCTTTTGAGGGACACTGTGGCCCAAGAGACCAACTTCGTGGTCAAACGCCACCTTCGGTGCTTAATAGTCAGTTTTCAGGGCCCCAGGCCGCGCGTTTTGGTCACCGAACCTTCGTTTTGCATCGGTTTGGGTCCATTTTTGGCAGGGGCCTTATTTTCGTTGTCAGAAAGGTTGTAAGAAGGTGGGAGGCTAGCAATTTTTCTGAAAAACCAGTTTTTTCTCTTCATTGCCCTTCGTCGCCCATTTTTCTTACTAGAAAGCTGGTTTTTCCCATTCCCGGGTCACTTTTTCTGACTTTTCACTACACCATTGTGTTGTACACACCTGAGAGGCCACCAAATGGGTAGGCCGGCCAGTAATTCCCCCTGACCTTTTTGAACCCTTCTAAAAAGCAGGCTTTTCTCTCTCCTGAACCACTTTTTCTGGTTTTTCTCTACACAGTTGTGTTGCACTCATCTGGGAGGCCACCTTTTTGGGGTGGCCGAAATGTCTATGACCTCTTTGACCCTGGTTGGTCGGCCAGGAGGTGGCTTGACCACCTGGACCTTTTGAACCTGGCCGGCCAAGCTTGTCTCTCTTGGTGCATTCCAACTGTGCCAGCTGTTTTGCACCAGATCCTCTGCCCGAGGGTCTGTCTTTTTGGGAGGAAATTTGAATTGGTTTTTCTTCCCTTTTCTTTCACTCCTCTCCCACTATGTAACTAACCCCCCCTCCATTTCCAAGGGTTAGAAAACCAGCTGGAGCCTTTGCATACAAACCTCCATATCTCTCTCATCCAAGCCTTAAAACACCCTTGTTCTTGCATATTTACCCTATACCTCATAGCTTACCACCTCCATCACTCATTCCAGTACCTTAGAGGCCATTTGAAGAGGTTGAAAGTTCAGATTTTCGGACCAAAAGCTCCTGATTTGCTGCTCTTCAAGGGTAAGCACCTATTACCCTTAAACTTGCATTTTTTTGCTTCATCTATAAGCTATACTTGAAAGCATTTTTGGGCTTCGACCTGAACTGAAAATAGTCTTATTTTGAGCTCATCTTCATGTTTGATTAAGGGCTTTTCTCTGTTTTAGATCTTCTACTCATCCTTTGTGCTCTATCCCTCTTTTAAGGCTTATCTTGCATAATATATTAGCCTTGCTTGCGAGCATTTCTGGGCTTCGAGCCAAACTGTAAAGTGCCTTATTTTGAGTCCCTCTTCAACTTTGTTGAAGGGATCTTTACTGTTTGAGGCCATCTACTTCCCCTTCCTCTTACCCTTTATCTCTCTTTTAGGGCCATTTTTGCATCATATTGTACCCTTTATCTCTCTTTTAGGGCCATTTTTGCATCATATTGTAGCTTTACTTGTGTGCATATTCGAGATTTTTCATAAACTGTAAAGTATCTTATTTTGAGCCCATCTTCAACTTTGTTGAAGGGCACTTGGCTGTTTGAGGCTTTTTACTGCCCTGTTTGTCCAATCTTTCTTTTAGAGTTGTTTTTGCATGATACATTAGCCTTATTTGTGAGCCCTTTTGGACCTCGATCTAAACTGAAAAAATCCTTATTTTGACATCATCTTCATGTTTGATTAAGGTCTATTTTCTGTTTGGGGTCACCTTCCCCCTATGCATGCTTCATCTCTTCATGATTAGGGCTATGCATTAAAACACTTGCATTGGCCATGGTTTGGCCTCTTAGCCACCAAAATCCAGTGGATTTTCAGTGGTTTAGGTGTTTTCTTGAAGGCCAAAATCAGAGGGGGGTGACCCCCTCTCTCCTTGTCTTGTTTGGTGGCCTTTTTGGCCTTCCAAAGGACCCCCTATTTGCAAGCTTCCAAGCTTTGTTTCTATCACTTTCCAGTGGGTTTTAAGACCCCCCATAACTCATTTCCAGAGTTAGTTTGGCTATGCTAAGTGTCCTTGATATATGTGCTTAATAACCGCTTATATGCCCTTTAAAGGAGTCCCTCATTTTTGCATGCATTGGCTGCATTTCAGTGGTTATTTGGGCATATTTTGACATGTTTTGTTCACTGATTTTGGCTGGTTTAATGAGATTTCATATGCCTCACATACATGCCATACAACTCGTACTTACTAGCCAATTTTGCATGTTGCCTTAACTCTTCATGTGAACACTTTTTGGCCGTACTTTGAACTAGAAATGTTCATGTTTTGGGACTGCCTTGGTTTTGTCTTTGTGCTTCATAGTCAAATAATGCATGCTTTGTATAGCTATAAGTCAATACATGTGCCTAGTTTTGAGTTTCGGGGCTCATCTCATGCATCGGGTGTCATATATCCATGATTCGGGATCATTTTGTATCATGTTTCAGTGCTGGAATTTGCATGTCTGTATGCCATATTTCATGCTTTGCCATGCCTTGTTAAAGTTGCATACTATGCCTTAGGTTCGGTCCTCGATTTGCGTGTATGTATGCACGCATTTCGATAGTCTCATTTTCATCTTATGGCCGCTGATGTGAGTGTGGCTGAGGTCCACTCATATTGGTGTAAGCCCATATTGCATTGTGTATGCCATCTTAGTCTATAGCATTATGTATGATAGGTTGTATGCTAGAGTATTGTGTATGCCATGTTACATCAAGCATTGTGTATGCCATTTCATAGCATTGCGTATGCTAGGTTGCATGTTAGGATTGCATTCATGCATATCATCCATATTGCATTGTGTTTGGGATAGGAGTTAGCCCAAGCACGGGAAACGAGGGACGTTTTGTACTTCGAGTGACGGAACGTGTCTCAATTCCCGGTCACCGACACTCCGGATTAACCATGATGGAGTCTCGGTCTTGTTGTGTTTTCATGTGCATTCATTTCATATTAAGTCGTGCAATTCGACTCCTCGGCCATCATGCATCGGGATGCGTGATTGATGGCACGAGGATCGAGACAAGCATACATATGTGAAATTACATTGCCATGCCTCTTTCTTGCTCTCTGTTGCAGCAAATCAGACACCGGCAGTCTTTTGGAGCTTCGTGCAATATTCCGGGCTTAATTGTAAACAGAGGTTAATTGGGGCATCGCAATGGATTTCCGCACAAGGCAACTCAAGCATGCATCATTCATCATTCGGAATAGAGCCGAGGTAGTTTATAGATTTGTGTGCTAGTTTACTATTTTCCTAGTTAAATTTGTTAATTAATTAGGGTTTTGTACTTATTCAGACTGTAATTATTTATTCGGACTGTATATTATTTATTCGGACCCTCCGAGCGAGGGCACAATTGTAATAAGTGTGCGTGCGTGTAATGTATGTCTTCCAACCCCACGTCTTTCTCCATTTTATTTACCAGCTTATGATGGTTAGATTAGGGCATGTTTTATTTAGCATACAGTATGATAGCATGTTTACATTCATTCATCTGTTTTGCATGCACCGGGCTCGGCGCATCATACTCACTGAATTGTATTTCAATTCCGAGTTGAATACATGTTAGTTGTAGCATTTTATATGCCATGTTTAGAATAGCCGAGCCTATCTTAGTTGCATTCCTGTATGTGTTGCATTAGGCACTTCTATATAGTTAGGATCATGCATGAATTTCTAACATAGTTTCTGTTTTGGCTTGGAGTACTCGGTAAGTTTTTACGCTTTAGCATCCTTGCATTTGTGTGAGTGACTGCCATGATAGCATGCTTACCATGAGGTTATTTGCTTATGTGATATAATTGCCTGAATGCCTGTGGGTGAAGGTTGGGTTATTTGGATTGGAACAATGCATTGACTGTGAGTTTTAAGCCCACTAGGTAGTGGCAAAACCATGTTTTCTAAGCCCACCCGAGGGTGGCAAAATCTGCATTCTAAGCCTAATTGCGAGTAGCAAACCATCTTTCAAAAAACAATTATGAAATGTTTTGTTCCAATTCAGGCGATCTAGTCTATACTTATATGCTGTGCGCATCACATAGTAAATCTAGGCTAATAACCGGAATAAGAACGTATAATCTTTTCAAAACTAGATATCATGGTTAGTAGAGGCCGATCTTTGATCGGGTGAGCGGGGATGCTCACGAAGTGACCTTCCCTAATCGTACCCAAGTTCCCGAGCTGAGGCAACTTTGGTGATGACGGACACGTGGCCTTAGGCACGAGTTAGGGTTTCCTAAATTTCTCAAAAATAAAATATTTAGGTGGCGACTTTGTATCTGGCAAAGCAGTCTATGTTTGGCACTTCTTTAAAAAATTTGTTTTCTCAAAACGATTTGTCGGATTTGGACTCTTTGGTTCAAGATTGAGAACCGTGACAATTTGAGTCTGAACTGTAGTGAGCCCAAAATGAACAGAACGGGACTCATCCTCCCGGGACGTTCGGGGACGTCTATAGTTACTGCCAACCAGACTTGGTTCTGGTCTTATGTGCTTCGGTTGCCTCTTTAGGTGGTCCATGGCTATTTTTTTCCTCTTCTTGGGGTGATTGGACTGATGTATGAAGCCCCTTTGTCTGTCCTTTTATTCTTTTGGGTTACTGAGTTTATTCGGTAGCATCAATTTAGATAAGCTGTTGAGTTTTTTCTGACTTCTTAATTCACCCTCCTGAACCACAACATACAAAGCGAAACAAATGACACACCAATCACAGGCCTAAGGAAGCTCTGATATCAAATTGAAAAGCCCGACCCATATGGAGTCCCATTGAACTTGTGGAGTAACACTACATTCCTGAACTACAACATACAGAGCCAGACAAATGACACACCAATCACAAGCCTAACGAAGCTCTGATACCAAATTGAAAAGGCCAACCCATATGGAGTCCCATTGAACTTGTGGAGTAACACTACATTCCTGAACCACAACATACAGAGCCAGACAAACGACACACCAACCACAGGCCTAACGAAGCTCTGATACCAAATTGAAAAGCCCAACCCATATGGAGTCCCGTTGAACTTGTGGAGTAACACTACATTCTTGAACCACAACATACAGAGCCAGACAAACGACACACCAATCACCGGCCTAACGAAGCTCTGATACCAAATTGAAAAGCCCAACCCATATGGAGTTCCATTGAACTTGTGGAGTAACACTACATTCTTGAACCACAACATACAGAGCCAGACAAACGACACACCAATCACAGGCCTAACGAAGCTCTGATACCAAATTGAAAAGCCCAACCCATATGGAGTCCCATTGAACTTGTGGAGTAACACTACATTCAGAAGCATTGGGAAGGTTTGGGGAGTAGTGATTGGTATGGATGATGCTACTGGTAGGCTATCTTCTCTCCATTGTGGAAAAGTGAAGATAGTCATCAAGTTAGAGTGCAAAGGTATAATAATATACCCAGTTAGGGTATGTGAAGATCAAATCATAGTTTCTAATGCTACAAAGGAGCAGTGTGTAGAAGGGGAAGTTTGTGACTACTCAAAAATTGGGGGAATCATCACTAAATTTGAGAAAAGGGAGCTGTTTTCAAGTTAGCTGTAGCTGCCATTTCATTATCAATCACTAGTGGAACCAGCAGAGGAAGGAGAGTGCTATCAGAGGATGAAGCTTCACTTCAAATTGGCAAAGCTCTTGGTTTTGATTGTGTAGGGACAGAAGATGAGGTGATTTGCAAATTGAATGAATTTGAAGCCAAGGACAAAAGAAAGTAAGGCAGAGGGAGGGTGATGCTATCTAGACTAGAATCCCGGGTGAGTAAGAGTGTTCTGGTGTGATAATGAAGATACAATTATGGAATGTGAGGGGGTTAGGAAGACCAGAGAAAAGAAGGAAGTTAAAGAAATGCATTACTGATAGAAAAGTGGACATTATTCTCCTTCAAGAAACTAAGATCTCTGCAATCAATTCTGATTTGGTTAAATCTATGTGGTCTGGGGATCAAATTGAATTCACGGTTGTAGATGCGGTCGGTAGAGTTAGAGGATTGCTATGTATTTGGAAACTTGAGGTGTTTCAGTTGTAGGCTTGGTGTTATAATCACAATTTCATCCTACTTTCAAGTACATTGTTCTATAGTTTTGATTGTGTTATTATTAATGTATATGGTCCTAATGAGGTGGTGAAAAGAAAAGCGTTGTGGGATGTTTTAGAAAGACTGAAGTCCAATTTTCTGGGGCCATGGTGCTTGGGGGGTGATTTTAATCAAATTAAGATTATATTAGAAAGAATTGGGTGCTCCAGAAGGGATAGAGGGATGAAAGATTTCAATGATATGATTGAACAACTTGAGCTGATAAATATGCCTATGCTTGAGAGAAAGTTTACTTGGTGTAATTCCCAAGATAGGAAGAAATGGAGTAGACTGGACAGATTTCTTCTTAATCATGAGTGGGTGCAAAATTTTAATTTCAAATTATGGGGCTTTCCCAGATTGTTTTCTGATCATAGTCCTATCATCTTAATGGAGGAAGATAGGGACTAGGGGCCTAGGCCTTTTAAGTTCCTTAATGCTTGGCTACTTCATCCTAATTTCTTACCTTTCGTGAAGCAATGTTGGTTTGGTTTTGTAGTGGAGGGTTGGGCTGGTTATATGTGTCACATGAAACTTAAAGTCCTAAAGCAAGCTTTAAAACAGTGGAATGTGAAGGTTTTTGGGAAGGTGGAAAATAAGCTGAAGAGTATTGAAGAAGCTCATGCTTTTGATCTATTAGTTGGGGTCAGACCTTTGCTTCATACAAAACTGATTAGAAGAAAGGAAGTGAGGGGTGAAGTTTGGAGGTTAAGTAAGATGTTGGAGTGGATCTGGCTACAGAAATCCAGAGTGAATTGGGAACTTAAAGGGGATAAATATACAAGGTATTTTCACATTATGGCTTGTAGCAGGAATAGTAGGAACTCTCTGTGCTCCATTGTTGTGAATGGCTCAATGATTGGGGAGCTTATAGTAACAAAAGCTGAGGTGAAGGCTTACTTTCTGCAGCATTTCTCTGAGTCTTGGAAAGACGGACCTAAAATATCTGGTCATTTCAAGAACATTGGTGGACCTCATGTTGTGGAACAATTGGAGGCAAAGTTTACTGAGGCTAAGGTTAGTAATGTAATCAAGCACTGTGAAGGTAATAAGGCACCTGGGCCTGATGGTTTCAACATGGCTTTTTTCAAGAAATGTTGGAAATTTGTGAAATTTGATGTGCTACAATTTATGAGGGAATTTCATTAGAATGCAAGTTTAGTTGGTGGGATTAATAGCTCTTTCATTGCTTTAATCCCTAAAACTAATAGCCCCTCTTGTTTGGATGAGTATAGGCCAATTAATCTGGTTGGTTCCGTGTATAAAATTCTAGCAAAGGTGTTATCAAATAGGATGAAATAGGTGATGCCCAAGATTATTAGTGAGGTTCAGTCAGCTTTTCTGAGTGGAAGGAATATTCTGAATGGGATTCTAATAGCTAATGAAATTGTTGATGGGTGGAAAATATCCAATAAGAAAGGTTTGATACTTAAATTGGATTTTGAAAAGGCCTATGACTCAATTAAGTGTGAATTTCTTTTCAACATGTTATCAAAATTTGGTTTTGGATCTAGATGAGTGCGTTGGATGAAAGCTTGTGTATCTTCTGTTAAGATCTCTATTGTAGTAAATGGGTCACCAACATTTGAATTTTGCCCACAAAGGGGCCTTAGACAAGGAGATTCATTGTCACCATTTGTATTTAACATTGTAGCAGAGGGACTCAATATCTTGCTGAGCCCAAGTAGTTAAACTTAATTAATGGGACATAGGTGGGGTCAAATGGCCTTAGAGTGACTCATTTGCAGTTTGCGGATGACACGATTTTGTTCTGTGAAGCTAAGAGGGAGGAAGTGTGTAATATTAAACGAATTTTAAGATGTTTTGAGATTGCTTCAGGGCGACTATTGCATAAGTTTGCCTCTATCTTAAATTGCATTCATAAGAAGCTGCCTATTATGTATTTGGGACTGCCATTGGGGGTCAACCCAAGTAGGAGAAGTACTTGGAAACCCGTTCTTGTCAAATTCAAGCAAAAACTGGCTACCTGGAAGAGAAGATTGCTTTCTTTTGCTGAGAGATTAACCTTAATCAAGTCTATTATGTCTAACCTGCCTATTTATTATTTGTCATTGTTCAAGATTCCTGTAGGGGTGGCTAAGGAGATTGAGAAAATGCAATCAGCTTTCCTGTGGGGTGGATCAGATCTCAGAAGAAAAGTGCATTTTGGTTCATTGGGATGTGATTGCAAAGAATAAGAATCTTGGTAGTTGGGGCTTGAGGAGGATTAGAACATTCAATGAATGCATTTCGCTAAAATGGTGGTGGAGGTTTGGAGCTGAGAATAAAACCTTTTGGAAAGAAGTGATCTGCTCAAAATATAATGTTGAGAATGGGAAATGGTTTCCAAGATTGGAAGGCAGAGGATCTAAGCTCTGGACTGATATAATTAATGTAGTTCTGCTTAATCCTGACTTGCATAATTTCTGTATTCATAATTCTCAGATTGCTTTAGGGGATGGGAGAGGAGCACACTTTTGGCTGGACAAGTGGACTGGTAATGTCTGCTTTAAGGAGGAATTCCCTAGACTTTTCTCTCTATCTAATGACAAGCATGGGGTGGTAAGGGTGTTTTTTGAGAGAAGGGGTGCAGCTGGTGATTAGAACCTAGAGTTTTAGAAGAAATCTTTTGGCTTGGGAGGAGGAGGAAGTCCATCGTTTAGTCTGTTTGCTTCGAAGTACACCAGCTCTTTGTATTGATAAACCAGATGAATTGAAATGGGCTGCATATTCATCTGGATTGTTTAGTGTAGCATCAATTTATAAATAGAGTGAATCACTTCTTGGTCTTGCTCTGGAAATGGCAGGCTCTATTTGGAATAATTTTTCTCCTCCCAAAGTGCAATTTTTTGGGTGGTTGGCATGGTTTGGTAAGGTTAAAACTTCTTGTTTCCTCCACAAAATTGGTATGGGAGTGTTAATCTTGATTGTGTTTTCTGTCATAATGAAGTGGAAACTGTAGAACACATTCTTCTTTTCTGAACTTTTGTTTGGAGGCTGTGGTCAAACATTGTAAGATGGTGGGGTTCTCAGTGGGTCTTGCTAGGTTTTGTAGATGGGCTGCTACAGTGGTGGTATGGATGCAGAATGAAAAAATTGGAGAAGAAAATCTGGATGGTCTTCCCTTTGGCAACTCTTTAGTCTCCATAAAGGCATGGAAATAAGTGTGTTTTCAATGGATGTTAACTAGACTTTGAAGCTTTATGTGAAATTGTAAAAGTTAGAATAGCTTTGTGGGTCAAGGCCTCCCCAATACCTGTGGAGGTTTTTGTGAATGAGTTTACAATCTGCAGCAGGTCAAGTTTTGTCTCAGGAATGGTGGTTGAGTGTGTATTTGTTTTGGCTGTTTTGTCTCAGGAATGACTATTTTGACTGTTTTGGATCAGGAATGGTGTGTATGATCTGTTATCTATCTCTGGGAATGATCTGGTTTACAAAACAGATTGAGTTATGGCTGATCTTTTGCATCAGGAAGAGTGGCACATTGTGTTATGTTGATCTTTCTTGGCTAGTGTGTCCTCCCTTTGTGTTCAGCTGTTCTTCTCTATGTGGTCTTTCTTGGTTGTTGTTCCCTTTTGGGGGTGCTTAGCATATGATAGGATAGGTTTTTTGGTGCCAACCTAGTTAGGATGATCTAGCTCATTGTGATGCTTTGTACACCCTCTTCTCTTTATTGATTTTTTTTGTGTGTACAACTTATACCTTTCATCGTCATCAATAAAGTTTCCTTTTTGACCGATCAAAAAAAAAAAGAAAAAGAAAAGCCCAACCCATATTTCTCCTTAAAACTTAAGTATTGAGGAGAGAGAAGCTGGAGTTTTATAACCAGCACAGATGGGGCAACTCTAGGCGATGTGGGACACATTCCAACAATATGCATCTTTGTAGACTATAAGCATCAAAATCTCTTACTGATGGAAAATGGTTTGGGTGTCTCAAGACACTTATTAAGGTATAATTAATGACCTAATTTATGTCAAAAAGTTAGTAAAACAACATTTTAACTTTTAATGATCATTAAACGAGTTAGATATGATAAGCTAAGAAGTATATATATATTTTGTTGACAAAATAAAATTTATTGATTTGCGAAAATACAAGGGGTACAAAGAAGCACATATACTTAATATGATAAGCTAAGTAGCATATATACCTTTTTTGTTTTGTTGGTGAAATAAAATTTATTGATATGCGAAAGTACAAGGGGTACAAAGAAGCACATATTCTTGAAGTGTGTGTTTGTGTCGTGTCTGTGTCCATGTCCGACACTCAGGTCTCGTTTGGGAATAGGTTAATTTAGTAACTTTTTGATTATTTGGTTAAAATATGAGGTAAAAAAAATTAGTATGTTTGGGATGATTTTTTAATTTTTTACGAAAAAATATGCAAAAAGTAGGGAGAAAAGGGAATATTTGACTTTTTTGTATAGTTTGTTGGATTTTTGATTTTTTTAATGACTTTTTAATTTTTAAGTTAAAATGTGATGTTGTCAAACGATGCCTCAATAGACACCTCCTAACATGTATCAAACATGCATTCAAATGTGTCATTATTTTTTAAACTTTTTTTTTTACTCAAACACGTTTCTGACACTTTAAACACTTGGAGATACACATGTCTATTGCTAAGACATACATAATACACATTTTAAGTTTAAACAAAATAATTTAAAGGTTATAATGATAATAAAAAAAAAATAAAGATTTATACTTATTAATCCCTATTCCTTTAAACTTTTGGAATTATTGTTATGATGTAATTTTTATTATCTTGAATGAAATAGTCATATACATGACATATAATAAATATATAAAATTAGATGTCGTGTTATACACTTTTTGAAAATTGACGTATCTACTTATCCGTGTCCTATCGTATATCCATATACATGCTTCTTAGATGATAAATTTCCCCAATCACTTGTATTTATTGTAGAAATAATAAATGAATAAAAATTAGTATCAAATTTACCCTTTCTTAGATTTTTTATATATATTTATAGTGGTGATGAATACTTCAATTATGGATGAAAGTGTTTTGGGTTTTTTAAGAATAAATCATAAGGGCATGGGTTTTATTTTAACATAGTAGAAGAGTAATATTGAAAACTACAAGAATTTCTAACATTTTAATTAAGAGTTGTTAATTTTGTTTTGAAAAATTGATTGACATTATTAGATACATATATATTGCATTAATTGTTGCTAAACAAGTGTTACTAGAGCATTTGTTAGCATGACCAATTCATCAATAAATTTCATTTTCTTTGTTGATAAAAAAAAATAAAAATAAAAAAAATTTGGCAGACAGATGATGGAATGAAGATTCACTTAGGAGATTAGCAATAGCAATCATTCCAAATAGGTTGTACTTTATTGGGATTTTCCAATAGTCTATCAAATGAGATCAAAATGATTAAGTTACTTGGCTTTCAATGTATAATAAACTTGTTAATTAAGTTAACTGAAAATCAAGGGTGATTAGAAGGAGCGATAAATATCTTTTAGTGTTGCTAAAAAAGAAAATTGGCAATGTTTTTGACATAGGAAAGCCTTAGAAAACTTGGATTAAATTTAAGACCGCCTACTATCAAAATTGTAATAATGGGTAATGGTTATGGAAAAGTTTCCTAGGTTATATAAAAGATAGAAGAAAATTTCTAAGATTTGAAGATGAATAAATGTGAGATTTGGCTTGAATTGCAAAAGGGCAAGTTTCAGAATTTTCAAAATAGTAGTCGATGAAAAGTCTAGACAAAATCCAATTAGTGTTAAATGGTTCAATTGAAACCTAGTAGAAGGATAAGGTTAGGTATGATTTATGTTTGAAAAGTTGACTTCTTTATGTTTGGTGGTAAATTTATCTTTTACAAAAATGTCATATTAAGTATATTTGCATAGGAATATGAAATGGTTATCTTGGGGTGTGACCTAGAATCTTCTATGCAGTCCTATATAAGGGACATGGTAATGTGATTATTATAAGCTAAGAGAGGAAAGATTAGTAACATAGAAAATATTTTGATTGTGCTCCAAGCCTAAATTGAAAGTCTTCTGCTGCTCCTATAGTTGTACATCTCCATACATATTTGCATCATTTACCATACATTTTTGTTTTTTATCTTCTGCCACCCCTAACAAATTTGGTATCAAAGCTAATATACAAGTCAAGATTACTTTCTGAACACCCCTAAAAAAAGTCAAGATGACTTTCTGAACACCCTCTATTTTTTCAAAACCTCCCAAATGTCTTGCCGAAACCATTTTTTAAAACAAGTAAAAAAATGTGTCCATGATCCAAAATCAAATTCTTGGAGGCTAGTAAGTGTTATCCATTGATCGAAGAAGCAAAGCTAGGAGGCAAGAAACAAATCAGGAAACAAATCGGCTATCTCAGTGTCTTGTTTGGAACTTTTCATATCATAGTCAAACCATAGTGACCATGTACGTAACCTTAGTTTTTTGTGAATCACATAAATCTTGTGTTCTTGTATATGTGATTTACAATTCTTGTCTGTTGTTATTCTATTTTCATGTCTCACCAATCCTGATTAAGTGTTTTGTAATTTTTAACAATAAATTCCTCATCGTTTTTCCTACTAGTTACCCCAGTAGGATTGCAAAATATCACTCAAACCGACAAAAGGTTTACACAAATTGTCTATAATTCGATTTTAAGGCTACATGATTCTCTTAATTCTGCTAAGGTTATGACTAAGGAACTATGTACTATTTTACTAACTAGAATGTTCAAAACATAACAAAGACTATATAAGACTAAAAACAACATTTGACATGTAATACAACTTATGAGCAACTACTATAGTTATGTAGTAAAGTTTAAAATTATCATAGTACTGTTAGCTTTTGATAGGAATTTTCTCATGGTTCAAATATTATTTTTTATTGTATTAATTTACTTTGACAATAGGCTTAAAACAATTTATACAGAGCATCATAAATAAGATACAGCATCACAAACCTAAACAACCTTCAAAGAACTTGTTACATGAATAGAATCTAGATAATGTATCTAATATTATGTATCTAACATTAGAGACATGAATACAAAGAATGCAATGTATCCAAAGTATCCAATGCATGGCATTAATTTTACAATCCCCCTTGATGCCATATTGTTGACACTCAAAACTTCTTCCTTGGTACAACTTTGGTGAGGATGTCCGTAACTTAATCTTCGGTCTTGCTTTGTTCTTTTGAATAGAGCCATATCCGAGTTGAACTTTGTTTTGAAAATCCACTTCACACCAATTATTTCTTCTTCTTCCTGTTTCTCCACTAACTCCCAAGTCTTGTTCTTCTCAATTACATGAATTTCATCTTCCATCGCTTTCTTCCATGCTTCATCTTTAATTGCCTCTTCAAAGTTCTCAAGTTCAATAATGCATAAATTGCATCTTGCGTACACATCATTTACATTCCTCATTCTTCTTGGAGTTGAGCTTTGAGATGAAGAACTTGAACTCGAAGTTGGAGAAGATTGTGAACTAGCAATGGGTGACAATCTTTGTGGAGATCCAAATGCTTCAACATCTTCAATTTGTTGACTTTTTGAATTTTCATTGGAAATAATGCCTTGATTTTGAACTTTCTTTTATTTCCAATCAAAAGATGCATTCTCACCAAAGAGAACATCTCTAGAAATAATCACTTTCTTCTTGTCCAAACTATATAGTCTATAGCCTTTAGATTTTGAGCTATAACCCATAAAGCTGCATTTTTTACTAGTTTCATCAAACTTATGCCTCGCTTCTTTTGGGACATGAGCATAACAAATGCAAGCAAAGACCTTCAAGTGATTCACCCATGGCTTCATTTCACTCCAAGCCTCAAATGGAGTTTAGTTTTCAAGAGCTTTTGTAGGACATCTATTTATCAAGTAAACCACCGTATACACAACCTCAGCCCCAAAAAGTTTTGGGTATCTCCTCTTCATGTAGCATAGATTTGGACATCTCCACTATGGTTTTATTCTTCCTTTTTGCCACTCTATTTTGTTGTGGAGTGTACCCAATGGGAAGTTGCCTTTTCATGTCAATATCCTCACAAAATTATTTCATAAATTCATTTGAGTTGTATTCTCTGCCTCTATCACTTTTCAAAACTTTCATTAAGTAACTACTTTGCCTTTCCACAAGACTTTGAATTTTTTTAAGATAGAGAAAACTTCACTCTTATCTCATAAAATACACCCAAGTTGTTCTAGTAAATGATAAAGTACTTGTTACCTCCATAAGTTGGTGTATCCATGGGCCAGAACAACATCCGTATGAACAAGTCTAGGAAGCATGGATATAGATATGGATACGGGATGCAAGTACGATACGATATGAATATAACGATATGGCAACACTTAAAAAAGTATGATGCAGGTATGGTGATGATATGTTTGTAAAAAAATATATAAAATAATTTTTAGTAATGTAGTATTTATAAAATAAAACATAATGCAAGAGTACATTCATAAAATATTTAGTACTAAATTCCTTAATATCAAAAAGAGAATTTTATTTTCATCAAAGAGCAATCAATTAATAACCAGGCATACTGACAAAGAATTAACAACAAACAATAACAGAGGATTCGATCAGATATTCAAGGAAATTTAAAGAACAACAATAAGCTAACAAAATTAAGCAATAATAACAACAGCACTTAATCATAATATCTAAAATTTAAAAATAAAATAAAACGACAATAGAAAGAAATTAAAAAATAGAAACAATGTGATTTTTTTAACACGAGTGAGTAGCCCTTATAGCAAAGCTAACAAGGTAGAAATTGGTTTATCACAAGGGAATAAATAATGACAATATAAGCCCCATAGAATATGAAGATACATAGAAAGAGAGGAAGAAACAAGGAGAGAGCATTGCCCTTTGAAAAAATATAAATATAAAATAAGAAAAAAATTGAAAAAAAAAATTAGATACTCATTTGGCGTGTTAAAATATAAAATAAAAAAAATAAGAAAAAAATTAATTTGGATCCTTATTTGGCATATCCCTTGTGTATCCCTCACGTATTCTGTCGTATCTATCAAATATCCTTCATGTATCTCTCCTGTATCTAAAATTTTAAAAAATAAATCGAATACTTATTTGTCATATCCAATACGTATCCTGCCATATCGAACTCGTATCTACATCTGATAAGTATCTGATACTCATACAACACCTTTTTTGGAGTATATGTGCTTCATAGGAACAAGTTCTATTGGTTTTTTGCTCTCCATGCTTTCTTCTTTGGAAATGACTCCCAGTGATGCTTCCTAAGAGCACAACCTTCACAAACTTGTTGCACTTCTAAAATAGTCAGCAACGCAAAAACGAAATTCTTTTGTTGTAGATTCGTTAAGCTTTGAAAATTCAAGTGTCCAAATCTTTTATGCCAAAACCATGAATTATCAAACCACATCCATCTTCAAGGCCACATTTTTGTTATATCAAAAATGAGAGGAAAATTTCTATTCTTCTCCATCTTGATTTTTGTAACAACTTGACTTCTTCTCCATTTTTCATAAATCTTGCAATAGTCTTCTTTAAAATGAACAAAGTACCCATGCTCCATAAGTTATTTAACACTTATCAAATTTGCTCCAAATTTGGAACTAGGAAACCATCGGAGATGTATTTGGTACCCATCTTGGTCTCTACGGCAATAGTACCATTTCTTTTTGTTTGGACTAAGGAGTCATTCCCCACTTTTACTTGAGAACTGAAAGAAGCATCCATCTTCACAAAAATGCTCTCATCTATGGTCATGTGATTACTACATCCACTATCAGGAAACCATGCATCATTCTTTTGTTCTAATGCCGAAGGACAAGCATAGAACATGTGCCCTTCACTTTCTTGCTCCTCGGAGAAATTGGCTTGTTGATTGGTCTTGACTTGGCAATCCTTTTTGACATGCCCAAATTTGTTGCAATTGAAACATTGTGACTGCTTCAGTTACAAATTCCACACTTTTGTGAGTGGACTCTTCATTTTCCCTTCTTTGAGAATTATACCTTCCTCTTGTATTTCTTCCTTTTGCCTCTTCCTTGGAAATTAGAAGTACCAACATTGAGCTTGGATTGAAAAGCACTTTCAATTGACTTTTCAAATTGGTTACTCAACCTTTGCTCAAATGTTTTAATTAAACCCATCAATTCTTCAATATTCAAATTAGTAAGATCTTTAGTTTCCTCAATGACAACAATAATAGGATTATATTTTTTCAACAAATTTATCAAAATTTTCTCAAGAACTCTTTGATTAGAAATATCATCCCTATAAATTTTCATTTGATTCACAAATATCATAACTCTAGAAAAGAAATCTTTCAACAATTCAATATCTCTTATCTTTAAATTTTTAAAATCTCTTTGTAATTATTGAAGTTCAATGGTTCTTACCTTCAAATTGCCTCTATACTCTTTTTGAAGAATATCTCATGCCTCTTTTGCTTTTGTAGAATTGATAATCCTTGAAAAGATTGCTTTCGAAACTCCTTGTTGAATCAATAAGAGAGCCTTTGAATCCTTCTTCCTTTTTTTTTTTTTGATCGGCAAATATTAGTTGTTAATTGTTAGATTAGCACCTATGGGAGAAAATCTCCTTACCCCTCGGCAAAGCACCTAAATGCTTGCACTCCTTTAATTCAACCTCCCTAAGGGGAATTGAATCCATGACCTCCTTGGGACTAAGCTCTAAGGAAGGTATGGTGGCCAATTAGGCTACGCCTAGTTGGTTTGAATCCTTCTTCCTTTGTTCTTTCAGTTGCCCCTTTTGAGCATTTGTCAAAGCTCCTCATCTTCAGGTTCATCAAATCCATTTTCAACTAGATCCAAAGATCCATATAAATAAAAAATAGTTCTCATTTTCAAAGACCAAAAATCAAAGTTTTCACCATCAAAGGCAGGAATAGGCACATTTTGGTTGTTGGAATTCACCATGGTAGTTGTCCTTTCTGGGGATTGTTTTCTCGTATCCGATCTCTACGCCTAGCTTGTTCTTGACCCAACCAAGCTCTGATACCACTTTTGTTAGCTTTTGATAGGAATTTTCTCAAGGAGGAATTATTATTTTTTATTGTATTGATCTTGTATTGAGAGGGTCATAAATAAGATACATGAACAAGAACCATGAACCTAAACAACCTTAAAAAACTAGGAACATAAATACAATCTAGGCAATGTATCCAATATTATATATCTAACATTAGATACATGAATACAAATAATGCAATGTGTCCAAAGTATCCAATGTATGGCATTAATTTTAACAAGTACAACTAAGTAATAAAAACTACTTAATATGCCCAACACCAATATACCTTATGAAATACAAAAAAATAAGATATTAAAGTCAAATTAACCATAAACATGATTATATAAAGCTATTGGCATACTCCATATAAAGTTCTAGATTTGTCTGTTTTCTTCTTGGCTTGATTTAAAGCAAATTAGTTTAATTGTTGCTAAACAGGACTAAAATAATGAAGAATCATCAACTTTTATTATCTGTCATTATTTCTAGTTACTAACTTTAGTGTCACCTTATTTTGTAACATGCTTCAGAAACTTTGATAATTTCTTTTAATGATCCATGAAAGTCCAGTTTATAACTCTTCCTTGGTTAAAAGGCCAGCATGTAAAATCAGTCGTCAAATTCTTCACTGTATTATCTTTCCATTTCTGTTTTTGCAGATTGTCTTCAAATTTTTATTTAGAAAATATAACGGAGACTTTGTGTTGTGAGGTACCTTGAATTTTTACTATACTCTTAAATTTACTGTGGGGTTTTTTAAGGAGGTGGGATTCCAAGTGCAACAGGCTTGGCCTGAAGTTTTTGCAATATTTATTGTTATTGTATTTTTGAGCTAGGGTTTAGTGTGAGATTGTGACAGCACTGTAGAGTGATAGAAGTGAGATTCACATTTCTGTAATCTTTATTATGCATAGTGGATTTGATCTCCTCCCCTTTGTAGACTTAAACACATTGCCAAACTACATATATCTTGTATTTAGTGTAATTATTTGTTTCTGTTTATTGTTTTTTAATTGGAACCGTTATTTTTTGCATAACACTTTGAATAGCATGACAAATTTGATTGAAGAAACATTCTCAAATTCATAAAAACTGAGTAATTCAATGACTTGGTTATTGGCATTATGCTGCATTGGCCATTTCTTTAACGTCATATTCATCAAAAAATATATATATATTATTTTCATCTTTATTATCATCCTTATGGTTTTGACTCTTTTGAGTTAATTCTTTTTGTTATTTGATAATTGAGGGTAAAAAGGGACAATGGAGTGACTTCATTTGTGTTGTGTTCAATTTTGAAATTACTCAGCATACAGGAGACGATACAGCGCTATCAGAGGCATACAAAAGATGTTCAAACTGACAACTCATCAGTGGAAGAAAACATGCAGGTTATTCCTCTCTCTCTCTCTGTCTGTGATTATACTAACTTCCTCTTCACAATTGTCGACAATTTTAGATAATTAACTGGAATAATTTTATTTATTTATTCATCTATTTTTACTTCATGTAACTTCAGTACTTATATTAAGACACATATATATAGCTTAATTTTGTCGCTCCATATTCATCAAATCACATGGCTGATGTCATTTTATGAAGGCATTTTTGCTGCCTTCCCTGGGGAAACCTGATTTTATGTTGGAAAAAATAATCGACAATATTCTAAAAGTTTTATGGTACATTTAGATGTTAGTAATATGCATGAAAGTAGTTAATAAAATTGCATACGAATATGAAAAGTTCTTTTAAGAGTGTGATTCTGAAATATATATCTAGAATGTTATATGAAGCAAGAGTTATTCTGATTTCTCAAAGGAGCTCTGCTCGGTTTCTATAACCATATATCTCCATAGATTCTTATGTGCGCTAACATGTTTTTTATGTTACGCTTCCACTGTCCAACAATTTGTTTTGTAGCTAACAAATGTTTTCATGTTGTGTTTGTTCGTTTGTTCTTTCCTCCCTTTGGTAGAGCATTATTAATGAAGCAACTCTCTCTCTCCTTTTTGTCCGTCCTCTTGTGGGAACCAATTAATCTTCTGGCAGCATTTGAAGCATGAGGCAGCAGACATGGCAAAGCAGATAGAGCTTCTTGAAGTTGCGAAAAGGTTGGATGGAAGGCCTAGCTAGTTCGAATTTGTTTGGCACACTAAACATATAAACTTTTTTTTTTTAATTTGAAGCATTTCTAAACTCTGAAATTGGAAAATATGTATTAGGAAACTCTTGGGAGAGGATCTGGGGTCATGCACCATGGAAGAACTGCAGCAAATTGAACAACAGTTGGAGCAGAGTGTAAGCAGAGTTCGGGCTAAAAAGGTTGTTATTATTATGTAGTACAAAATGTAATTATTTCCTAAAATTTTGTAATTACTTGGAAGTCTAATTTCTTTGATTATTGTCTGTGCTTCAGATGGAGGTTTTCATGGAACAGATTGATCAACTTAAGGAAAAGGTAAACTATTAAAATTTGTGATATTAGGTTGAGTGTAGCACGTTGTTCCACTATAGTCATTTTTTACAACTGCTTCAACATTTTGAAATACCTATGTCAGACACTTGATACCTTTGAGCTGATTATGTGTCTGATGACATTTCTAGTCGGATATGCACCCAACAAATATGCATAAATAGTCAAGTTACTAAATTCCATAAGACTTCCATTTTATGGATAACATGCTCTATATTAGTTTGTAAATACCATTTACCCTAAAAATATAAAATAATTATTGAAAAATTTAACTTTAGTTTGTAAATACCATTTTACTTAAATTATCTCACTAATTGCTGATGGTGTATGTCTTTTGGCTTCAATTTAATTTAGGAGAAAGTCCTAACAGCTGAAAATGCAAAGCTCTGTGAGAAGGTGATTCTCTCTTTCCCCCTTTTTGGCCTTTATTTCTATCGTTACCTTTATTATTATTTTTTAAAATATTTCTTGAGTTTTTTTTTTTTTTTTTAATATGATCTTTATTATTTTGTGATTACCCAAATTTTGATTGTTTGTTGTTTCTACTTTACATGCAACGTGATGTGATTTAATTATACGATATGTTTATTTTTATATTGTAATATATCTTCTAGGATTATTATGCGAATTGGTTTGCTTTATAATTTGGGGTTATTATATTCCAAGGTTGTGATCATATGGTATCGCAAAACCACTAACACATTTTTTAGAGTCGCATTTAAATATAAGAAAATGTTTTTTGAAGTTTTTGACAAAACAAATTGAGTGTAAATTTTGCAATCATATCAGTCTTATAGACGTGTGTATATTTTTTCTAGTATGGCTTATTACCGCAACAAGAATCAAACGAAGAGAGGGAAGTTGTGCCATACACAGAAAGCAGTGAGATTTCAGACGTAGAGACTGATCTGTTTATCGGACCCCCAGAAGGGAGAATCAAGCGTGCTTCGCCTCAAAAGTAAACAGCAACTTGCAATTGTGCAGCATATATATATATCTACATATTTATGATCATAGTCATTTCCATATATTTTGTTTGTCTAACTGTAAAATTGTTGCTGCCACTGAAGTATTTTGGCCTTGCTCAAGCAATAATGTGCTTTATATTGAGTGCAGCATTTTGCTCATTGCAACTTTAATCTATGTCATTGGATATGGTCCAACAATAATACTGCAATATCATATCCTGATGTATATTTTGCAGCACTATGCTTCCTCAATAATCTTTTTATTGTTATTTTAATTTTTTTTAAAATTTTTTTTTTTATTTATTTTTTTTGTGGGAAGCATGCAAAAATATATTGTAAATGGAATATATAGGTAAATTGCAACTAAATTTGATGGTTCATAGTTATATATATACAAGACAGCCACTAAATCATGGTTGATGGCATGGAAGAGACTTGATCGGGGTAGAATGTTTGAATTCTATTGTTTGTGTCTTCGTTTTTAGTGTTTCTATACAATATATAAGCTATTTGATATACAAGCTATTTCAATATATAAGCTATTTGATACAGAAATATACTTTCAAGGATCTGAATACAGAGAGAGGCTTCTTCCAATAGATTTCTTCGTTTGCTTTTATTTCCTGAGGGAACAACAACAAATGGAAGATTTCCCATTTCTTTCCAACTTGGTGCATTTATCCCTGGATGTCCTGTCTAGCCAATGATTGTTCGCTATCCCCATGTACACTTTGACCAATCCTAGTAGGAGTTTTCTTTACTAGAATCCAATTTGGTTTAGGGTAAACTACCAATAGGTCTTACTTTGGAGACTTATTACCTAATAGGTTTTACTTTGGAGACTTATTACCTATTAAGTCCTATTGATAAATTTATTAAGTGATAAAGATAAATTTATCAGTCTCTTTGTTTTTATGAATAAGTTTTTAGTGATAAATTTATCACTCTCTTATTTTTATAGTATTAAATTTATTAGTTAGGACCTGTAAGTAAATAAGTCTAGTTAATAGGACTAATTGGTAAGTACCTCTTTGGTTTAATCTGTTGAAATATCTTACCAAACTGCTTTGTATGGCCTGCCATTTTGTGTAGGGAAAATGTTACTTTGGCGATGCTCATGTTTAGAATGTTTACGCAGTTTCACAATTTCGGAGGTATACTGTAGCTGAAGGAGTCCCCCATTGCCTCTGTAGCTGAGTGATTAATTAATTAATTTATTTTTCTGTAGTTGCATATTTTGAAAATGTAGTTTAGCGTGTATTCGTTTTCTTATTAGATTTCTGTATAATAAGGTCTGAGGTGGCAAATCATTTATAGTAATGTCCCAATTTGCCATATTTTTTTGGAAAATTAGTAAGCATATGAAATTTAAAAAGCCAAAAAAAAAAAAAAAAAAAACGAAAAAAGTGCCCATATGATTCTCTTCATGTTTTTCCTTATATTTCTTTGTCATGTTAGTAATTAATATATATATATATATATTTTGGTAAATGAGGAAATATTATTTATAAAGATTTAGAGACGCAAGGGAGTGCAACCTGTATGCAAAGGAATACCTGTCTCATCTATACATATAAAGCCTATGCAAAGGAATACCTATCTCATCTATACATATATATAGCCTATTCAAAGGCCTGTACAAAATAAAAAAGTTGGTTCAAGGATGGATTGACCATCACTGAAATTAATTATACAAAAAAGGACAATACCTATCTCATCTATACATATAAAGCCTATTCAAAGGCCTCTACAAAATAAAAAAGTTGGTTCAAGGATGGATTGACCATCACTGAAATTAACTATACAAAAAAAGACAATATTCTACTCTTGATGCTCAAAATAGCTCTTCCCTTCCTTCAGAAGTTCTTCTATTCCGTTCCTCCCTTACTAGCCACAGTAATTCTACAGGAACCAAACACCAAGTCTTCTTCCTCCTCTCACTCAAGCTCCTTTGACCTGTCATGAACAAAGAAGCTCCCCCGCCCTCTGAGGGAATATCCATTTCACACCAAACATGAGGATCAAAGACCATAAATACCGCACCACTTCATAATAAATAAGAAAATGGCTTAGTGACTCATCCATCAACCTTACATATGCAACACCAATTAAAATGTGCTTGCCTTCTAATTGAATTATCAATATACATTGCACACGACACAAAGACAGCTATGTTGGATGGGCCTTTGTAGCCCACACCCCTTTCCAAGGAAAAGATCTCTTATGACCCTTTAGAGTAAAAAGAGTTAAAACATTAAATTGGCTGAAATGTCATCCATTGGATAGAATCTCCTCATTCTAATTCATTTCTTTGAAATCAAATGGTTCTTCACTATTGAAATAGACTAATATAACAGAGTTTCTTGTGTGCACGTAAGTGGTCTCTCTCTCTCTCTCTCTCTCTCAAATTTATTATACCTGGGGTAGCTATTGTCTTCAAAAGACATTCATACTGCAAATGACATTTTCCACGCCAAGAATAGAACATGCCATTCCATAATATAAAGTGTTAGGATCAAGGCACATCCAAAAATCAATCACACACAATCACACAAGAGATTTACGTGGTTCGGCAATTGCCTACGTCCATGAGAGAGATATCCACTATAGAATTTTTTTCGGAGGGAGTTTACAACACTCACACCTCATTCTCTCTATAGCACTCTCACTCTTTTACACAGATTATACACTCTGTGTTTGATGCCTCTGTACTCTGTGTTTGATGCCTTTGTCTGTGTGTTTTTCTTCTCTTCCTCTATTTATACATAAAAGAAAGGGAACAAAGTCAAGTGAAGCGAGTTATTGGGTTACCAAACTGCCAACTGCCAACTTCCCTCTTCCTTCTTGACTTAAAGAGCCAATCAGCTAACCTCCAACTACTTCATGTGGGCTAGAGTTAACAATTCTCCCCCTCCACGCCCATATGGATAACTGACTTCTTACTTGAAGTCCATCCCAGTAGATTCTTGCAAACTTCCAGTTTGTCTTTGGCAACAACCTTGGTCATCATGTCAAAAGGATTCTTGTCCATGTGAATCTTCACCAGTTTCATCAGCTGCTTTTCCATCACTTCTCGTATCCAATGACACAGAATATCAATGTGCTTTGTGAAGGAATGGTACATGGAATTCTTGCTCAGATCAATTGCACTCTGACTATCACAATGTACCTTGTACTCTTCCTACTGTAGACCCAATTCTCGGAGAAACCGCTTTAACCACAACATTTCCTTTCTAGCATCTGCGGCAGCAATGTACTCTGCCTCTATTGTAGATAAAGCAACACACTTTTGTAGTTGGACTGCTATGAAACAGCTCCCCCTGCAAAGGTGAACAGAAATCCGGATGTAGACTTTCTACCATCAAGATCACCCGCCATATCGACATCTGTAAAACCCTCTAAAATTGGTTCAACTCTCCCGAAACATAGACACGTCTTTGAAGTTCCCTTTAAGTACTGAAGAATCCATTTGACTACCTCCCAATGCTCCTTTCCTGGATTGGCGAGGAATCTGCTCACAACGCCAACTGCATGAGTTATATCTGGTTGGGTACACACCATTGCATGCATCAAACTCCCTACTGCAGAAGAATAAGGGATTGCCTCAATTTCTTTTCTTTCAGAGCTGGTTGTGGGACACAAACACTATGTCACCTTGAAATGGTTGGGCAATGGTGTGCTGACTGGCTTGGCATCTTTCATGTTGAACCTTTTAATCACCTGTTCAACATATTTCTCCTGTGACAGCCATATCTTATTGGCTTTCCTATCACAAACAATCTTCATGCCCAAAATCTGCTGTGCTGGGCCTAAATTCTTTATGTCAAAATACTGCAACAAGTCCTTTTTCAACTTATTGATCATAGCAATATCATGTCCGATGATCAGCATATCATCGACGTACAACAGTAGGATGATGAAGTTTCTATCTGAAAACCTTCAGAAATATACACACTGGTCTGCTACCGTTCTTGTGTACTCATGATCCACCATGAATGAATCAAACTTTTTGTACCATTGTCTTGGCACCTGCTTCAGGCCATAGAGACTCTTCTTCAGTTTGTAGACTAGATTCTATTTCCCTTTAACTTCACATTCTTCCAGTTGCTCTATATAGATCTCTTCCTCCAAATCACCATAGAGAAAGGCAGTTTTGACATTCATCTATTCTATCTCCAGATTCAAGCGAGCTGCTAATCCCAAAGCTACTCGAATGAAAGTCATCTTCACAATTGGGGAGAAGACCTCATCAAAATCAATTCATTTCTTCTGCCCAAAACCTTTGACCACCAAGCGAGTTTTATGCTGCAATATTTTACCATTGTCATATTTCTTCAATTTGTACACCCATTTGTTTTTCAATGCCTTCCTGCCCTTTAGAAGTGAAACAAGCTCATAAGTGTGGTTCTTCTGCAAAGAACTCATCTCCTCATTCATGGCTTGCATCTAGCAATCTTTCTCTAAATGACTCTTTGCTTTCGAAAAACTTTCAGGCTCCCTTCATCAGTAATCAAAATATACTGAGAAGCGAGATATTTGGTTGATGGCACAACATCTCTTCTAAATCTCCGCAACTGAAGCCTAGTTGTCTCTGGTTGAGGGGGTTGCTCCCTCTGCTCAACACCCTCTTCATCCGGGTCTTCTGATCCTCAATTTCTGGCATAGGATCCTGCAACTCTGGTACTTCTTGTTGCACATCATCACATCTAGCATTTTGTGATGGCTCGGGAGATGGGAACAAGTCTGGAGTGATGACATCTCTAGACTTTGCAGACTTCTCAAAATCTGCTACTGTCTGGTCTTCCTGGAACACAACATTTCTACTCCTGAACATCTTCTTGTTCACTGGGTCCTACAACTTGTACTCAAATGTTGTATCTGAATAGCCCACAAATATGTATGGAGTGGACTTGTCATCAAGCTTTTGTCTGTTTTCCTTGGAGATGTATGCGAACACCTTACACCCGAAGACTCTCAAGTGAGAATATGATACCTTTCTTTTGGACCAAACTTCCTTAGGTATCGCAAAGTTCAACGGGACTGAAGGTGACCTGTTGATGAGATAACAGGTTGTACGGGCGGCTTCAACTAGAATGACTTTGGCAACTTTGCCATTTTGAACATACATCTGACTCTTTCAACAATAATGCGGTTCATCATCTCTGCCACACCATTGTGTTGTGGGGTACCAGAAACTATTGTCTCGTGCCAGATACCTCTGCTAGCACAATATGCTTCAAAAGCATTGGAAGTGTACTCGCCACCATTGTTTATGCGAAGACACTTCAACTTTTTCTCGGTCTCTTTTTCCACCATTGCATGGAACTCCTGAAAGTGCTGGAATACCTCATCCTTCGTCTTCAGGAAATACACACACAACTTCTTTAATGTATCATCAATAAAGGTCAGAAAATACTTGCGGAAGCCAAATGACTCCACTTTGATTGGGCCACAAACATCCGAGTATGTCATGCTGAGCACTTTTGTTTTCCTCTTGTTCGTTAAACTAAATGATACTTGATGCTGCTTGCCATAAAGGCAATGATCACACGGCTTCAGGGCACTCCTTTTAGATAAAGGTATCTTGGATTGCTTTGCAAACAGATATAATCTCTTCTCACTCATGTGAGCTAGTCTTCTGTGCCATAAGTCTGGTGATTCCTTGTCTTCTGTTGCATTAAGACTTCCCAAACAGATCTTCATTTAAGTCTTGTAAAGTGTTAAAGACATCTCTTCTCTGGCGATTGTCAAAGCTCATCCTGTCAGCTTCCAACGACCATTTTCGAATGTACTTGTATAGCCTTGTCGGTCTAGGGCACTTCCGGAGATAAGATTGAGGCGCAAATCTAAAATATGCTTCACATCTTTGAGAACCAGCTTGTCTGACATTAGTCTGAATACTAATGTCTCCAATACTCACAATCTTCGAATATCTAGAATTTCCCATTCGAACAGTGCCAAAATCTCCAGCGTTGTATGAGCTGAAGAGTTCTCTGTGGGAAGTGGTGTGATAGGATGTAGCTATGTCTATCACCTACTATGTACAGTTGTGGTCAGTGACGTGAAAGCAATCATTCTTTTCACCAACTGCAAGAAGTATTTCATCAGTTGTTGTGGCTGTCATGTTCTCATCTCCCTTTGGCTTACTGCTTTGGCCTTTATTTTTTTGGCTTGGGTAGTTCCTCTTTATGGATTTACCCATGTTGTTCCATCTACCTCTACTCTTGTTTCTTTCTCTCATTTTTCCTCTACCTCTGTCTCTATCTCTATTTTCTGTGACAAGAGCATGGGACTGATTACCTCCAATGTCTTTTCCACTTGTCTCTTCATTGTACATGGCGTCTGTGACCATGTTCATGGTTAGCTTCCCCGCTGGTGTAGAGTTGTTGAGAGAAACCACCAACGTCTCCCAGCTATTCGGTAAAGAACTGAGCAGTAGTACGGCTTGCATTTCATCATCCAAGAGTATCTTGACGGTTGCAAGTTGATTCACCAGATTCTTGAATTCACTACTGTGCTCGGCGACAGACACATCATTCTTCAACTTCAAATTCACAAGCCTTCTCATCACCAAGGCTTTATTTTGGGCGGTCTTTGACTGGTACATTCCTTCTAACAGTCTTCCGGTTCATGTTTATCCAGTCTTCATCTTTCACTTCTTCCGATTTAACCCCTTTTAGAGCAATAGGGTCAAACAGGTCTTTATAATATAGGATGTCTTCTATCCGCAACTTCCATATTGCATAATTTGAAGGATTCAACTTGATCATGGATCCTAAAGTTGATGTGGATTCCTCCATCGTCTACTTTCTTTTTACAAAAAAATCCAAATTAAAAATCTGACCATATGGATGTCTCTGGAATACTCCAAATAGTTGAAAACCATTATTAGATCGCCAAAATTAGACTTCAAATGGCTCAGATCTAGCCAAAACAAGTTCGATGGTTTAAATCTGCGGACGTACCTTAGCCGCGCTGCACTGGATAACCTTCGTTTTTGGATCGGGTCGTATCAAACTAGCAGGCTAACTAGGCTGACGTGGCACTGACATGGCGACACATGGCGATGACGTGGCTGGCACGCGAGCTAACGTAGCTGGTACGTGGCACTTACGTGAACTGCCCAGATCGCGTGTGGTGTGGCGGTGACGTCATGCACACACGGGTACCACTCTCCTTCTTCCTTCCAGCGTGCGTCAGACGCGTGTTTGCGACTAGAATGATGCGCCAGGCTGTCAACAGCGTGTGTGAAGCGTGTTTGAAAGTGGGCCTCGCGCATTTTCTTCAGAGGGCGCGTAGGGCCTCTTCTTGGGCTGGGCTTTGCAGTTCTAGACTCCTCTTATCAAAAAATTCCTCCTGGTATGCTCAAAATTGAATTTCGAGCAACTTGATTTATGGGCAGTTTTGAAAAACACACCCTGTTTTTTCGAAAATCAACCAACACGGCTCTGATACCATTTGTTAGGATCAAGGCACACCCAAAAATCAGTCACACACAGTCACAAAAGAGATTTATGTGGTTTGACAATTGCCTACGTCCACATAAGAGATATCTACTGTAGAATTTTTCTCGGAGGGAGTTTACAACACTCCCACCTCATCCTCTCTCTATAGCACTCTCACTCTGTTACACAGATTATACACTCTGTGTTTGATGCCTTTGTCTATGTGCTATTCTTCTCTTCCTCTCAGCTTCTATTTATACATAAAAGAGAGGGAACAAAGTCAAGTGAAGGGAGTTATGGGGTTGCCAAACGGCCAACTGCCAACTTCTCTCTTTCTTTTTGACTTGGAGAGCCAACCAACCAATCTCCAACTACTCCATGTGGGTTGGAGTTAACATAAAGTTGAATTGTTTTAATAGGAGAACAAAGTGTCTCAGAGAATTGAAGTTAATAAGCCAATTTCTGCTTTGGGTAACTTATGGGCAGTACAATAACAGTGTTTTGACTTGTAACAGCCATTGTGTTTTTTTGTTAATCATCTACTGCTGCAACAAGATCGTGGAAAGAACATTGCAGTGCTTTTACATCATATAGCAGATATTGTCTTAGAATTTGCATCTTGACCTTACATGTGCATGTATATTTTATAGACCGCATCAGACAATACTTATTATGCATCAGCTTAGATATACATATATACAAACAAGGCAACCATACTTATTTAATTAGATTTTTTTGGTACTGCATTACTTGTATTGTATGTTGGTAATAAATTGTTGAGGTTATTTGTTAAATTGTACAGGTGAAGTATCTTCCTGTTGTTTCCCCCCCTTGAAAATCAAAAGGAAAATGCTGTCCATTTTGCTAAAAGGGTGAGTCTGCACTATTTTGTTTATTCTTGCTGCTTCATTGGTTTATTTTGATATTAAGATCTGTGAGAATACATTACGAATCTTACAAATTAGGCATGATTGTGGTTGTACATATTAGAGTCCTATTAGAGGAGTGATTGTATTCTCCTTTTTGATTTAGGAGTTAGGGCTATATAATCTAAGGTCTAGTTGTAATCAAATATACAATTGAATATACAGAAATACAAAAAGCTTACATGGTATCAGAGCCACGTCTGAAACCCTAGGTCTGGCCTTGATCATTCGAAGTTCTTCGTTCTTGCTTGCTGGGTCTTTCTGGGTCGATCGAAGCTAGCCCTCTCTAGGTCGTGATAGTCGCGACAGCCCTCTTCGAAACCACGAAGGTCTTGCTGGGTCGTGACAATCTTCTTTGAAGTTGCAACAGCCCTCTCTGTGTTCGCCAAAATCGCGATTGCCTTTTCTTGTTGGGTCTGAAGTCGTAAGTCTGGTTTGGGCTTGAGGGTTCTCTCTCACTCTCTCGCGACCTCTGCGTTGGCTCTCTTTCTCTGGTCTTTGCTCTTGGTTTTGCTCTCTCTATCTTCGGTTTTGTTCTATGTTCTAATTTCAATCCACCTTGACCTCTCTGTTTCAACTTTGGATTATTACAAGTTCACCCCTCAACTTTATTAGATTTTATCACTGTGCCCCATCAATTCTTTTTTCTTTTATTTCTGGTTCATTACAATGTCGGAAGATAAAATCCAAGCTATTAAATGCAGGCTTACAAGTGATAACTATGCTTATTGGTTTAGTGTTATGAGAAATTTTCTTCTCAATCGAAAAAAGTGGAAATACATTTCTGGTTCTGTTCCTCGTCCATCGGATCCGAAACAAGAAGACTATTTGAGTTCCTGTGACATTTGGGATTGTGATAATGCTCAAGTTTTGACCTGGTTCCATAACTCTATAGATGACCATATCGAGATGATGTTCTCTAAATATAGCACTGCCAAAGAGGTGTGGGATTACTTACAAAGTGTTTATCAGTAGTCCAACTTTGCCAAACGGCATGAGTTGGAAATAACTATTCAGGGAGCTCGTCAACGGGATCAGTCTATTCAAGACTTCTACATTGAGATGACAAGCCTCTGGGATCAACTGGCTCTCATGGAACCATTTAGCCTCAAGACACTTAACGCTTATATTAAGTTTCGGGAGCAAGGTCGTTTAGTGCAATTCTTAACGGCTCTCTTCCCTCAGTATGAGGCTATCTGTTGTGGCATCTTTCATCGATCTCATCTCCCTTCTGTGGATGCTATTGTTCGTGAGCTCCTCTCCGAGGAAACCTATCTTAAGATGGCCAGTCAGACTCTATCTCCATCTATCTTCTTGGCTCTTACCCCGTTTCCTCTGCTACCGAACCTCCCACCCCATTAACTTCAAGCCAATGCAAAGCCCAAGAAGGGCCACTAGCCTCTGATAAGTGTGCTTTTTGCCATCAAAAAGGCCATTGGAAGTACAACTATTCCAAGAAGGGCCGTCAATCTGCTCAGTCTTCTTAGCCGCTTCAGCTATAGTCCCGAGGTCCTGCTCCCAGTATTTTTTGCCCTCTTGCTGCTTATACTGCCTCTGCCCTAGCTTCTGATCCTGACTTGGCTTCCTTGAGTGCTCAAATTACTCAACTTCAGCATCTCTGGTCCACCTCTCAGTGATTTTCATCTGCTTCTGCTTTCACCTCTCCTCATTCAAGTTTGTTTGGGTCCTCTTCAGGTATTCCTTCCTCTGTCTGGCTTTTTGATTTTGGTGCCTCTCATCATATGCCTCTTCACCTTTCTTTACTCCAAAACTGTATCCCCCTTCCCTTTCCTATTACTATTAATACTGCTAATAGGTTTGGTATGTCTGTCTGTAAACACCCCATTTTTGACCGTCCTTAAGACTTGGCCGTTATCGTTTGAACATTCGATGATCATCCATGCTCGTGTTCATTTTGAGTTCCCAAAGGTCTCGACTGCGCGTCTCGCCTTAAGATCTCTTAACTCATTTGTTTTGTGCTTGGTTATGGACCAAGGACTTGTGTTTTTACTTCTGAGGAAAGGGAGGGTGGCTTGCTGGCCATCCCCACACCCCATCGGCTATGGCATGATGCCATCGGCTTTGTTTCCTTGCCATCGGCCATAAATGTTGACCGGTCGGCACTTTTGTTGGTCGGTCGGCACTTATTTTGGTCAATCGGCCATATTTCCTTGCCGAGGCCTTTTCTTTGCCTTTTTCAGGCATTGTGCATACCAGCTGTGCCAACTGGTGAGCACAGACTCTCCTCTCCATACACGTGTATGGAGGGATTTGAACCAAAACTTAGCTTCTCTAAGAAGCTTTGAATTTGATTTCCTATAAGAGATGAGCCTCCCCTTCCTTTCCAGGGGTTTAGCAAAATTGATATAGAAGATATATATATCTCTCTTTATATCTCCCCCTCTCTATATATTTGTGTGTGTGTTTGTGACCTAAAGTGTGTTTTTGTTCATACTTTTGCACTAGAGCACCTAGTAGAATACCTTCCTTTGGTTGCTGAGGCACTAGGAAGTTGGTTTCAGAGTTCTTGGGCTGGTTTTGATCCAAGGGAGTGGCTAGAGTTGTATTCTTGAAGGTGTTCTTCAAGGGTGAGCAACTAACCTTTTGTTTTCCCATTTTGGCTTAAGCTTTTAGACCTATTTACATATTGTTTCAAGCTTAACTATAAACTGAAAAAAGTTCTATTTTTATGTGCTTAAGATGATTGTTTAAGGTCTCTTTTGGATTGGGGGTTGTCTACCCCCTCTCAGGCCTTGTTTGGCATTATTTTGGGCCATCCTTTTTGGCCTTTGTTCTTGCTTTGGCTTGGCCTTTCTACCACTGAAATCAAAAGGATTTTCAGTGGTGGAAAGGTGGTTTTAGAGTCTCGTATAGGAGAGGGACACCTCTCTCTCCTTGTGTCTCATTTTGCTTGTGTTAATGGCTTGTAATGGTAGCATGTTTGCTTAACGTGTTTTTGCTTCATCTTAACAAGTATTTGGTGTTATTTGGTCATGCTATACCTCTGTTTCAAGTTGGTTTGATAGCCTCTTACATGCATTATGCACTTGTTTAGCAATCCTCTTATTTGCCTTAACATGCACCTTGCATTTAGACTATCATGCTCGCACACTTTGGCTCAACTAAAGGAACTTTTAGTTATATTTTAGCATGCTAAAGCTCTGTTTCATGTTGTTTTGATCATACATACATTGCTTTGTATAGCTACCATACATCCTAGCTTGTTAGCTTCGAGTGTCCAAGCCATTAGCATGCACTACTTAGACCTTTTTCATGATTTGGCATCATCCCATCCCATATGTGATTTCAGCCCATGTAGTGTAGCCATACACTTGCATTTTTCATCCTTTCAAAGCCTCGAAGAGTTGATGTTTTATGCCTCATGATTGGATCATTGTGCATGCCATCATATTTAGGTCCTTAGGATGCCATCTCAATGGGTTTTCGGGCTTATTTTAACATAATGTAACTCTGTTTTTCATTGTTTAAGTCATGCCATGCTTGGTTGTAATAGGTGTAGTGTAACACCGCTTTGTAGCCTTACATGCTTCATGTTTTGTGCTCACCTTTCTAACATGTTTTGGCCTCATTCCATGCATGTCCTAGCCTTGTCTTGGTCTGCCTTGGGACTGTTTTAAGTCACCTTGGTCCTTTGGGGCTCACTTGTTATGGCCATAGTGTAAACCACTTTGCTAGCCTTAAGCCTTGAGCTTTATTGCATGCTATGCTTGCGTTGTTTGGTTGATTTGGTATCATTCCTAATATCATTTCAGAGCTCATCTCATTGCTGTATTATCGTGTTTGTCACTTATTGCTCATGCTTGAGAGTTGTATCCTTACTTCTAGGTGATAGGCCATTACATTTGCATACTTATTGTGCATCTCATTCCATCATTTCTTGGCACTTTGGCCACTGTTTTGGTATGGCTGAGGCCTATCCATTTTCAGTATAAGCCCATGGACCATGCGTATTGTGTATTGTTGTATGCTTATCGCATTGCATGTTGTTGCATACTTATTGTTGGTATAATTGTTGCATGCCTATCACATTGTATGTTTGCATATTTAGGTTGCATAGTCGTATTACATACTTATTGTATATCATGTTGTTTACATGTTAGGTTGCATTGCATTGCATTTGTCATGCTCATGTTACATTGCCTTGCATTTCCATGTTGCATTGTACTTGGTTGCATGCATTGCATTGTGTTTGGTTTGGGGTGTCAAACCAAACATGAGGAACGAGGAACGTTCGTACTTGAAGTGATGAAACGTGCCTCAATCCTCGGTCGTCGACGCTCTTGATCAAGCATGATAGAGTTCTAGACATTCATATGTTTTTGTTGCATTTATTCCACATTGATTTGCACACTTGGCTCCTTTGGCCATCATGCATTAAAATGCACGATTGATGGTCCGAGGGTCGAAAACCATACTCCCTTGAGTTCATGACATGATAGAAAGGGTGGTTGTGCACACATTGCCTTGAAAATGCACTGCCATGCTCTGTTTGTCCTCTGCTGCAGCAAAACAGCATTCTGCAGGAAGATATGGCCGGCCAGCCATCTTCAGTGTCGATGGACTAAACATTGTTGGCCGAGATCCTCACAAATGGTCGATGACCAATTCCACATGGCCGATGTTCCTATATTTTGGCCGGTGACATCCCACAGTGCTCAGGGAGTGGTTCGGAAGCATCCTTGGGACTTGTGCAGTTTTCAAAGGTGTAAAACAGTGCAAACAGAGGCAACATACGGTATGACAACGGGTTTCCGAGCGAGGCGATCAAGCATGCATTATTCAATCATTCCGAGGCGGGGCTGCGGCGGCCTCTTTAGTTTCATAGCTTAGTTAATTTGTTTAAATTAGTTAAGGGTTTTGTAATATTTAATTAGCTAGGGTAGTTGATTAATTATTCGGTTTGTATTATTTATTCGGACCCTCCGTCGAGAGGGCGAATTTTGTAATAAGTGTGCGTGAGTGTATAAATGTCTTTCAATCCCACGTCTTTCTCCCTTTTACTTACCTGCTTTCAATGGTTAGTTTTAGGTCATGTTTCAATTAGCATCTTTATGCTCGCATGTTTGCATCATTCATCTGTATTGCATACACCGAACTCGGCGCGTCATACTAACTGCATAGTATTTCAATTCCAACTTGAATACGTATATCGAGTTGTCGTATTTCACATGCCATTCTTAGATTGGCCGAGCCTATTCTAGTTGCATTTTTGTATGTGTTGCATTAGCCATCTTAACATGAACTAGGATCATGCATTTGATTACTAACTAGCTATTGTTTTGGCTTAGAGTACTAGGTAAGCGTTTACGCTTTAGCATACTGCATGTGTGTAAGTGTTGCTATGATAGCATGCTTGCCATGAGGTTATTTGCTTATGTGATATAACTGCCTGAATGCCTGAAGGTGAAGGTTGGACTACCTGAATCGGAACAATTCATTAAATGCGAGTTTTAAGCCCACTCTGCGGGGTGGCAAAAATCATATTTCCGAAGCCCACCCGAGGGTGGCAAATCCACGTCTTAGCCTACTTGCGAGTACACCATTAAACCATTTTCAAATAAACAAACATGAAATATTTTGTTCCAATTTAGGCGATCCGGTCTATACTTGTGTGTTGTGCGCATCACATAGCAATTTTAGGCTAATAACCGGAATAAGAACCCATATGTTTTCAAAACAAAATATCATGCTTAGTATAGGTCCATCTTCGATCAGGCGAGCGGGGGTGCTCATTGCATGACCTTCCCCTCTCGTACCCAAGTTCCCGAGCCGAGATAAGTTTGGTGATAACGGACACGTGGCCTTAAGCAACGAGTCAGGGTTTTCTAAATTCCCCCAAAATAAAATATTTAGGTGGCGACTCTGTATCTGGCAAAGCAGTCCATGTTTGACACTTCTTTCTTAAAATCAATTTTTCAAAATGATTTGCTGGATTTGGACTCTTTGGTGATTTATCAGTCTTGCATGGCACTTTGTGAGATCAGATTAAGAACCGTGATATTTGAGTCCGAACTGTAGTAAGCCCAAATGAACGAAACGGGATCCCCCCCCGGGACGTTCAAGCGCGTCTACACTGTTCTATCTATTGGGTCTGTTTTACCTTCTGCTATATCTGTTGTTACTATTCCCTCTGTTTCTTATGTTCCTCAACTGTCTGTTAGCTTGCTTTCTATCAGTCAGCTTGATACTTTTGGTTTTGATGTTATCTTTCCTTCTTCTGTTTGTTGTGTACAGGATCGCGTATCCAAGAAGCAGATTGGGACTGGTCGTAGAGTTGGAGATCTCTATATGGTGGAAAGCCTACATCTTCCTCAGTCTACCTCCCCTGTTGCACCTTCATCTTTTCAGTTAGATTCTCAATCGAGTCAGTTTTATTTTCACAATTGTGAATCTTACAAATTAGGCATGATTGTGGTCGTACATATTAGAGTCCTATTAGATGAGTGATTGTATTAGAGTCCTATTAGAGGCATGATTAGATTCTCCTTTTTTGTTTAGGAGTTAGGGCTATATAATCTAAGGTCTGGTTGTAATCAAATATACAATTGAATATACAGAAATACAGAAAGCTTACAATGCTTATACCATCGAAAATATTCCTACCAGCCAGGAAAGCTGTTTGCACTTCACTGATAACATCAGGTAGCACCTTTTTCAACCTTCTTGATAAAATTTTGGCCAAAATTTTGTACAACACACCTATCAAACAAATTGGCGGATAGTCCGCCAATCCTTCAGGCTTAACCTTCTTTGGTATAAGAGTAATAAATGAACTATTTATTCCTTTAACCAACTTACTATTTTTGTAGAACTCCTGTATAAATTGAAACACATCACATTTCATTATCTTCCAGCACTTCTGAATACAGATCATACTGAATCCATCCGGTCCAGGCGCTTTATTACCATCACACTATTTTATTGCTTTCCAAACCTCATCCATTGTAACTTCAGGTTCCAGCACTTCCACTACCTTTGTTCTACTGACTAAAATAAAATTTCCAGTTAGTTTTGGTCTAGACTTCCATTCTTCAGCAAAAGCCTTTGAAAAATACCTCAAGACTGCTTATCTCACCAACATAGGTTCTTCAAACCTAATACCATCTACTATTACTGAGTCAACTAAATTCCTTCGCTGCCTTTTACTAGCCATGATATGAAAGAACCTAGTGTTTCTATCTCCATTTTGAGCCCAGTTTAATCTAGATTTCTAAAACCATATCAAATCCATCTTTTTCCTTAACTCCCTTACCAAATTCCTTACCTCTCTTCTAGCTGCTGATTCTTGAGTTTCCAGCACTCTTGACTCTGCCATCAGATCAAATGCATGCAGTTCCTCTTCTGCTTTTTTTATTTAAGACTCAACAATTCCAAACTCTTCAAGATTCCATCTCTGTAGCTCAGATTTAAGACCACACAATTTCATCTTGATTCTGTACCCAGCCCATCCCTGTACCAGTGATTCAAACCAAGATTTTTGTACTACTGACATGAAATTGATGTGTACAGACCAGACATTAATAAATCTAAAAGGCCTAGGGCCCTAGTTTCTCTCATCTTCCATTAGCAGTAATGGATAATGATCAAACACAACCCTTGGCAAACCCCATAACTTAAATCTGAATTTTTCCAACCAAATAGGGTCCAACAAAAATTTGTCTATTCTACTCTACCTTTCTCCTTCCATTGAATTACACCAGGTATAGCTTCTACCCAACATTGGTATGTCTAACATTCCTAATTGATCAACCAAATTATTAAAATCTTGCATCCCTCTATCTCGTCTAATGCAACCCCTCCTTTTTGCTGTGAATTTGATTTCATTATAATCACCACCCATGCACCAAGGTTGTTGAAATGACACTTTAAGATTGACAATAATTTCCCATAACCTAGCTCTTTTCACAACATAATTCGGAGCATAGATATTCAAAAACACACAATCAAAAGAGCCAAGACAAATACCTGAGATAGCCAACACATTCCTGTTTCCACAACTCTCTGGCATTGTAAAGGTATCTGGGTTCCAAATGCTTAACAGACCTCCTGCACTTCCATTAGAATCTTTAGCTGCAAACTCCATCATCTCCCATGGCCAAATGGATCTAACAAAGCACTCATCTATTTGACTCCTTTTAGTTTCTTAAATAAGCATAACATCAACTTTCCTTTCCTTGATAACATTCCTAACTCTACTCCTTTTCTCTGACTTTCCCAAACTTCTAACATTCCAGGACATGATCTTCATAATAACTAGTTTAAACACCAATACCACCCGTGATTCCTCGACCAGCTAGGTCTGACCCTCCTCGCCCCCTTTTGCACTACTAGCAAATCTCTCTGCATCTTGATTTTCCAACTCAACTAATTTATTTATCACCTCCTGCTCCCTACCTTCGCAATTCATTCCCAATCTTTTTCCGAGTTGTAAAGTAGCTTGTGCTTCTTCAAGTACCATCTTCCTTCTCCTACTAGCTTGGCTGCTTTGTGACAAAGAAAGAGATACAACTGCGACCGCAGCCCTGAAAATGGCACCCTTTTGAAATCCTCCAGAAAGTACTTGACTTGTCTGTAGCCTTCTCTTTCTCCTTCCTCTAACTCCACCACTCCTCCTCTCTAATTTTTTATGTGAGTTTCTAATATTCACTAATTGCCCACCATTAACTGGAACCTGGGCTTCCTGACAAACTATTTTATCAATTATTTTTTCTTAATTAATTTTTGAATCATTTAGCCAACAAATAGCTCTTTCTTTGTACCTAAAAAAAGAAAATAAATTACTAGTACCATGATAGATGATGTCACTGAGTGATATTTTGGTCTTGGTTTGAATTTTTGAAAGTATTTTCTAATTTTTTTTTTGAAAAAATAGATTTAATTTGAAAAAAATTAAATATTAAAAAGATTATTTTTAAAATTTATTTCAAGATAAAACTACATAAGAATAGTGAGTAATTTTTTTCATTTTTTCACCACATTAATTTTTAATTTTTTTAAAAAAAATCTAAAAAAAATTCTAAAACCAAACAAAACCAAAACATGCCTCACTTCCATTTTTAACTTTTGTGTTAGCTTTTTCATTTTTTCACGAAAAATGCTACATGAGCGTTCATGTGGCACGATGTTACAATCACGTAACATAACAACACATTCTTATTACTAATTTGGATAAATTATATTTTGCCACCTAAGATTTCAAAATTTTCTCATTTTAACTTTTAAAGTTTTTTCTTTTCTTAAAAAAAAAAAAAAAAAAACTTTGGTCCTACAATTTGATCCAACATCGTCTGTTTGGTAACGTTTATGTTTTCAGTTTATATTTAAAGAATTTTGTAAATTGGTTTTTGTTTAACTTTTGTTTATTTTTAGAAAAACATAAACTACAAACACGTTTGGTAATTGACAAAATGTTTTAAAAATTTTAAAAATATAAAAAAGCGTGAGAAATGGCAAGTGGTGGCAAGTGGCGACGGAAGACAGTGGTGGAAAGTAGTGATGGTGGGTGGTGGGTAGTGGCTGATGGTGGTGGGTGGTGACGGGTGGGTGGTGGTAGGTGGGTGGGTGACGGTTGCGGGTGATGGGTGGTAGCGAGTGAGTGGTGGTGGTGGTGGCAAGTGGATGGCGGGTGGTGGTGGGTAGTGGGTGGAGTGTGGTGGTGTTGGTGGTGGGGGTGGTGGTGGCGGTGGTGGTGGGTGGTGTGGGTGGTGGTGTGGTGGTGATGGTGGGTGGGTGGGTGTGGTGTGGCGGTCTTTGGGTGGTAGCGAGTGGGTGGTGGTGGTAGGTGGGTGGCGGCAGGTAGGTGGCAGATGGCGGGTGGTGGTGGTGGTGGTGGTGGTGAATGGGTGGATGATGGTGGCAGGTGGTGGGTGGTAGCGAGTGGGGGATGGTGGTGGTGGTGGTGGTGGTGGTGGGTAATAGGTGGTGTCGGCAGGTGAGTGGTGGGTGGTAGTGGTGGTGAGTGGTGGGTGGTAGTGGTGGTGAGTGGTGGGTGGTAGTGGTGATGGTGGTAGTAGTGGTGGTGATGGGTGGTGGTGGCGAGGGGTGGGTGGCAGGTGGCTAGTGGCTGATAATGATGGGTGGCTGGTGGTGGATGGTAGTGGCGGGTGATAGGTGGTGGCGGGTGGATGGCAGGTGGGTGGTGGGTGGTGGTTGGTGGTGGTGGTAGCGGTGAGGGGTGGCTGGTGCTGACGAGTGGGTGGTGACTAGTAGTGGCTGGTGAGTAGTAGATGGGTGGTGGTGGCGGGTGGTGGTGGCAGATGGGTGGGGGGTGAGTGGTGGTGACAGGTGGTGGGGTAGGAGGTAGGTGGTTGTGGTGGAAGACAATGGTGGAAAATGGTGGCGGGTGGTGGCTAGTGTTGGGTGGTAAAAAAAAAAAACTCAAAACTCAAAACAGAAATACATTTTTTGAGTTTATATTTTTTAACCAAATTTATAAACTGAGACCACTGATTTATAAATCAAAAATTTACCAAACAAGTTTTTATTTAAGTTTTTAAAATTTCTATAAATATAAATAGAAAACTGAAAACGTAAGTGTTACTAAACGACCCGATTGTCTAAAATTGAATGAATTGCAACTACGTTGCCTCCAATTGGAACCCCACACTCCATCGTCCTCCTCTCGCCTCTAAGGGCTGGTTTGGGATCTATTAAAAAAGACAAAAAATTAAAAAGTTACTCACTATTTATCAAAAAAAAATATATAAAAAAATTAATATATAAATATTAAAAAATAATTCAACTTTTCGGCCCATCAGTCAAACCAACTGCCAAGAAAGGAAAAAAAAATTATTTTATAAGCATTCACCAAGTGACATTGGAAAAGTTGGGCTCGTGAGAGTTCACCATGGGTTCCGTTTTGATAATCCGAACCATTTAATATATAGAACTTGTCTAGTATTATATGCCTGTAAAAAATTACATCTACCAGATATCGCTAACAACATGTTCAAATCAGTTTTGTATAAAAAATGAATAGTGTTATAATTAACAATTGACAAAAAAAATTAATACGATCAGATAGCTACCGATATCCAATCAACGTGATTATTTATAAGCATATAGTACTGGACAAATTCTACACATTGAACGATTTCGATTAGAAAAAAAAGGACCTGTAGTGGGCCCCTACGAGCCAAACAACACCGTCTAATCAAAGCCCGAAAAGGAGGTAATATTTTTCCATATGCTCATCCCAGCCGACTGATTGCCTATTTGTACAACCTAATATACTATCTTCTCTTACACATTTATTTATACAATTTTTTAATACATATTTTTTTTAAAAAAAATAAAAAAGTTAATCCAAATATCCATATTTTTTTTCTCAACTTTTTAATTTAAAAAGATAAAAAGTATACTTATTTAGAACACCCTAAACAATCCCTAAATTTACTTATGACAATTGAATTTGAGAGAGATGTTGCTCAATAATGTTGATTTGAAAGGGTTATGGTGCTTAAATGTGGTTCTGAGATGTTAGTGGTGTCCAGAAAGAAGTGGATATAATGGTGTACTGTTTAGTTGTTGGTGATGACAAATTACCACCAAATAGGGGGTTAGGGTTTTACTGGTGGTTGTTTTTTCCCTGCATATTGTGCATAACTTGTATATTTAATTGAATTTGGCCTATTTTAGAAAGTTAGTAATAATCTACTTTTTAGATTATTATCAACTTTTTCTTTCACAAAAAAATTACTTATAAGCAACTTTTCACTAAAAAATTGATTATAATCATCTTCCCAAAATAATCTTTTATTTTAAGGTATAAGGTGATAATTTTAACTGTTTACATTTTAATAAATATTGAGTATAATATATTTATAAAAATTATGTTGATTGGATATCGATAATCCTTTAATCCAATCATATTTGCATGTAGTTTTATATTTTAAATTACACTTATTATTTATTTTTTTACATACAAATGTGATTTGATGAGAGGACTACTAATATCTGATCAATATAATTTTTTACACATATGTTTTATCCGATATTTTCTAAAATATTAGTAGTTCAAAATATTAAATTTGGCCCAATAAAGTGCACAATTGTTGCTGCGGCGCATAGTGAAGGGATAGTAGAAGAAAATTATAAAGGGGGTAATGGAGGTCAGGTTTAGAAACTTAGCTATTTTAATTGATTTTTTGATTTTTAACATTTTATAAGATGAAAAAAAAATTATATTTCTCATGTTTTATGAATTTTTTTATAATTAAATAAATGTTTGTGAGACATTTTATATAATTGGCTATTTTAGCTTTTTTTTTTTATCTTTATTGGCTATTTTAGTCTCAAACCATTGGGTTGGAGGCTTTTTTTTTTTTTTTTTTTGGTTAAAATAGCCAATAAAGACAAAATATATTAAAATAGTCAAGATAAAATATCACATCCAAATCATAATTATTTTATTTTTTTTTCACAATCATCAAATCAATTATAAAAAAAAAAAGAAAAGAAAAAAAGAAAATCAACTATCATCCTAAGCCTATGTTTGAGAAGTTGAATTTGAGGATTTTTTTGGCTTAAATAGCCACACAAAAAAAAAAAAACAAAATATGCTTTTTAGCTCAATAGGACAAAACATCACATCCAACCCATAATCATTATATTTTTTCTCTAACAAAAAAGTCAAAAAAGTCAAAAGTCCTTCCCAAATCAAGCTTTTTAGCCCCAGGCTAAAATAGCCAAAAAAGCTAAAAATTCAAAAAACCAACCCACTTTCCAAACGAAGCCTAAATGTAACTTTTTTAGTCAAGCTAAAATAGTCAAAAAATTAACTAAAATAATTTATTCCCAAACAAGACCTATGGGAACTTGGCTATTTTAGTAAGTTTTTTTTTTTTTTTTATATAGCTTTTTACTAAAAAAAAATGGTATGTTTTGAATGATTTATGATTTTATTTTTTTAAAATTGAATAGATATTTGTGGTTGACTATTTGAGTAAACCACATCAACAAACAGATTTTCATTTAATTTTTTATGAGTATTTGTTGTTGAGTAAATTGAAAAAATATTAGGAACTAAAATATATTTATGAAAAAAAAAAGAAAATTAAAAATTAAAGTGAGAAAATATTAAAACAATTAATGTGACTGCTTTTTTGTCCAAAATTGGACAAAAGTGAACAGTTGAAGAAATTTTTGTAGAAACGTTAGAAACTAAAGTGAGAAAAAGGTAAATTTGAAGAGTTAGGGGTGTTTTGGAATTAAAGAAATAAGTAGTTTTTTGTTTTTTTAAAAATACATTTGGTAATTGCTTTTTTATTGCCTTTTTTGTTTTTCAAAAATTATTAAAAAATGATGTCACATCATTTATAAAAATTGTGGAATTCCTATATTATCCTTATGCATATTTTTGAAATTATCATTTTACTTTTTTTTTGAAAGGGAGTATGATTCATCCTAGTCAATGAAATAAATTGAGGATATTTTGGCAATTTGACATATGAAAAACAGCAATGATTTAGATCACTAATTTTGGTGCTCTAATTGAGTCAACCAAATCAACAAACAGATTTTCATTTAAGTTTTTATGAGTGTTTGTTGTTGAGTAAATTGAAAAAATATTAGGAACTAAAATATATTTATAAAAAAAAAAAGAAAATTAAAAATTAAAGTGAGAAAATATTAAAACAATTAATGTGACTGCTTTTTTGTCCAAAATTGGACAAAAGTGAACAGTTGAAGAAATTTTTGTAGAAACGTTAGAAACTAAAGTGAGAAAAAGGTAAATTTGAAGAGTTAGGGGTGTTTTGGAATTAAAGAAATAAGTAGTTTTTTGTTTTTTTAAAAATACATTTGGTAATTGCTTTTTTATTGCCTTTTTTGTTTTTCAAAAATTATTAAAAAATGATGTCACATCATTTATAAAAATTGTGGAATTCCTATATTATCCTTATGCATATTTTTGAAATTATCATTTTACTTTTTTTTTTGAAAGGGAGTATGATCTATCCTAGTCAATGAAATAAATTGAGGATATTTTGGTGATTTGACATATGAAAAGCAGCTTTAATGGAACACTAATGATATGACAATGAACAAAAAAAATAAAATAAAAACAAATCAAGACCAAAATATCACATTATTGTGGGTGGAGCCCACTGCCAACTCATTAGAACTACCTTTAGAGCTCAAAAATTAGAGCTCCAAAGCATTTTTAAAATGCTTTATACCACTAATTTAGCACCACTAATGCACCACTAATAATGTGGCATCATGTGAATCTTACCACTGATGTGATAGTTTGGCCTTTATTTTGTTTTATTTTTTTTCTTTACATTACCACCTCATTAGTAGTGTTTTTAGAGATTCAAATTTAGTACTCTAAATCAGCCCTCTTGACATATTATTCATCTTCTTGCCAAAAGAAAACAGACCTAAAATAAGCTACTTTTTGCTTATTTATGAAAAGAGAGAAAAAAATTTGTTTATTTCTTTGCTCTCAAAACACATCTTAAAAGAAAAAATAATTGAAACTGAGGGCCGAGGTTAGTGTAATTTATTTATTACCAAACATGGTATAGTGTGTTTGATTTTAATTTTTTGAAAATTAAATTTTTTATTTTTCGTGTTTTTTTTTTATTTTTAGTGAATATTTTTAAAATTTTAAGTATTTTTTTCTTGTTTAGATGCACTTTACTTAGATATATTTAAAAATTAAAATATTTGTGAAAACATATACTGAATTTTCATATTTTTTATATTTTTAATATTTAGTGAATTTTGTAAAGTTTTTTTTTATAAAAATTATACTTTTTAAGTGTATTTATGTTAAGTGTGTCTAAAAATTAAAAAATTTGTTCAAAATATTAAAAAATCAGTAAAAATAAAAATATATAAAAAATAAGAAAATAAAATTTTCTGAAAAACATTTTCAAAAAATTAAAAACAAACATAGTGATTTTTTTCTAAATAAGTAAATAATAAAAAGGGAAAATTACCCATAGGTCCCATGTGAAACATGTGGTCTCCATTTAATCCTAAAACTTTTTCACTGCACCCAAAAGTCCTTTCCCCTCTCTCTCTGTTTTTTGCTTCCCTTCCTCTCTCGTTTTTTTTTTTTCTGGCTTTTTGCTTCCCTCTTTACGACCTTCCGATCTGAACATCTATGCCGATCTGAACCTCTGCGGCACCACCGTCGCCACTTTCTCCACCACGCAGATCGATTATTGACGCCGAAGATCTGATCAGAGTGACCAGATTTGGTACGATGCAGAACTGAAGAACAAGAAGACGATGAAAAACAAGAACAAGAAGACGCTCATCCTCAGATCTGTGCTTAGATTGAACAGATTTGTGTATATATCTTTGTCAATTTCTCTCTTTTTCTCTCTCTATTTACAGATTTTTTTGGGGATAGTTGTTGATCTATGGTTGTTGTTGTTGATGATGAAATAGATCTATAATATCATTGAAACAGATCTGTAATGACTCAGATTTGTACAGCTATCACACAGATTTGTAATGAGAAAATTTTCGAATTCTGAACAAGTAATTTTCGAGTTTTAGTTACAGGCGGTGAAAACTGTAAAATTTTGCAGTTTGAATTTTTTTTGTCTTTGGAATGAATCATGGTTTAAAACTGTAAAATGTTGCAGTTTTATAACATGCTTTAGAACTGTAAAATTTTACAGTTTCATAACATGTTTTAAACATTCCGACGACTTTCCGGCGATGTTGAACATTCCGACGAGTCTCCGGCGACCGTTTGACGGAAGTCCGACGATAGTAAGATGTGAACAGTGTCTGTAAATTTTAAAAAAAAAAAAAAGGATTTTTTGGTAACAATTAAAAATGTGTTGGACTAATTGGTGCAAATATTTTGTTTTGGGATTAGTTGAATCTTGAATTTAGTACATGAAACTTATCAGTAAGTTCCCCATAATAAAAATTAAAAGTAGGTTGGGCCTACTATATACATAGATGGGCCACTAGCCTAGGATAATTGGTGGTGGAGTCACTGTTAGTTGTTGTGTACTAGGTTGTCAAAGTTTTGCATTTTACACATTTATAATCTATATACATCCGAACACACCCAAATCAGAGTGACTCATATGGTGTGAAACAATTTAGCTTCTTCACAGGGGAGGACTGGAGTGAGCGTTTATACCAAATATTTCAGTGCAGGGTTGCTTGTGAAAATTTGACACGGTTTGGATGCTTCTATTCCCCCCACCCCACCCAAAAAAAAAAAAAAAAAAAAAAAAAAAAAAACCCTTTTTGTATTTGTTTTGTTGCTTATTTGCACGAAGGATTTAAGGAACACCCCCCCCCCCCCCCCCCAAAAAAAAAAACCCTCTTTTTATATTTATTTTGTCTTATTTTTGCGAGAGCAAAAACAGAAAAAGAAAAAAAAAAAAAAAAAAAGATTTAAGGAGCATCTTATAAATAACCTTTGGCGATGATTGTACGAAGGGGCTAAAAACCCTTTTTGTGTTTATTTTGTTGCTTATTTGTGCGAGCAAAAACTGAAAAAAAATAAAATAAAATAAAAAGGATTTGAGGACACCCGGCCCCCAAAAAAAAAAAAAAAAACCCTTTTGTATTTATTTTGTTGCTTATTTGCGCCAGCAAAAACAGAAAAAGAAAAAAGAAAAAAAAAAAAAGGATTTAAGGAGCATCTTATAAATAGCCTTTGGTGATGATTGTATAGCAAGTTGGTAAAAAATTAATTTTAACTTTTTGACTTTTTTAGGTCACATTACCTCTTTATTTTTTTACACCAAAAAAGTCAAAAAGTTATAAAAAAAATTTAAAAAAAAATAAATTTTTTATCATCTTTTCAAAACACCACCACAAAGTATATCACTTGGTATACTCTTTTGACATATTGTCAAGTTTTGTTACCCCTACCGGCTTTGATCGTACCCATCTCAAAATATACAAATTTCTTCCGACCTGATAAAAGTTTAGGGGTAGGGACGAGTTTTGATTCTCACCTCAACTTTGATTATATTTATTTTAAACAATATATTTTATAAGTCGGTTTTAATTTTTTTGGTTGTAGACTTGGATTGTTGTATTGTTTTACTGGCTGATGGATTGGATTATAATGTTTTTATTTTATTAATATTAATATTAATTTTAATTTTAAATAGTTGTAAAAAAATAAAATAATCCACTCAAAATAATTTGTGCCCAAACCCGCCCTTGCTACAAATAAATTTCACCCAATATTTTTTAAAAAAAGTTAAAGAAAAGGTCATGAATGATTTTATAAGAAGGAAATACAAATAGATAATTTATATGAAATTTTTTTACATAATGACTAGTTGGGTTTTAAGTTGAGAATTTTTTTTTTTTGAATTTGTCAAATTTAAAATAAAGAGCCTATTAAGAAGCCTTTAATTACACAAATAATATTGTCACATTATTTTGGTATAATATTTTGGTAGAATAATATTTTTCTTATAATTATCTACAATCAATATAGAGTGTTATTTAAGTAGTGTAGAACTAATTATTTAAAATATATATATATATATTTTAGCAAAAAGGTTGATTAATATATGATAAACTGGTTAATTACGATGTAATAAATTTATATGAAAAAATAATACATAATGACTTGGTTGGTTTTTGAGATGAGAATTTTTTTTTTTTTTTTTTGAATTTATCAATTTAGAATAAAGAGTTTATTACAATTATATAAATAATACTGTCACATCATTTTAGTGAAATATTTTGTGTACAAATTTGGTATAATAATTTGTTTAATAGATAACAAATATAGTGTAATACTAAAAAAAAAAAAAAATCATTTCATATTGAAATGTTGATTAATAGATAACAAATTGGTTAATTAAGATGTAATAGATGGCAAACTATTTTATCAATTATTTTTTCGTAATTAATTTTTGTATCATTCATCCGACAACAGCAAAATAGCTCTTACTTTGTACCTAAAAAAAGAAAATAAATTACTCGTGCCATGGTGAATGATGTAACAGAGTGATATTTTGGTCTTGGTTTGAATTTTTGAAAGTATTTTTTGATTTTTTTTTGAAAAAATAGATTTAATTTGAAAAAAATTAAATATTAAAAAGATTATTTTTTAAATTTATTTCTTCCCTCCCAAAAGATAAAACTACATAAAAATAGTGACTAATTTGTTTTTCATTTTTTCACCACATTAATTTTTAATTTAAAAAAATCTGAAAAAAAATTCTAAAAACCAAACAAAACCAAACATGCCTCACTTCCATTTTTAACTTTTGTGAATGAGTTGGAATGCATATAGCTTTTTCATTTTTTTACGAAAAATGCTACATTAGCGTCCATGTGGCACCATGTTACAATCACGTGACATAACAACACATTTTTATTACTAATTTGGATAAATTCTATTTTGCCATCTAAAATTTCAAAATTTTCTCATTTTAACTCTTAAAGGTTTTTTTTTTTTTTTTTTAACTTTGGTCCTATAATTTTACTTTTTCTCAATTTGATGATCCAACATCTAACTTTTGTCCAAAATTGAATGAATGGCAACCACGTTGCCTCCAATTGGAACCCCACACTCCATTGTCCTCTTATCTCCTCTAAATCTACTAAATGACAATTGAATTTGAGAGACATGTTGCTCTTGAAAGGGTCATGGTGCTTGAATTCATGTGATTAGTGGTGTCTAGAAAGAAGTAGATATAATGGTACTGTTTAATTGTTGGTGATGACAAATTACCAGTAAATAGTGCGTAAGGGTTTTAGTGGTGGTTGTTTGGGTTTTAGTGGTGATTTTGTGTTGGTGAAGTTGGAGTTTTAGTGGTGGTTTTGTGTTGGTGAATGGGGAGTTGAGGTTGTTGTGTCTCATGCGTAACAGTAATTGTTGCACATTTAATTGGGTTTATTTTAAGATATAATGTAATAATTTGAACTATTCATATTTTAAGAAATATTGAGTACAACATATTTACAAAAAATTACGTTAATCAGATATCGATAATCCTTTAATCAAATCACATTTGCATGTAGTTTTATATTTTAAATTACACTTGCTATTTATTTTTTTACATACAAATGAGATTTGATGGCGGATTACCGATATCCGATCAATATAATTTTTTACAGATATGTTCTATCTGATATCTTCTAAAATATAAGCAGTTCAAAATATCAAATTGGGCCCAATACAGTGCACAATAGTTGTTGCTGCATGTAGTGGTGTTTTGAGAAGTTAGTAAAAAGTTGATTTTTTGAATTTTTGACTTTTTTTGTAGTTTTTTGGCAAAAAGTTGGGTTCTTTTGGATTAAAAAATTGACTTTTTTGGCTAAAAAAGTTAAAAAGCTAAAAAGTTGACTTTTTTAGCCTCTTCCCAAATTGAGTCGTAGTGAAGGGATAATGGAAGGGAAATTATAAAGGGGGTAGTGTGGAGGTCTAGTTTGAGAATTTAGTTATCAACAATGATTCATCCCCCCTTTTCCCCCACCCCCTTTGACCCCCTCTCTCTCTCTCATTGGTTACTTTTTCTTTTTCTTTTTCTTTTTTTTCCTGCTCCTCCAATCACCCTCCGCCACGTGGCAAAGGGGGGGGGTGAGGGGGTGACCCCCAAAAGGGGGTCCCAAGCATTATTCTTTAGTTATTTTAGTTGGTTTTTGACTTTTTAATTATTTTATGAGATGAAAAAAATATTATATTTGTCGTGATTTATGAATTTTTTTATAATTGAATAGATGGTTGTGAGACATTTTATATTATTGGCTATTATCTTTTGTCTTTGTTGACTATTTTACCTTCAAACCATTGGGTTGAAGGCTTTTTTTTTGCTAAAATAATCAATAAAGACAAAATATATTATAATAGTTAATAAGACAAAATGTCATATTCAAATCATAATAATTTTATTTTTTTCTCACAACCATCAAATCAATTTCAAAAAAAAAAAAATCAACTATCATCCTAAAAACAACATTTTCAGTCAAGTTAAAATAGTAAAAAAAAAACCAACTAAAATAGCCTATTCCCAAACAAGGCCTATGGGAACTTGGCTATTTAGTAGTTTTTTTTTTTTGTTTTTTTAAGCTAAAAAATTGCATATTTTGGATGATTTGTAATTTATTTTTTTAATTAAATAGATCAGAGAAAAAATGATTGATCGAGGATGTGAAATTTTGTCATATTAATTATTTTTTCTTTTTTATTGACTATTTTAGTCAAGCACATCAACAAACAAATTTTCATTCAAATTTTTATGAGTGTTTGTTGCTGAGTAAAATAAAAAAATATTGAAAATATTAGGAACTGAAATATATTTTTGTAAAAAAAGAAAATTAAAAATTAAGGTGAGAAAATATTAAAACAATTAACTTGACTGCTTAATTGTCCAAAATTGGACCAAAGTGAACAGTTGCAGAAATTTTTTGGCTAAAAAGTTTTAAAAAAATTTGGCACCATTTGGGAAGATCTTTTTTGGCTATTTTAGTTAAAAAAAAAAAAAAAAAAACTATTTTAGCCACAACAAACAAAACATCATATCTAATTCATAATTATTATACTCTCCTCTCACAAAAAAAAATCAAAAAGCCAAAAAGTCCTTTCCAAATTAAGCTTTTTAGTCCAGACTAAAATAGTCAAAAAATCTAAAAAGTCAAAAAGTCAACCCACTTTTCAAACGAAACCAAACGTTAGAAACTAAAGTGAGAAAAAGGTAAACTTGAAGAGTTAGGGGTGTTTTGGAAATAAAGAAATAAGTAGTTTTTTGTTTTTTTGTTTTTTTAAAAATACATTTGGTTATTGCTTTTTTATTGACTTTTTTATTTTTTGAAAATTATTATAATATGATGTCACATCATTTTTAAAAAATTGTGAAATTCCTATATTATCCTCATGCATATTTATGAAATTATCATTTTACTCATTTTGAAATGGAGTCTGATCTGCCATAGGCAATAAAATAAATTGAGAATATTTTGATAATTTGACAGATAACTTATTCATCTTCTTGTAAACGAAAAAAGACCTAAAATAAGCTACTTTTTGCTTATTTATGAAAAGAAAAAAAAAATTGTTTATTTCTTTGTTCTCAAAACACATCTTAAAGAGAAAAAATAACTGAAACTGAAGGGTGAGGTTATGTAAACATGGTATATAAGAAAAAAGGGCAAATTACACAAATAGTCCTTATAGTTTGGAATTTGTGTCATTTTGGTCCTTAACTTTTCAATTGTGACACATTTGACCATGAATTTTGAATCTTGTTTCAAATAAGGACAATATAATATATAATTAGATTTTTCAAGGGTAAAATTGTCAATTTGATAAAATCTAAACTAATTTGACAAAAATAAATGCCAAACAAATATTTTTGAATTTTTAAAAATTATTTCTACCTACTAAAAATAAAATTATGTAAAATTGATAAATCTTTTAGACATTTATTTTTTTTTACCAAATTAATTTTTATTATGTGTTCGGATGATGATCATGTAAAATTAATTTTAAAAAATTAATCATGTAATTTTTATTAATTTTACATAATTTTATCATTGGTGGATAAAAATAATTTTAAAAAAATAAAAAATATTTTTTTGACATTTATTTTTATCAAATTAGTTTATATTTTATCAAATTGACAATTTTACCCTTGAAAAATCTAATGATATTTTCAATTGTCCTTATTTGAAACAAGATTCAAAATTCAGGATCAAATGTGTCACAATTGAAAAGTCATGGACCAAAGTGACGTAAGTTCCAAACTATAAAGACTATTAATATAATTAACCCAAGAAAAAAAGTATTTTTTTCTAAATAAATAAATAATAAAAGTTAAAAGTAGCTTGGGCCTACTCTATACATAGGTGGGCCACTAGAACAATGGCGATGGCGGGATCGATGGAGTCACTGTTAATTGTTGTGTACTAGGTTGTCAAGTTTTGCATTTACGCTTTTGTAATCTATATATATCCGTACACACCCAAATCAAAGTGACTCATACCGTATCCTTTTCGAAATTGGGAACTGATATTTCAAAACAACAATGATAGAGACCCCCTTTTCCCATCACCCCCTTTCACCCTCTCTCACTCTCATTGGTTGCTTTTTCTTTTTCTTTTTCTTTTTTTTCCTGCACATCCAATCACCCCCTGACACATGTCAAAGGGGGTGAGGGGGTGCCCCTTTTGAGGGGGTCTAAAGTATTATTGATTTCAAAATTAACCCTAATTAGCCTCTCTTTTGAAAGTTAAATTTGTGTTTTTTTTGGCTAAAATAATTATAAAAAAATAACTATAAAAAAAATAAAATAATTTTTTTTAGTTTAACAAAGTAAAATATTATATTTAATTTAGGGAAAATCGGTCTAGGGTCCCTCTCCCACTTTTCGTAATGGAAGAGATCCACCAAATTATTTTTTGATGTCTAAGGTCCTCTCAAATTCAACCCCCGTCCTTTTGTCTACTCTCACTCGTTCCTGCGATCAAACACGCACAGAGAGAGGGCCATGTCGATCGCCGTTGACCTCACCAATCTCTACATTTCTCGGCTATTTGTTTCTCCGCAAATTCAAAGAGTTCATACGAAGCTACGCACGCAAAGACCATCCCAATGTCTTCCTCTACAGAGAAAGCCTCGTTCAAAACCCTAAATTCCTCCAAGTCGATCTCGCTGATCTCTGCAAATACGACAATCTCGAATCGCCCATAACTCCCCCGCCGATTATCTTCCCCTGGTATTTCAAATCTCACCATAAATACATTTATACAGATCTAAACTTGTATATACATAATTATATTATTGTTAATTGATTGAATTTTGAGACATTATTGTGGATAACCTGCCATTGTTTTTGTAAATCTCATCTCAGATTCTCTTATTCCGAAAGCAAAAATTGATTCTGAGAATTTTGAGACATTAAAGTGCAGTTCCTTCTGGAAGTACATATCAGAAAATTGGAACTCGGTCACTGAGGAGATTCTTAAAACAAGCGTAACCATGCTTCTTGTCTGCTGTCCTTGTGGGGAGACTATCCAAATCCGACTGATGCAGAAGAATGAAATACTTATCCCAGATGATTTGCAGCTCAAAAGGTTGTTCGCAAATTCGAGTGTGAAGCCAATATTCACATGGTATCCACAGTCTGACTCGTCATCTCTCTCTCGAAAGCAACCGTCGAAATTTACTCTTCCCTTGGAGTTAGAAAACTTTCCAAGTCTGTACAATTCAATTGGAATTGCCCTTCATCAGTCAGTAATAAATTTGAGGAGGTGGATTCGAAAAATTGTTTAATTGGAAAAGGCTTGATCAAAATTGTTCTGGGTTTTCTTACTAGTCCTCAGGTAAACATTAGATTTTTTTATTAATTTTAGTTGTTTCAACTTTTAGGCCTGGATCAAGTGCATTTTGTGATTGATTCTCTTATTCCGAAAGCAAAAATTGCTATGATTGAATCCAGAGAAATTCTCTAGTGATGGGATTTTCTGTGTCTTTTCTGTATTTTTTGGAAATTTCTCTGGGTTGTGGAGTCCAGAATTTCTCTGGGTTGACAGAATTACTATAGAAAGGTTTGTCTAGGAATTTCTCTGGGTTGGGAAATTTCTCTGGTTATCTGTCTATGAGTGTGTTCTAGTTAGCTCCTCAGTTCATCATTCTTGGGATTGGATATGGGTTTACACTTGTTGGCCTACAAGAGTATTTCTATGATCAAATTAGAGTTTTTGAATCTGTAATAGGCTTCATTGCATTTTTCTAGGTATCAACATTTGTTTAACCCCTCTCTCTCTTTCGCTATTTAGTGTTTTTTGTGTGCATTGTTTTTCTCTGGTTTGGAGTCCAGAGAAATGCTAGAAATTTCTCTGGGAGAAAACTAAAGAAATTTGCAAATCAGAGAAATTTGAAGAGAATTGGACCAGAGAAATTCAAAATTTCTCTGGACTCAGCCAATGCATTAGAGAAATGCTGAGAAATTCTAGAAAGAATTGGGCCACAGAAATTCTGAGAAATTCAGAATTGCTGTAGACTTTCCAGAGAAATTTGGTCCAGAGAAATTTAAAATTTCTCTGAAATTTCTCTGGACCAAATTTCTCTGGACCGAAATTTCTTTGGATCAAGGTTGAGGGACCTTAGACATTATGAAAATATTGTTGATGGACCTTAGACATTATGAAAATATTGTTGATAGACCTTAGACATTATGAAAATATTTGGTGTCCTTTATGCTATAAAATTATAATACCAGGGACTTGAAAAAAAATACCCCTTTAATTTATAATTATTATATTTTTTTTCTTATAAAAAATTAAAAAAATTTAAAAAAATTTCTGAAATTTTTTAATCTCAAATTAAAATAGTCAAAAAAACCAACTCACTTTCCAAACTAACTCCTGAAACAGAGTTTCAAAAGATATTTTCCATAATTGATATAACAATAGTATCACCTCATGGTATTTTTATTTAACAAAATAGTAGGTAAATTACATCTTCTTCTTCTTTTTTTTTGAGTTTTTTTTTTTTTTTTTATAATTATAAGGAGCTTTTCTGTAATTTTAATAATTACACTAATCTCTTTTATTTTTGAAACTATTATTAAAAAAAATTCAATCTATTAAGTTCATACAAACAACATTACTTGGGTGTGAAAATAATCATATTATTCTTTGATTTGCACGTAAAAAGACGAGAATACCCATAAATCAAGAAGTTTCATTCATTATTAACATGGGTAAGTTACACTTACCTCCTTTGAGATTTTGTATATATATTATCAAAGACCCATGCATATTTTAGTATAATTTAATAAAATTTTCAAATTTCAAACAATATTAAATAAAATTCTTAGGCCATGTTTGATTGGGGGTTTGGGAGGGTGGATTGGATTAGCAATATGTGGGACCCACCAAACCCTTGTTTGGATGCAACACAATGTGATAGGATTAGTAGTGAAGGGGGGCTTAGTAATCTCCCTCTGTAAGGGGATTAGCTTGGGTGAATTTTAGGTGGGATTAGGAAAATAGTGAATGGATTGAGTCTATTTTATATAAAAAATTTATTATTTTAATTTTATTTTTTTTACCAAGTGCTTTAATTTGTTTTAATATTTGTTTTAATTTTTTTAATACAGAAATAATTTATTTATTTATTTTATATAAAAATAATTTAACAATCCTATCACTAACCATCTCCCACACTATCATCAAAACAAATACACGTTTATTTAATCCCCTTACTAACAATCCACACATTAACAATCTCTTCACTAACAATCCTTTCACTAATAATCTCATCCAACCTAATCCGCCAAATAAACGTGGCCTTAAATTGTAAAGACATTATTAAGACATTTAATATTAAAAAAATATTTTTTTTTTCATTAATAAAATACTTAAAAATAAACTATCTCTCTTAACCTTAAAATTGTAAAGACATTATTAAGACATTTAATATAAAAATATATATATATATATATTTTTTCATTAATAAAATACTTCAAAATAAACTATCTCTCTTAACCTTAAATGCACTAAATTTAGTTTACCTTATTAAATATATGTGAAATTATTATTTATTTTTATAACTTTTTCAAAATATAAATGTAATTTATTGACTATATTTTTTTCCACAATAATTTTTTGAAATTTTATAAACAAATAATAAAATAAAAATTCAATCACTAATGAAGGTGTGAAATTAATTTTCAAATTTAGTTTAATAAAAATAGTTTAAATGATATAAATAAAGATAGAGAAATAGATTTTAAGAATCATATAATAAATTAATTGAGAATTTTGTTATTCTTAAATAATTAATCCATTCACGTAAGGATTAATTTTAATTTTAGGTGTAAGCAATGACAAATTATATGAATTGTTTATTATTCTCAAATAATTTCTTGATCCTTTATTCCCTATTAACTAATTTTAATTTATTGTGAGGTGATTAGATTTTTTTTATTCTATATTTATTTTTTATTTTTTTAATCATGTAAGAATATTAACTTGTATTTTTTTAAAAATGTATCGATTAGAATTTTAATGACTCAAAGATAAAAATTAAAATTTAATAATAATCTACGATTGAGAAAAGATAAAATAATAAATTTTTTTTACATATGGATAAATAAGTAATGCAAATTGTCGGAAAAAAAATAAATCCATTTATTTTAACTTTAAAAAAAATTCAAATAATAAATGCATTACTTAAAATGATAAATTTTACGTTATTTAGGTAGTGTAGAATAAGTCTTATAAATTATCAGAATGTTATCTAATATTAATTTTAGAGAGATTGTTTATTTTTAAATATTTTATCAATGAAAATTAATTTTTTTTTCATTAAATGATTTAATAATGTCCTAACAATTTAAGGGTTTTATTTAATATTAAATGAAATTTAAGAATTTTATTAAGGACTTTGATAGAGACCCCCTCCAATCACCACCCGTACCACCCCACACACACGTGGCAGGTGGTGATTGGAGGTGAAGGAAAAAACGAAAAAAAAAAAAAGAAGGGAAAATTTGACCAATTAGTGGGAAAAAGAGATTGGAGAAAAAGAGGTCTGGATCTTTTTCTTTTTATTAAATAATGGTAAAATATGTATGGGCCCTTGATGATATATATGTAAAAACTCATATGATGTGAGTGAAATTTCTTGTTTAAATAAACATGGTAATTAATGGGCAATTTCATCATTTTTGATAGTATAACCTATGATATCAACATGTTATTAGGGGTTGTTTGGGGTGTCTTAAATAAGTGTATTTTTTGTCTTTTTAGACTAAAAAGTTGAGAGAAAAAATATGAATGTTTAGGTTAACTTTTTGACTTTTTATAGAAAAATGTATATTAAAAAATTATATAAATTAATATGTAGGGGAAAATTAAAATTGAAAATTGTGCAGCCGTACTTTTTGAATTTTGGTGAATAGTGATAACTTTTTAACTTTTTGAGTAACTTTTTAACTTTTTTACTTTTTTTCAACTTGCCAAACTTGACCTTAGTATGATATTAGCAAATTCTGTTAAATAGCCTACCAAAGAATAGCAGTTAGGGAATCTTGATAATAATTTCAAAAGTAAAAGAGGTTATTGTAATTATTAAAACTGTAAAGAATGTTCTTGTAATTGTCAGAAACTTTAAGGGAGGTAAGTTTAATTTACACCTTTTTTTTTTTTTTTATACCTATTTGTCTCTCATGAGACTTTAGATGTTTGTTTTGTATTGGTGTAATGATGTATTTGTAAAGTCAGTAAGAAATTTATTATTGAAAGTTTAAGCAAACTTTTATGTTTAGATTAGTAGGAAGCGAGATTTCCATCTATTTTTATTTTCAATTTTTTATTTATTTATTGATGGCACGTATGATGGTATTATCCTTTAATGAAAAAAATTATAAAAAAAATTTATGTTTAGATTAGTAAAAAACAAAAAGTTTCTATCCATCTCCATTTGTAATTTTTTTTTTTATAAGTAAATTACACTGACTTTCTTGTAGTCCAGAGAAAATGTAGTAAATTTTACAAATTTGGTATAATTATATTGAACTCTTTTAAGATTTTAATTTACATAATATTTACTCTTATTTTAGCAACAAATTGTTTGACATGTAAATGAAAAAAATAATAGTACCATCTATTTTAGTCTGAAATGTATATATGACTTCTTCTTTTTTTCCCTTTTTTATTTTTACATCATTTGTATTAGTTTCGATTCCTTTAACTTTATTAAAAGAATGGCAAAATCCTCTCTATTCCATATAGTTTAGACCAATTGCACTTCGAGGTATGCACGGTACCGTTCAGACGGTTTGAAAATAAAATTATAAATCAAATGATGGATTGGCGGAGTGACAAATAACCAAATTGCGATTTGTGGTGGATTGAAGAATCTTTGTAACTAATTATCAATCATTTGCATAATATATAATACTAATTTGTATAATATTTTATATATATATAACACAAACTAATTTTACATATATATTACTACTAATTTGTAACAAATTTTACATCTTAAATCTTTCCCACACTCATTATTTCTTAGATATTTCATTAGAGATTAAAAAATATATATTTATTAACTATAGTAGAACAAATCAATTTTGAAATTATCAATCATTTGCATAATATATAACACTAATTTGTATAATATTTTTTATATATATAACACAAACTAATTTTACATATTACTACTAATTTGTAACAAATTTCACATTTTAAAATCTTTCTCACACTCATTATTTCTTAGATATTTTATTAGAGGTTAAAAAATATATATTTATTAACTATAGCAGAACAAATCAATTTTGAAAGCGGATTATAAATTTTAAAATTTAATTTGCGGTTAATGGATTGGGGCCGATCGGTGCGATTTTAGCAGATTAGGTAATATTTTGCATTGCCATAGTTGCACTTTATCCCCTATTATTTCGAAATAGCCATTTACCCCTCTTGTGGTCTTGGATTAAACTGTTGCCGTTAACTATTCCGTCCAACTTCATATATTTGAAATGTACGCGCTTTTCACGCAAATCTGCTGAAAAAATAATTGTTTCCCTCAAAAACTAGTTTTTAAAAATAAAATAAAAAACAACAACAAAACAAAATATAAATGCCCCCACATATTTCTATAATGAAACAATGCATTGTTAGTTGTTTGCCAACAAACCGACCCAGAGGAACCCATCTAGAAGAAGATCTCCAGGTGAGCTACTATAATTTATTTATTTATTATTTTATTTTAATTTACATTTTAGAAATCATATATGTATATAGTATGATTGTTATTATTAACTTTTAAGTAATTGATTTAATTACAAATACATTTTTTTATTTTTTGTTTTTAAAATTTATGTAGATGTCAAGTTGTTCATCAAGCAAAATGGAGGTACTGGAAGTACTTGACCTAAGGTTCTAAAAAAACATGTGTGAATGTAAGAAAAATACAGCAAACCCTTTTCCTTAGTGTACTGCTATGGGCCACAAGCATTAACAACCCTTTTCCTTATTGTACTGCTATGGGCCACAAGCATTAACAAACATTTAAAAATCATAAAGAAGCAACTACCAAAGTAGGAAAAAAAAACAAAAACAAAAGCAGACAAGAAAACATAAAAAATATTTTAAAAAACATAATCACCATGCTTGGTTGTGTTTTTTTGAAATTTTTTTGAAAAGGTAATTTGAAAACTATTTTTTGAAAAAAAATGTTTGTTTGGTTTTCTAAAAAATACATCATTACAATTTCAAATTTCCTTCCAAATTAATAATTGAAACAATTAACAAAACACAAAAAAATCACATCAAAACATTCTCTCATTTTTTTAAATATATATGTATATATACATACATATATATATATACATGCTTGGACCTATGAAGTGGTGTTTGGGAAGCAACATCCCAAATTTTTTATCTCATAAAAATCACTAAAAGACAAAAGTTTTGCAAAACAAAAAAAAACACATCCAAACAAAATATCACATCCAACCCCATAATCATTTCACTTTTTCTCTCACAAACATCACATCCAACCACATAAAAACTCAACTATCTTCTCAAACACTAAAAATTTTTTATCTCATAAAAACCTACATCTACTAAAATCTACATTAAAACTCACTTCCCAAACACCCACATAATGTGACATGTACTCATTTATGGGTATATATCTTACTATTAACTGTATCGCTTTTTTATAAAATTTTCACTCATTGCAACCATAAAAAACGTAATTTTTTTTTTCTAAATTGGCGTTACAAAATTTATTTCGTATAATCAAATTTTCATAAATGTTATGCACAAAATGAAATCATAAATTTGTATTCGCAAAATTGTACGCTTGGCAAATTTCTATAAAAAATTTCAAAATATCCAAAATTTCAGAAAAATTGTAATTTCAGATTGGCATTAAAAAAAATGTGAATCGATGTGTAAATTTATTTATGAAATTATAATTTTTTTTTACAAATTTACGATTTAAAACATCATATATTTATGTTTATATTTATTTTGAAAATCGTTGAATTTCTATGAAATTTAAATAAATAGTCAAATTATTGTATGAAGGAATTTTAAATCATGATCAGGAGATTTTGACCAAATCAATAAATACAGGCATGTAAAAAAATATGTAAATTGAAAAAATTTAATAAATGTTGATCAAGAAATTTTGACTAAATCAAAAAATATTGAATTTTTTTTTTAAATAAAAAATTTTAAAAATTTAGAAAATTTTGAATACGCGGCTTTATGTTTTTACAGGTTGGATCTCACACGAGCCACGAGAAGGTCCACTGAGTCTGTTGTACACTAGCTTGAGACAGAATTTTTTTTTTTTAAGTAATCTGTTTTGCACAAATGCCAAAGGTAATAAAGAGGAGCAGAAGTAGGTTCTACCAAAGCTTACCTATTCCCACATGACGTGAATAATTAGATGGCTTATTTATTTTTTTTTTGAAAACATAACTTATTTTTCAGAATAATCAAATAAGTTATATAAAATTTTAAAAAAATTATATTCAAAAAATTACAACGAAACACAATAAATTGTATTTCAAGTATGTAATAGAAATATATAACACATACGCATGTTCCATAAATGAAATGTAACTTTGAGAAAATCCTCTGAAAAATATCATGTATGGAACCTAACATACATCACAAGAACAAAAAAAACTCCAAACTTCTAAATCCTTAATCAAAAAACTCCATACATTCTGAAAAACTCTAAATCTATAACACAGAGATGCAAAAATCTCAAATAACCTTGGATCTATAACGTAAAAATCAAAAAATCCGAAGTATTCAAACAATTTAGGCATAAACACAAAACATACATCACAACTCTTACCTTTGTAGCTTGATTTTTCTTGCTATTTTGTGTGAGTTGAGTTCACTTTAATCGTTACCCTCTTTCATCGTTAACCATTATCCCAATTGAGAACCAAAATTAAAACCTTAGAAAACTTTCTCTAAACCTTCTTTCAATTGTGACATGTGAAAATAAAAACCGTACAAACGAAACCTATATATTTAAGGAAGGACAATTTTGACTTTTCAACATAAGTCATTAGTGGAATCATAGCTATTTTGGGAAGATAGTTATAATCAGCTTTTTGGTTAAAAGCTGATTATAAGCTGCTTTTTGTTAGAGAGGGAAGTGGGTTATAATCTGTGAAGTAGATTATAACCGACTTTCCAAAAGACCCTTCAGTATTACAAAAAAGTCCAAAATCACAATAGGGGTAAGTGAGTATTTCCAAACAATAAAGGGGTAAAGTGTAACTAGCCTAAACCACATGGAAGTAGAGAGGATTTTTCCCTTGAAAGAAAGGTCAAAATAACTATGCAAAACTGTAAAACTTATTATAATTTTTTCAAGAATAATATTAGGAATCATGAAAAATATTCATGAAGCATCCTTTGATTAGTGTGTAGTGTTTTGTTATATATGTAATCTAAAAGTGAAATTTTTTTCATGATTATCTTCATAATATTTTTTTTATGATCTCTATCATTACCGTTCTTTCAAACTTCAAAGAAGGTTAATGTAATTTATCTTTTTTTATTGATTGATGACAACAGTTACCCTCAATATTAGAGTTTTTCCTTAGTTTTGAAAAATGGTAATTTAAAAGGACATTGTAAGTACATTAGATTCTTGTTACCCAGGGTTTAAAAATAGTTACATGCACGTGTATTTTATTTTTGTGTGCAAAGAAATTAGGATTTAAAATAGGATTTGTTTAGTAAAAAATTAAGTTTTTTTTTTGTTTTTTTTGTTTGGGGTGTGTGTATAAAATTATGATTTGTTTAATTCAGCAACTCAATTTGCATTTACCTATCAATTTGCCCAATCTGCTCAGTTGATTTTGAAACTATGGGTAATCGGATGGAGATTGTCACGACCCGAACCCGCCCCTATGGGTTAAGGCCATAACCGGCCAGTAATCACGAGATAACCTACGGTCTCAAACCAAATAAGACCAAACTCATCAGAGTAAAGGGGCCAAACGGAAGCAAATTTAAAACTTTGTCTATAGAGCCGTGCGTATATGCACATCATAACATTCCACATTTACATATGTTAATAACTCACAGCAGAAAGTATAGTAGCGTAAGGTTCTGTACAGACAAGATCATTCAAATCTAAGTCAGCCAAACAAAACTATACACAGACGTATACCAAAGTCCTCGCCAACATGATGAAATACACCAAATGGCAAGAGGGCGAATACGTGTCTCGTGCGTAAGACGCAAGGGCTGACTTTTCAAAACTTTTGTTGTTCCACACAGACTTCACTGAGGCTGGGTCTGGACCTCTCTAGGCTCACCTACAAACACATGAATGAGCGTGAGCGAAAGCCTAGTGAATAATATCAAATAAAGAATATACATTGGAATGATATACCCCAAACGGCCTTGGGCCCAGTTTATATTTCTAACTAATACACACATGCATAGACATATGTAAGTTAAGTAACTGCGGTTCCAAACACATCATACGACCTCGGGCCCAATTCATTCGTATCATTCAGGTCAAACTGCCCTTTAGCCTATTCAAAATTTCATGTCAAACTGTTATTCGTGTCAAGCTATCATTCGTGTCAAATTGTTATTTGTGTCAAACTGGCCTTTGGCCTATTCATGTCGAACCAGCCTCTGGCCCGTTCATTTATGTCAAAACAGTCTCTGGCCTATCCATTCATTCTTGTTAAAACGGCCTCTGGCCCATTCATACTATCATGTCAAACTGGCATTCGACCCATTCAAACGTTCATGTCAAACTGGCCTTCGGCCCATTTAAACTTTCATTTGTGTCAAACTGGCCTTTGGCCCATTCAAAATGACAAACTGGCCTTTGGCCCATTCATTCATTCATGTCGAAACGGCCTCTGGCCCATTCATTCTATTATTCAGATCAAACTGGCCTCTGGCCCATTCATTCTATTATTCAAATCAAACTGGCCTCTGGCCCATTCACTCTATTATTCAGATCAAACTTCTATTATTCAGATCAAACTGGCCTCTGGCCCATTCATTCTATTATTCAGATCAAACATTTGTCCATAATTCAAACTAGCAAACTTATAAGGCTTATAAGGAAATAAGCAGTTGGACAAATGACAAGTTTCAAAATATTGATATTACTCACAGTGATCGGCTGATTGATTTGCCCTGAAGCTTGACCCTACACATCACATAACACATATGGGTTACAACCGATTCAATCCGTTCTTTAATTCACATATTCCTCTCTAGGCTTCATTCTTATCTCTTTAACTCAATTACAATGCTCAATACATGTCTAAGAGCACTTGGAAGTGAAAGAGAACAGATTATGAAACACAGAATGTCTTTTCAAAATTTCAGAAAACTGGATCCCCACTCGAGCGTAGACTTCCCCGCTCGATCGGACCCTTGAGGCCTACAAAAGTACTGGATACATCAAAATTACGCTCGAGCGCGAAGTCTGGCACTTGAGCTGAAGGCCTGTCTATATAGCTACCTGCTCGAGCGTGAACTTCCCCGCTCGAGCGGACACCATGTTTGCAGAAAATACTGGGAGCACGAAATTCACGCTCGAGCGGTGGTTTCCCCGCTCGAACGGACATCAAATTTTCTGGGTTTTCTAGAACATGTTCTTGAGCTTCAATTCAATGTTCAAAGGTTCCAAATGCATGATTTTGGCTCAAACTTCACATATATATATATATATATATATTCTAACATGGTATAAACACCAAATTACAACACAATGAAGCTCAATTTCACAATTTAATCAAATGCATGTCTCAAATTAACTCAAACTCATCACCAACACACTAGATTCAAACATGCAAGACTCAAACTCTCATGATTTGCACTTGCATGTGAAATATACACAATATTCTCAACTTAATTGGTGAAGAGGTGATTAAATATATGGTCATTAATCAAAACTCAACATGGATCATAGACATTGTGCTCAAATATGGAAATTTATAGTAATTTCCTACATGCATGCATCTATTGACTTTAAATTCAACAAATACAACTCAATTTCCTCATAATCAACCTAATTCATGTTCTTGACCATTAATCAAACTTGAATTCACAATTTACAACATTAAACTCATGAATTCCCTTACCTAGGAGCTCAATCTTTCAAACTATAGCAAATTCTTGAGTTTAATCTTCAAATTCCCCAACCTTGAGCCAAGATTACACAATTCTCTCCCTCTCTCTCTCTATAGCCGGCCCTCTCTCTTCCTTGGGTTCAAAATCAGCCAAAATGAAGCTAAAGAGGGAATTTGAGGGTGTAGTGCCTCATTACAACAAATCTCACTAATGCCAATATAATAATAATAAAGTAATTGGGAACTAATTCATCAATTTAATCAATTTAATCTGATCCGAATCAATTCCCAATTAAATTTCACCATAGGCTCTAAAAATTACGCTAATCATAATGGCGCAATCAATTTCGGGTTCTGTGGCCGATAAGACCTTCAATTTAATTTCCAAAGCAGATAATCAAACAGATATTCCTACGGTGAATAGATAGAAATTCAAAACCACATATTTTCACATGATGGCACACAAAATCATATTAACCACATAATCACATTTATAATAAGGACCAATTAGCTAAATACGGAACAGGGTTATGAGACAGATAGAATTTTTTCAATCCAAACCCCATTTGGTCAAGTGACAGATGATATGCAACTTACCTAACACTAACCCGTGAACACTCTTAGCTTCTAGTGATTACTAGGAAAAAAGTATTATAAAATGTTCATTAAGCACTAAGCATACTTTGTGTATAGTTGATATGATTTTTAATTATGTAAATAATATATGTATAATTAGCTTAGGGTTGACAAATGGATGAGTTTGGACGAGTTTAATGGGTAACAGATCAAAGGAGTATTAGTCCAAAACTATCCATTTAGGTAACGAGTCAGGCCATATCCGGGCCATTCACGGCCTGACCCGGCCCAACCTTTTTTTTTTTTTTTTTTCTCTTTCCCTTTGTGTGTGTGTGGAAGGCATGCCTTTCACTGGTTTTGTTTCTAAAACATAACCACCTACTATAAAATTGCTTATTACTTTTTAGCACAACTTTCAGTGGTTTTACTTCAAAACACATTGTTGATCCATTTTAATATCTTTTATTTATTTATTGATATATCTTGTTCATGAATGGAGTTTCATTACTTTGGTAGCCTTTTATCTTGTTCATGAATGGAGAGTAATTAGAATTTATGAACTTGGTGGTGAGTTAGTTTTTGGAGTTACTCCATTTTCTCTAGTTTAATGATCATCTTTATTTTTGGTGTAACTTGTAAGGTCTTAGTGGCCTATAAATAGTCTCTCTCATCTACTCTTTTCTACACCAACACACACTAACTATTTTCTATACAAAAGAGATTACTAGCAAAGAAGGGTGTTTTTCTTGGTAGAGTTTTTGGTTCACCATCTTGTGCAGAGTTGGCCTGAACCATATGACAAATGGTCGGGCTGTTGTATCCTGGAGGGGACAAGTCATAGTTTTGTAACTGCTGCATCGATATTTAGGTTCTTCCTACCGCAGTGGGCTTGATCGCCTTAAAGAAAACGAGATATCCGTGCCTCAGTCTGATCTATTTGTATCTCATTTTCTTTGCATCATTTATCAATAAAATATAATTTTTTCTGGTATTTTCACCAACAATTTTAAGGAGAACAAGGAGATCAAACATGGAACAAGTGCTAGAAAAAACCAATGATGGAATTGGAGATCTCAACAAACCTTTCAAGTTCAAGAGAGTTCATTTTAAGAGGTGGAAAGGAAAAGTTCTTTTTTACCTTAGCCTTTTGAAAGTTGCATATGTTCTTACCGAGAAGAACCCAAACAAAATCCCAACCGATGAGATGAATGATGAAGACTATCAGGCACATAAAGCAAAAGTGGCTTCCTATAATACAGATGAGTATAAATGTCGCTTTTATCTCTTAAATTTCCTTGCTGATTAATTTTATGATTATTACTATGACACCACTTACATTTTGTTTTCTATTAATTTTTGGCATACTTGCTTGTGTCATATTAACAGTAAATATGTAAGAATCATGAGTAGTTTAGGATTAATTCCTAAAGTAACAAAAAAATTTGAGAAATGTAAAGTTTGCAGTAAAGCAAAAATTACTAAGTGGCCTCATAAAAGTATTGCAAAAAATACTGAATTGCTAGAATTATTTCATACTGATTTGTGTGAGTTTGAAGGAATTTTAACTCGAGGTGATAACCGATATTTTATCACTTTTATTGATGATTTTTCAAAATACACAAACGTATATTTATTAAAAAATAAAAGTGATACTTTTGAGAAATTTAAAGAATTCCTTCTTGAAGTGAAAAATCAATTCGGTAAAAAGATTAAAAGAATTAGAAGTGATAGAGGCCGGGAGTATGAATCTCTAGGATTCAACTCTTTTGTTCAGTCATTGGGAATTATTCATGAGACTACTTTACCATATTCACCTTCATCTAATGGCGTAACTGAAAGAAAAAATAGAACGTTAATTGACTTGACGAATGCTATGCTTATTGATTCAGGTGCTCCCTCAAATCTTTGGGGTGAGACTATTTTTACAGCTTGCCATGTGATAAATAAAGTGCCACACAAAAGGACTAAAATTGTACCTTATGAGTTGTGGCGGGGGGCATAAACCAAATCTAGGTTATTTGAGAATTTGGGGTTATTTAGCTTTTGTGAGGCTTGCAAATCCTAAACGACCTAAATTAGGTGAACGAGCTACCACTTGTGTTTTTCTTGGTTATGCTTTGCATAGTACAGCTTATAAATTTTGTGATATGAAAAATAATATTATTTTTGAATCAGGTGATACTATTTTTCATGAAAATAAATTTCCTTTCAAATGTAGAAATAGTGGAAGTCAAATAATTTCTGAAAATATTTTATCCATGCCTAGCTACTTTTTCTTAAGTTTTTTAAGAACAAGAAAATTCTCAAATCCAACCAAGGAGGAGTAAACGAGCTAGAGTTGAAAAAGATTTTGGTCCTGACTATTATCTTTACTATGTAGAAGAAATTCCTCTTATGGTGCAAGAAACTTTATCATCACCTGATGTTATTTTCTGGAGAGAGGCTGTAAATGATAAGATAGATTCACTACTTTCAAATAAAACATGGAAGCTAGTGGATTTACCTCTAGATTGTAAAACTATTGGGTGTAAATGGGTTCTTCGTAAAAAACTTAAACCGGATGGAACTATAGATAAATATAAAGTAAGGCTTGTCGCTAAAAGTTTTAAGTAACAAATTGATCTTGATTTCTTTGATACTTTTTCTCCGGTTACTGGAGTTATATCCATTAGACTGTTGATTGCAGTGGCTGCAATTCATGATTTAAAAATTCATCAAGTGGATGTAAAAACAGCATTTTTAAATGGAAATCTAGATGAGGTGATTTACATGGACCAACCCGAAGGCTTTGCGGAGCCTGGCCAAGAAAGCAAGGTTTGTAAGCTAACTAAATCCCTTTATGGTTTAAAACAAGCTCCTAAATAGTGGCATGAGAAATTCGATTCCTGTATGCTTGAGAATGGCTGTAAGACTAATAAATGTGATAAATGCATATATTATAAAACTTGTGAGAATGCACACGTGATTATTAGCCTATATGTGGATGATTTGCTTATCTTTGGCTCTAATTTGCATATCATAAATGAGACTAAAAATATGCTTAATAACCAATTTGATATGAAAGATCTTGGTAAAGCCAATTTTATTTTGGGAATTAAAATTACCAATACTAAGGATGGCATTTTTCTTGATCAATCGCATTATGTTGAGAAAGTTTTAAAGAAATATAACTTTCTAGACTGTAAACATGTTGCTACTCCTTTTGATGCAAGCATACATTTATCTGTTGTAATAAATGAAAAAGAAGTGATTAATCAAAAAGAATATGTTAGCATGATTGGTAGTTTGAGATATGCTACTGATTGTACTAGACTTGACATTGCATACGCTGTTGGAGTACTTAGCAGGTTTACTAGCAAACCAAGTCAAAATCATTGGCTAGCCATGGGAAGAATTATGAAATATTTATCTGGTACCAAAAATTATGGTTTGTTTTATAACAAGTATCCTGCGATACTTGAGGGATATAGTGATGCCGATTGGAACACTTTGTCAGGTGATTCTCTCTCTACATCAGGTTTTATTTTTACCTTGGGTGGTGGTGCTATATGTTGGAAGTCTAAAAAACAGACTATAATTGCTAATTCTACAATGGAAGCTGAGCTTATAGCGTTAGCTTCAGCATGTGAGGAAGCGAATTGGTTGAGAGATTTGTTACATGAAATTCCTTTTTGGGAAAAACCAATTTCTCCTGTGTTAATTCGTTGTGATAGCACTGCTACTATTGGTAGAGTGAACAACCATTTTTATAATGGTAAATCCAGACCTATTCGAAGGAAACACAGTAATGTGAGATCCTATTTGAGTAATGGCATTATAACTGTGAATTATGTAAAATCTTGTGATAATCTTGCAGATCCGTTAACCAAGGCATTGGCGAGAGATAGGGTCTAGAATACATCAAGGGAGATGGGTTTAAAGCCTATAAAATCATAAACCATTTATGAGGATACCCAACCTAGGGACCAGAGATCCTGTAACTAGGTTCAATGGGAAGAACGAATCATATGGTGGTTGTAAAAATGCACTCTTTAATATTTTATTATTCATCCCTATGATGTAAGTGCATTTGTCCTGTAATGTTGGAGAGTTGAGTTTTTATACTCTTAATGAAATTCTGTAGCTCTTGTTGAGTGGAGTGTGTTAATTACAGGAACATTCTTGACAGATTTCACCTATATGAGCATGAAAGTGGGGCCGCTTTTTATGAGAACAAGGCTTATTCTCAAATATGCTCATGAAAACTGGGATTAGCACAAGGCCGTAATGTGCTGGCTAGTAAAGCTCATATCAACACCTGGACTATTATGTATGAGCAGTAATACTTTATTTCCCCTAAGCAGTCATAGTTCAAGTCTGAGACCACTACTGACTCTAGAGTAGAGGTTGCTGTTTCACTAATGAAAGTTCAATGCAGAGCATACCTTCATGATGCATACTAGTCTATTTTTGTTTGGTAATCTCTCTTGTCTTTGTTGATATTAAAATGAGTGGGGGATTGTTGGTCTATTTTAATATCTTTTATTTATTTATTGATATATCTTGTTCATGAATGGAGTTTCATTACTTTGGTAACCTCTTATCTTATTCATGAATGGAGTTTCATTACTTTGGTAACTTTTTATCTTGTTCATGAATGGAGTTTCATTACTTTGGTAACCTTTTATCTTGTTCATGAATGGAGAGTAATTAGAATTCATAAACTTTATAGCGATCTTGGTTCTTCCTCCTTTGATTGTTATATCCGGACTTAGGTTCCGTGGAGTTGGTTGTTGTATATTTCTTATTGTTATCCTTTAATTTCACATATTTGAGTTTTAGGATATGTTGGGCGTGTTTCGAACAGGTTGGTTGAGCCTTGGTTGCATTTCTCGTTGCCCAGATTTTTGGTGGTCCGCTCGAGCGAATCCCTTCGCGCTCGAGCGGAGTTTACACACTTCCAGCATTTTGTGTCCCTACAAAAGTACTGCAGGTTCGTTTTTTACGCTCGAGCGGATTTCCTTACACTTGAGCGGGTCGCGCTCGAGCGGACCTTTTGCGCTTGAGCAAGTGTTCAATGTCTGTAAAAGTACTGGAGGAGGGTAATCTATGCTCGAGCGGGTTTCCCTTTGCGCTCGAGTGGATGTGTTTTGCAGTTGTGTCTTGGCGCTCGAGCGGGTATTCTTGCGTTCGAGCAGGTCGAGTTTTTTGTGCTTGACGCTCGAGCATCCTATTCTCCGCTCGAGCAGGATAGTCGTATATCAGATGGCAGCTAGGTGATTTTAAATCACTTTTCACACTTTCTTTCTCTCTCTTACTTTTTAAAACCTCCATTAGAGAGCACCTCACTCTAAAACTCCAACTTCTCTCTAGGGTTTGATCTAGTATGAGTGATCTTCTACCCTTGGCCCTTTGTAAAAAGTATGGAGCTTGTTAAGGGCTACATTTTGATCCGAAAATATTGGGGTTTAGAGCACTTTCAAATTTTTTCATCTTCTCCTTTGAGCTCTGAATTTGAGGTAGGGATAACTACTCATTTTTATGGTCTTTGACATAAACTATTGGTCATTTTGATGTAATGTTGAAGTTGGGTAATTTTGGGTGTTAGGGTTTCAAAATGAATAAAGAGGGGTTTGTTATTTTGACTCAAACATGTGTATCTTGGGTCTTAAAATGATGGTATTGATATTGTTGATGACATATGGGACCTTTGGGTCATTGTAGAGAAAAATGGGAGAAAACCCTAAATTGTTATATGAATTAGTTTATATAATTAATTCGGGAATGTTATGGAAATATGGAATTGAGTTGGAAATAATGAAATTGGCTCATTATAAGAGGGAATGGTGGAGTTGGATTTATTAATCGCTCACTTATGAAATTGTTGTCAAATTATCTGTTGATGCATTTATTATTTATTTAGAAATAAATTGCTTTGGGCTATCGGTGGAGGATAGTCCTGAATGTTGTAGACCTTGCATGATGATTAGGTGAATTAAAACTAATCAATTGAATATGTCATTGAATATGGCGGTTGAAATAATACATCAAATTTATGTATTAATTGATTATGCATATGATATGTGTTTATATACATTGTGTTGTATGGGAGGAGATAGGGGATATGCTCCACGGTTTAGGAGGAGATAGGGGATGGACTCCTAAATCGGATATTATTTGGGAGGAGATAGGGGATGGACTCTATTGATACAGCAAATATGTGTATCTATTGAAGTATTGATACATCGAATATGTGTATCTATTGTGAAGTATGAAAGTGTTTTATGTGATATTGATACAACAAATATGTGTATCTATTGTGAAGTACGGTAGTATTGTTAATATGAGCTGTGGTCTCATGGGAATTGTTTGGCCAGGTGCTGAGCCATATTTATGAATCGAAAACCGGTTAAATAAAGGAAAGAGGAATGAAACATGGACATATTTGTCATGTAATTGAAATGGATTATGAAATGATTTATGTGGGTTAAACATTTATCAAATGCTAATGTTTTAGTCTTTGCTCATATTATGTTTAGCATATCTCTACTAAGCGTTGGCTCACCCTATATGGGACATCCTTTTCAGGTACAGGTGTTATGCCACCTCTAAGGACGTAGCTTGGGAGGCTTGAGGCTGTTAAACTTTTGTTTTGTTGTTTTTATTGTACTACATGTATATCAGGCCAAGGCTTATTTTGTGTAGAGTTAGTACTCTCCTTTTTGTAACCAAGTGTTGACTTGGAAAGTTGTAAGCCTAAAGGACATTTACTTTTGTTGTCAACCTGTAATACATTTTGTAAGAATACTCTGATGATTGTAATATGAAATCTCTTTTTTTTACTGTGATTGTACGATATTATGGGTTTATTTTGAGGGCGTTACAAACTTGGTGGTGAGTTAGTTTTTGGAGTTACTCAATTTTCTCTTGTTTAATGATCATCTTTATTTTTGGTATAACTTGTAAGGTCCTAGTGACCTATAAATAGTTCCTCTTATCTACTCTTTTCTACACCAACACACACCAACTATTTTCTATACAAGAGAGATTACTAGCAAAGAAGGGTGTTTTTCTTGGTGGAGCTTTGGGTTCACCATCTTATGCAGAATTGGCCTGAACCATATGATAAGTGGTCGGGCTGTTATATCCTAGAGGGGACAAGTCATAGTTTTGTGACTGCTGTCTCGGTTTTTGAGTTCTTCCTACCGCAGTGGGCTTGATCTCTTTAAAGAAAACGAGATATCCGTGCCTCAACCTGATTTATTTGTATCTCATTTTCTTTGCATCATTTATTAATAAAATATAATTTTTTTTGGTATTTTCACCAACACACATTATCCATCTATTGTAATATGTACATATTCACATATATATTTCAAAGGTGGCAAATGGACGGGTTTGGACAGATCAAAACGGGGCATTTAATAAATGGGTTTAAACAGGTTGGGTTGAATTGGATATGGATTTGACAAATGAACCCACCAACCCATTTACTTCATCTCTTTTTTTTTTTTCTTTTTTTTTTTTTTTTAATTTTAAGTTTTTACGTTTTATAAAAAAAAATTATTTTTTGTTTTTAATTTTTTTTTTTATGATGACAATGGCAGATCGGAGATGGCGGTGGAATGGCAATGGTGGTGGAGGTGGTAATAGTGGTGAAAAGGAGGTAGTAGTCATAGAGTGATGGTAGTTATTTTTGATATTTACTTTATTGAACTCATTTTTTAAATATACTTAAATTTTTATTTTTATTTTTATTTTTGCAAACAAAAAAAGTGTAAAAAATAATTTTTAAAGTGTTACATATATATATACACACAGTCCTGTACTTAAAAAAAAAAAGTTCTAAATTTTATTTTTCAACTTGACATATCCATTTTTACTAAAAGGTTTGAGGTTGACTTAAAATTTTAGATCTAAATCATGATTAAAAAAATGCAACACATATAGTGATTCTGGTTTTGACCCGACTCTTGTTGCATTTTGGACTCGATCTTATGATTTCTGAATATTGTTCATTGTCGTTTTTCCTCTTATTCCTCCTTAAATGTGGTTATTGGATTGTAGTTGTGTATTTGGAACAGGTTGATTGCTTGATTTTCAAACCTTTGTTACCCAAATTTTTGCTCCTCCGCTCAAGCGACCATTCTTATGCTCGAGCGGGTTTTGCAAACTTTCAATATTTTTGCAGACTTACAAATACTGGAAGAGTGTATTCTTCGCTCGAGCGGCGTTTTCTACACTCGAGCGAGTGGGTGCTCAAGTGTCCAATCTTAAGCTCGAGCGATGTCTTTCGTCTACAAAACTTCTGAAAGTGTACATTATGCGCTCAAGCATCACTTCTCACGCTCGAGCGGACTGCGTGTTTGTAACAGCTACATTTTTACATCACTTTTTCATTCATTTTTCTCTCTAAAACTCTCCAAAATCCTAGATCTTGAGTTTCTCTCTCTAACACTCGTCTTCTCTATACATTTTCATCTAGATCCATTGAGTTCTCCACCCTAGTGTTTTTGAGAAAAAGGTAAAGCATCTCAAGATTTTTATTTTGATCTGAATAAAGTTAGATTTGAGCATCTTTGGAGTTTCATCCTTGCCTTGCTCGTCTTTTCTCTTTGAGGTAGAGATTTTTTACACTTTCATATGATTTTTAATTTAGTTATTCGTTATTGTGTAACAATGGTGGGATATAAAAGTGTTATGGACAAACCTCGGGTTCGGGTATAAAATCAAAATAGGGGTTCCTAAGATGAATGTGTTATAAAGGGTTATGTGGTTTGAATATGAGTTTCTATTGTGACAAAAATAGTAGATTTTGACCTTTGGGTTGATATTTGGAGAAATAGAGCTTGCCCTAAAATGGTTCAAATATTTATTGTGTATAAATAAATGGAATTGGTGTTGTAAATATGAAATTGGATGAATGTTGATATAAACGGTGGAGTTGGATATATATTACCTTACACCTATAGAAATTTGAATAAATTATCCGTCTTGAGATTGAATATCTGTTTAGAAATATCTGTATTGGGCTATTGGTGGAGAATAACTATAATTATTGTAGAAATTGCATAAGGATTAAGTGAATTAAAACTAATCTATTATTGGTTATCATTGAATATGACTATGTTTTAAATACATTGTATATGTATGATGTTTGGGAGGAGAAAGGAGATGTACTCCATATTTGGGAGGAGATAAGGGATGGACTTCATTGAAATTAAGTTGGCCGAAGCGTCCTAGGTAAGTCCCAAAACCGCGCATATATATGGATTCCGATCCTGCGGACGAAATTTTTGTAAAATAGTAGATTGAACTGTTTGTGTGGTAATTGTGTTGATTGGAAAACCACTGAGCTGTAATATCAGTTGGGTTGTTGAAAGATAATGAAATTGGCTCATGAATTGAAATGAATTGAAAGAAAATAGATTAAGATATGAACTTGGTACTTTATGATTATATAAAATGTGAATGTTTTGTCATAGGCATTGTATATGCACATTGTACTTATATCTTTGTTAAATCTCATATATTGTATTGGGTTTTGGTTTACCCTATTTGGGAAAAAATTATTTTCAAGTATTGGTGATATGCCTCCGCCAAGGCAATAGCATGGAGGGACATTTGGGAGTAAGAGCTTTTTTCTTTTGTTATATTCTTTTGTATAGCCAAGGGCTTTAATTATTTTGAGTTAGGCTCACTTTTGTTATAATCAAGCAATGACTTGGAAAGATGTAAGCCTATATGGCATATAATTACCTGTTTAGTTTTCAGTTCTCTTATCATTGTAACACATGTTGTAGATTTAGGATGAACAGTTTGTGAATGTATATCGCATGTGTTATCTTTTATATACGAACTTTGATGAATGAAGACATATTATTTCTATTATCCTTCCGTTTATGGGTTGTATTTATTGTATTGTTTTGGGGCGTTACAATACAATCTTTTTTTTAAAAAAAAAAAAGATAAAAAATGAGAATAAAATCAAGAAGAATTTCTTTTTCTTAATGATTAAAATTTAAATTCAAAAGAAATGAAAACGAAAAAAGAAAAAGAACATTCAATAAAAAAGCCAAACCCAAAGATATCCATATAAGTACATATTTATTTTTATGAGTTCTTCTATGAAGATTTATAGATGTGCATGAGTAGAGAGAGCAGAGAGAGAACATGAATATTATAAATAAAATATAGATAGAAATTGACAAATAGTGAACACGTAGATGAGTGGTTGCCAACGTTATTCGGGAACTTAAGATTTTAATTAAAAAAATTAAAAATTATTATAACTTATCACATATTTTCTTTATTTTTTGGACACATTTTTATAAAAAAAAAATTAAAAAATTAATTAAAATAGTTAATTTCTAAACGAGACTTTACAAGTCTCACGGACCCGTTAACAACCTGTTCAAACCCATACAAGCAAACCAGTTTCAAATCATTATTACCCAATTATGACCCGCTTGATAAACAAGCAGGTATAAACCCATATATTACCGGCGGATATTGGCGGGTTCGGATTAGGATTGCCACCTCTAACTTAGTTGTAGCTAATGTTTTAGATGGAAAAGAAAAAAGTGTCCTTTTATTTTTTTATCTTTTGAAATTTGAATTTTGACCGAGTTTAAAGACTTTAACTATTTGTGTTTTGGATGGATATTTTAATAAAACTAGTGATTGGATATGTATATTGCATGTGGTACATGATTTTTTTATTAATTATTGGTATTGTAATTATACGTGTCTCATAAATTTGTGTGTGATATATATACAAAATATAAAAATTTGTATAGGTAAATTGATCTGTATCTAAAACATAACTAAGTAAGAAATAAATACATACTTGATTGAATAATTTAAATGATAAATGAGAAAATTTATAAATATAAATATTAATTTATAACTAAATTGTTGAGATCACAATCTTATCTTAAACAATAAACAGATCCTTTAAATATAGTATTACACAAATCTTTTTCTATCAACTTCTCATTTTAATTTTTTATAATCCATACATGTAATATAATTAAAAGTAATAAATTAATTGCATAATTATGCAATTTTGTTTAATAGCTTATCTCATAATACAAATTCATTAAATTCATTATTACATATTATTTGCATATTATTAGTGTAAGAATATATTAATATCAATATGTAATATATTTTTATGGATTAGAGTTGTTGAGTCTCGTTTCCTGTTCGACGAGTGTCTTGCATGATGAAAAATATAACATTAGTCATTAGTATATTTTCATTTATGTAGAAAATGTGAAATAATTTTTTTTAAGAAAATAGAATGATATTGTATTTAATATTTCGATCGGTATAGGAATTTTATAATTGTTTTCACGATATTTATAGATCTATGCTTATAATGTTTACAGGGTTACTTTCATAAAACTGCCAAGTTACATAATTTATTCTGTAGGTGTTTGGGAAGTGGGTTTTTATGTAGGTTTTTTTAGTTGTAGGATATTATTGGAGAAATTTTTTTTTGTGTTTGGAAAAATAGTTGGGTTTTTTTGTGGTTGGATGTGATGTTTGTGAGAGAAAAAGTGAAATGATTATGAGGTTAGATGTGATATTTTGTTTGGGTTTTTTTTTTTTCTAATTTTGCAAAAACTGTCTTTTAGTGGAAAAAAAAAAAAAAAGAAAACCCAAAAAAAAATCTTGCCAAACACCGCCATAGGTTGATCTATAATGAATCAGCATATAACAAAAATTGATCGAAACTTTTTATTTGATATACTTACGTTCTGTATCATTAAGTTGCTGAGATAATGTTTGAGCACCATTTATTTTTTCCTTATAATTTGACTAAAATGTGTGCATTAGGTATATTATTTTTCTTAAATTTCACAATAGATAGAAGAATTCTTGTTTCAGTTCGTCTAACTTTACTTTGATAGCATGTTGCAATAGATCTTCTATAATTTTTATTTCATCATTTTCTTAATTTTCTCCGTGCTCACAATTATAATTCACTGTAATAAAAATATATTAATGAATAAGAGTTTGAGGCGATATCCTTCAATATTGTGATTTTTTTGTGAGAAAAAAAAAGTACAATTATTTTCGTTAGGGGTGTGCGCAGTGTGGTTCGAGTGGTTTCAAAGTAAAATTATAAATTGAATGGCGGATTAGCCGATTTGCGAATTGACAAATTGTAGTTTGAGCGGTTTAAGACGGATTAGCGGATTGAAGAATATTCTATCAAATTATCAAGCATTTGCATAATATATAATACAAATTAATATTACATAATATTTTTTTTATATATATAACTACTAATTTGTAATAAATTTTACATATTAAATCTTTTTCACACTCTTTTTTATTTTGATATTTCATTATAGGCTGAAAAATATATATGTATTAACTATAACGGAGCGGAATGGAGCAGTTTCGAAGGCGAATTATAAATTTTAAAGTTTAAACTGCGGTTAGCGGATAGAGTGGTTTGAATTGATGTAGATCGGTATAGTTTTAATGGATTTGACGGTATTTTGCACAACTCTAATGGTCATGATTGAAGTGTTTTGCAAACTTTTGATTTGTTATTAAAAGTGTTTGTTGTGGACACTTATTTATATAACATGTATATATATGTATTAAACATAAATTGATAGGAAAACAACATTCAATTCTGCAAAAAAATTTCCTAACAAATATAACTATATTAATAAAGCCATACATATTAGAAAATTAAAGTATCCAGTGGTAATATAACATTACAAATTGACAATATAGGAATACAATAACATATTTAAATTTACTTTTATATTTTTTATATATGTATTTATCTATGTAGACATTGACATATATAAGATATCACAAAAGTAGTATGTGAAATCTTTTGCAACAATATAATACAGGTAACAATGAGGAGTTAATTGTTCATAATTGAATAGTTGGTCATAGTATAGATATTTAGTGTTATATTTTTGTGTGTATGTATCATTTTGAATTAGATATTAAACTCACATAAAAATTGAAAGGAATTTGTGTAAAATTAGAGATTAGTGAAGAAAGATTTAAAATAAAAAAATAAAAAGAGAAGTTTTTTAGTGTTTGGTTTGGTTTATTTTTTCAAACTTTTATTTTGAATTTTTTGGTTTTCATTTTTTTTTTAATCTTTGACACCATTTTTTTAATAACTCTTTTATTTTCTTTTTAAATTCATTTAATTTAATATTTTTAAATTTTAAATTTTATTTTTAGATTTAGATTCACTTAATCTAAATACACTTAGAAAATAATTTCTTGTGTATTTTTTTTTCAAAAAAAATATTGATATTAAATAATAATAATAATGACAAAAAATATAATAATAAAAAAGTACATGTTTGAATTTATAATTTTTTTCCCAATATTTTACTTTTTAATTCTATTTAGATTATTAGATATTAGAATTTCATGTAAAAGTATAATTTAAATATAAAATATGAAGAAATTTTAGTATCTTTAATTACAAAAATTGAGAAAATACGAAAAATCAAAAACTGAAAAATATATTTAAAAAATAAAACCAACGAAAGTGGTTCTTATTTAGAATTTTGATATCATATCTTAGTTATTAAAGTACTATGTAAAATTTTACAATTCATAAAATATAATTTAAATAAAAAGAAAGTATATGAAAAATAACCTGTAAATTTTTTAGATGCAATACAAATCTCTATTTTATAAATCTCTGTCTAGATTTGAACGAATGCATGTAACTTTAAGATTCAATTAAAATTATTCACAGTGATTTAATTCATGATGGACAATTATAAATATGATGTATATCAAAGTAGACACAAAAAATAAAAAAGAGTAATCAGTGTGTTTGGTTTCAGTTTTCTGAAAATTGTGTTTTTTATTTTTTTTATTTTTAATGAATATTTTTAAAATTTTAAATAATTTTTTTACTTTTTAGATGCACCTTACTTAGATGTATCTAAATAGTAAAATATTTATGAAAAAATATTTTAAAAATTTAATAAATATACAAAAATATGAAAAATTTACTGAATTTTTTTATTTTTTTGTATTTTTTAGTATTTAGTGTATTTTTAAAAGATTTTTTTACAAATATTATACTTTTTAAGTGTATTTATATTAGGTGTGTCTAAAAATTAAAAAAATTACTTAAAATATAAAAAAAAAATTCATTGAAAACATTAAAATATGAAAAATAAAAAAGTAGAATTTTTCTGAAAACTGTTTTCTAAAAATCAGAATCAAACAAGTTGAATAGTTTTTTGTTCAATTATCATTAATGTAAAAAATAGACAGACAATTTTTATTTATTTATTTATAAGAAAGGAGACAGTTTGTTTATACTTATATAGGACTCTTGAAATATATCATTTTTGAGTGTTCAACTCCAAAAATAAAGATAATTAGTTTATATAGGACTCTTCATGACTTTTTGAAAATATAATAGATTTAAGATTATAAAATTGAGATTTAAAAAAAATAAAAAAATATGAAAACTCTTTACACCTTTATAATAGTAGTAGATGAAGCAAAATACTAAACAGTCAAAATTGGCTCTGCCTATTACTAAAATTACATAAAGGTGGAGTGCAAATGGTCCAAATCACCAGAGGGTGGTGAATTTTTTCTAATATAAATTTTAGAGTAAAAGTTTAGACAAAATATAATGGGTGTGTAAGGGTAATGCAATCAAAATTGATATAGATAGTACGCAGATGCGAAGATAAATAACGTGTAATATATATATTTAATATTATTTTTTCATTTATACGACTAACGAATTACGAATGAAAAGGAAATAAGTATTATGTGAATTGAAACCTTAAAAAAATTCAATATAATTATGTCAATTTGTGAGGCTTAATGTATTTTTTCTAAATCTCAAGAGCAGTTAATATAATTTACCCTAAATTTTATGTTTTTTTTTTGTTTTTTTATTTGGTAGATTACACCTTTTATCTTCAAACTTTCACTAAAAGTTTACTTTGATCTTTTATCCTCTAATTATAACAATTAAATTCTCAAACATTAGCATACATTTTAATGTAATCATCCCGTCATCCCACCATAAAAAATTTGAGTGACTAAAGTGAAGTTTAAATAAAAATTAAGAGGTAAAAAATGCAATTTCTTTAATACCCTTAAAATGTACTCAATTGAGCACTTTTTAAAAGCACTTTTTAAAATTTTACCGATAAATTATAGAAGAATCACATTAAAATCTACAACTAAAAAAAAATAATAACTAAATATATTTAGAAACATAGAAATCAATTACAGATTTAAACACAAAAATATATCTGAAGGGATACGATTTTTAAAAAATTACGTCCGCCCACAAATTCTATATAATTATATCTATTTATGTATTTTTGTATTTTTTTTTTTTTATATTCGTAGCAAAATTGATTAATATATTGAGGGAGCATCGCACGCCAAGTGGTCCCCTACACACCACAACAAACCTTCCCCAGTCGGGCTCGGCCTCGGAGTGAACAATTCTAATTCCCAAATCTCTCAAAAAAACCCCCCAAATTGTCGGAAAATAAAAACTAAGCCCAATGCACATAAAAGGCACCACCACGTGCTGACAAGTGTCGGCACCACAACTGTAAATTTTATACTCTTATTTATTATATGCCAAATAAAAAAAAAATGGATAAATTACTTACAAATAATTTTTGTTTGCTTAAAATATTCTTTTATAACTTTAAAAACTACAGTCCATTCTTTTGAATTTTTAATAACATTACAAATAACTTATTTTATTAATAAATTATTAAGTAAATTAATAATTTTTAATAATATCAAAAATATATTACAATTAATAATTTTAATAATTTTATTGTTAAATAGGAGAGTAGTTAGAAATTTTATTTTTTCTGTTAATTATGTTAAGTAAAAAATTTCTGACAATGAAAAATTTGTAATTTTTAAAATTATAAAAGACAAGTCGTATTTTAAGAAAATTTTAAAGATATAGCTAAAAAGGTAAATTGTACAAATAGTCCCTAAATAGTAGCAACTACCTCATTTTGATAGGTCAGAATTGCCTTTGTTGTTCACTTTATTTGACTTAATCACGAGTTTTGTTTCTATTTATTTTGTATGATTTTTCGTGTATATCATTCATAAATAGAAATTAAGTCGATCTAATAATTATAATATATTGAATTTATTATGCTTATCATAAAAAATATACTTGGTCTATTTAAAAAAATATATATATCGTCTATTTTTTTAAAGATAAACATAATAAATTAAATATATTATGTTTATCAAATTGACTTAATTTTATGTGTAAATAATATATGTAATAAGTCATCCATAACAAATAATTTAAATTATCAAAATAAATTTTTTGATGGGATTATAATCTTCTCTTCCTAGTTATCTCAAGGAAGAATTCCACGTGCTATTTACTTGCCTGCAAGCCCTATGAAGGTCAGTGCTTTTTCTTTCTCTAAGCTGTTTTCTTTGCTTTAAATTATCAATTTGTCTTTCAAAGGTGGTGCTTGGGAAGTTAAATTTGGATTCTTTTGACTAAAATTTATAAAAAGATAAAATAAATTAAAATAATTAATAAAAAAATATTACATTAAATTTAAAATTATTTTATTTTTTCTCTCACAATTATCCCATCTAACTATAAAAAATTCAACGTTCTTTCCAAATAAGAAAATTTTAGGCTATTAAAATAGTTAAAAACTAAAATAGCTTACCAAAATAGGTAATTTTTCAAACGATACCAAAATATATTAAAAAATTAATCCAACCCTTAATTCTTTTGATAATATTAATTTTATATTTAAATTATTTAATTTTGCATCAATTTTATGTGAGATTTCAATAGAAATCTAAACCCCAAGATCTTAAGTCAAATCAATAGAATAAAATAATAACAGTTACTTATCTGACGCCATTGATGGTGGTAATTTAAATAGTAGACTTCTTGGTAGTTATTGTCTTCCGCTCTAGAACTCTACTTTCGTTATCTCTCACTCACCGTTGGAAAAAAATATGAGATGGAGATTAGGGTTGAAGTGAGAACCTCAACCACATATTTATAAAGTCCTAATCCCATATTAGCCTATCATAAATAATGAAATTATAAGTGGGCCTAAACTGGTCTCTACACATATGGTTCAACCCAACTCCTTTAGTGATAGCATGACTAAAGTACGTGATATTAGAGATGTGTCTATAATCCAACCATATTTCTATATGTATCATAATTTAATGGGTCTAACCACTACCATTCATACTTTATTTAACAATATACAATATATAAGTATTTGATCTATGTAGGGTCACTTATAAAAAATTCCTTATATTTTACCCTTTTATCAATTGTCGTCTTTGATTAAACAGAAGTTGCTGATTTGGCAACCAAATTTCATTTAACCTTCCCAAACTATTCCCAAAATATCAATTAGATCTTAAACCCTAAACCCTAAATGGCGATTGAGGGTCTAATTGATATTTTAGATATAATTTGTGGGATAAAATGAAATTTTAGTGCCACGTCGGCAACTTCTTTTTAATTATAAATGGCAGGTAATGGTGAGATAAAATTGACCAAAAATCAAATAAAATTGATATTCTTAAAAGAGTAGAAGTTGAATTAATTTTTAAATGATAATTTATGAGGCGAAATGATATTTCTCCACTTGATTTAACATTTTTTGTGTGTGTACATTTTTTACAACACAATTAGGGTAAGGGGCTACATTGAAGTAATGTGCAAAATTTAGGGATATAATTGATACAAATTAAAAATTAAGAACCAAAATAAAATAAGTTTGATACTTAAGGATGATTTGTATAATTATATACAAATCCAGACCTTCTAAAGTGATATTTTGAATGATTGAAATTTAATTCTACAAAAGTTGAAAATACAATAGTACTAAATTGAGGATAAAATAATATTGATAATCACTTTTAAAAAAATTCAACTACACAAAAATTTATTCTAAGATAATTCTACCAAAAATAGGATTTGGAGACATGTAAGAATAGAATATCTGCCCCAGCACCACAAATATTTTAGTCAAATTAGACAATAAAGAAAAAAATATATTAATTTAGTTAATAAGATAAAATATCACATTTAAATTATAATCATTTTATTTTTTTTCTCACAATTATTAAATCAAATATAAAAAAAATTAAAATTTATCTTAAATATAATTTTTTTGTCAAATTAAAATATTTAAAAAGTTAAAAGTCAAGTTAAATTAACTAATTCAATGGAGAACTAAACACATCCTATTTTTTTTCTTAATAGCAATATATTTCCTTAAAAATAGAGCTCTAAACACAGCTCTATACATTTAGTAATAAAAAAATAAAACACAAATATTATTATCTGTAGAACCCACACCATTAGAGCTCTTCCAAACAATTTTTTTTTTTCTTTTGTTTTTTTCACCAAAGTTATTGGCTTCGTAAATTCTCTACACCCCCCCCCCCCCCCCCCCAAGGCGCGTGCTAATGACGTGGTGTTGTTTTTATTTTTTATTTTATTTTATTGTTTTGTTAGCTCAGTATGTTTAGAATGAAATATAGAAAAGCGAAGGGAATAAAAAATCTTTTATAAATTTATTTAGCTAAAAAAATGTGAAAAGTATAAGAAAATTAATTTTTAATTTCTTACAAAAATATAAGAAAACATAAGAAAAATTAAATGTGTGAGTTATTTATAACTAAATTTTTAAATTTTTTATTTATTTAAAAATTATCATTTTAATCAAATGTTTACGGGAAAAAATAATTTTTTTTTATTCCTTTCACTCTATTTTCACTTTCGCTTTCACTTTCACTTTCAATCCAATTTCCTTTCCAATCAATCGGAGTCTAAAGTAATTAGTGAGAATCTCAACCAAAGATGACTCAAGCTTATTTAAAGTTAAAAGGCAATAATAATAATAATAATTAGCGACTTTATAATTTTTTTATACTTTTCTTATTTATTTAAAAAAAAATCAAAATTCATAACTTTCTTAGGGTTAAGTAATTTTTTATTTTTTAATTTAATTAGGGACATTTTTTATAATTTGTTTTATTTAAAATTCATAACTTTCTTGATCAAAGTAATTTGTATTTCTTCTAATTTTTACTTCTTTGCTTGACCAAAATCAAATAATATCCCTTTGATTCGCACGTTTAGCAAAAATAAAAATACAATCTACTGAAAAAATAAAATAAATGTCAATTACTAATGCCATGACCCGAACTCGTCCCTGTAGATTAAGGTCATAACCGGCCAGTAATCATAAGATTACCTACGACCTCAGACAAAACCAAACTGTAGACGTCCTCGAACGTCCCGGGAGGGAATCCCGTTTTGTTCATTTGGGCTCACTACAGTTCAGGATTCAATGTTACGGTCTTGTATCTAATCTCGCAGAGTGCAATGCAAGACCGATGAATCATCAAAGAGTCCAAATTCGGCAAATCGTTTTTGAAAACAGATTTTTTGAAAGAGGTGCCAAACATGGACTACTTTGCCAGATACAGAGTCGCCACCTAAATATTTATTTTGGGAGAATTTAGGAAACCCTGACTCGTGCCTAAGGCCACGTGTCTGTCATCACCAAAGTTGCCTCGGCTCGGGAACTTGGGTACAATTGGGAAAGCTCACTTCGTGAGTACCCCCGCTCGCCCGATCAAAGATCGGCCTCTACTAACTATGATATCTAGTTTTGAAAACATTATGTGTTCTTATTCCGGTTTATTAGCCTAGAATTACTATGTGATGCGCACATCATACAAGTATAGACTGGATCGCTTGAATTGGAACGAAACATCTCATATTTGTTTTGAAAGTGGTTTGCTACTTGCAAGTAGGCTAAAATGTGGATTTGCCAACCTCAGGTGGGCTTAAGAAAACATGATTTTGCAACTCTCAAGTGGGATTAAAACTCACAGTCAATGCATTATTCCAATTCAGATAATCCAACCTTCACCTACAGGCATTAAGGTAGGTATATCACATAAGTACATAGCCTCATGGTAAGTATGCTATCATGGCAGTCACTCACACGCATGCAAGGATGCTAAAGCATAAACACTTACCGAGTACTCCAAACCAAAGAAAGAAACTAATTAGAAATCATGCATTAATCCTAACTATGCTGAGATGCCTAATGCAACACATACAAGAATACAACTAAGATAAGATCGGCTATTCTAAGATGGCATATGATGATGCTACAGCTAACACGTATTCAACTCGGAATTGAAATACAATGCAGTTAGTATGATGCGCCGAGCCCGGTGCATGCAAGACAGATGAATGGATGCAAACATGCGAGCATAAGTATGCTAATTGAAACATGCCCTAATCTAATCATCATAAGCTGGTAAATAAAAGGGAGAAAAACGTGGGGTTGGAAGACATACATCACACACACGCACACTTATTACAATTGTGCCCTCGCTCGGAGGGTCCGAATAAATAATACAGTCCGAATAAGTATAAAACCCTAATTAATTAACAAATTAACTAGGAAAGCAAGTAAATTAGCATGCAAATCCATGGACCGCCTCAGCTCTGTTCCGAATGATGAATGATGTATGCTTGAGTTGCCTGGCACGGAAATTCATTGCGATGCCCCGATTCGCCTCTGTTTGCAATTAATCCCGGAATGCTGTGCAAGGCTTTAGAAAGTTGTTGATTTCTGGTTTGCTGTAACAGAGAGCAAGAAGGGGGCATGACAAAGTATTTTCACATATGTATGCATACCCTCGATCCTCGTGCCACCAATCACGCATCTTGATACATGATGGCTGAAGAGTTGAATTGCACGACTCGATGTGAAATGAATGCACATGAAAACACAACAAGACCTAGGCTCCATCATAGGTAATCCGGAGTGTCAGCGACTGGGAATTGAGACACGTTTCGTCACTTAGAGTACAAAACGTCCCTCGTTTCCCGTGTTTGGGCTAACTCTTATCCCAAATACAATGCAAATGAGATGGCATACACAATGTGACTAACATGCAACCTAGCATACGCAATGCTATGGACTAAAATGGCATGCACAATATTCTAACATGCAACCTAGCATACGCTATGCTATGGATTAAAATGGCATACACAATGCAACATGGACTTACACCAATATGAGTGGACCTCAGCCACACTCATATCAGTAGCCATTATGATGGAAATGAGACAACCGAAACACATGCAAACATGCACGATGCAAGGGACCGATCCTAAGGCATCAAATGTCACTTTACCAAAGCATGGCAAGGGATGAAAGATGGCATACAAACACGCAATTTCAGCTATGAAATAAGATGCTCCATGGTCCTGAATCATGGAAACATGTCACCCAATGCATGAAATAGGCCCCGAAACTCAAAACTAAGCAAATGCATTGAACCACAAGCATGCAAAGAAAGCATTATTTGATCATGAGGCATGAAAAAAGAGCCAAGGCAGTCCTAAACATGCACCAAATCAGTTTCAAGCATGGCCAAAAAGTGCTAACATGAAGGGCTAAAACAACATGCGACATAGGCTAGTAAGCATGGTTTACATGGCATGTATATGAAGCACAAGAGAGGTCACCAAACCAGATACAAATAGGAACATGGTATGCTAAATATGCCCAAATAACCACTGAAATGTATCCAATGCATGCAAAAATGATGGGCTCCTTTGGAGGGCCATGAGGTGGATTACCCAACACATGCAAGATAGACATGTAAAATGGAAAAACCAACTTTGGAAATCAGTTATGATAGCCCTAAAACTCACCAAAAAGGCCTTGAAATGGGTCAATGAAACATGCAATGAAAGGTCCCCTTGAAAGGCCTTAAGGAGGATTGTTCCACACATGCATGAGGGACACAAAATATGGAAAAATGGGCTCCAGAAAGAGTCAAGGAAGACCTTAAAACTCATCAAATAGGGACTGAAATGTGACTTCGAAGCATGCAAAATGGAGCCCCTTTGGAAGGCCAAAAGGGCCAACAAACAAAACAAGGAGAAAGGGGGTCACCCCCCCCTCTGATTTTGGCTCTCAAAACAGTGTGTTAGCCACTGAAAATCTACTGGATTTCAGTGTCTAGAAGGCCAACCAAAGCATGCAACAAAGGCCTAGATGCAAGGCTCAAAACAAGAGGCAAACAAGCATTCAAGGAAGTAAATGACCTCAAACAGAAAAATGCCCTTAATCAAATATCAAGAAGGGCTCAAAATAAGACTCTTTTTAGTTTATGATAAAACTCGAAAATGCTCACAAGTAGGGTTAGGATATGAAGCAAAATAGGCCTACAAAGAGGGATAGAGCATACAAGGAGGTATACGACCTCAAACAGAAAAGTGTCCTGAATCAAACTTTAATAGGAGCTCAAAATAAGACACTTTTCAGTTTATAACAAAATCCAGAAATGCTTGAAAATAGGGCTAAGTTATGAAGCAAAATAATGTAAAAAAGGGAGAAATGAGGACTTACCCTTGTAGCACAGCAATGCAGCAAGTTCTAGACCAAGAAGGTGATTCTTCAACCTCTGAAAAACAGCTCCAAGATGATTGAATGGATGGTGGAGGTGGTAGGCTATGAGAGGTGGTGTAATGGCCAAGAACAATGGGGTATTTGAGTTTGGATGAGAGAGATATGGAGGGTGGAGTGTATATGCCTTAGCTGGTTTTTCTAACCCTTGCAAATGGAGGGGGAGTTTTGGTTTTATAGAGGAAAAAGGCCAAGGCTTCTTGGAGAAGCTTCAAGAGAGGGTCAAAGCTTTTCAAAGAAGCTTAACCAAAAGGGTCAAGCTTCTTGAGGAAGCTAGACCAAAAGGGTCAAGCTTCTCCTTCAAGCTAAGAAAAAGGGCCAAAACCACCTTAAAAAGACCAACAAAAGGCTCAAAATCTCGGAGGAAGGGTCAAGTGCTTCACAGCTGGCACAGTTGTGTTGCATTTGAAAAGAGCAAAAAGCAGAAAGCTGGCCAACCAGCTTAGGTGGTCGGCCGGCCACTCCCCCTGGTTGGCCGACCAGGGGTCAAAAGGTTCAAGCAAGAAAGCTGGTCGGCTTACCCAGAATAGTGGCCTCCCAGGTGAATGCAACACAGCTGTATGGTGGGAAACTAGAAAAAGTGACCCAGGAGAGAGGAAAACCAGCTTTTTAGCAAGGTTCAAAAGGGTCAAGAAGAAATAATGGTCGGCCTACCCATATTGGTGGCCTCCTAGATGAGCACAACACAATGGTGGTATGAAAAACTAGAAATTGTGGTTCAAAAGTGAGAAAAATCAGCTTTTTGTCAAGAAAACCGGCTGGAGGAGAGAGAAAATGGTTTTTGAAAGAAAAGCTGGTCTCCCACCATCCTACCACCTTCCTAGCAATGAAAATAGGGTCCATACCCAAAATGAACCCTAACCGATGCAAAACGAGGGTTCGGGGGCCAAAACGCTCGGCCTGGGGACCCGAAAACAGGCTGTTAAGCACCGGAGGTGGCATACGACCACGAAGGTGGTCTCCCGGGCCACAGTGTCCCTCTAAGGAGAGGAAACAAGGTGTGTGCCAAAAACCAGAGCAAACGGAGGTAGTTAAGTGGTCTCGAACCGAGGCACACGGCCGACGGCTCCGAAAACCGAAAATTGGTCTCCAAACGGACAAAATGGCCTATGACCACGAAACATAGCCTACGGACACTGAGAGATGGTCTACGAGACCTCTCCCTCCCTTTGGGAAGAGAAAACAGAGAAAACAGGACCAGGCTCGCAAATCGAGGCAAAGCACAAAAAAGCCTCGAAGTTCGGAGGCAAGGCTTGCAGCCGAGACTCTGCAACCTCAGAACGAGCACCATATGTATCATCACCGAGCGCTCAATCGATGACGTCTGAGTCTTAAGGTTGGTCAAAAATAGGGTGTCTACAGTTGCCCCTCTTTGACAGAACTCGGAAGTCGTAATTGACGGGAGTGAATGCCAAAGTCCAGAGACGACCCATTTTTAACAAAGTCAAAGACTTAGACAAACAGGCGAGATAAACAAAGATGTGCCCGCAAGCGGGGGCAAAATGCAAAACGAGATGCACCAAGTCGAACGTAACTCATGATCATGCAAAGCAGCAAGCTGTAATGAGGCAAATATTCACAATAAATGCAATAGTTTTAAGCAAGAATGCAAGGCAACAACTACATTTCATGCAGTTTAAGAATGCGGAGAATCATTCAATTCTCGCTACGTCTCACACGGAGAAGATATGATACCTGTGCGATTTGTCTGGTCGCACCAGCTTCAAATGAACCGTACATACAATATCGTGCTTGCAAAAGCGAGAAACTTGACAAGCACAACATAGTTAGCAACAAATGTCCAACACTATATCGAACACAGAAAAACATGGTGCCGGTGGGAAAGTGCATCACAATACGAGAAGAAATGTGTGTGACAACGCAAGTTAAGCACAGAGGCATGTCAATACCAATGAGACGTGCATAATAATTCAAGCAATGTGCATGAGAATGCAAGTGACATGCATAGCAATGCAGGATAAGTGCAAACTCGAATGCATGTTTGACACAAAACAACGAGCAAAGAAATGCAAGTTTCGACGAGTGCGACTCAATTGCGACCTCCGGTTTACCTCCCAGAAGGGTCACAACGTACTCAAAAAGGATACATCTTGCTCTTCACGAATAACAATGAAACACGCATCGAAAGTTGGAGTTTAAGTTCCCGCGGAGGGATTTCGCGACGAAAAGTGCACTTTCCTTGTACTTTCTCGAGTGCCGGGGACTCCGATCACTACCAAATTTTGCAGAGAGTTCAAAGAGACCTTGAAGACCACCTTGGGAACACCACCAACCAGGTTTGGAGGCTATTGGAGGCCACCATCCAGGTTTGGTAAAGAGGGGTGGTCGGCCTACCAGAAAAGGTGGTCGGCCGACCACCTAGACAAAATCCGGGGCAGTTTGGTACTTTCACACCCGGATCTTTAAATGCTCTTGGCCAAGACACTTTTTGTTCACATCTTCAGGTCCGAAAATTGCTCCTCCTCCTTCCTAGACCATTTTCTTCCTCAGATCTGCGCTCTATACGCGTTTTCCAACGCCCCGCGCAAAGTTGTTTCGCAAAAACTTTCAGTTCTCTTCACTTTGGACCGATTAAATTTTGATTTCGGAGCTTCTTTTCTCATTTTCACCACTTGAGGTAAGTTTGTCTCAATATTTGGAACATTTTCTCGGGAGTTGACTTTTTCATTTCCCGAGAGTTGACTTTTGTTGACTTTTTCCAATTTTGGCTCATTTCGCTCATTTTTGCTCATTTTTGCAGATTTCTTGAGATGGCGGGTCATTTTCTCCATGGTGGAGGTTCTCCAGGTGCCGGAGGTGAGCCAGACATCATGTCTTTACCTCCGAGGGTTCGGCCATTCATTCCCGAGAGGTATGACCCTTCGACACACATCCTCCCTCGGGCAGTTTTCTATCATTTTACCGACTTTGATGCTCGAGCGCCTGTGGATCTGCTATTACGGGAGCCGGAGTCCTACTTCTCTTATCAGGCACGAAAGGTATGTACTTCACTTTTTTACATTTCCTGCCTTATATTCTGCATTTTCCGTGCATTTCATGCTATGTATGCTTATTTGCTCGTTCTGAACACATTCGCATGCCATACTTCTGCTCATTCTAGCACACAGCTTGTTCTAAATGCTTAGTCTATAACACAGTACTCTGTTTGCATCTTGAACACACAGCTCAATCACGTGAATTTCTGAACCCGCAGCCCATATTTGATTGTGAACACGCAGCACACACTTGTCGAGAGTTGAACACGCAGCTCAAACTTTGAATTTCTAAACACGTAGCCCATATCTTGATTGTGAACACGCAGCACACATTTGTTGGGAGTTGAACACGCAGCCCAAACTTTGAATTTCTGAACACGTAGCCCATATCTTGATTGTGAACACGCAGCACACATTTGTTGGGAGTTGAACACGCAGCCCAAACTTTGAATTTCTGAACACGCAGCACACACTTTGATTGTGAACACGCAGCACGCACTTGTTGAAAGTTGAACACGCAGCCCAAACGTTGAATTTCTGAATACGCAGCTCATACTTGATTGTGAACACGCAGCACACACTTGTTGAAAGTTGAACACGCAGCCCAAACTTTGAATTTCTGAACACGCAACTCATACTTAATTGTGAATACGCAGCACACACTTGTTGAAAGTTGAACACGCAGCCCAAACTTGTTTGTGAACACGCAAGACACACTTGTCGAGAGTTGAACACGCAGCCCAAACTTTGAATTTCTAAACACACAGCCCATATTTGATTGTGAACACGCAGCACACACTTGTTAAAAGTTGAACACGCAGCCCAAATTTGTTTGTGAACATGCAGCACACACTATTTCTGAAATCTGAACACACAACCCAAACTTTGAATTTCTGAACACGCAGCCCATATTTGATTGTGAACACGCAGCACGCACTTGTTGAAAGTTAAACACGCAGCCCGAATACTTGACGTTGAACACAAAACTATCATACAACACTGTTCGATCTGAACACACGGCTCATCACACAGCATTTGGTTTGCACAAAGCTCATACATTTCATTTGCACGCAGGTTATTCATTTCATCCTGAAACTGAATACATGTATTCATTATGAATGCAAGTATCTTCCCGCGTTACACGAGGATATGGCTCCATCGTTGCGAGAGAGTGGTACACAGAGCTCCCGGAGGCTGTTCGTGATTGGGTTGATCAGGCGGGATTCGGACCCTTCTACACTGGGATATCTCGCTATCCTACTAGCAGGACATTGATAGGGGCACTTGTGGAGAGATGGTGGGACACCACCAACTCCTTCCATTTCTCCGCTACCGGGGACATGACTGTGACCCCGTTCGACTTTGCTGTGCTGACAGGCCTTGATGTGGGAGGCTAGACGATCTCTTATGATGAGGACATGGGCGAGTGGGAGGCCGCCTGGATTTATCTGTTGGGAGCTCGCCCACCAGTTGACAGATCCTTAGGCAGAGTCTGGTATACCTGGTTTTCTTCACATTTCAGAGAGAGGGAGCCTGAGAGTCCCGAGGAGATAGCACAGTATACCCAAGGGTTTTTGATGTTCCTCTTCGGGACCACTCTGTTCGCCGATAGAGGGAACACCGTTGGGCTATATCTGCTGAGCGCCCTGGTAAACCTCTCGTAGGTCAGTCAGTATGACTGGGGTGGCGCCGGCTTGGCTACCTTCTATTGCTACATGAGCGTGACCTCCCGCGGACGAGGGAACATAGTCGGTGGCTATTGGAGAGCTTGGGAGGTACTTTCTGCCCTATTGATTTACATTTCTGCTTTTCATTATCTATACATTGCACACACGGCACACTTTACATTCTGTACTCATATTCTGCACTCAGCATTCTGTATTCAGATTCTGCACTCGGCAGTTATGGGTTTTTGCCCATTTTTCCACAGTTATGGGTTTTTGCGTACTTCCCGACGCTAGCCCCAGAGCTCGAGGTGGAGGTGCCCCTCATGACCCCCTACTCACTCGTTTTTGAGGGCTAGTACCGGCTACGGCCCTGGGAGACTCTCCCCTACCTATGGCAGTTTTTCGACACAGTGTGGCCGACAAAGGTAATTCAGAACTCTCAGTTCTCCATGTTTTCATCTTTGATTTATCTTGCGCATCTACGATTTCTGATCGACTTATGCATTGGTTATCTGCAGATCATATGGCAGCCCTGGGTGCCTTTAGGTGGAGACATCCAATTTCAGTTTGCCGGAGGATGGGCCCCCTCTCGGTACAGGATTTTGTTTGAGGGGCCAGCCGGCAGGGCCTGGTTCTTAGGGGACCGCTTCCTGCGCCAGACTATGGGCTTCCTTGAGCAAAGTGTTCCCTCAGCACCTCCAGATGATATGTGATCCGCTGATAGGCTCACTTCTCAGGATATCGTTAGCGCCATGTTGGGCACCGACGTATTGCTACACTTGGAGGACGGGGAGTACGCGACCTACCGTCATACATACTTGATGCCTCAATTGGCAGGTGTCCGTACTCCCATAAGAAGGTCTGTTCGCATGCCATCCTCGAGTCGCACCTAAGCTAGAGACATTCCTTTGACCAGTAGGGCTAGTACATCTAGAGGCGGGGCTGGATTGGTCCCCACGATTCCCCCGACTTATCATCACGCCGGATGGCCAGATATCCCGACTGAGTTGACGGGATGGCGATACGGAACTTCCTACCCAATTCCGATAGAGCCTTCTATGCCAGATCACCCATACGTCAGAGACCCTGACTCACCACCAGTATGCTTTACAGCTTTGATTTATCACTCAGATACTTGGACATTCATTCATTCACTGATGACTTGCACTTGCATGTGCAGCCCACTACAGAGTATACTGAGGGGTTGCTCGGGTTAGTGGCCTCACTCGAGGGCATGGTCTTGCGGAGAGAGGCGCAACTATCTATCATCGGTGTCCCAGTACTCTTTAGTTTTCTTGTATTTATCATACTTCTGATGACATGCTGAACTTGAACATTTCACTACATTGATTGATATGTATGTGTAGAGCACATCTGACACACACCACATTCATGTACTGTATCTGCATACACCCACTCCATGTAGCTTTTTTTTTTTATTATCTGTGCATCTGATATACATATTTTGGCTGATGTATTCAAATTGCACTCTTTCTTTTCAGATGCCTCCGATATATACCGGGCCACAGACCGGGCCATCCAGGCCATCCTGAGGAGCTGAGAGAGGGGAGTCGTCTCGCAGACGAGGCGGACTCAGAGCGTATGTCATAGAGGAGGAGTCCAGCGAGGAGGAGGAGTCTGCGCATCCTCAGTCAGAGACATCTGCTGGCAGAGAGGATGACTCTGAGTCTGGTTCTGAAGGCGGAGGTGATGCTGAGGAGGATTCCGAGGACAGCAGCTCCGATTCAGATGATGGTGCTGGCAGAGATGGTGTAGGGACTTCTTAGCCGAAGTGGACGAAGATGGCCTCTTATTCTTGCACTTGAGCACTGATGTTCTTGCTTTATTTTCCTTTTTTACTAGCAGTTGTAGCACATTGTACATTATTAGACAGTTTTATTTTCTGTAAAACTTGTGCTCTTGTTGTAAAATGTTGTAACAAAAGAAGCATGATGGAATGAAACAGCTTTTGTTCAAAAAGTGTTGTATTTTATGTTCTTAGCATCACATCGCATCATTTTGCACAAAAATGAGATTGAGTGGAATTGTGCATTGAAAATTGCCAACTCAGGTAGTGAACCAACCCAACTAACAAAACAACTTAACTTACTAAGAAAGAATAGAACCTTAGCAAGTTTACAACTCGATAAGCAAGACACAACAATGTTGATTAAACAAAGAGTAACAACTCGATACACAAAACTTGTCAACTCGACAAAACTTAGCAACTCAATAAACTAAACAACTCGGTAAACAAAACAACAACTCAATAAGCAAAATAACAACTCGATAAGCAGGACTTAACAACAACTCGATAAACAAATGCATTTCGGACAATCTGGGTGACGGAACACATCCGAAATAGAGGAAAACACGCACCTTCAACACTCTCAATGCATGGAAATGCTAGGAACTTTCTTCTAGAAGCTAGAACAAGACCAAAGCCACACTCCTCTCCATGGCCGACCACCTAAGAGAGCTGGCCGACCAGCTTTTTTCACTGGAGGGGAGAGGGGTGGTCGGCCTACCAGAAAAGGTGGTCGGCCTACCAGAAAAGGTGGTCGGCCACCAAATTTTCGACACGTGTCGCCCGAACAGTGTCTTATCCTCTTTAAAAGCTCAAGCCTTGTGGTTCTTTCATTTCATCTCAGTTTTGCATCAAGATGAAGGCGTTCCTCATCCAAAATCTCATAGCTTGGATTGCTTCTCTAGATGGCTCGGAAAAGTTGAACTTCCGGGGCTTCGACTTGAATGCACTATTTACGCTGGGCCATACTCCGCTGCATCTTCCTTTCCTCTATGCCGCGGCAAGGTTTTGGAATCCGATAATACACGTCTTTAGCTTTAGCAGGCAAGAGATGTGTCCTACTTTCGAGAATTTCCAAGCTTTGATGGAGTCCGAGCGTAACGAAGAAATCTTGCCTCAACTCTAATTTGGCCATGTCCAAGCCCTAGGACAAATGTGCGGCCTCACTTTGCATGACGCTTGATCATTGATTCATGATGGGGAGCTAGACATCCCAAGCTTGGTTTACCGGTTTTCTGATGTTGGTAACCGTGGCGAGCATCATTGGCAAGGCTACCGGCGACACGCGCTTTGCCTATGCTTGCTATCTCATTTCTTACTTGCCTCAGGTTCCGGAGGATCCAGTGTCCGGTTGATCGAGGTTGCCCAAGGTTTGAAGGAGGGCAAGAGCTACATTGCCATGACATTGGCTGAGACGTTGATGGGCTTAGACGCTTTTCATCGCCGGGAGACGGCTAGGCTTGCCCGCCCACTACTATTGCAGGTAATGTTTCCCACCCAATTTCACATATATATTGCTCGCATCACTCGGCCCTCTGGCTCGATTTTTCTCACAAAACCCTTTTCTTACTTTTCTCTCATCGTACATCTCTCTATTCTTTATTCTCTCATTTTTCAATCCCTTCCCAAGTATGGTTGATGGACAAGTTACAAATTGTGGAGTCTTGCCCCGCATATTCAGCTCGCGGCTACTTTTTCTGACAACGCCTGGTCGATGCCCTGGATGAGGGGTGGTGGTACAACTGGATGTGTAGTTTGTCTGCAAACCGCATCGCTTGGCACTGCTCTTGGCTTAATCTGCCGGCAATGAGTTACAACATGACCCGTCAACCTGGGATCTAATTGATTGGAATGACTCACTATGTCTTCTATTTTTCGTTTTGCCCAAATACCAATTCGACATGATCGACTTGATCGCCAGAGGGATAGAGTACCTCAGATTCTCACTCGAGGACAAATTTTGCCCAGTATGCCATAGCATGGAGAACTAGAGAGCTCCTGGCCCCCGCTCCCACTTTCAGTTGCACTTTGTCTGATGAGTGCTTGGATTGGCTCAATGAAGAGGCACAGGAAGGGCCCACTTTAGCATCAGAAGCTTCGACCAACTCTGGGAGGGGGCGTAGGAATACCTGACTTATCTATGCCCCAGATTTATTGCTTTATTAGTACTTTCAAGTTTTCTTTATGAATGTAATAAAAAGCAACTTCAATTTGTATGCAAGAGCAGGAGAACTCTGTATTGAAATCAATGAAATTGAAGGTTGTGGGTACTGAAAATTTTCCGCTTTGGTCCAAAAATGGTCCAAGTTGTAAAAAGATTAATTTTGAACAAAGTCAACTTTTATTAAAACTTTTCAAAACCATTTTCGATATGAATCAGAACTGGACACGCCTGAAATTTGTCACTGAGATGCACAACCCCGAATCTTAGCAACTGGAAAGTTGCCCCTAGTCTGAAGAGCACTGCACCGAAGATCATAACCGAACTCTTGAATGCTGAACAGACAAAGATGACGAAGATGATCAAATGGACAAAGTTGGTCGGGGAAAAGTTTATGGCTGAACTTCAAGATGAAGTTGCCTACGTATCCCAAAGATGGGAATCAAGCTTTACTTAGTTCAGGCTCGGGTTCACTCGAGTATTTTCACTCTCCTTTTACGCCCTAACTTTTGCCAAGGCCGCCCTTTGCGGGTTTTCAACCTTGCGAGCTCAGTTTTTATCATTTCAAATTTTTTGTGCTCTAACTTTTGCCTAGGTCGCCCTTTCGGGTTTTCGGCCTAGCGAGCCTCTCAGGGGTAATATTTCTTCAACTTGTCCATGTTGATCGGTTGGGAGAACTCTAGGCCATCTAGGTCCATCAGAACCACAGCTCCACCTGACTAGATAGACTTAATGATGTAAGGGCCAGTCCAATTGGGTCTAAACTTGCCCCTAGGGTCGTGGATGAGAGCTCGGTTGTCCTTGAGCACCAAATCTCCTTCCTTCAGATTCCTGGACTTAACTTTCTTGTTGAAAGCCCTGGCAATTCTGCGTTGATAACCTTGAACATGGTACAGTGCTTTCAGTCTGCGCTCGTCAAAGAGCATGAGTTTTTCAAATCTGCTCTGTTGCTAATTTGCTTTGGCTATCTAACACTCAGCCAGTACTCGCAAAGACGGAACTTCAATCTAGATAGGTAGGACGGCCTCCATCCCATAAACTAATGAATATGAAGTCGCCCCAGTAGACGTTCTAATTGAAGTCCGATAACCCCACAGAGCAAACGACAGCTTATCTGGCCAATCCCGGTAGGTTTCCACCATCTTTTGCAGTATGTGTTTGATATTCTTGTTGGTGGCCTCAACCGCTCCATTGGTCTGCGGCCGATAGGTGGATGACTTATGAAAAGTCACATTGTATTTTTCCAACAAGTCAATTACTTCCTTCTTGAAGTGGGAACCATTATCTAAAATGACCTCGTTTGGGACCCTATAACGACAGATGATGTTGTTTCTGATAAACTTTGCAACGTGCGATGCTTTCAACACCGCATAGGATTAGGCCTCAACCCACTTTGTGAAATAATCTATCGCGACCAGGATGAACTCATGCCCATTCGACCCCTTCGGAGTGACAACCCCGATCACATCGATTCCCCAAACTGAAAATGGCCATGGCGAAGTCATATTGCATAGCTTCGACGGCGGGATGTTCATGTGATTTGCATGGATCTGACATTTGTGGCCTCGCCGAACAAAGCCGATACAATCCTCCTCTATGGTGGACCAATAATAACCTTGTCTGAGGATCTTCCGCGCTAGCATTATCCCATTCATATGCGCACCACATTCCCCTCCATGGATGGCCTCCATCAGGCGTTTTGATTCTTCAGCTTCAACGCATAGCTTATGCATTCCCAGATGACCTCTTTTATACAATTTACCTCCGCAGATGATGAACTGAATAACCATTCTTCTGATTGCCCTTTTGTCCTTGGCATTTACCCTTGGTGGATATGCTTCCTTCTCCAAGAAATTTCAAATATCGTAATACCAGGGGTTCTCATCTTGAACCTCATCTATCGCAGCAATTGACTCGTAAGCCGGCACAAATTTCTGGTTGATAATGACTGGACGCATCCGGACTCCAAACAGGATGTCTATCATGGAAGATAGAGTTGCTAGTAAATCTGCGAACTTGTTGTTCTCTCTTAACAGATGAGTAAAGTTTAACTTCTCAAACTGAGGAATTAACAAGTCCAAGGTCTGGTGATACATAATCATCTTTTCTTCTTTGACTTTCCAATCTCCTTTCGCTTGAGATACAACAAGGTTCGAGTCCCCGATGACGTCCAACCGTTTTGCCCCTAATTCCAGGGCTGCTTCTAGACCGGCAATGCATGCCTTATATTTTGCTTCATTGTTCAAGACTTTGAACCGGAGTTTAAAGGCTAGAGGGATACGGGAATTTTCAGGTGCTATCAGCAACACTCCTATCCCATAACTGTGCTGGTTTGACGCTCCGTCAAAGTACATCGTCCAAAACTCGTCGTCGATATGTAAAATAGCCTCATCTGGGAATAAATACTCAACTGCTTCACCTCCGTCCACTGGATAATTGGCTAAGAATTCTGCTACTGCTCTTCCCTTGACTGACTTGCGCGTCACATATTTCTGATCGAATTCGGAAAGCAACAGCAACCAACGAGCTAGCCTACCCGTAAGTGCCGGTTTCTCGAAGAGATATTTGATGGGATCTAATCTTGAAACCAACATTATAGAGTGAGCTAACAGGTAGTGCCGCAGCTTCCTAGTAGCCCATACCAAGGCTAAGCAAGCCTTTTCCAACGGTGTGTAGCGAGTCTCATACTCTAGCATCTTCTTACTTAGGTAGTAGATGGCTCTCTCCACTTTGTCCTCTGATTATTGCGCGAGCATGCAGCCCATTGTGGTCTCAGTTACTGAAAGATACAAAATCAAAGGTCTCCCCGGCTCTGGCGGTGACAACACGGGCGAGTTCTATAAGTATTCCTTGATCTGTTCAAAAGCAGCTCGGCATCAGCCGTCCCATTGGAATTTCTTTCCTTTCTTCAGGAGGCCAAAAAGTGGTTCACAAGTCAAGGTTAATTTTGAAATAAACCGTCTTATGAATTGCACTTTACCCAGAAAAGCCTCACACCTTCTTTTCAGTCCTTGGTGGTGGCATTTCTAAGATGGCCTTGATTTTGGAAGGGTCGACTTCGATACCTCTCTGTGTAATCAGAAACCCCACCATTTTCCCGGCTGTAACACCGAACGTACACTTCTGAGGATTCAGCTGCAACCGAAATTTTCTGATCCTTTGAAAGAACTTTTGCAAGGTGGTGTAGTGGCCCTCTCTTTCTTTGGACTTGACAATCATGTCATCCACGTATACCTCAACCTCTTTGTGGATCATATCATGTAATATTGTGGTCGCGGCCCGTTGATATGTAGCTCCAGCATTCTTTAGCCCAAATGGCATCACTCTGTAGCAGTAAGTCTCCCATAGGGTGGTGAAAGCAGTCTTCTCCCGGCCTTCAGGTGCCATCACTATCTGATTGTAGCCCAAGAAGCCATCTATGAACGAAAGCAAAGCATGCCCCGCAGTGAAGTCCACTAACTCATCAATATGCGGCAAGGGAAAGTCGTCTTTCAGACTGGCTCTGTTCAAATCCCTAAAATCCACGCATACCTGGATCCTGCCATCATTCTTCGGCACTGGAACAATGTTGGCCAACCAAGTCGGGTATTCGGATACCAGCAGGAAACCTACGTCAATTTGCTTGATGACCTCTTCATTGATCTTGAGAGCCCAGTCCGGGCGGATCCTTCTGAGTTTTTGTTTAACGGGTCGGGCCTCGGGGTCAAGAGGGATCCGGTGCTGTACAATCTCAGCATCGATTCCAGGCATGTCTTCGTAGGACCACGCGAAAACATCTTTGAAATCTTTTAATAAAGCGACTAAGCACTCGCGTTCCTCCGAAGACAACGTGGACCCGATCTGGACCAGTCGCGGGTCTTTCTCAGTACCAATATTCACAGTAGTGATTTCATCCATTAAGGGTTTAACAAATCTCTCCTGCTCTTGTTCAATTAAGTGTTGCAAAACCGAAGGAATTTCTTCCTCGTCATTTTCATCAAAATTTTGAAAGTCCGAGTTAATGCAATAAATCAAGGGCACAGAAAAGTACTTAAAAACCACTGCTACATCATTCTCATTAAGCACATCCAAGTCGTCCGATTCTTCAGTTACAACAGACTCAAAAGAGAAAGAAAAAGACGACCTAGACAGGACTGTGGTATCCGGGTTATCACCTTTTGGAATACCGGACTCAGACTCAGTCGAGCTGGAACCTGATTCCGACTCTACAGATTCGGAGGAATCAGATTCTGGCTCACTACCTGACCCGGTGCTGCTTGACAAAAATCTCTCTTCATACTGCCAAATGAGAGAGGGTGCGATAGATGCATCCAAAATGTTTGCTGGTAGGCCCGCAGCCGTTTCATTCCCGATTATGCATACCGAGAAGTTATCCCCCAAGAACTTCTGTTCGATCGGAGGATCTGAAAGTAGACATGCCAGCGCTACCCCCATTTCACTTTCGGCGTCCTCAGACTCCACTTTCTTGCTCTGCTCAGCCTTAGCTAATGGGTCCGTCTGCTCTTCGGCAACGTCATCTCCGGATAACTGTAGGTCAAAGAAAATCTCAAAACCTGGCACGCGTTTCCTCTCCGCATTCAGCCACGGCTCTGGGAAGCCACAAAACGGAAAGTCCTCCCCTTCCCGAACGAAGCGTCCGTTTAGGGTACCCTGAATGGGCCAGTGCATTAAGTCAAAAGGCTTCCCCGCCTTCTTCACTCTGGCTCTCCCAGCCATCTCCTTACCCTTCCTTATCCAATCCTCTTTGGTGGGCAGATAACCCAAGCCAAAGGTGTGTGGGTTGTGTGGCACTTCGGCCAATGCTGCGATGCCCTTCCGGCCGCTCTTTCCTAATCCCATCCCGGGGATGTATTGAAGCTTGTTCATGAGGTATACTGATTGAGCACTGACATACACGCCCTCATTAACAGCTAAGATGTTCTGCACGACCCGAGCCTCAGCCAGGGTAAAACCGAATAAGAACACATCTTTCATACCGTGCTTAATTTCCAAAACTGGCGTAGATACTTCCGGCGGTGGATGGATCGATGAATTCCCAAAAACAATGGCTACTCCATTCCCATGGGGGTATTTCACCATCTAATGCAAGGTGGACGAAACTGCCTTCACCTGGTGTAGCCACGAACGCCCCAAGAGCATATTGAAAGTTGCAGGAACTTCTAAGACGTGGAAGTCTATTTCATGCTGTCTCGGCCCAACCTTGGTCTGAATTTTCACTGTCCCCATTACTTCTCTGCTCGTATTGTCATATGCCCGAATCACCTGGGCTGTCGGCACAAAGTCCATGGTCTTTAAACCGATTGCACATGCAGTTCTTGCCGGGCACACATTGATGGTGAACCCTGTGTCGACAAGCACCATGGGTATCCATTTGTTTCTACACTCCACAGAGATGTAGAGTGGCTTGTTATGGTTCACACCCTCAGGTGGCAATTCTTTATCGGAGAAAGTCAACATCGGGGTAGCCCCTCCCAGAAAAACTAAGCCCACCAGCTGTTCGGGCGTTGTGTCTATTGAGAGCTTGGCTTTGTCCATGGCTGATAAGACAACTTGTCAATGCACTCGCGATGCCATGAGCAGTCCCCAGATGGAGATGTCTGCCTGTATCTTTTTCAACTGCTTCAGTATAGCTTCTTCTTCGAGTTGCTTCTCTTTCTGTTTCTCCGCCTCCTTATCTTTCCCAGACGCCTCTGGCTGATCTAGATGTGGGGGCTTGAAATACCGCCCGCTTCTAGTCATATGATCGACTTCACCGATGTACCAGGTATCGTCTGGCTGGTTGCTCCCCCAATCCTCATCCGTGTGGGTAAGACATAAATCATCGTCCTCCCACCACATTCCGTTGGCAGCCAACAGACACATGTCTGGCTCCGATACAATTGCACCCGCAGTACTCTCCGTCCACATGCTCGCAGCATTCTCTATCCTCATGCACACAGCACTTTCAGTCCCCTCAGGGCCCTTAGCTTTCCTGATTCTCTCAGAATCCTCAAACCTTTCTTGTTCCAACTGCGTCAGTACAACTGGCTGTTCAACAATTTCCGCATTCACAATGCCCAAGTCCTGAGCGAAATTCTTAGCACCGGTGCTCTCTGGCGATTCATTTGGATTTTCGACCCTTCCGCCATTAATCGATATTCTTGCTCGCTTGCCCTCGTTTAATCGAGCTGCACGACAACGTCTGGCAGGTCATCAAGCCACCCGGTGACCTCTGCTGACTCCTCAAAATTTGACCAGTTGACTACCATGCCCTTTGGCTCTTGTTCATTGAAAAATTGGAGGTTAGCAAAGTCCTCTTCCACAGCTGCCAGGTCATCTATCCTTTGACCAGATTCATCCCCCTGTATCATACAAAGCTCTGGCCCTGCCGGCAATTCAAAGTTCAGCCCAACCTGGCCCACTGATAGAATGTAGTCACTTGGACTATATACCCCCTCAGCAAAACTCCCAGATTCCTCAGATTTTGGCTCGACAATCCCATTCTCCCCTGAAATCTCCCCTGTTTTGTCTTCGACAGTCACCACCAATGGTTCGGGTTGGGCTCTGGAGATGTCCAACATGCACAAGTCAGTGCAATCAGGAAGGAGCACCTCCGGCTTGGGTAGGTGGGTTGGGGTAATATATATGCTGGGATTGTAAGACACGACCCCAGTTTGGATGAAATTGATTCTTTTGGGAGGTGGAGCTTGGTTATGTGGTGGGAGAGGGTTTATTGTGACATTGGGTTTTTCTGGAGGCACAATCACCTGCTTGTTAACGAGATCTTGAATCTCATGACGCAATCTAAAACATTGGTCAGTGTTGTGACCATGTTGTTGGTGATATGCGTAGTATTTTGTTGGGTTATGAGAGGAAGGGAGTGGATTTGGCAATGGCCTCGGCTTTAGGGGCTTTAAGTGCCCTTTCCTGATTAATACCCCTAGAGCCTTGGACAGGGGCATATACAGTGGGGTGAAGGCTCTCTGGCCTCGAGGTTGGAATTTGGTGGTTTGTGTGTTGCTTCCGGACGCGCCGGAGAAAGGTATAGCTACCATGGGTCTTGGAGGGGGGATGGTGATGACCATGCTTACCTCCGAAGATCTAGCACTTGCGGCATTATTGGTGCCTGTATTGTTGTTGCGAGTGAAGGTTCTTCGGGGTTGCTCTCTGTCTTGGTCAATCAGACCCTGTGTCATAGCATCCTCAATTTGTACCCCCATCTCATGCAAATCTGAAAAGGTAGGGAAGGAGAGCACAATCATTTTCTGCATCAGTTTAGGCTTGAGATTGCGCACAATCATCCGAATTTGATCTTTATCGGTAGGCCTTAGGGTCATCATTGAAGCCTTCATCCTCCATCGGGCCACAAAATCCGAAAAGCTCTCCTTAGGCTTCTGCCTTGTCGTCTCAAGATCACGGGTTGTAATCACGATTTGAGTGTTATAGGAGTACTGTGCAATGAAAACCTCGGCCATCTCGTCCCAGTTCCGTTTAACATCATCTTCCAACTTTGCATACCAGATGTGGCCACACCTGACAAGGTCTGGCCAAATAGTGAAAGCTTCTGCGGTTTGGTGAGGCCCATCGGTCGCAGTATATCTAAGAACAAAGGAAGATAGACCATGGGATCACCAAATCCGTCGAAGCGGTCGATTTGTGGCATTTTGAACCTATCTGGCAGCGTCACCACTACATCGGTATATCCGTCCTTGATGTCTGGGATGGACTTCACCCCTTGGGATTTCTTGAACAACTTCTCGAGTTTACTCAACTTTAACGCCGTATGGTCCACCTCGAACTCAAAGGGAGAGTCCGGTTGATTAATAGGTGTAGGTGCCTTAGATAGTTGCGATAGAATCGGGGGCGGAGCCAACCCCCGTTGGGATGTCCGTATCTGTCTAGACATTTGGTGCCTCCCCGGGTACTGGAACTCCTAGTGGGGGAGGAGCTGGGTGTGAAGCAGATGCCCCGGCTTGTTGTTGCAGCCTGGCAATTAACTCTGCCTGTTGGGCCATGATCTTGGCCAGTTGTTTGGCAAACTCATCTCGGCGAACAACGTCCTGCTACATGGCTCTCATGGTCTCCTGCATCCGACGCATCATTTCCTCAACTCCTGGCGTTCCTGCCATATTGCCCTGGTCTGTCTGAATTACTGGTAGGTCTATCTCTATGGCAACAATTGGGATCTCAGCCCGACTGTCCACTGATGGGGTGATTCACTGCTCTGGCAACCTCTACTCGGATACACTGCGTCTTCTCGACCTCCGTCTGATAACCGGGGGTAGGGAATGATACACTGGTTGTCTGTCGACTAGATCCTCAGATCGATAGAGTCGGCGACCTCTTGTCCAGAGTGCTTGGGGAATATCTGCTTGGTCTAAAGCAATTGTGCTAAACTACCTAGCAAAAAGATAAATAAAGCAATAATAAGGAAATAAACGAGTAGACAAACGGACAGCATAACAGCTTAAATAAACACAACATACAGTCGGGTATAATCAATACGCAGTTGATAAGCTGAATACACTGTTTTCTGACACTGATCATTGTTCCCAAATCACTGTCCCCAAAACTGAATCCGATACCCGCAGATAACTGATTCAAAAATCTTGAATCGGTGCCGCAGTTCGATGCCCAAACTTGTAAACTGATACATGCATTCCTATAGAGACGCACTCTAAAAGCACATAGCAAACAAGTGAGAGCCAAAACACCCCTATGTTGGGGTAAGGTTTCCCTGTCCTATTTTGTCAGGAACTAGGGTTTCACTACGCACGCAGCGGTTTCAAACAACCTATAATCGGGTAAGCAACCTGTCCTAGCTTGGAATGGTCATTATGGATTCCGAATATGCACTAGGTCGAATGGTCAAAAAGGGTGCCCCGGTAAAACCGGGGTTTGTGTTCCCGTCGTGGCAGAGCTTGCAACTGGTCAGCCTTATGGCGCTTCTCGAAGCGAGCCTCTGGCAAACCGTTCAAGAATAGCATACGGCAAACACGGTGTCCTAGGCACACCAATGTAAATGCAATGCAAACAAACACACAAGTGTAGTCAAAACCAGATATCATGAGTTCGAGTCAAGTTCTTTAACTCCCCAGCAGAGTCGCTAGAAACTGTAGATGTCCCTGAACGTCCTGGGAGGGAATCCCGTTTTGTTCATTTGGGCTCACTACAGTTCAGGACTCAATGTCACGGTCCTGTATCTAATCTCGCAGAGTGCAATGCAAGACCGATGAATCATCAAAGAGTCCAAATCCGGCAAATTGTTTTTGAAAACAGATTTTTTTGAAAGAAGTGCCAAACATGGACTGCTTTGCCAGATACAGAGTCGCCACCTAAATATTTATTTTGGGAGAATTTAGGAAACCCTGACTCGTGCCTAAGGCCACGTGTCCGTCATCACCAAAGTTGCCTCGGCTCGGGAACTTGGGTACGATTGGGAAAGGTTACTTCGTGAGCACCCCCGCTCGCCCGATCAAAGATCGGCCTCTACTAACCATGATATCTAGCTTTGAAAACATTATGTGTTCTTATTCCGGTTTATTAGCCTAGAATTACTATGTGATGCGCACAGCATACAAGTATAGACTGGATCGCCTGAATTGGAACGAAACATCTCATGTTTGTTTTGAAAGTGGTTTGCTACTCGCAAGTAGGCTAAAATGTGGATTTGCCAACCTCAGGTGGGCTTAAGAAAACATGATTTTGCCACTCTCAAGTGGGCTTAAAACTCACAGTCAATGCATTATTCTAATTCAGATAATCCAACCTTCACCCGCAGGCATTCAGGCAGGTATATCACATAAGCACATAGCATCATGGTAAGCATGCTATCATGGCAGTCACTCACACGCATGCAAGGATGCTAAAGCATAAACACTTACTGAGTACTCCAAGCCAAAGAAAGAAGCTAATTAGAAATCATGCATTAATCCTAACTATGCTGAGATGCCTAATGCAACACATACAAGAATGCAACTAAGATAGGCTCGGCTATTCTAAGATGGCATATGATGATGCTACAACTAACACGTATTCAACTCGAAATTGAAATACAATGCAGTTAGTATGATGCGTCGAGCCCGGTGCATGCAAGACAGATGAATGGATGCAAACATGCGAGCATAAGTATGCTAATTGAAACATGCCCTAATCTAATCATCATAAGCTGGTAAATAAAAGGGAGAAAGACATGGGGTTGGAAGACATACATCACACACACGCACACTTATTACAATTGTGCCCTCGCTCGAAGGGTCCGAATAAATAATACAGTCCGAATAATAGTTACTGTCCGAATAAGTACAAAACCCTAATTAATTAACAAATTAACTAGGAAAGCAAGTAAATTAGCATGCAAATCCATGGACCGCCTTAGCTCTGTTCCGAATGATGAATGATGCATGCTTGAGTTGCCTGACACGGAAATCCATTGCTGTAAAACCCAAGTTTTGAATATTATTATTTTTGGATAGATTGGTAATTACATTAATTTATATGGGTCACTTAGTAATATCAAGGATTTAATTATGAGATGGCATTATTATTTCAATAACATAGGTGGCTAATTTTGTAATTTTGGAAAAGAAAAGAATATTAGGTCAAGTAGCCATCATGCCGTGGCTTTGTCTGGGAGAAGAAAACAAACAAAAAAAAAAAACAGAGGGCTTGAGAGGAAGGCTGCGCAAAGTTTGAAAAGTGGAAGAAAAAAAAAAAAAAAAACCAAACAAACCAAAGTGAAGGAGGAGGATTTATAGAGTGGTGATTTTTCTTTATTCATCACTTAGGTAAGATTTATTTTATTGTATTCCTATCTATGATTTTAGTGTTAATATATCAATAGATGATTTTACGGGCATATATGATTAAATAATTATATTGATGTAGTCTATGTTGGGGTTCTTGATTTTGCTCAATTTTAGAGTGTATTTTGTATTCCGTTTGGGTGGTTCATATTTTGAGATTAATATGTGATAAGTTTGGTTTAATGGTGGTGTGTTTGTGGGATATAGGATTGATTACAAGCAATTACAAATTTTTGCGTGTATATAAACAACAATAGAATAATATGGGTTGAGAATTTCTGAAACCGTGATGGCTTTGTTTTGATGCTAAATTGTGGGAGTTCTTAATAGGAAATTGGGTTAATTTATTTTATTGTTGTTACAAGAAGAGATAGATGGGTGCAAATAATAATTGTTTATGCGGTGTAATATTTTATTAGGTTTGTGAGATTGAGGTGGATCTTGGTAATTTGAGATTAGCTTGGGAAATATTATTTTAGCTGTTTGAGGTAAGTAACCCTCTATCACTGTTGGTTTATTTTTATTCCTATCGAACCGTTTAAAATCATAAATATTTATTCATAACTTTCCTGTTCTCTTAAAATAAAATATGGGTCAAGTATAAAACAACATCGAATATTATTATGAAAGTTATTTGAATATTTTGTGAAATTATTCTGAAAATTGTACCCAGTGTTTATTCCGAAAATATCGAATATTTTATTTAAAAGTTGTGTATTGTTTGAATTTTGAACATCACTCTAGTCTGACTATGATTTGGACCCTAGCCAATGGGGGTTATTTATTGGCACAGAAACTAGTTTCTTTTGGGGCTTTACCACCGGCCTAGGTGTGGTTCTGGGCCTTGTCACGGGCTAAGTGACCGTAGTCATTAAGACTTGGGTTTTGTGAATTGAATCATTGAACCATCTGAATATCGAACCATCGATTTGAACAACGAATTACTTTGAATTATCTTGTTGGCTTTTCATTTAAAATGTATTGTACATTGTTTATTTTTAGCTATGAAACCATCTTACAAATAATTGTTCATTTATTGAACTGTAGAAAAATTTATATTTATTGGTTATCGATTTATTTATTTATTTATTTTTGTATACTTGATCCAGCTGGCAGTGATGGTTGGTTATTTACTGGGCTATCTAGTGCGGGATTTTTACATATGGGAGTGCCGAGAGTAGGGCTATGGATTAAGTACTTGGATTATTATTTTGTTAATGGATTTTAATAGTGGACTTGGTGGAAAATTATCATAATGTGCCAAGAGTAGAACTATGATTTAAGTACTTGGATTATTGTTTTGTTAATGGATTTTGTTAGTGGACTTGGTGGATAATTTCATACGATAAGAATAATCAATTTTTGTGGATTTTAGCATTATGACAATTTAAGGATTTATTTTGAGTATTTTACATTGTGGGTTATGTGATTGGATTCTTAGCCTTGCATGCTCACTTTTATGAGTGTGCGGCGTTGTCACGGAGCTTGAGGCGTGACAATTGCGATGCCCCGATTCACCTCTGTTTGGAATTAATCTCGGAATGCTGTGCAAGGCTTTAGAAAGTTGCTGATTTCTGGTTTGCTGCAATAGAGAGCAAGAAAAGGGCATGGCAAAGTATTTTCACATATGTATGCACACCCTCCATCCTCGTGCCACCAATTACGCATCTTGATGCATGATGGCCAATGAGTCGAATTGCACGACTCGATGTGAAATGAATGCACATGAAAACACAACAAGACCTAGGCTCCATCATGGGTAATCCGGAGTGTCGGCGACTGGGAATTGAGACACGTTTCGTCACTTGGAGTACGAAACGTTCCTTGTTTCCCGTGTTTGGACTAACTCCTACCCCAAACACAATGCAAATGAGATGACATACACAATGCGACTAACATGCAACCTAACATACGCAATGCTATGGACTAAAATGGCATGCACAATGCTCTAACATGCAACCTAGCATACACTATGCTATGGATTAAAATGGCATACACAATGCAACATGGACTTACACCAATATGAGTGGACCTCAGCCACACTCACATCAGTAGCCATTATGATAGAAATGAGACAACGGAAACACACGCAAACATGCACGATGCAAGGGACCGATCCTAAGGCATCAAATGCCACTCTACCAAAGCATGGCAAGGGATGAAAGATGGCACACAAACACACAATTTCCAGCTATGAAATAAGATGCTCAATGGTCCCGAATCATGGAAACATGTCACCCAATGCATGAAATAGGCCCCGAAACTCAAAACTAAGCAAATGCATTGAACCACAAGCATGCAGAGCAAGTATTATTTGATCATGAGGCATGAAAACAGAGCCAAGGCAGTCCTAAACATGCACCAAATCAGTTTCAAGCATGGCCAAAAAGTGCTAACATGAAGGGCTAAAACAACATGCGACATAGGCTAGTAAGCATGGTTTACATGACATGTATATGAAGCACAAGAGAGGTCACCAAACCAGCTACAAATAGGAATATGGTATGCTAAAATATGCCCAAATAACCACTGAAATGTATCCAATGAATGCAAAAATGATGGGCTCCTTTGGAGGGCCATGAAGTGGATTACTCAACACATGCAAGATAGACATGTAAAATGGCAAAACTAACTCTGGAAATCAGTTATGACAGCCCTAAAACTCAACAAAAAGGCCCTGAAATGGGTCAATGAAACATGCAATGAAAGGTCCCCTTGAAAGGCCTTAAGGAGGATTGTTCCACACATGCATGAGGGACACAAAATATGGCAAAATGGGATCCGGACAGAGTCAAGGAAGACCTTAAAACTCACCAAATAGGGCCTAAAATGTGACTTCGAAGCATTCAAAATGGAGCCCCTTTGGAAGGCCAAAAAGGCCAACAAACAAAACAAGGAGAGAGGGGATCACCCCCCTCTGATTTTGGCTCTCAAAATAGTGTGTTAGCCATTGAAAATCCACTGGATTTTAGTGTCTAGAAGGCCAAACAAAGCATGCAACAAAGGCTTAGATGCAAGGCTCAAAACAAGAGGCAAACAAGCATTCAAGGAAGTAAATGACCTCAAACAGAAAAATACCCTTAATCAAACATCAAGAGGGGCTCAAAATCAGACTCTTTTCAGTTTATGACAAAACTCGAAAACGTTCACAAGTAGGGCTAGGATATGAAGCAAAATAAGCCTACAAAGAGGGATAGAGCATACAAGGAGGTATACGACCTCAAACAGAAAAGTGTCCTTAATCAAACTTCAAGAGGAGCTCAAAATAAGACACTTTTCAGTTTATAACAAAACCCAGAAATGCTTGAAAATAGGTCTAATTTATGAAGTAAAATAATGCAAAAAAGGGGAAAATGAGGACTTACCCTTGTAGCACAGTAATGCAGCAAGTTCTGGACCAAGAAGGTGAGTCTTCAACCTCTGAAAAATAGCTCCAAGATGATTGAATGGATGGTGGAGGTGGTAGGCTATGAGAGGTGGTGTAATGGCCAAGAACAATGGGGTATTTGAGCTTGGATGAGAGAGATATGGAGGGTGGAGTGTATATGCCTTAGCTGGTTTTTCTAACCCTTGCAAATAGAGGGGGAGTTTTGGTTTTATAGAGGAAGAAGGCCAAGACTTCTTGGAGAAGCCTCAAGAGAGGGTCAAAGCTTCTCAAAGAAGCTTAACCAAAAGGGTCAAGCTTCTCCTTCAAGCTAAGCAAAAGGGGCAAAACCACCTTAAAAAGACCAACAAAAGGCTCAAAATCTCAGAGGAAGGGTCAAGTGCTTCACAGCTGGCACAGCTGTGTTGCACTTGAAAAGAGCAAAAAGTAGAAAGCTGGCCGACCAGCTTAGGTGGTTGGCCGGCCACTCCCCCTGGTCGGCCGACCAGAGGTCAAAAGGTTCAAGCAAGAAAGCTGGTCGTCTATCCAGAAAGGTGGCCTCCCAAGTGAATACAACACAGCTGTATGGTAGGAAACCAGAAAAAGTGGCTCAAGAGAGAGGAAAATCAGTTTTTTAGCAAGGTTCAAAAGGGTCAAGAAGAAATACTGGTCGGCCTACCCATATTGGTGGCCTCCCAGATGAGCACAACACAATGGTGGTATGAAAAACCAGAAATTGTGGCTCAAAAGTGAGAAAAATCAGTTTTTTGTCAAGAAAACTAGCTGGAGGAGAGAGAAAATGGTTTTTAAAAGAAAATCTGGTCTCCCACCATCCTACCACCTTCCTAGCAATGAAAATAGGGTCCATACCGAAAATGAACCCTAACCGATGCAAAACGAGGATTCGGGGGCCAAAACGCGCAGCCTGGGGCCCCGAAAACAGGCTGTTAAGTACCAGAGGTGGCGTACAACCACAAAGGTGATCTCCCGGGCCACAGTGTCCCTCTAAGGAGAGGAAACAAGGTGTGTGCCAAAAACCAGAGCAAACGGAGGTAGTTAAGCGGTCCCGAACAGAGGCACACGACCAACGGCTCCGAAAATCGGAAACTGGTCTCCAAACGGTCAAAATGGCCTACGACCACGAAACGTAGCCTACGGCCACTGAGAGATGGTCTACGAGACCTCTCCCTCCCTTCGGGAAGAGAAAACAGAGAAAACAGGACCTGGTTCGCAAACCGAAGCAAAGCACAAAAGAGCCCCGAAGTTCGGAGGCAAGGCTCGTAGCTGAGACTTCGCAACCTCAGAAGAAGCACCATATGCATCATCACCGAGCGCTCAATCGGTGACGTCTGAGTCTTAAGGTCGGTCAAAAATGGGGTGTCTACACAAACATACATTATAATAGTAAACGGGGGCAAACGGAAGCAGTTTTAAAGATTTTGTCCATTGAGCTGTGCTTACATGGCATACGAAAAAACATTTTCCACATATGTAATAATAACTCACCCCATAAACCAAAATAAACATCTTGTTCATCTAGGATCATACAAACATATAGCCAGTCAAACAGAAGGTCTATATACCTAGGCGATCTAACGGATCCACCAAAATAGCAAAAAGGGTAAAACAAAAATAAAGTTCTGTGCGTGAGACGTTTGGACTAACTTCACAAAAACTTGGACTCCTCTCACATTCTTCACAGAGGCTGGGGTTGGACATCTCTTTCCTCACCTACATACATATAAATAAAGAGTGAGTGAAAGCCCAGTGAATAATACCAAAGTAAAAGGGTTAGATGAATGAGATTCACATTAAGTAATATTAAGTACATTGAACCTGTGAATTTCATATACAAATGGCCTCAGGCCCATTTTAGATCCTTATCAAACATATCAAACGGCCTTAGGCCCACTGCATAATTTTGTCAAGTTTATCAAACTGCCTCAAGCCCAATTTATATCAAACGGCTTCGGGCCCATTATATATATATATATATATATGCCTTTCATATTCAAGATTGAAAATTGTAGAAATTCCCTAGATATTTGTTTGTGATTATATATCAATTTTAAGCAATAAATAACAATTCCAATCAAACAATCAAGATAAAGTGATACAACGATTTTAACGTGAAAAAATCACAATTAGAGAGTCTCCAATTGTAATAAAAAAAATTACAGGCAAAAGTCACAAAACAATCCACTAAGAAGACATAAAGGAATTACACAAGTGTACTATCAATTACCTAGTAAATCCACGTTCGAATCGAACCGACCCCTATATGTCTCTTCTAGCCTCATCTACACCTCGGAATTATTTTACACAACGTTGAATCTATAATGCCGATGTTGAATCATGACGATAAGTTACTCTAGAATCCACCAAAGCTTCTGGCCCAAATTCTTCGGAATCCACTAAAGAACAACTCTCTTTTTTGTATTAAATGAAACAAACAATCATTTAATATACACTTTTCAAACCATGAGTTAAACTCAAACAAAAATAAAAAAAACTAGCACAGAAGCTCCAGATATAAACCCTAATATCCAAGAAGAAGATCTGGAAACCGTAACCCTAAAATTTGATAAAATCACATATTTATAGAAAACTGATCTGCGATCTCTGCTCGAGTGCAGGAAAGTTCACTCGAGCATAAAATCCTAACTTTCAGTACTTTTGCAGATATGTCAAACTTCTGGAACCAAATGTTTTCCGTTCGAGCGCACAAACGGCCACTTGAGCAGTGAAGCAATTTCAAATGCATTTTTGCATTTTGTTTCGAGGACACTGCCCCTTGACCCTACCAGGGCGCTACCTCGAACCCGCCAAGGGGCATTGTCCTTTGGACCCCCGCGAGCTGACCTGCAACTCGATCCCCGACATAGTCAGTGAAGTGAAAAACATGAAAGAATTAACACCACAAATTTTTCTGCAAGGCACAATTCATGTTAGATTCGTATCTAAAAACTCATAGTCTCATTGAAATAAAAGTGTGAATACAAGTACAACTGAAATGAGTTTTGTCAAACGGAATTGCCAAAAATAAAACCTAACAAAGATCATGATCACTTTTTTGGTCAAACGGCCTTTGGCCCATAACGTTCATATTCAAACGATCTTTGGCCCATTAAAACATTTTAACGTATCGAACGTGTCAAACAACCTCAAGCCCAATGCATATCCTTTACAAAAGCCTTATACAAACATTAGGCAAATCGAATACCCATTCACAATTCAAATCAGCAAATCCATGAAACTTGTACAAAAGCAGCATTTGGAAAATGACATACTTGAAAGTATCTTTACTAAGATATTACTCATAGTGTTCCGCCGATGGATTTGTCCTCGTGCTTGACCTTATACATTTCATAACACATTGGGTTACAAACAATTCAATCCGTTCTTAACTTATTTATTTCTCTTAGGTCTCTTTCTTATCCCTTTAGTTCATTTAGAATGTTCAATGCATGCCTAAGAGTGCTTAGAAATGAAAGAGAATGGAAAATGAAACATAAAATAACTATTCAAAATTTTTGAAAACAAGGTTCTTCACTCAAGCGCAGCTTTGGTTGCTCGAGCAGCCTATAAAACTCTGTAAAAGTATTGGTTCCATGAATTTTATGCTCGAACGAGACTTCTAACGCTCGAGCGAGGAGTCTTGCAAAACAGGGTTCGCTCAAGTGCAAAATTTTCCGCTGGAGCCACCGTGCAATTCTCTGCAAAAATTTTGGGAGCTAAATGTTCACGCTCGAATGAAACTTTCTTTGCTCGAGTGGACATGTCGAATTTTGGAATTTTCAGAATTCTGTTTGAAGTTCAAAACATACTCCTAAAGGTTCAAAGCTTGCAAATTGACACCAAAACATAGAAAAACATTGCTTAACATATGAACATAGGTAATTTGAAGCTAATTGTCCAAAATCATGATCCATTTCCCATATCATTTCAAATTTTTCTTGACAATTTCAAAACTTATACAACTAAGCATCATGCCTTCATGAATCATGCATGGATGTAAAATATTAACTATCATTCCATTTCAATGGCATAATTGATGCGCAAAATATTGACTATTGTAGACGTCCCCGAACGCCCCAGGAGGGATGAGTCCCCCGTTCCGTTCGTCTTGGGCTCACTACAGTTCAGGACTTAAATGTCACGGTTCGTAATCTGAACCAAATAGTCCAAATCTGGCAAATCGTTTTGAGAAAACAGATTTTTGAAAGAAGTGCCAAACATGGATTGCTTTGCCAGATACAGAGTCGCCACCTAAATATTTTATTTTTGCGAAATTTAGGAAACCCTGACTCGTTGCCTAAGGCCACGTGTTCGTCATCACCAAAGTTGCCTCGGCTCAGGAACTTGGGTACGATTGGGGAAGGTCACTTCGTGAGTACCCCCGCTTGCCGGATCAAAGATCGGCCTCTACTAACCATGATATTGGGTTTTGAAAACCTTATGCATTCTTATTCCGGTTGTTAGCCTAGATTTACTACGTGATGCGCACAGCATACAAGTATAGACTGGATCGCCTAAATTGGAACAAAACATTTCATGTTTGTTTTTGAAAGATGGTTTGCTACTCGCGAGTAGGCTTAAAATGCAGATTTTGCCACCCTCGGGTGGGCTTAGAAAACATGGTTTTGCTCCTATCTAGTGGGCTTAAAATTCACAGTGAATGAATTGTTCCAATCCAAATAACCCAACCTTCACCCACAGGCATTCATGCAGTTATATCACATAAGCAAATAACCTCATGGTTAGCATGCTATCATGGCAGTCACTCACACACATGCAAGGATGCTAAAGCATAAAAACTTACCGAGTACTCCAAGCCAAAACAGAAGCTAATTAGAAATCCATGCATGATCCTAACTATACAGAAATGCCTAATGCAACACATGCAATAATGCAACTAAGATAGGCTCGGCTATTCTAAACATGGCATATGAGATACAACAGTTAACATGTATTCAACTTGGAATTGAAATACAAAAATGCAGTTAGTATGATGCGCCAAGCCCGGTGTGTGCAATACAGATGAATGAATGCAAACATGTTATCATACTGTATGCTAATTGAAACATGCCCTAATCTAACCATCATAAGCTGGTAAATAAAAGGGAGAAAGCCATGGGGTTGGAAGACATACATCACACGTACGCACACTTATTACAACATTGCCCTTGCCCAGAGGGTCCGAATAAATAATACAGTCCCAAATGAATAGTTACAGTCCGAATAAATACAAAATTCTAATTAATTAACAAATTAAACTAGGAAAGCTGTGAACTAGCATGCAAGCTAGGGACTGCCTCGACTCTGCTCCGGATGATGAATGATGCATATTCGGGTTGCTTGGCACGGAAATCCATCGGGATGCCCCAATTAGCCTCTGTTTGCAATTAATACCGGAATGCTGTGCAAGGCTTTTGAAAGCTGTTGATTCTTGATTTGCTGCAACAGAGAGCAAGAAAGGGACATGGCAATGTATTTTCACATATCTATGCTTGCCTCGATCCTCGTGCCACCAATCACGCATCCCGATGCATGATGGCCGAGGAGTCAAATTGCATGACTTAATATGAAATAAATGCACACATAAACACAACAAGACCTAAACTCCATCACGGATAATCCGGAGTGTCGGTGATTGGGAATTGAGACACGTTCCGTCACTCAAAGTACAAAACGTCCATCGTTTTCCGTGCTCGGGCTAACTCCTATCCCAAACACAATACAAATGAGATGTCATGCATGAATGCAACTAATATACAACCTAGCATGCACAATGCTATGAGATGGCGTACACGATGCATGATGTAACATGGCATACACGATGCTCTAACATACAACCTAGCATACACAATGCTATGAATCGAAATAGCATATGCAATGCATCATGGACTTGCACTAACATGAGTGGACCTCAGCTGCACTCACATCAGTTGCCATAAGATGAAAATGAGACACTCGAGATGCATGCACACATGCATGCAAACCGAGGACCGAACCTAAGGCATAAATGCCACTCTAACAAGGCATGGCAAGGGATGCAATATGGCATACAAACATATGAATTTTAGCACTAAAATATGATGCTAAACAGCCCCGAAACATGGCAATATGGCACCCGATGCATGAGATGAAACCCCGAAACTCAAAACTGGGCATACGCAATGACCTGTAGCTATACAAAGCATGCATTATTTGATCATGAAGCATGAAGACAGAGTCAAGGCAGTCCCAAAACATGAACTTTATTAGTTCAAAGTGTGGCCAAAAGGTGCTAGCAGGATGGCCTAATATAGCATGCAATTTTGACTAGTAAACAAGGGTTACATGGCATGTATATGAAGCAAGTTAGAACTCATCAAACCAGAAAAAATCAGTGAATAAAACATGTCAAAATATGCCCAAATAACCATGGAAATGCAGCCAACACATGCACAAATGAGGGGCTCCTTTAGAGGGCATACAAAGGGATTATTAAGCACATGCATCAAGGACACTTAGCATGGCACAAAAAACTCTGGAAATAAAATATGGTAGTCCCAAAACTCACCAAATTGGGCCTGAAAAGTGGCTAAGAAGCATGCAAAGAGGGGTCCCTTTGAAAGGCCAAAATGACCATCAAACAAGTCAAGGTGAGAGGGGGTCACCCCTCTCTGATTTGGAGGCTCAAAATAGTGTTCCAGCCACTGAAAATCCACTAGATTTCAGTGGCTATAAGGCCAAACAAAGCATGCAACAAGGGCTAGGGTTAAGGCTCAAAATAAGAGGGAACCAAGCATACAAGGGAGCATGTGACCTCAAATAGGAAAATGCCCTTAATGAAACATAAAGATGATGTCAAAACAAGCCTTTTTCCAGTTTATAACAAGTCTCAAAAATGAACATAAATAGGGCCAATCTATCATGCAAAAATGGCCCTAAAAGAGAGAATAGAGACAAGGGACAGCAGCTGGCCCCAAATGGCAAATAGCCCTTCAAAAAAGTTGAAGAGGGGCTCAAAACATAGCACTTTACAGTTTACATCAAGTCTCGAGGATGAACAAAAGTGAGGCTAAAACAACATGCAAGAAAAAGGCCTAAAAGAGGGATAAAGAGACAAGTGGCAGCAACTGACCTCAAACAGAGGAGAGGCCTTCAACAAAGTTGAAGAGGGGCTTAAAAAAAGACATTTTACAGTTTATTTTCAAGTCCAAAACAGCTCACAAATAAGACTAAAATACTATGCAAAAATAGGCCTAAAAGAGAGTTTAAACACAAAGGGTGAGGTGGAGACCTCAAACAGAGAAAGGCCCTTGATCAAACATGGAGATGAGCTCAAAATATGACTATTTACAGTTCAGGTAGGAGCCCAAAAATGCAAGAAACAAAGGCTAAAATAGCATGCAAAATAAGGCAAGAAAGAGGAAAAATGGGACTCACCCTTGTAGAACCAAGCTTCAACAGCTTTTGGACCAGGTTTGGGAGCTCTTAACCTCTGGAAAATAACCTCAAGTTGCTGGAATGGATGTTGGAGGTGTGGTGCTATGAGTTGTGGGGTAAATAGTGCAAGAAGCTTAGGGTTTTGAGGCTTGGAAGAGAGGGAGAGGGAAAGATGTAAGCAAGGCTCTAAACAAATTTTGTTAACCCTCTAAAATGGAGCTGGGGGGGCTGGTTTTATAGAGGGAGGAGTGGAGGAAAGGGGGAGGGGAAATCAAATTCAAATTTTCCCCCCAAAAGACCCCTCTCGGATACAGGATCTGGGGGGGAAACAGAGGGTGCAGGTGTAAGGAACCAGGTGAGAGGGTCATGGCCAGCCGGGTTCCAAGGGTTCAGGTAGCCGACCGGCCAGGGTCAAAAGGTTCAATCACAATTAGTGGCCGGTCACCCCAGAAAAGTGGCCTCCCATGTGTGCACAACACAGATATGTAGAGAAAAACTAAAAAATGTGAACCAGGAGAGAGAACGGCCAACTTTCTAGAGGGGTTCGAAAGGGTCAGGAACAATTGCTGGCCGGCCATGTTATATTGGTGGCCTCTCAGGTGTGTACAACACAAATATGTGGTTGAAGGCCAAAGAAAGTGGCCCGGGAATGGTCAACACCAGCTTTCTAGCGAGGAAAACGGGCGATGGAGAGCGATAAAGGAATAAAGCTGGCTTTCAGAACAATTGCTGGCCTCCCACCCTTCTACAAGTTCCCTAACAATGAAAATAAGGTCTCTGCCAAAAATGGACCCAAACCGATGCAAAACAAAGGTTCGGGGGCCGAAACACGTAGTTCGGAGCCCCGAAAACTGACTGTTAAGCACCGGAGGTGGCGTTTGACCATGAAGTTGGTCTCTCGAGCCACAGTGTCCCTCAAAAGGGAGGAAATAAGATGTGTGCCAAAAACCGGAGCAAACGGAGGTGGTTAAGCGGGCCCGAACCGAGGCACATGACTGACGGCTCCGAAAAATCGGGAACTGGGCTCCAAATGGGAAAAATGGCCTACGACCACGAAACGTAACCTACAGCCACTGAGAAATGATCTATGAGACCTCTCATTCCCTTCCGGAAGAGACAACAGAGAAAACGGGACCTGGTTCGCAAACCGAGGCAAGGTACAAAAGAGTTCGAAAGTCTGGAGGTAAGGCTCGCAGTCGAGACTCCGCAACCTCAGAATGAGCACAATATGCAACATCACCGAGCGCTCAGTTGGTGACGTCTGAGTCTTAAGGTCGGTCAAAAATGGGGTGTCTACAACTATCATTCTATTTCAATGGCATAATCGATGCTCAAAATCATGAAGCTCCACAAAATTATGCATGCATGTCGAATTTGGCCCTCAATTCTTCATGTTTAATATGCTACATGCTTGATTCTATAAATTCGTGGCAACTCTTTACATGCATGGTTATATTGACTTCAATTTCATCTTAGACAACTCAAATCTCATTCTTAGCTTCATTTTATTTTTGAATTCACATAACCATGATCTTAGTTAGAGTTTAATTACTCACCTAAAGCTTTAATTCTTCCAAATTTAACTAATCTCTTGGGCCTAGCTTCCAAATTCCCAAATTTTGAGCCAAAATCTACAATTTGTGCCCTCTCTCTCTCTAGAACCGTCCCTTTCTCTCTCTAGAGTGTGATTTAGCCAAATATGAGAAAAGGGGTTCAAATGTGAGCCTATACATTAATCTTCCATGTATTTATAAGCTAGACTAATCAATATTTCTAATCCAAGCTTAGTGTTAATCAATTAAGCTCAATTAAGCACTAAATTAATCTAATTATTTTGATACGAATCAATTTTTAATCAAATTTCACCATAGGCTCTAAAAATTACGCTTAACACAATGGCACCACCAATTTCAATTTTTATTGCCTCTACTACTTTCAATTTTCAAATTATAGCAGTAAATTGGACAAATTTTTCCTACGGTGAACAGATATAGATTCAAAAACATAATTATCACCTAAAATCATATTAAGTACATAATCACAATCATAATTAAGGTTAATCACAATCATAATTAATTGAAGAATGATAATGATTTTTTGTAACCATAATGAGTATTTTCATTGTGAATGAAGACGAGGGAAAGGGGCACATAATTATTTGATTTTGATCCGCTAAGAGAGAGGGTAAACTTCAACTTTTAAAATGTATATTGATAGAGAGAAGTACATGTTATTTTTGTTTTATTTGATGAGAGTGAAAAAAAATAGTTACAATAATTTTTTTTAGACATGTAGTCAGAAAATTATTATGTGATTTTGGATTAAACTGTTATTGTTAATTTTTTTTTTAATCCAAATTAATAAAAAATGGTATTATACATATCACTTTTTAAAGTGGGCATGGATTTTTTAAAAAATAAAGTGAAATTAACAAAATATAAAGATACTTTTACCCTTATCTTCTCCAAAACTTAAAATTAGATTAAGATGTTAATTAAAATATGATGTTAATTAAAATATAATTAATGATTGATCTAAAATATAATTAAATTAAAATATAAATTAAATAATAATTAAGGATTAATCTAAAATATAATTATATTAAAATTATATTAAGATGTTAGAAATTATAATAAATAATTAAATATTTAGAATTATTTTTTAGTAAATTATAATTAAATAAAAAGTTATGAATTACAATAAATAATCAAGAATTTAGAATTAATTGAGATCTTAAATATAATTAAATTAAAATTAGATTAAAAAGTTAGGAATCATAATAAATAATAAATAATTTATGATTAATTATAATTTAATTGAATTAATGTTAGAAATTATAAATATTATGTATAAGAGAGGAAAGAGAAAGAAAATAAAAATATATATACAAGATTTGAGAATATTATAGTCATTTCACATTTGTAATTAATGGGAAATATTTGAACCATAGGAAAGTAAAGTAGTTTGGTCTCAAACTATGACGGAATAAAATAAAATTTTCACTTTGCAATATTTGGATTAATTATAGTAAGACCCCCTCAACTATTTGTGAGTTTCACTTTACTCCCCATTATCTATGAACCCGTTCATTTTAATATCCTCAATTATGAAAATATATCACTTTTACCCTAAATTATCTTCAAAAGGGGTGTATTTTTATTAATTTCATAATTGAGGGGATTAATATTTACACTAATAATTGAGGAATCTTGGTATAATTAATCTTATCTTTTTCTTATCTTAGTGTAATTAATCCAGTTTTCAACGTATACAAAAAAAAGTCAAAGATAATTTTCAATTCACTCTACTTTTTATACATATTTTCATAAAAATTAATACATCATTTCTAAAATTGATAATTAAATTTATAAGCTTCTTCATTAATCTGTAAATATTTTGTAAAACTTTCATTGACGTGTAATTTTTCCATATTTTAGTTAAAAAATAAAAAAAATTATTAATAAGCTTCTTCATATTTTCAATTCACTCTACTTTTTATACATATTTTCATAAAAATTAATACATTCTAAAATTGATAATTAAATTTATAAGCTTCTTCATTAATCTGTAAATATTTTGTAAAACTTTCATTGACGTGTAATTTTTCCATATTTTAGTTAAAAAATAAAAAAAAAATTATTAAAAAATTCACATCCCAAACTACCCCTAAACTGAGTTTTTGAATGTTTGCTTGGCGGTCTATATTTTATTTTAGGATAAATTATAAATACAGCTTTTGAGATTGTTTTAAAATACAAATTATCTCATATGATTTTGAAAATTACATCTCACCCTTCAAGTTTCTAATCACATAAAAAATTACATTTTTTATTAATAAATTATGAAGTCAATTAACAGTTTTTAATGATATCCTAAATATATTTTAATTAATAATTCAAGTAAATTTATAATTATATAGGAGAATAAATAGAAAATTTATTTCTTTTTCTAATTTTGGTAAATAAAAATTTTGACAAAAAAAAAAATATAATTTTCAAAATCACACAGGATAATTCATATTTTAAGAAAATCTCAATAGGTGCATTTGTAATTTACTCTTTATTTTATGATTGGATTAAGGACAAATTACAGTACGACTTATTCCTGTAATTTTGAAAATTATATCATGTCCCTTAAAATTTCTAATTCATAACAAATGATCATTTTTATTAACAAATTATCAAGTCAATTAACAATTTTTAATAATATCATACATATAGTTTAATTAATAATTCAAGTAATTTTATTATTGTATAGGAGAACAATTATGAATTTTATTTTTTCAGTCAATTATGTCACTACAACAAAAACACATTTTAGTGACACTATACTAGTGGCATATTCTTAAAAAATGTCATAAAAAGAATATTTTGTGACATTTTTTAGAAAAATGTCATAGTGCCACAAACATACAAGACTCTAGTGGCATTTCAATTAAAAAAAGTGTCACTTCATTACAACAAAAATGTCACTACAATAAATTTACACTTTAGTGACACTACACTAGTGGCATGTTTTTAGAAAATGCCACAAAAATAAAAATTGGCATTAAATGTTTTAGAAAAATACCATAGAACCACAAACATATAAGGCTCTAGTGGCATTTCAATAAAGAAATGTCACATTAATTTTATGACATTTTATAAAATAATGACACAAAAAATTATGTTCGTGACATTAACAACAGATGCCACTAAACTTTAGTAGCAATGACATCTTTTAAAAAATGTCAGGACACTAGATAGGTGCAAATTACTTATTATTTTTTACTTTTTAAAATGCAGTAAATGATTAAAAATAAATAAATTAAACTCAATATACACTACAGGAAAAAGTACATTCGGCGACTAAATTTTCTGACAAAAAAAAATTTGGTCGCTAGTAGCCAAAAGTAAAGCTTTTTGGCGATTAAGCAATTTTAGTAGCCAAAAAGTCTACAATTGGCTACTAAAACTAAGTTTGGTCGCTAATTATATGGGTTTTAGTGACTAAAAAATTTTTAGTAGCCCAAAGTAAAGTTTTTTGGTGACTAAAAAAATTTAGTAGCCAAAAGTTTACAATTGACGACTAAAAATAAGTTTGGTCGCTGATTATATGGGTTTTACCGACTAAAAAAATTTTAGTAGCAAAAAGTCTACAATTGGCGATTAAAAAATAAGTTTAGTCGCCAAAAGTGGTCATTTTTAGTCCGAAAGAACTAAAATCCTAAAGCGAGAATTAAATTTTTTGGCGACCAAAGTTTTGGTAGCTGAAAGTGTATCTTCGGCGACTAAATCCAATTTTGGTCGGCAAAAGTTAAGTTTTTTAGCAACTAAAAAATAATTAGTAGCCAAAAGTGGTCTTTTTTTATTTTGCAAGTAAATAATTTATTTTACATAAATTATATTCAATAAAATAATTATGTTTATACATATACTTTTATATTAATATGGATGTATGTACTATATAAATAATATATGTTGTATATATAATCATGTGGTGCTATAGAGGTGTAGTGGGAAGAGTGCGGTGTATAAGGTTTATGGTGCGGAAGGTTGGCGGTTCGAGTCTTCGCAAGAGCGGATCAAATTGTTCTACAACGAATTATTGTCAAGAATGACACTTAATAGCGTCACGAATAGTGCCTACCATGACATTAAAGTGTCACTGAAAAGTTTTAGTTTTGATGGTGTAATGACACTTATAAGTGTCACTAACTCTTTTTTTAATGGCACTTGATAGTGTCACAAATAATAGCTACCATGATATCAAAATGTTATTGAAAGTTTTTAACCATGATGGTGTAGTGGCACTTGCAAGTATCTACCGTGGCACGGATACAAATGGCACTTGTTCAAAATGCAACAAGACTAAAAAATGTCATTAAACCAATAATTTTGTGACACTTTCAAATGTCGCTAAATTAAAAAAATGTTATAGTGTGTTAAATAAAATGTTTTAATAAAAAGATATTTATAATTTTTTAAATTATAAATAACAATTTATATTTTAAACAAATGTGTATATTTGTAATTTATCCTTTGGAAAAATTGGAGAGGAGAATTTGGGAGTTGCTTTTTTTTAAAAAAAAAATATTCTAGAAAAAAACAATTTAGAGAATTGAATCACTTTTCAAATTATTTGGGAAACAACTTACTTTTTAAAATCGTATTTTGAAAATGTAATTTTAAATTAAAATTACATTTGAAATTACATGTTAAAAATATAATTTATAATGACATGGACTTCACTTTTTGAAATTACATTTTCAAGATGCTTCACTTTTTGAAATGGGTTCACTTTTTAAAATTGTATTTTTAACATGTGATTTAAAGATGAAATTACATGTTAAAAATGTAATTTCAAATTCAAAATCGTATTTTTAAAATGTGATTTTAAAAAATATGTTAATTTCTAAAAATAGATTGAAAAGTATGTCAATTCTTTAAATTATTTTTTTTTAAATATTAAAAAAAAAATTCAAAAAATTTGGGTGAACAGGTCAACCGCCACGCGCCATAGAAAGAGAGTGGGAATGGAGGATCAGAGAGAGAGAGAGAGAGAGAGCATGAGCGTGAGCATGTGAAGTGGGGTCTGCAATGCAAGCCCATTCGGAGAAAAGCAGAAGATGATTTTATATGTGTTGAAATGAATGATAGATCAGCAGAGCCTCATGTTTGCCTGTTCGGTTTCTCATTGGTCCATCGTGTACGACTGATGGGACGTCTTTCTAATATCGTACGGACGACTTCCCCCATTTTTAACAACTCATTTATGTCATTTTTATTTGGCAGACTAGGGGGGTTTTGGGGAGAAGTTAAAAAAATTAATTTTTTAAATTTTTTAATTTTTTACGTAAAAAAAATTAAAAAATAATTTTTTATTAACTTCTCAAAATATTTCTAGATTAGATATAATTATTTATTATAGGATAGTTTATAAAAATATTATTAATGAGCGAATTAAATAAAAATATTTTTGTTTTGATGATAATATAAGAGATGGTTAGTAATGAAATTATTAAATTATTTTTACATAAAATAAATAAATAAATTATTTTTATATTAGAAAATTAAAACAAATATTAAAATAAGCAAGTGTAATTGGTAAAAAAAAATAAATATTTTATATAAAATAGATTCAATCTCATTCCTATTTCCTAATCCTACATAAAACCCAATCAAATTAATCTCCTTACTGAGGGAGATTACTAAGCCCATTGGACTATCAATTTGTCTCTCATTTCACTACCAAACATGTCGTGAGTGGGACCCACAGCCATGATAGTCCAATCCAACTGCTGAAACCGCGAAACAAACATGGCCTTAAAAACATAGATTCCCTTTTCATTTAATAATAATAATAACTAATATCTCCTCTCAGATTTAATTAAAAAAATAACAAATCAATGATATTTTGAAAAATAATTATAAATTCATAAATTTTAATTATTAAAATTATAATTTTTTTTTATAAATTTGTAATTTTTTTGACAAAGTACCATTATCTTATAATTTCCCTTTAATAAAAGGGGAAATTACCTTTAAGTGGTAATCTATAACAATTATTACACATTAGTTAAAAATTTATAATTTTAATTATTAATATTTACTTTTTTTGTAATTATTTTTTTAAAAAATTTTACTGACAAGTTATTTCCCCTTAATAAAATTATAGAAATTATTATGTGATTTTAGAAATTTGTAAAATTTTATTGAACTTAAGAAAAATTCAGTGTAATTAGAAATTAATTTAAAATTTTATTAAACCGAGCAAGGTCAATGTATTTAACTTTTTTTTAAAGTAGTTTTTTTTTTTTTTTTTGGATAAATTACACTAATCATTCTCATTGTACTAAACTTTTTTTAGTTTAGTTAAAGATTGTTTTGGATATAACTTATAAGTTATTTTTATTACTTATTACAAAAAGACGTATAAAAAGTACAGAGATTATATATGATAGAAATAAACTAATAAGTCAATAAGAAATTAAAATAGTGTATTGTTTTGGGAATTGGCTATTTTCATTAGTTTTTAAAAAATTTTTTATGAAAAGACATACAAAAAAATAAAAAAGAATAATTGACTTTTTGGTAGTGACTTTTTGTCTACACAAGGCCTTGTTTGGGAACAAATTATTTTAATAATTTTTTTTTTGATTTTCTAACTAACGTATAAGGTAAAAAAAATTATTATATTTGGATTGAATTTTCAACTTTTAAACAAAAAATATGCAAAAAATAAAAAGAAAAGAGAATTTTTGATTATATATATATAATTGATTTGTTTTTTTTTTTGGCTTTTGGCTTTTTTAGTAATTTTTTTTTATTTTTAAATTAAAATTAAAAGTTTCCAAACAAGGCCTAAGTGATTGCCAAACCAACCCTTAAAATATACATTTGAGTGTGATAAAGATGTTAGCATCATTTTTTTCCCCGTTTATAATTATGCTAATTTAAAGGGACTCAATATGTATGTATATATATATATGTTTGAATTGGAAGGAAAGTTGAATTCGTGTAATTTATTTATTTTTATTGGACTCTTTATCAACTTGAAGGGTTGAGTTAAGTTTTGGGGCTTCCAGAAGTCCCTACATAATATCACTCAAATTATTATTATTATTATTTTATTTAAAAAATTAGGCCGTAGCTTTTTCTGATTTAAAATTGGCTTGAAAGACTCATTTTGATCAAAGTACTTTTAACAATTTAATTTCTCAAGAGTATCTCTAATTTTGAATAGTTAAAATGACAGACTATAAAGTCATTTTTTTTTATTATAATATCTAGAATATCAAAATTTAACAAGTATTTTTTCCCACTAAGGTCTCGTTTGGGAACAGGCTAATTTAGTAACTTTTTGGCTAATTGGCTAAAAAGGTTGGTAAGAAAAACCTGTATGTTTGGGCCAACTTTTTGGCTAATTACGAAACGACGTGCAAAAAGTAGAGAGAAAAGGGAATCTTTGACTTTTTGGTATGAGTTGTTGGCTTTTTGGCTAAAAAGATAACTTTTTGGCTAATTGACTATTTTAGCCTCTTGCCAAACGAGGCCTAAATATCAAACACAAATGAAATTTGAACTGCATCAGAGAGAGAAATAGAAAGAAGATTTTTATCAAAAAAATTGATAATATGCGCAAGAGACTTCCACATTTGTAGGGAAAGACATGTTCCATAAGAATGTTCTGAGAAGATGGTTAAAAATTATTTTTTGACGTTTTTTAAATTTTTTGTGAAAAAGGGAGATACGTTAAAAGTTAGAAAGTGACTTTTAACCCACTTTTCAAAATAGGCTTAAATACATGTTGGACAGCTACATTTGTACCTAATTATGACTACAAAAAAATTAAAATTTTAGAAACTAAAATTTAGAGATAAAATTATTTTTTAGGGACGAAATATTTTTGTTACGAAAAGTGTTGTTATTATATTTTTAGCAACAACAATTAGACATTAGTGATGAATTATTATCCTTTTGGGACTAAATTTTTTGTCTAAAAAAATAAATCCTTTTGAGACCAAATTATTTTGTTTCTAAAAGTCTAGTTATTAGTGATATTTTTAAAATTTTATTGCTAAAAACCTTAATTTTGACTTTTCAGAATAACCTTTTAACGACTATTCTCACGATAATAGAAATTGATTTATAAATATCTTTTGTAACAAAATTTTTACTTTTAAAAACTAAAATATTTGGTCTTTAAAACTTTTATATGTTGTAGTGTATATAAGAAAATCAAATAATAAATTTAATTATGTATAGCATTTTTTTTGTGTATAACATTTCTGTTTTACTTTTTTTCACAAAATATTAAATTACATACCAAAAACAAGTACATGACTGCAAATATTATTACAAGGGAAAATTATACCTCAATAGTGTCAGGAATTATTTTTAAAGAAAATAATAAATATTATAAATACAAATAATTAAAATTAATTAATTTTTATTTTTATTTTTATCAATGTGTAATAATTGTTCAAAATCTACCGTTAATGGTAAGTTTCCCTTATTACAACAACAACAGCAAAACCTTGACCCAACTTTGGAAACATTTTTACCCCCTCCAATTGGACAGTAGCCAAAGTCTCTCTCTCTCTCTCTCTCTCTCTCTCTCCTTATTTTTTCCTTTTACATCTAATATTTCTCTTTTGGCTTTGTTCGTTGCGTTTACCAAAACAAGCAATGAATGAGGTTTTCCTCCCACAAAATATATTATTATTTCTTTCCCTTTTCCTAGTGGGATTTTTTTTTTTTTTGAAGTTAAGAAAAGTTAGTGAGAGAGAGAGAAAGAGAGAACAAGATAGAGAGAGATTGTATATGAAAAAGGAAAGTTGGGGATGTCATGTGCTTGTGAAGTCTTTACCCTTACACTGATTGTAAGCCAAAAAAAGACTGAAGAATCATTCTATCCCCACTTCACCTACTGTCCAACACCCTTTCTGTATAGAACCTTTTTTTTTGGTATTCTTTGTAGAGTCTTGTTCTCATCAGATCAGACCTAAAATCAGTTTTTTCCTATATTTTAGCCCTATTGTCCTCACCTCAACTCACCCCTAATATCCCTAAAACCTTTTCTGGGTTGTTTTTGCCTATTTTGTAAGATCTCTTTCTTTCATTACATACACACACACGCATATATATACAGTATTGTTTTTCTTGATGTTCTTCACTGTTTATGTTGTGGGTGTTGAAGATTTTTGATGGGTTTTTTTTTTGTTTTCTTGATGAGTTCTTGAAAGGTTTGTTTGTGTGTGTGGAGATATGGTGAGAGGGAAGACTCAGATGAGGAGGATAGAGAACGCTACAAGCAGGCAAGTCACCTTTTCCAAAAGGAGAAATGGGCTTCTGAAGAAGGCATTTGAGCTCTCGGTTCTCTGCGATGCTGAGGTTGCTCTCATCATCTTCTCTCCTAGGGGAAAGCTCTATGAATTTGCTAGTTCAAGGTATGATTTATATACATACATATATACATATATATCTATGTGTTGAATTGTTTTTTTGATGGTATGTGTTTCTGTTTGTCTGTTGATTTTTTGGTGATTCCTAGGTTGTGAGAACATTTTTCATTATTTATTTTTGTAAAAAGATTGAAATTGTTTAGCTAAATGTTGTTGGTTTAGCGAACAATTTCATAGATGAACTCTCACCTCTAGTTTGCATCAATATAATCTTTATTTTGCCCATAAAAAATTTTACAAAAAATGTTGTGGGTAATATCATGCATTTGAACTGAAGTTATGCATATTTAAGCCCTAGGGTTACATGATCTTTGACAATCTTTCTCTCCCTCTCTCTCTCTCTCTCTCTCTCTCTCTCTCTCTCTTGTTGAATCAGATTTACTTTTGTTTCTGAGAAGTATATCTTTTTGTTCACAAGGGAATTGACAATCTTACAACTATTTTTCGCATTTCTAAGACAACCTCATCAATATGTTTTGCTGTTCTTCTTTCTTTCTCGCTTTCTTGCCTTTTCTTTCTGATTCACTTTGATGTGAAAGAATATTAGTGATATTTGTTTGAAACTACTTACTACCTTAATCAACAACAAGCTTTGATTGATTTTCATGAAATGGGTCCAATATCATTCACGGGTTTTGTGTTTTTTTGTGCTCATTTCTTAGCGCGTTGCGATCTTTGTTACGATGCGATATAGTCAAAATTATAATAACAATCACATTGAATCATTAGGATCATGATTTTAAATATCGACTGTTATGTAACAGGGTTTTGAACTTTCGATGTTATTCACTGATATATATTGTTTGATAGTAATTGATAAATTATAATAACAATCACATTGAATCATTAGGATCATAATTTTAAATATTGACTGTTGTGTAACAGGGTTTTAAACTTTCGATGTTATTCACCGATATATATTGTTTGATATTAATTGATAAGTTATAATAACAATCACATTAAATCATTAGGATCATGATTTTAAATATTGACTGTTATGTAACAGGCTTTTGAACTTTCGATGTTATTGTTTGATATTAATTGATTAATTATAATAACAATCACATTGAATCATTAGGATCATGATTTTAAATATCGACTGTTCTGTAACAGGGTTTTGAACTTACGATGTTATTCACTAATATATATTGTTTGATATTAATCAATTATAACAACAATCACATTGAATCACTAGGATCATGATTTTAAATATCGACTGTTATGTAACAGGGTTTTGAACTTTTGATTTTATTCACTGCTATATATTGTTTGATATTAATTGATATATGACTGTATCTTGATATCAATATTTAAAATGATGATTACAAATTTATGGCTCAATATGATTAAGTTATACTTTTGAACACATTGCGTCATAATTTGAAGTACATCACATCATAATTGAAGAATGTACACTAAAAATTTTTGCTTTACATTTGTTCAAGGGTACACTGTGGATTCATAGATTAAGTTTAAAACTTTGGCTTTTATGTTTGAGGGGGTTCAAAATATTGTACATGTGAGAAGAGACTTGAACTTGATAGATAGGTTTGTGAGTGAAAAAAGTAGGCAAAAGAAAATTGTACTCCAATTTGAGTATATGGTGGAGCTAAGTGTGAATAAAGTGGAACACTGACATATGTGCCAGTTGGCAATGGTAACTGAGCCATTAATTACATTTTAATTGTACTAATCTTCTGTTCAGTTTTATGCTTTTCAAAGTCCATGCTCTTCAACTTCTCAATTTTCAGATTCTCTCTATTTTTTAGGTGAAATAGAGATCTACATTTCATGATCAATAGTAGTAAAAAAAAATATTCACATAGTTAAATCCTTATTTTAAGTAAAAAAAGGAGAGATTTTGAACTTACAATGATGTGATAGCCGATGTTGGTTTTAGATTTTGATAATCTATTGCAACATCATAAAATGAAATGAAATCTCTATTTAATCTATAAAATGGAGAAGATCAAAATCTGATACCCATGAAAACATTTGGTGGAATTAGATTTACAACCACTGCAGTCCCAAATCACAGTTCCTTGTGACATTTTCAATGAGTTAAGACCCATGTCCTTTCACTTGAATAATTGTCTTTCCAAACAGTTCCCTAGAGAGAGAGAGAGAGAGAGAAGTCATGGAACTCTAGGTTAAAACTCCATCCTTTTTGGTGTAACTAACTATTTCTTTCCTTGGTTAACTGTTTTAGTCCAACTCAAAAATCATGAAGATTTGGTTAAATCCTTTGAGCTTGATTTCCTAATTCTTCTCTCCCCTTTTTGGAGAGATTGCTTATATTCAAAGGCTAAGGTTTTCTGGATAGCATTTTGGTGGTGTGGGTTTGAGTAACGAAAACAATCTTTTCGAAAATAGAGTAAGACCATGTATATATTGTACTCCATTAATAAAAAAAATTCTTTGCTGATAAAAAAAATAAATATATTGTACTCCGCAATTCTCATATTAGCGAAAATCTCATGCATTAAATTGTCTATATGACGTCATTACTTGTCCCTTCTTGTTCATGCAATGCATTCAAATTAAATCAACTAGCTCTTCCTTAATTATTAGGGTTGTGTTTGGCATTGCCCATTATTGCTATATTCCTATTAAGGAGGGGTTATTTGGTGGTATTAGAGTATTATTCCACACACATATGTCCATTTGTCTCCCAAGAAGAAACATAAAAGTGTTAGGACACATTGTTTCAACCAATACCAATCAAATTGGGGCACCAAATGTACTCGCTCCAGGAGCACAATATAATTTTCCCGCACTACGGAGAATGCCAAGACACAACCAATGAATAGAATTTACTAGAGCATCATACAAGCTTTCCTTGTATTTATTTATTTATTAATTGTAAGGTTTCCCTTTTGTTTATTTGAATTGTACCTTGATTGTTTTCTGTGTCAAAATGCAATTTATGTTTTTTTTGATCGGCAAAGAGAAACTTTATTGATGAACACAATCGGAATACATCAATAAAGAGGAGCTTGGAGCTAAACGAAGCTCCAACCTCCTCGTTGGTGAGAAACCAACGCAAAAACGAAAAACAAAATGAAAAACAAAATAGAGCTACACCCAGCCAAGAAACAGAACAACACCTAGTAGCACTTAAACTGCTTACATCACCAAAAGTGAGCCCAGCACAAAACGATCAGCAGACAACACCAAGAAGAACCATTACACAAAAACGATCAGCCTACATAGCTACACTAAGGCACACCTCTGTACTGCCTGAGCCGATTGCTGAGGAGACTTCAAGCGAGCAGCCTAATCTGGTATAGGTTTGAGACAAGATCATGGACTGAATAATCAACCTTAAAGGACCACTTCACCCACAGTGCAATATGCAATTTCATCCTTTCACATAATCCTGCAAAATCTGGAGCAACCCCTTTAAATAGACATTTGTTTCTTAACTTCCAAACTGACCACAACACTAGTGTTGGAACTACCTGCCAAGCTCTATCGACCCAAGACTTCGCATTACCCCCAGACTACCATTGGAGCAGACCCTCGACAGAACCAGGGATGACCCAATACTGATCCCACCAACTAGCCATGGTGGTGGGATCAGTATATTTAGGTCAAAATGCAGTTTATGTGTTTACATATTTTCAATTGAAACTATGTTTTAGGATGAGTTATGAGGAATACATATTCTCATGTTGTAGGCATACATGATTTTCATATATAGAATACCTAAACAAACTTTTAATTAATGGGTTCCAACATTAGGTTTTTGAATTGGAACTTTGAATATCTGAAGTTACAACATGTTTCCAACTTAATGTGGATCAAAATGATGCATGACCACATTTTTAAGACCTAAATATATGTTAGTTTTATGTTATAGGTATTTTTTTTAGAAAATCTATTTTAGAAGATTTCTCACAATATTCTAAACAACAAACTATGAAATCCATTATGGATGAATGAGATAAGTGAAAGTAGTAAAACATTAGAACAAATCTAGTGAATGAGGTATCATTATATTCGCAGGTGGTGTTTGGAACATCAATGATAGTTGGCCACTATGACTCTCCTAAGGGTTTAGTACTAAGGGAAAGGTCATGAGTTCAACTCTCCCTAAGGATGAATTAGGAGGCAAGCACTTAGTACATGATCATACTATCTTAATTAGTTTCTTCTCATTTTATCTTCAATAGTTGATATCTCTACCATATCCCTAATTTTTTCATATCTAATCTTATCTTGCCTAGTTTGGCACATTTCCACCTTAGTATCTTCATCTTGGCTACACTCATTTTGTAAACATATTATTATTTTTATTGCACAACATACTGTACTATAAAACATGTCAAGGCATCATAACTTTGTTTTGTTAATGATATTTTCTAATGAATAAGCAAAGAGTGAGTTTAATGAGGTTTTTTTTTTTTGTTTTAATTGTCAATGAGGATAAGGTATAAAGGTTTTTACATAAGTATACTCTAGGTGGGAAATGCATATTACTATGAATAAGGAAATAAATATGGTGAATATTCTTTCTTTCACTTTGATAGTGTAAAAATGGTCATTTATTTGTAATGCATCTTTCTTTAATTGTCTTTTCCATACCATTTGCATTTCACCATTGTATTAACATTATAATTTCCTTTGTCTACTTACATAGAGAAGATGACTTGGTTAATTATTTGTTTTGTGTATATAAGTTAGTTCTCAATATTTCTAGTGCATGCAAATGTGCCCATTCATAATACTGATCTATGTGGTGGTTCTATAGTTTGCAAACAACAATAATTAGGTTCATCTCATTTTTGCATCACAGTAATCTTTGTTGTCCATGGTTATTGGCTCTTAATGCAACATATTGGATTTATTATTGATTGTGATCTTACTTTATCTGGTACTAAAACATCTTATAGACCACTGCCAAGTTCCATATGCACCTAAATAGATGGATCGTAACTTCATGAAATGTCATAATTAGAGAAGATCTCGTCCTCAAGCATTTTTGCATCCTCCCCAAACCCAAGTCTAGATTGCCTCCTCCAACTCCATCTTCGTTATCATCATCATTGTGGTCGCCATCATGATTGTCACCACCATCACCATTTGAAAAACAACTACTTTCTCGGGCCTTTGTCTTCGCCTTCTTCTTCGTCTCCTTCTCTTTCTCTTTCATTGGCATATAGATGGGAAGGTACTTCTGAGTTGAGGCGTTCCCATTCTTCAAGTCACTAAATCTTTAGTACATTGTTTCTTTCAGACTAAGTCTTTCCTTCACTAAAAATCACAGGTAACATTTCTTCTTTTTACTATAAAGCTCGAAAATCTAATACCAAAAAAAACGTTGAGAACTAGAGAAGGAGATGAGTAGCAATCTAGCATCTAGGCGTCCATGGCAATCTGGTAACGAGTTTGAAGGGCAAGCAAGTAAGCATGGGAATGGAGGATGGCAACCCGTGGTTTGCAGGCATGGTGGTAGAGGAGCTAGAACTTTAAGGGGGAATACCATTTACTCTATGTTTGTGGACAACATACCTGTATCTATAGGGGCGAAAGAGTAGTCTAAAATCTTCTCAAATTTTGGAGTTGTGTTGGATGCGTATATCCCAAATAAGAGAAGAAGATCTACAGGATCCAGATTTGGCTTCATTAGGTATGATTGTTCGGTAGCGGTTGATGTGGCTCTACAAAAAGCTAATGGCCTTTGGTGTGATGACAAGGCGCTAAAGGTTAAAATGGTTGAGTTTAGAAAGGAGGAGGGTACCAAACAAAGCAAGCCACATCTAGTATAGCAGAGGTGGGATCAGGAAGGCAATCACACTGTATATGACCATTATCAGGGGAGAAAGTCACATGTTGATGTGGTCCAAGATAGGGTGCTTCAACCTAACTCAGTTTGCCCTATTAAGGTACAGAAAGCCAGTAATGGATGGCTGTATGAAAACGTAGTGGTCAGACTAAATTCAACTACCTCAGTCGAAGCTTTTAAGGAGGAATTACAAAGAAGAGGTCATGGAGACATCACTGTTTGAGTAGGCAGTGGCAGACAATTAGTTCTCTCCTTTCAATAAGTGGAAGCTATGAAGGAAAAGCTTTTGATCATGAAGGACTGGATCACAGATTGGTGTGAATCGGTTGAAGAATGGGAATATAGAATGGTCTTGGAACAAGTGAGGTAGGTGTGGCTAAACTGCTACGGTGTGCCAGTGATCTTGTGGAACAACAACACATTTTGCAGCATAGGTTGAGAGTGGAGAGAGGTTATGGAACTGGATGCAGACACAGTTAACCTGAATTCTTTCCATTATGGGAAGGTAAAGGTTGCAACGAGATCCATGGGAACCATTAATCACACAATTAACCTAGATTGTAAAGGTGTAATTTATCCAGTTAGGATTTGTGAGGAACAAATCATAGTCAATCAAATAGTGAAAGAACATTGTATCTGCCAATCTTTTATGAGGAATAATGAAGACAGTTACAGCTCAGAAGAAGAAGATGAGACTATTGAAGATCGAGGCAGCAAACAAGAGGAAGAAGAAGATGATGTGGCATTACAGATGGGTGATGAGGTGGTTAAAGGTTGTGACGGGGAAGCAGGGGATAGGGTGGATGCACAGGTTAATATGAATGACATGGAGGAGGATGCCAGCTTGAAGGAGGTTTCGGTGGTAGAGGAGACAGAAATGGAGTGCAGATCCTCTCCTTGCAAGAGTTTACGAGCGTGCTTCCTTGCAACGGCTGAGATCAGCCGTTGCACATCCAACGGCTGAGATTAAAAAAAATATATATATGAAATTTCAGATTCGAAAAATGAAATTTCAACCGAAGAAGAACCAGGAAGAGCAAATGAGGAATTGATGCCAAATGGGTCTGTCATAGAGTAAGATTCAGCTTTCTATGACTTTCTTCATTTTTCTTTCAACTCTTTGTTCCAAAGATTTTTCAACAATGAATATGAATCGAATTCGAACCAACTGTGTCTTTTCAACATTTGCATGTAGACTTCACAGAGCGAAAGAGAGAGAAAATAATAGTATAAGGAAGCTCTGTATGTATTGATTCGATTGCGTTAACCAAATATATAAAAATCTTTTCGCCATTGGAGGCACTTGAGAAGCATTTGGAGCGAGTCAGTGACTCGGAAGTCTCTGGCTCGGAGAAATTTGAGGAGAATCACATCTGATTTGTCGTCATCGGAGAGGAGAGAGATGGCCCACATGGAGTCTGAAACAATCGGCTCTATGTTTTGTAATTCGGTTGAGACAAACAGAGATCATCTTAGAGGATCTGCTAAATTGCAAAATCGAACTTGATTTTTCCATTTTATTCTAATTTTTTCAAATACCTTTTTATACTTGGATTTGTCTTCACAACAGCGTGAATGAATTAAAGGAATATTGCGAAATTGATAGCAGATTTAAAAAGTGAATTCAAAGGAAGCTTCGATTTTTTGGGTCTTGAGATTATGAATACGTCCTTAATTCTTCAATCTCTGTTCAATCCTGAAGAAGAAACAAACAATAATGCTTCTTCTTCTGCTGGTAGTACTTCTTTTTCACTATCCCCATCTGGGTTACTCTCTGAACCAAGAGGGACTCTATCTTCAACAACTCAAGCTCAATTTCGATGACCCAGATGCTGTTCTCTCAAACTGGAATGAGAGAGACGATAATCCCTGTAACTGGTATGGAGTTTTTTGTGATTCATCCACTTATTCAGTCACCTCCATTGACCTCTCTTCCACCAATATCGCCGGACCTTTCCCTTCTCTCCTCTGCCGCCTCCAAAACCTCACTTCCATATCTCTCTACAACAACTCAATCAACTTAGCTCTTCCAGAAAATCCCAGAGACTGTAAAAGCCTTCAAATATATATATTTTTTTAATTTCAGCCGTTGGATGTGCAACGGCTGATCTCAGCCGTTGCAAGGACGCACGCTCGTAAACTCTTGCAAGGAGAGGATCTGCACTCACAGAAATGATGGAGGGAGGGTCAGAGGTAGGCAGCGCACGTGAAACAGGCTCTGTAAAGGGGCGTCAGAGAAGGGTGGCGCAAGCAAAGAGGGTAGCTGTAGAGTTGATGATGAGGTGGTCACATCTGGGTTTATCAAAAGCACGAGTGGGTCTGTAGGGAAGCAACAAGGAATTAATCTGGGGGTGGTGGATTTAAATAGGGCCTATGTTGACACAAGTTGGGATGGGTTGGCCCAAGGGGCTGAAATACCAGATACTTGGGCTGATAATAGCACTAAATCTGGTTTTGAATTTGTCCATGGAGTGGGGCAGCCCAGCTCAGAGAATAGAAGGGTACCCAGCTCTTCATCAGTTCCTAAATCTGCTTCTGGTGTGGAGTAGCCCAGCTCAGTGAATAAAATGTTAACCATCAGGATTTCATTTTTGATCTCAAAGGCATCCCGTATTGTTTGGGAGGAAAAAGGCTACAAAGTCTTGGTGGGTGATAATAGGAAGAGCCAAAGACCTGATTTGTTGGCGTGCTATGCTCAGTAGTGGAGGAGTTCCTCTGGTTTTGGTGTTTGTATAATCAGGGAGAGGCTATCTGGTTTGTGCCTGCCATGCTAATTTGTGGAATGGTGAATTGATATGGTGACTGCTAGGCTGTGCTAATGATATAGAGGAGATATCTGTTGAACTGCTATGGTGACTGCCATGCTAAGCTATGTTTTGTGCCTGCTATGCTAAGCTGATATTTTATGCTTGCTATGCTTAGTTGTGCTAATATTTGTAGATATTTATTTTCTGGTTGGTGGCTTACCAACTTTGGGGGTGCTAGCAAATGATAGGATGGGCTCTTTGGTGCTAACATAGTTGGGATAATTTAGCTCATCGTGATACTTTTGCACTTGCCTCTTTTTATTGTTGTTTTGTTTGTACCTTGTGCTTTGGTTCTCATTAATAAAGTTTTTTTTTTTTTGCCAATCAAAAAAATAAAATAAAAATAAAAATTGGAGAACATAGTGATATAAATTTGTTCAAATTTTTGGACAAGTATATTGCAAATGATCGGGAATCTTCTACGGTGAATTTATCTTGGGCATATTTTGAAAAGATTGTGAATTAAGGAGGGTATTAGAAAAAGGTATATAGATGCATAGGAATATGAAATGCTCATCTAGAAGTGTGAGATACATTTAGTTAAATATTTTATGTAGTCCTAGATAATGACATTCTATGATGATTATTGCAAGTGAAAGAAAGAGGCTTAGGAGTCATGCTAAGAAAAAGGCACAATTCAAAATAAAATAAAATAAAAAGTTCTCCCACACCTCTAGCCATGAGATTTCTATTTATACAAAGCTTGCTTTACAAATAAGGATTAGGAGTCATGCTAAGGATCTACATTATTATGTATATTGGGGATATACATTAGCAAGTGTAACAAGATGTTGTTAGTGATAAACACAAGTTGACATATGCTTCAATAAGCCCCCTTAAGTTAAAGGAAACCAGAGAGTTAGCTTAAGCTTGCTATGGAGAAAAATGAAGCGTGTGGAGGTGAGACCCCTTATTTTATAGGCGTAATATGTTGACCGTGACATGGGTCAACATGAACAGTTGAAACTATATAAATAACTGTTACTGTATAACGTATGGCCAAGAATAATAACAGATCACAAACGACGGCATTACACCAAATCGTGGGCCATACGTATGTTAACTGTTCCACCTTTCCGCCTGCGCTTCCCTTTAAATTTAAATTTTCCGCTTGCGCTTGCCTTTTTCAACTTTCAATCCTGGCCGCAGATCTGGGCGCGGAGCGGAGACACTAGTAGACAACACGCCTCAAAATGCGGAAGGGAGCACCAATCGGGGGACGACACATGGCGCGGGGGGAGCGTCCCAGGTAATATTAGTGGGACGCTCCTGGGCACCTATATAACTCACTCCCTAACTCTCTTCCACCAGTATAGTTTTTGGGAGAGTGACTTGCATCATCCGAGAGAGTTAGTGACGTCATAGGGAGTGAGTTATGGCATCAATGCGACGTCGTTTTAGAGACGTCGTTTTAAATTAATTTTTCTCCCAACTCTATAAAATGGGATATCTAAGATCATGCATTAGCCATTGATGCCCCATACCAAAATTGTGTATCTGACAATTCTAGCAGACCGCTGCGCTATCATAATGTCTGAAGAAATACAGCAAGCCGATCTTACAGATGACCTCTACGTAAATGAAGAGGGAGATTTGGAAACCCAAATCATAGACGCAACATCAAACTTACCAGTATCCAATATACCAAGAACAAATCCAAAGATAGGCGATACGGTGTGGCAAAAACTGACGTTCAATTCTATGATAATTGACAAATGCAAGCTAAGCTACAGGCCACAGTGTCCATTTAATTCTAGTGGTCGCGTCGAAGTGGAAATACGAGACACACGGTTACGAGCCGATGATCAATTACAAGCCCGCTTTACGTTTCCAGTTACATGCCCAGTAGACATCACATACTTTGGAAACGCATATGCTGCCACAGATAAGAAAGGATGCCCATGGACAGCGTCGTACAGATTGCTACAAACAAACATTAACGATGATGTGAAATATTGCAAAATGAAAGCCACACTGGCTTTCCAAACATCATCGTTCCCAGATGAAATTACTTATCGGCCGCCATTAATAACAGTTTTGTCCAAGGTATTCAACAACAGCCACGTGGATATTTGGCACGTGGACCGGAAAGTGGAGAAGGCAAGACTAACACGCTCCAATTCCGAATCACATTTTCGGTCCACAAGAACATTGTCAGCACCGATGGGCCAATATGGTTCATCGGCCCAAAGAATAATGGCAGCACGAATGTCGGCAAGTTCAATTCGGGATGGGCCTGGACCATTCAATCGGCGCGACATAATTTTATCGACCCACGGCCCATCAATAATCAACACTGGGCCAAATAATCAGCCTAGCGGCCCAGTTGACATAGGCCCATCAGTAAGCGAGGCCAGATCCAATAACTCAAAATCATCAAGACTCACTACAGACGACGCGGCTAAATTAATAGGAGAAGCTATAAAAGCCGCACTGAAAGGATCCACATCAGCCCAGAAAGGAAATGTACAACGAAGATAATTGTAAAATAATTTGTAACCAATAATTGTGCTAATAAGAAATTATTTTACTAGTAATAATATTTCAATCTACAATTCAAATGCGCGCTTACAATTGATTTCGTGCGACATTCCCACACAAAATAACAGATAATTGCGTTTTTTACAATATTGTTGTAAGCGCCGTTCAATTGCCCTAAACTATCTCGGAATTCGGATACAACATTCTTTCCGATGTTGATAAATGTGTTAACGCCTTAACGGCTAACAGCTGGATATTCATTGATTCTTGGCATTACAACAGGACACGCCGAATACAACAAAACGGTCTATTTCGTGCCCTTACCATACATCCGTAATTGGGTCACCACTGGACCACAGAAATACATCTTCAAACTTAGGCGTATACGCAGCATTAGGAAACCGGTCCAACACAACGACAAATTCACATTGGCCATTGTCAAATACTCCAGATGGATCAATGTTCACAACTTGTTCTACAGTTTGGGTAGGGGCATCACGCATGTCGCTTTCGAGACCAGCGTGACGAAAGAACCGGAGAGACCACCAGTTTGACGTAACACTACGCCTTGTATATAGAACTATAACAGCTTCAATTTTCGAGATAGTCGTTCATCCCTTTCAGTACCAACCTCTGGCAAATCGAAATGAAAAAAATGAGGCTCATTATACGGGACAAAATCGTCAATCCTCCAGATGGAATCACACAACGATTTAGACACAAATCGTTTTTTTCTGTAATAACTTTGTTTCCGTAGTTTAAAATATCTTTGACCGGAAACACCAGATCTGCTCGAGGTTGTCCAACGGCGACTAAAATTTAGTTTAGTTTTGGCTGTGTATGGACGCCGTTGCGAAAAATAGAAAGTAGTCGCCATAATCGATGATGGAACCCCACCATTAAATGCATCACATTGGCCATTGTCAAATACTCCAGATGGATCAATGTTCACAGCTTGTTCTACAGTCTGGGTAGGGGCATCACGCATGTCGCCATAATCGATGATGGAACCCCACCATTAAATGCCTCATCATACGCATGTCGAATAACGAACAGCCGCATTGGAAGTGGAATATCTTCCTGCGTTGGGCCTTCGTCTTGGCATTACGATGCCTCTTCTTGATTGGTTCTGGCGAACAGGGGCTCGTCGACTGTATAGAATTCTGCGTTTCTGATCGTCCACGCTTTGAGCCCGGCGTGTTCATGTTTTTCCAAAAACTCTCTGTAACTAGAACCCTCCCCAGGATTGCATAATATAATACTTGGAATCCCGCCCTTTATTTTCTTTAGTGGGCATATTTACAATTTGAAAAAAATTCCGTTGGCGCCAATAAACTCCCGCCAATGTTTCAAAAATTGTGGGGCCACATCATCGATTATGTTGTAGAAAGCGTCATCCTTGTGGTCCCTCAGATCGATGTGGCCAGAATAATAATTATGGAGCCCCAAAGACCGGGCCCAACATGTTTTTCCAATTCTAGATGGGCCTTCAATTATAATGCTCTTGGGCCTATGCGGTCTTTGGGCCTCGTCCTTTATGTTGTCATCAACCCATTGCTGTATATCTGCTGGGATGGCCCATACTGTGTCTGTAAATGGATGAACATACGGCAATGGCGGATTAAATGAAATCCGATCATAATTGGATGACAACTTGTCATAATTGAGCCAGAAACATTTGGGATCGCCATTTCTTACCAGTGCCAGTGCTTCGTCCTTGGTGGTGGCAGCAAGTGTGTCGCGATATATATTTTCTTTGTTATTTTGGTTAGCGCAGCGGCCCCCCTCACGGAATTCACCCCATTCCGTGTAATCTCCGTGTTTGGAGATATATTCCAACACATTTTGATGGTTGAAAGCCCTTTGAACATTGGGATGGAAATGGCGATTAGTTCGATCGTGAGTCACGTCGAAGAACCGTTCATTCTGTGTCTGAAAACGGTATGGAAATTGGACAAGGGCATGGAGATGTGGTTGCCCGTCCTCATGTAATTCATGTGCAACCCTTACATAACTTGGTGGCCTGGCTGTGAACAACTCCCTAATTTTCTCTAATAATCTCTCTTTAGGTATGGAACATTGGGCATATGTGAGGAAAATGTTCTTATTTTGGACTCGAAAATGGCGTCGTACTGATGCCATAACTCACTCTCTATGACGTCACTAACTCTCTCGGATGACGCAAGTCACTCTCCCAAAAACTATACTGCTGGAAGAGAGTTAGGGAGTGAGTTATATACGTGCCCAGGAGTGTCCCACTAATATTACCTGGGACGCTCCCCCCCGCGCCACGTGTCGTCCCCCGATTGGTGCTCCCTTCCGCATTTTGAGGCGTGTTGTCTGCTAGTGTCTCCACTCCGCGCCCAGATCTGCGGCCAGGATTAAAAGTTGAAAAAGGCAAACGCAAGCGGGAAATTTAAATTAAACAGTGGCAAGCGCAAGCGGGAAATTATATAAGCCAAAATAATTGGAGGTTTTTCATTATTTTGCAATGGAGCCGTCCGATCTAGGTCAATTTAGGCGGTTGATTTTAAAATACGAGTCGGATCTTTTACTGCTGCAGTGGTCCTTGTTGCTAGCACCCCCAAAGTTGGTAAGCCACCAACCAGAAAATAGAAAAAAAAAAAAAAAAACACAAGCAACAAAAACAAATATCTACAAATATTAGCACAACTAAGCATAGCAAGCATAAAATATCAGCTTAGCATAGCAGGCACAAAACATAGCTTAGCATGGCAGTCACCATAGCAGTTCAACAGATATCTCCTCTATATCATTAGCACAGCCTAGCAGTCACCATATCAATTCACCATTCCACAAATTAGCATGGCAGGCACAAACCAAATAGCCTCCCCCTGATTATACAAACACCAAAACCAGAGGAGATATCATCGAAGTGCCCTCCCAGTTGATGAGCAATCGGGTTAGTTATTTTGTCCATTCTTATAGTTGTGGATCTTATTTATTGCACGTGCTCTTCAACTTTGTTCCCAAAATTCCAAGAAAAATATTAGAGTTTGGTTGTGTGGTCAGATTTTAGCACACAAAATATATAAATTCACATTATTTTATTTTATTATTGGATCTCAAGTTATTTTATTTAAAGTTGCAACATATTTTATGTGTCTAAAATGATAAATACAATGTCCATTCCCTAAATATCTTTGAGTGTGTTCCATTCTAAAAAATTAAATATACATATTTGGTGAAAAGCCTCTCAAAATAGTTTTATCATTGAAGAAGGATACTTCAATAATTTTTTATGAAAAAGTCCTTCACTTTCTAAATTTCGATGTGTAAAGTCCGCATTCCACAATTATAATTTTTTGGGACTGATTTGTCATTGCATCCTATCTCATGAACAATTATATATTGGTTGTCATCAGTGAGTTGGACGAGGAACAGTCCCAATCGACCTCACTCTAGGAAATGTACTTCTCACAATGAATTGTCGATCATTGCTAATTGCCTCATTTCTTGTAAGAGTTTATTCCCTCGTTGATCTTCGTCATTCAACCCATTTGATGATGAGCATGACATGATCTCTCTGCTTTCTCCTACATTTGATCAATTTGGATTCAATTTCAAATTTCATTCATTTGCGTGTTTCAGTTTTTCTATTTTATTCAAAGTTGTGATGAAAAAGAGAACAAAGGTTTCAAAAATGAGGAGTAATGGTGCTATTTATTTATGAAATCTAAAACAAATGAAATCATAATAGTCCATGTATTGGTTATAGTGCTCTAAGTGGAGTTGTCTGAAATCATATTTAATTCAAATGAAAACACCAATTCTTCTTTCAAAGAATACTTCTCACTAGCTCTCCATGTGTCCATTCGACTAGTGTAGTACAAAATTTGCAGGATTCTATATAAACCTTTTTTTGATCAGCAAAAGAAGAGGCCCTTTATTAATGATATAAAAATAACATCAATATAGGGAAGGAAAGGAAAGAAACTACATCATAGTGATCTCGACTCATAGCACAAGGGAGAAACCAATCATCTGCAAACCCACCCCCTCTCCCCCAAAATATATATTTATATATATAGAAATTTGGTTTCAACAAATCTTCGAAGGATAGGCCAAAAATCCGAGGTTCATTGGAAGCGATGCTTAGCCCACATGACTCAATATCATTGGAGATGGAATTCTTTGAAGCAAAAATATGCGAAGCAATTAAGAATTGTGATGGGAATGAATCTTTGGGACCAGATGGATTCAACCTTTTTTTCTTCCTCAATAAGTATTGGAACATAATTAAAGGTGACCTAATGCAGTTCATGAAAGATTTTCACAATAATGGGAAGCTAGTCTGTGCTCTTTTCTTTTGATCGACGAAAAAAGAACTTTATTGAATAAGAATTAAGGAAAATCCTTACATCTTACATCAATAAAGACAAAAGCCTATGAGGTGCTATAAGCATCAAAGTGTTATCCCCCTCATCGCAATTAGGTTGGCACAAAAAGATAGTGGTATTCTCTCTCTTCTTTTTTTCATAACTAGAGATTGGATACTTGTGTAAGAAAGACAATGTATCTCATATCCTTGTCTTCTCTTAAAGCAACGAATTGTTCCTCGCTTGTCTACTAAGTCGGAGTATAAAGCTTTTGCCGACATTGCAACTAAGTTGTCTTGGATTCAATCTTTTTTTATTTGAGCTTAGCATCTTTCTTCCTAAAGCTCCTATTATGTAGTGTGACAATGTTGGGGCCACTAACCTCTTAGCGAATCTGATATTTCATGCATGCACTAAACATGCCAAAATTGACTTTCTTTTTGTCTACGATAAGATGGTGCATAAGGATTTAACAGTCAACTACATGTCATCTAATGATAAAATTATTGATATCATGACAAGGGGTCTCACCTCCACACGCTTCATTTTTCTCCATAGCAAGCTTAAGCTAACTCTCTGGTTTCCTTTAACTTAAGGGGGCTTATTGAAGCATATGTCAACTTGTGTTTATCACTAACAACATCTTGTTACACTTGCTAATGTATTGATGTTATTTTTATATCATTAATAAAGGGCCTCTTCTTTTGCTGATCAAAAAAAGGTTTATATAGAATCCTGCAAATTTTGTACTACACTAGTCGAATGGACACATGGAGAGCTAGTGAGAAGTATTCTTTGAAAGAAGAATTGGTGTTTTCATTTGAATTAAATATGATTTCAAACAACTCTACTTAGAGCACTATAACCAATACATGGACTATTATGATTTCATTTGTTTTAGATTTCATAAATAAATAGCACCATTACTCCTCATTTTTGAAACCTTTGTTCTCTTTTTCATCACAACTTTGAATAAAATAGAAAAACTGAAACACGCAAATGAATGAAATTTGAAATTGAATCCAAATTGATCAAATGTAGGAGAAAGCAGAGAGATCATGTCATGTTCATCATCAAATGGGTTGAATGACGAAGATCAACGAGGGAATAAACTCTTACAAGAAATGAGGCAATTAGCAATGATCGACAATTCATTGTGAGAAGTACATTTCCTAGAGTGAGGTCGATTGGGACTGTTCCTCGTCCAACTCACTGATGACAACCAATATATAATTGTTCATGAGATAGGATGCAATGACAAATCAGTCCCAAAAAATTATAATTGTGGAATGCGGACTTTACACATCGAAATTTAGAAAGTGAAGGACTTTTTCATAAAAAATTATTGAAGTATCCTTCTTCAATGATAAAACTATTTTGAGAGGCTTTTCACCAAATATGTATATTTAATTTTTTAGAATGGAACACACTCAAAGATATTTAGGGAATGGACATTGTATTTATCATTTTAGACACATAAAATATGTTGCAACTTTAAATAAAATAACTTGAGATCCAATAATAAAATAAAATAATGTGAATTTATATATTTTGTGTGCTAAAATCTGACCACACAACCAAACTCTAATATTTTTCTTGGAATTTTGGGAACAAAGTTGAAGAGCACGTGCAATAAATAAGATCCACAACTATAAGAATGGACAAAATAACTAACCCGATTGCTCATCAACTGGGAGGGCACTTCGATGATAAAGTTAATAAACAAATTTCTCAAAGATAATTCGACAAAGAAACAATAAACTTAAGAAATAAATCACACATAAAGTCACACATCTCTCTAACCCATGGGGGTACCTATGTTTATATAGAGTGCCCCGCCTCCTCATAGTGATCATATTCTACTCAAAACTCTTACTCCTTTTAGGAATAACAAATCACCTAGGACTCATCTCTCCTAATTAGGTTTGAATTTACCTCTCACAAAAGCCCTAACTTGCCCAATCTAGGAGTCAATCTTCATTTAGGACTCATGTCATCCTTTGTGTATCTCGGATCTGGCATGAATCGTTTCCACACCCTTTATGTATCTTGGATCTAGTATGAATCGTTTCCACACCTCGGCCGACAACACTCTGCCATGTGGCACCTCGGCTAATGGCTAAGCTATGTGGACAACACGAAAATTATGTCCCCACATTTATTATTCTGTTCGATTTATTTGTCAATGAAGTTTCTAAAATAGATATTAGATTGTTTATACTTTTTCTCTAATACGTAGATTATGAAAAATGGTTTCTTAACATTTTGATATAATAAATATATTTTTGTATATGTATCAAAATATATTTTATTTGTGATTGTGTCTCTGTTGTGTGTATTTTAATTTAAAATTTTTTTTGTGTTAGTGTATCGATATATGTGCTTCTAATTAGTCTCTCATTTCTATTATCTTGTGCTTTCTTTTCCCTTTTCCTTTTGAAGAAAGATAAGAGTTGAGAAACAATAATAATAAAATTTATGAACTTGACTAGATTCTTTTGTTGTTTTCAAGTTTGGCAAATATTAACAAGTGACTTGTGGACATTGTTTATGTTGGGATTCGTGTAAAATGTGTTTTGAATATAGTAAAAAGTGCTATGAATTCTTTTCTTTCATTTTTTTTCTTTTCTTTTTTGTCGTCTTTTTCTTGTGCTCTTGGAACAGATGTTAGCAAGAACCTTCAAGTTTTGAGTTACTCTAAACACAAACACAATTTTCAAGTCTCATAATTTCTCTATTGATTTAGAGGTCATTCTCTATTGAAAATGGTTAAAATTTTAAATAATATCATTTTTGTGTATGGAAACACATGGCATTAAACTGCTAAATGGTTGTAAATAAAAAAAAAGTAGAAACAGGTAAATAATAAATGCAAACATTTTAATGAGTATATTAAAATTAAAATTTTACTAAATATCAATACAAGTTAATATGACATTAAATGCACATTAACAAATTCTCCAAGGGCACTGTTTAAAATTATCATAGATTTAAAAGACTTGATGTTTATAAGATGTTAGACTATATATAACAACTCTAGCTTAACCGCAACTTCTTGTTTTCTCTAAAAAGCACATAATAATACCATAATGTAATTGGTCCAAATTATAACCATAGATCACTAATACAACCCATTCGTACAAATCTTAAGATTTCTCGAATAAAAAGTTTAAAGAGAAAATTTCATTTTTATCCCTATGCTTTGCCTTGATTTTCAATTACACCCCTAGATTTCGAATAATTTCAAGTTTACCCCCAAAGTTTTTGAAATCGTATCAATTTTGTCCCTGCTGTCACATTTGAAATGGAAAAAATTAAAAAAAATTACATTTGGGCCCCAAATTTCAAAAGAAAGATGCAAATCCACCACTCTTACCCAAACTCTCTCTCTCTCTCTCTCTTTCTCTCTCTCTCTCTATAACTCTCTGAAAATGTGAAGCTGAACTAGTAGAGAGAGAGAGAGACGCACTCACATCACACACTCTCTAGAACTCTCTGAAAATGTGGCGACCTTCAACGCCATTAACGTTGCTCCAATTCCTCGTCCTTTGCTCATTCTCTTTATCATCATCTTCAATACAACAACGTCATCGTCTTCGTCTTCGTCATCCTCACATCTCGCTCTCTCTCCAAAACCTCATTTCTCTCTTCTCCACAACCACCGCACCACTACCACCACCACTCCGCCACCTACTTTTTCTTTTTACTCTTCTTTCTCTCCTTTTCTTGACCTTTATCATCCACCTTTGACACCGATCCAAAAAACCCAAAAATAGAGAGTGTTCAATCTCTCTTCTCCGAGTTTCTGTCTCGTTCTTAGAGTGTGTCTGCTATGGAAGTCTCTAAAGCTATCTTCTTGCTTAGATGTTATCCAAGACCTTCAGTGCCAGACTTCAAGGCTGCGGCAGCGGTGGACATTGCCAGAGAAGCGGAGTAGGCGGCCACTGTCTCCGACAATCCTTTCTCGTTTGCTTCTTCTAAGACTACTCATTTCATGACCCGAACCCACCCCCGTGGATTAAGGACATAACCAGCCAGTAATCATGAGATTACCTACGACCTCAAACCAAACCAAACGTATTTTAACAGAGTTTATGGGGGCCAAACGGAAGCAATTTGAAACTTTGTCCATAGAGCTGTGCTTATATGCACATCATTACATACAGATGTTAATAACTCACATCAGAAAATGCAATAACATAAAATTCTGTACAAACAGGATCACTCAAATCTAAGGGTTGGTTTGAGATGTTCTAAAAAAGTACACTTTTTGACTTATTGGCTTATATGGGTTGGGTTTGGGTTGGGTTTGATGTGATGTGTTAGAGAGATGATGTGATTTAAATAAGATGATATGACTTAAATAGGATAGTGACTTTTTGACTTTTTGTATTATTTAGTGTACCCCAAACCAAGCCTAAGTCAGCCAAACAAAACTACATACAAACACATTCAAAGACTTCGCCAACCTGACAAAATATAAATACATAACAAGAGGGCGAAGACGTGTCTCGTGCATGAGACGTAAGGGCTGACTCCTCAAAACCTTAGTTGTTCTAAACTGACTTCCCTGAGGTTGGGTCTGGACCTCTCTTGGCTTACCTACAAACACATGAATGAGCGTGAGCAAAAGCCCAGTGAATAATATCAAATAAAGAATATACATTGGAACAATATACATCAAACGGCCTTGGGCCCAATTTGCATTTCTAACTAATACATACATACACAGACATGTAAGTTAAGTAACTGAGGTTCCAAACATATCATACGGCCTCGGGCCCAATTCATTCATGTCCATCGGCCTTTGGCCCAATCGTCTATGTTAATTGGCCTTCGGCCCACATTTATATGAAACGGCCTCCGGCCCACATTTTATCAATCGGCGTTCGGCCCATATTTTATCAAACGGCCTCCGGCCCACATTTTATCAATCGGCCTTCGGCCCATATTTTATCAAACGGCCTTCGGCCCACATTTTATCAATCGGCCTTCGGCCCATATACGCTTTCGTGTCAAACGGCCTTCGGCCTATATACACTTTCGTGTCAAACTGGTCTTTCGACCTTTCAAACTTTCATTTCAAACTGGCATTTAAGCCTTTCAAACTTTTCTTTCAAACTGGCTCATAGGCCTTTCATATCAAACTGGCTCATTGGCCTTTCATATCAAACTGTGTCCACCATTCAAATTAATGAACTTTACAAAACTTACATAGAAGTAGCAATTGGACAATGACATATGTCAAATATTACTCACAGTGATCGGCTTGTGGATTTGCCCTGGAGTTTGACCCTACATATCACATAACACATATGGGTCACAATTAATTCAATCCGTTCTTTAGTTCACATATTCCTCTTTAGGCTTCATTCTTATCTCTTTAATTCAATTACAATGCTCAATGCATGTCTAAGAGTACTTGTAAGTGGAAGAGAACGGAAAACGAAACACAGAATGAGCATACAAAATTTCAGAAAATAGGGTCCCCGCTTGAGCGTGGAATTCCCTGCTCGAGCGGACCCAATAGGCCTGTAAAAGTACTGGTTGCATCAAAATCCCGCTCGAGCGGGAACTAGGCCGCTCGAGCGGAAGGCCTGTCTACAAAGCTCCCCCGCTCGAGCGTGAAATACCCTACTCGAGTGGGCATCCAACTCTGCAAAAATGCTGGGAGCACGAAATTCACGCTCGAGCGGCAGTGTCCCCGCTCGAGCGGACATCAAATTTCTGGGTTTTCCCAGGTTGTGTTCTTGAGCTTCAATTCAACTTTCAACCAACATTTCATGCATGCTATGGCTCAAACATCATATATACATGTACTAACATGGTACCAACACCAAATTACGAGACATTGGAGCTCAATTTCACAAATTAATCACATGCATGCCCCAAATTAACTCAAACTCATGCATTCAAGGTTCCCATTTTAAATAATCAACATACATGCCCATTTTGACTTTCATTTCCTCTTCAAATGATGCAATTAGTGCTCATTCCCATGAAACTCAACAAAAACATGCTTGCATGTAGGATTAAACTTTCAATCTTTCATAATTTACAATTTACATGCTAGATTTTGTGATTCCATAGGTATTCTTTACATGCATGCACATATCAAGCCTCAATTTCAACAAAACCAACTCAAATCATGCTCTTGATCACAAACAAACCTCGAACATACAAGATTACTCATTAAACTCATGAATTCAAAAATCAAGGCTTACCTAGAGGCTCAATTCTTCAAATTTATGGTCGAATCTAGAGTTAAATCTTCAAATTCCCAAGCTTGAGCCAAAAGTTACACAATTCTCTCCCTTTCTCTCTCTAAGGCCGACCCTCTCCCTATTTTGAGTCCCAAAATCAGCCAAATGAAGTAAGGAAGAGAGAATAGAGGGTGTAATGCCCAAATACAACAAACCCCACTAATTCAAATATAATAGTAATAAAGTAATTGGACATTAATTTCTCAATTAAATCAACTTAATCTGGTTCGAATCAATTTTTCAATTAAATTTCACCGTAGGCTCTAAAAATTACGCTAATCACAATAGCGCAATCAATTTCGGGTTTTGTGGCCGATAAGGCCTTCAATTTAATTTCCAAAGCAGATAATCAAACAGATATTTCTACGGTGAACAGATAGAACTTCAAAATCACATATTTTCACATAATGGCTCACAAAATCATATCAAAACACATAATCACATTCATATTAAGGACCAATTAGCATAGTACAGAACAAGGGTATCACAACTCAATACATAATGGAACGCATAATGTCACAGTTTGTGAGTATATTAACAGAATCATGAAAGCCATGTATATATATAGGCAAATTGTGAGTGTTTTGTTTGTTGGGTCTGTGCCAAACTGTCTCTCTTTCTAAAATGGTTCCTATATTATGGGCAATCAGATGTTAATTTGGTGATTTCATTACATATTTCATTGTATTTGCTTGTGGGTTCTTCAAATCTTCTCAAAATTTTGAAGTTTAAAAATAGGTAGTTGCACTATCCTATTTCTTTGATTTTGTGTTTTTGGGGTTGAAGTTCATGGGAAAGCCAAGTGTTTCATAAACACACTAGTAATCTTGGCAATTTCTCTCTCTTCAAAATCCAATTGCTGCTCTGTTTTCTCAATAATTTATTCACTTCTAAGTAATCCACAAGCCTCAATGAAGTCTATGTGTATTTACAGTGCATATATATAATAACATAAAATGATCGGTGGTGTATAGCAAGATGTATAATTGAGTGAGTGAATTTGGCATTCAGTGAGTGAATTTGGGTTTGAGAGAAGTTGGGTTGGAAAATTAGAGGAAGAGTAAAGAGGGTGAATTTGGGTAGGAGATGGTGTGTTTGCATCTTTCTTTTGAAATTTGGGGCTAAAATGTAATTCTTTTAACTTTTTCCATTTCAAATGTGACGGCAGGGGCAAAATTGATACGATTTTAAAAACATTGGGGGTAAAATTGAAAATCGAGGCAAAGTATATGAGTAAAAATGAAATTCTCTCAAGTTTAAATGTATAGAAAGATTTCACTGAATGTGACACCAGGGAGAGATAAACGGTATGTGAGTCTCACCATTTGTCTCTCATATGTGAAATCTTTCTATACCCTTTGTGTCTTCTTTGTGTCCCATTATGTGAAATCTTTGTGTGCCTAGTACAAATGTTTTTAAAACTGGCCAGTAGGATACTAATATCCTTTTTTCCCAAAATAAAAAAGTTGAAAGCTAAACATCCCTAATATGCAAATGTCTTGTTCTGAAATTAATTTTCATTTTTTCCCATCATTATTAATGAGATGTTGTTAGTAATGCACTGTATTGATGATGCATCCATTTTATGACTATTTACTTTTTTTTTTTGAACGGCTAAACAAAATCTTTATTGATGAAACATACAATGATTGAGATATTACATCAATAAAGAGGAGTTTGGAGCTAAGAGGAAGCTCCAAGCGCCAGTTGGTGAGGCACCAACAAAGAAAAGCAGAAGAAAAGATAAAGACAAACTGGTGAGGCACCAACTATTTACTTTGATATTAAGCTATAATTCATCTCCTTGGCACTCAATAACACAATTTTCATCTTCCTTGTTATAATTATGAATATGGCTTCTCTCCAGTCCTTCATCAGACTGAAGAGGTACTATTGGGCCTAGTGGGCCCACCTTTAGGTCTCGTTTCGATAATTTGAACTGTTCACATCTTAAGATTCATTGAGTACATCATCCTTGTAAAAAATTAAGTTGATCGGATAATGGCAATCATGTGTTCAGATTAGTTTTGTATGAAAAAATGGATGGTGAGAAAATAAACGATTCATACAAAACTGATTCGAACACGTGGTTTTTATTATCCGATTCACTTGATTTTACGCAGGGATGATATACTCGATGAATCCTAAAATGTGAGCAATTTGGATAATTGAAATGGGGCCCAAAAATGGGCACACTAGGCCCAACAATACCTCTCTAGTCTAATAAAGGACTAGAGAGAAGCCAGATTCTATAATTATCCATGGCTTTTGTTAACATGTGCCTTAAGGACATATGTTAAGAAAACATTAAATGAGTATATTTATATCAACTTGTGTAGAAAAATAACACAACTTTAAAAGTTGTCTTAATTATTTTTTTCTTATATTTATAATGAGATCAAAATACCCTTTTTGCTTTGCACCCTTCTCCTCCTTTATTTTTTATTGAGTTTTTTTTAAAATTTTTTTTAATGTTTTTCTTTAAAAAAATTAAAATTTAGTTTGATGATTTTTTTTTTTTAAAATCAAACACTTATTTTCATATGATTTTTTCTTAACATAAATAATATTTAAAAATTCAAATATATATTTATATTTAGTTTTGTCAAACTAATTTATAATTTTTTAAAATAAATTTTAAATACAAATTCTAAAAATTCAATCAAATAAAATATTTTGCAACTAAAGTTTTCCAATAGTACCTTCATAAATGTTGGTCGGGTTCTCACCATATTAAAACCATTTAAAAAAATATATATATAGGATAGTCTTTATTTTCTTAATCACACTATGTAGTAGTAGTAGTTAAAGAATTTGTCTTACAAAATCAAGGATACTTATGTCCATACAAGAATAAAAAATTTAACTCTTCCTTTACATTCCCCGTACTAGTGGATGAAGTTGAAATTCATTTATTGCTTAACAAGATCCATTATTCACTTGAAGGGTTTTGTTATGCATTAAATCCACTCAACAACCTCTACTACCATAGAAAACATAAAACATTATAAATACATTTTGCTTGTAGATCACACTACCTTTTTTTTCAATTTCATATATTTTGACGTTCTATATTTTTCAAAATAGAGTTTTTTTTAAAATATTTTTTCTTTTGGCGACCAAATTTTTTGGTCGTGGAATGTGATAATTAGCGACTAATATGTTTGGTCGTGGAATGTGACAATTGGCGACAAACATGTTTGGTTAGGAAAATATTACTTTTTGCGATCAAAGTGTTTTAGCTACTAAATAGATTAGTCGCAGTAATGATATATTTAGCGACCAAAAATTTAGTCGACAAATCCAACTTTTTCGCGACTAACAAAAGTTTTAGTCGCTAATTACTTTTGCCGACCCTCAATTGGCGACCAAAGTGATGATCAAAAAAATTAGTCGCGGATAACTTATGTGGAAAATGGACTTTTGCCAACTAAATGTTTAGTCGGCAAAAGTGCGATTTCCTATAGTGAATGTCCTTTATTTTTAAGTAACATTTCGTAGTTTTTTTTTTTAATAAATATTATTGATTTTCAATCATAAATAAATTATATGGTAAAAAAATGAATTTAAAAATTATAACAAATATAAAAAGAAATTTATAAGATCAATCAACAAAGGAATATGAATTTATTTAAAAATAGATGTTACAACATTGTCATTCAATATCACCATTGTATATTAAGGTTCTAAGGATTCAAAATAAAGAATATTTATAAAAAAACAAATCTACAAAATGTCATTTAAAAATAAAAGAAATTTACCTTTATGATAAAAAAATATTAAAAAAAAAAACTCTATTTTGAAAAGTATATAATGTTAAAATATATAAAATTGAAAAAAATGGTAGTTTAGTCTACAAACAAAATGTATTTATATTATTTTATATTTTCTATGATAATGGAAGTTGTTGAGTAGATTTAATGCATCTTAACAAGTGCTTGTTAACAAAATCATTCATTTAAGAGTAATGCTATGACCCAAATAATCTATCAATTTTTTTACCAAATCTCTCACACGGGTATGAGACCCACACACATATGAGTTTGTGTGAGTCCCACACCTGTGTGAGAGATTTGATAAATTATTTGGAGTTCATAACATTTTCCTTCATTTAAACACTTAGTAGGCATAAAGTTATTGGCATTAGTTTGTTAAAGACTTAATTAATCATGGGATATGAAAAGAATGAAAATAATTGGTTGGCTTACCAATCAAATGAGGTAGAGGTTGTGTATATATAATATATTCATGATATAATTTAGGAAATATTATACACAAGGTAAGATTCCTATAATCAAAATAATTCCTATTCTAATTCCCATATTCAAACATAATATTTTGATTTCTATATTCAACACTCACTCTCAAACTAGCGTGAAAATATTCAACAAACGTAACTTGTCAATTGAAGACTGGAGCAAAGTTGGTTCCATAGATTTTGTGAACATATTTGTCAACTGCTGAGAAGAAGAGACAAATGATGGAGGCACAATGCAGTCCGAACCTTTTCTCGAATGAAATGTATGTCAACCTTGATATACTTAGTATGCTCATGAAGTACAAAATCATAGGATAACATAATGGCAAGTTTGTTATTAGAAAATAAAGATGAATGAACAGTCTCCTCAAAACTCAACTCTGCCAGAATAGAGCAAATTCAAAGAATCTGACATGTCCCATATGCCATAGCCTGATAATCAACCTCTATAGAAGACCTAGAAACCACAACTTACTTTTTATTTTTCCATGAGATAAGATGATCACCATAGAAAGTACAGAAGCCCGAAGTGGAACGTCGATCAGTGCTAGATCCTACATAGTCTGCATCGGTGAAACAGAAGAGCCTAGATTGGAGACTAATGGTAAAGAACAATCCCAAGCTAGGAGAAGTTTTTAAACACCTCAAAATATGAACCGTGTGAAGGTGCTCTTTACAAGATGCATGCATGAACAACCTCACAACACTAACTGCAAATGTCAAATCAGGTCTAGTGTTAGTCAAGTAAGTGAGGCGTCTAACAAGACGCTGATTCATGCCTAGGTCATTTAACAACTCACCAGACTCTGATGTGAGTTTGACATTAGGATCCATAACAGTAGAAGTAGGTTTACACCCTAACATATCAGTATCCCAAATCAAGTCAAGGGTGTACTTTCTTTGAGATAAGGAGATACCCTCCCTTGAGCGAGCCACCTCAATTATCAAAAAATATTTGATACATCCCACATCCTCAATTTCAAAAGTTTAGCCCAAGTCATTTTTTACTTGACCAATGTCGACAGAGTCAACACCTGTGAGAATAATATCATCCATATGAACTAACAAGACTATATACTGACCTGCAGAATTTTGGCAAATGAAACAAGTGTGATCAAAGTGGCATTGGACAAAGCCCATAGATATAATAACAAAACTGAAGCGACCAAACCATGCTCACGGAGATTGTTTCAGACCATACAAGGATTTGTGTAATCAATACACTTTCCCCAGATACTCCCCCTTAGCCCGAAAACTGGGTGGAGGAGCCATACAAATTGTCTCAATAAGATCTCTATGGAGAAATGCATTCTTGACATCAAGCTGATGAAAAGGCCAAGAATGAGATGCTGCAAGGGAGATAAGGAAACTTACAAAAGTAAGCTTGGCGATAGGGGCAAAAGTGGCATCAAAATCCTTGCTAGGAATCTGTGTGAAACCTTTGGCCATCAAGCTGGCTTTGTAATGGTCAACTGAACCATCAGCGAGGTGCCTTATAGGGAACACCCATTTGCAACCAACTGTGCTTTCCCCAAGACGTAAAGGTATAAGATTCCAAGTGTGATTCTGTTCTAAGGCCACCATTTTAGTCTACATAGCCTCTACCCATTTGGGATTCTAAAAAGCCTTAGATACAGAATGAGGAATGGACTTCGACTCAAGCTTGCCAAGAAAAGAACGACAAGAAGGGAAAACCCTGTCATAGGAAAGATGTTGGGAAATAGGATAATAAGTACTACTCAAATAACTCAAACAGTTTGGAAGATGTTGATCCCGATGTGGGTTACAACGAAGAAGCAGAGGAGAAGCTAAAGGAGAAGAGTTACCCAACCAGATATCGGAAAGGCGACAAGAGGAGCTGAGTGCATAGGTGACGGGAGTATACTTGCAATGGAGGAGGAGGCGAAGGTTGAAAAGAAGGAAGGGAGACAACCTCTTTCTTATCCTCGTCCAAAATGGTCACCGGGCGAACAATGGAAATAATAGAAGAAGCCTGCAAAGAAGGGTTAGTACTGAAAAAAGGAAAATACTCACAAAACGTAACATCTAAAGTGTGGTGAAAGTGACGAGACACAAGGTCATAACACCTATACCCTTTGGACATGGAAGAGTACCCTAAGAAGATACAACAAATAGATTTGTCATCTAACTTTGTGAGAGTGGGACTGATTTTGAACAAAACAGGTACAGCCAAAGACACAAGGTAAGAGTGGAAACATAGTGGTGGTGGGCATAAAGGTATGAAACGGAGTGAGTCCATGGAACACACGACTAAGGGTCCTATTAATGAGGTAAACAACAGTCACCCTCTTGGACCACAACATACAGTAGCTGGAGAAACGACACACCAATCACAAGCCTAACCAAACTATGATACCAAAAAGAATGAAAAAAATTATTTGGCTTACCAATCAATGAGGTAGAGGCCATATATATATAATATACTCATAATACAATTTAGGAAATAATATACATATGATAAGATTTCTATAATCAAAATAATTCATATTCTAATTCCTATTCTAATTTCCATGTTCAAACATATTTTTTTGATTTCTATATTCAAAGCTATAGGTTAAGCTCTTGGTGTTCTTCGTCTTATCGGCGGGCAGCAATCTTGCCTTGGTTGCTCACTGGACCTCAACCTATTTTGCCGCCATATTTTCCTTTTAGTATCACATCGTGGTGATCTCTTCCTTTGTCCATTGGTTTATTCCTATCCCAAATATCTATATATTTTTTTACTTGCAATCTTTTTTTTTTTTTTTTTTTTTGTGCTTCTACTCCACCATGTCTTTCCCTCTGCTTTAACCTCAAATAGGTTTCTATCTTCAAATTTATTTGAGTTTGAAGGGGGTATTATACCTATATCATGGAGAGCATGGTTATACACCATGTGAACCACCCAAGTCGATCCATAGGCGCACTATTTCAGCCACCCCTATCGCACTTTCTCATAAGCCACCCCTTGGCGCACTAAAGCTATACACCATGTGAACCACCCAAGCCGATCCCTTGGCACACTATCTAAGTTGCCCCCTAGCGCACTTTCTCATAAGCCACCCATCACCACCGACTGCCTTTTTTCTTCTCTCCAGCCTCCGACAGCCCTTTCTAACTCCTTTTCTCCTTCCGATAGCCTCAACCCAGCCTTCGCAACTCCTCTCCTTTCTTGTTTTCATTTTGGTAGGCCTTCTTTATCCCTATCGAGGCTCTGGTTACTGCCAACCAGACTTGGTTCTGGTCTTATGTACTTCGGTTGCCTCTTTAGGTGGTTCGTGGCTGTTTTTTTCCCCTTCTTGGGGTGATTGGACTGATGTATTAAGCCCCTTTGTCTGCCTTTTTATTATTTGGGGCTACCAGGTTTATTCGGTAGCATCTATTTAGATAAGCCATTGAGTTTTTTCCGGCTTCTTAATTCACCCTCCTAGACCACAACATACAATAGTCGGACAAACGACACACCAATCATAAGCTCAACCAAGTTTTGATACCAAATTGAAAAGCCCAGCCCATTGAGCAAGAAAGGTACATTTGGTTGAGTTGCTATGGAGTCCCATTGAACTTGTGGAGTAACACTACATTCAGCAACATTGGGAAGGTTTAGGGAGTAGGGATTGGTATGGATGATGCTACTAGTAGACTATCTTCTCTCTATTGTGGGAAAGTGAAGATAACCACAAGATGTATGGAGGCCATTAACCAAGTCTGGAGGCTATTAACCAAGTCATCAACTTAGAGTGCAAAGGTATAACATACCCAGTTAGGGTATGTGAAGAGCAAATCATAGTTTCTAATGATATGAAGGAGCAGTGTGTAGAAGAAGGGGAAGATTGTGACTACTAGGAAATTGGGGGAATCATCATTGAATTTGAGAAAAGGGAGCTATTTTCAGGTCAGCTATAGCTACCATTTCATTATCAATGACTAGTGGAACTAGTAGAGGAAGGAGAGTGTTGTCGAAAGCTGAAGCTTCACTTCAAATTGGCAACGCTCTTGGCCTTGATTGTGTAGGGAAAGAAGTGGAGGTGATTAGCAAATTGAATGAATTTGAAGCCAAGGACAAAAGAAAGTAAGGCAAATGGAAGGTGATGCTATCTAGACTAGCAATCTAGGATGACTAAAAGTGTTCTAGTGTGATAATGAAGATACAATCATGGAATGTGAGGGGGTTAGGAAGACCAGAGAAAAGAAGGAAGTTAAAGAAATGCATTGCTGATAGAAAAGTGGACATTATTCTTATTCAAGAAACTAAGATCTCCTCCATCAATTTTGATTTGGTTAAATCTATGTGGCTTGGGGATCAAATTGAATTCATGGCCGTAGATGTGGTTGGTAGAGCTAGAGGATTGCTATGTATCTGGAAACCTGAGGTGTTTCAGTTTTAGGCTTGTTGCTATAATCACAATTTCATCCTGCTTTTAGGTACATTGTTATATAGTTTTCATTGTGTTATTATTAATGTATATGGTCCTAATGAGGTGGTGAAAAGAAAAGAGTTGTAAAATGTTTTAGTAAGACTGAAGTCCAATTTTCTGGGGTCATGGCGCTTGGGGGGTGATTTTAATGAAATTAAGATTATATCAGAAAGAATTGGGTGTTCCAAAAGGGATAGAGGGATGAAAGACTTCAATGATATGATTGAACAAATTGAGCTGATAGACATGCCTATGCTTGGGAGAAAGTTTACTTGGTGTAATTCCCAAGATAGGGAGAAATGGAGAGACTGGACATATTTCTTCTTAATCATGAGTGGGTGCAAAATTTTAATTTCAAATTATGGGGCCTTCCCAGACTGTTTTATGATCATAGTCCTATCATCTTAATGGAGGATGATAGGGACTGGGGGCCTAGGCCTTTTAAGTTCCTTAATGCTTGGCTACATCATCCTAATTTCTTACCTTTTGTGAAGCAATGTTGGTCTGGTTTTGTAGTGGAGGGTTGGGCTGGTTATAAGTGTCACATGAAACTTAAAGCCTTGAAGCAAGCTTTAAAACATTGGAACGTGGAGGTTTTTGGGAAGGTGGAAAATAATCTAAAGAGTGTTGGAAGAAGAAGCTCATGCTCTTAATCTATTAGCTGAGGTCAGACCTTTGCTTCATATAGAACTGATTAGAAGACAGGAGGTGAGGGGTTAAGTTTTGAGGTTAAGTAAGATGTTGGAGTGGATCTGGCTGCAGAAATCTAGAGTGAATTGGGCACTTAAAGGGGATAAAAATACAAGGTATTTTCACATTGTGGCTTGTAGTAGGAATAATAGGAACTCTATGTGCTCCGTTGTTGTGAATGGCTCAATGACTGAGGAGCTTAGGATAATAAAAGCTGAGGTGAAGGCTTACTTTCTGCAACATTTCTCTGAGTCTTAGAAAGACAAAACCTAAAATATCTGGTCATTTCAAGAACATTGGTGGAACTCATGTTGTGGAACAATTGGAGGTAGAGTTTATTGAGGCTAAGATTAGTGATGTAATCAAGCACTACGAAGGTAATAAGGCACCTGGGCCTGATGGTTTCACCGTGGCTTTTTTCAAGAAATGTTGGAAATGTGTGAAATCTGATGTGCTACAATTTATGAGGGAATTTCATCAAAATGCAAGTTTAGTTGGTGGGATTAATAGCTCCTTCATTGCTTTAATCCCTGAAACTGATAGCCCCTCTTGTTTGGATGAGTATAGGCCAATTAGTCTGGTTGGTTCCTTGCATAAAATTCTAGCAAAGGTGTTATCAAATAGGATAAAACAGGTGATGCCCAAGATTATTAGTGAGGTTCAGTCAGCTTTTCTGGGTGGAAGGAATATTCTGGATGGGATTTTAATAGCTAATGAAATTGTTGATGGATGGAAAGATCCAATAAGAAAGGTTTGATACTTAAATTGGATTATGAAAAGGCCTATGGCTCAATTAATTAGGAATTTCTTTTTAACATGTAATCAAAGTTTGGTTTTGGATCTAGATGGTGCGTTGGATGAAAGCTTGTGTATCTTCTACTAAGATCTCTATTTTGGTAAATGGGTCACCAACATCTAAATTTTGCCCACAAAGTGGCTTTAGACAAGGAGACCCATTGTCACCATTTTTATTCAACATTGTAGTAGAGGGACTCAATATCTTGTTGAGCAGGGCTAAGGAGTTAAACTTAATTAATGGGATAGAGGTGGGGTCAAATGGCCTTAGAGTAACTTATTTGTAGTTTGCGGATGACACAATTTTGTTCTGTGAAGCCAAGAGGGAGGAAGTGTGTAATATTAAATGAATTTTAAGATGTTTTGAGATTGCTTCGGGGTTGAAAATAAATTATCACAAGAGTGTTATCGGTGGTGTTGGGGTTGATGATGGACTATTGCACGAGTTTGCCTCTATCTTAAATTGAATTCACAAGAAGCTACCTATTATGTATTTGGGACTGCCATTGGGGGTTAACCCAAGTAGGAGAAGTACTTGGAAACCTGTTCTTGTCAAATTCAAGCAAAAAACTGGCTACCTGGAAAAGAATATTGCTTTCTTTTGCTGGGAGATTAAACTTAATCAAGTCTGTTATGTCGAACCTACCTGTTTACTATTTGTCATTGTTCAAGATTCTTGTAGGAGTGGCTAAGGAGATTGAGAAAATGCAATCAGCTTTCCTGTGGGGTGGATTAGATCTCAGAAGAAACATGCATTTGGTTCGTTGGGATGTGATTGCAAAGAATAAGAATCTAGGTGGTTTGGGCTTGAGGAGAATTAGAACATTCAATGAATGCCTTTTGCTAAAATGGTGGTAGAGGTTTGGAGCTGAGAATAAAACCTTTTGGAAAGAAGTGATCTGCTTAAAATATAATGTTGAGAATGGGAAGTGGTTTCCAAGATTGGAAGGTAGAGGATCTAAGCTCTGGACTGATATAATTAATGTGGTTCTGCTTAATCTTGACTTGCATAATTTCAATATTCATAGTTCTCAGATTGCTTTGGGGGATGGGAGAAGAGGACACTTTTGGCTGGACAAGTGGACTGGAAATGTCTACTTTAAAAAAGAATTCCCTAGACTTTTCTCTTTATCTAATGACAAGCATGGGGTGGTAAGGGTGTTTTTTGAGAGAAGGGGTGCAGCTGATGATTGAAACCTAGAGTTCAAAAGAAATCTTTTGGCTTGCGAGGAGGAAGTCTATCGTTTAGTCTGTTTGCTTCAGAGTACACCAGCTCTTTGTATTGATAAACCAGATGAATTGAAATGGGCTGCAGATCCATCTAGACTGTTAGTGTAGCGTCAGTTTATAAATAGAGTGAATCACTTCTTGGTCCTGCTCTGGAAATGGCATGCTCTATTTGGAATAATTTTGCTCTTCCAAAAGTGCAATTTTTTGAGTGGTTGGCATGGTTTGGTAAGGTTAAAACTTCTTGTTTCCTCCACAGAATTGGTATACTTGATGGGAGAGTTAATCTTGACTTTGTTTTCTGTCATAATGAAGTGGAAACTATAGAACATATTCTTTTTTTCTGTCCTTTTGTTTGGAGGCTGTGGTCAAACATTGTAAGATGGTGGGGTTTTCAGTGGGTCTTGCCAGGTTTTGTAGATGGGCTGCTACAGTGGTGGTATGGATGCAGAATGAAAAAATTGGAGCAGAAAATCTAGATGCTCCTCTCTTTGGTAACTCTTTGGTCTACATGGAGGCATAGAATTGAGTGTGTTTTCAATGGATCTCAACCAGACTTTGGAGCTTTATGTGAAATTGTGAAAAGTTAGTAGCTTTGTAGGTCAAGGCCTCGCCAATACCTGTGGAGGTTTCTGTGAATGATTTGGTTTACAATCTGCAGCAGGTCAAGTTTTGTCTCAGAAAAGGTGGTTGTGTATCTATTTTGGCTGTTTTGTCTTAGGAATGACTATTTTAACTGTTTTGCATCAGGAATGGGGTGTATGATCTGTTATTTGTCTCAGGGAATGATCTGGTTTACAAAATAGATTGAGTTATGGCTGATCTTTTGCATCAGAAAGGGTGGCACATTGTCTTTTGCTAATCTTTCTTGGCTAGTGTGTCCTTCCTTTGTGTTCAACTGTTCTTCTCTGTGTGGTCTTTCTTGGTTGTTCCTCCCTTTTGGGGGTGCTTAGCATATGATAGGATGGGCTTTTTGGTGCCAACCTAGTTGGGATGATCTAGCCCATTGTGATGCTTTGTGCACCATCTTCTCTTTATTGATGTTTTTTGATGTATTTGTGTGTACAACTTGCACCTTTCATCATCATCAATAAAGTTTCCTTTTTGGCCGATCAAAAAAATAAAGAAAAGCCCAACCCATATTTCTCCTTAAAACCTAAGTATTAATGAGAGGGAAACTGGAGTTTTATAACCAGCACAGATAGGGCAAACTCTAGGCGATATGGGACACATTCCAACAATATGCATTTTTGTAGACTGTAAGAATCAAAATCTCTTCTTGATGGAAAATGGTTTGGGTGTCTCAAGACACTTATTAAGGTGTAATTAATGACCTAATTTATGTCAAAAAGTTAGTGAAACAACATTTTAACTTTTAATGATCATTAAACGAGTTAGATATGATAAGCTAAGAAGTATATATATATATATATTTTTGTTGACAAAATAAAATTTATTGATGTGCAAAAATATAAGGATATAAAGAACATATGCTTAATATGATAAGCTCAGAAGCATATATACCTTTTTTTTATTGGCGAAATAAAATTTATTGATGTGCGAAAGTACAAGGGGTACCAAGAAGCACATATACTTGAGGTGTGTGTTTGTGTCGTGTCTGTGTCCATGTCTGACTCTTAGGTCTCGTTTGGGAACAAGCTATTTTAGTAACTTTTTGATTTTTTGGTTAAAATATGAGGTAAAAAAAATTAGTATGTTTAGGATGATTTTTTGGTTTTTTCCGAAAAGATATAAAAAAAGTAGGGAGAAAGGGGAATAGTTGACTTTTTTGTATAGTTTGTTGGATTTTTTTATTTTTTTAATGACTTTTTAATTTTTGGACTAAAATGTGATGTTACCAAACAAGGCCTCAATAGACACCTCCTAACATGTATCGAATATGCATTCAAATGTGTCATTATTTTTTAAACTTTTTTTTACTCAAACACGTTTCTAACACTTCAAATACTTAGAGATACACATGTTTATTGCTAAGACATACATAAAACACATTTTAAGTTTGAACAAAATAATTTAAAGGATATAATGATAATAAATAAAAAAATTAAAGATTTATACTTAACATATAATAAATATATAAAATTAGATATCGTGTTTTACACTTTTTGAAAATTGACGTATCTTCTTATTCGTGTCCTGTCGTATATCCACATACATGCTTCTTTTTTTTTTTTTTGATCGACAAAAAGAAATCTTTATTGATGACAACATACAACGTATGGAATAGAACGTCAATAAAGAGGAGCTTGGGGCTAAAACGAAGCACCAAGATGATAAATTTCCCCAATCACTTGTATTTATTGTAGAAATAATAAATAAATAAAAATGAGTTTCAAATTTACCCTTTCTTAGATTTTTTTTTAATATATTTGTAATGATGATGAATACTTCAATTATGGATGAAAGGGTTTTGGGTTTTTTATGAATAAATCGTAAGGGCATGGGTTTTGTTTTAACATAGTAGAAGAGTAATATTGAAAACTACAAGAATTTCTAACATTTTAATTAAGAGTTATTAATTTTGTTTTGAAAAATTGATTGACATTATTAGATACATAGATGTTGCATTAATTGTTGCTAAACAAGTGTTACTAGAGCACTTGTTAGCATGACCAATTCTAATTTGGCAGGCAGATGACGGAATGGAGATTCACTTAGGAAATTAGCAATAGCAATCATTCCAAATAGGTTGTACTTTATTGGGATTTTCCAATAGCCTATCAAATGAGATCAATATGATTAAGTGACTTGGCTTTCAATGTATAATAAACTTGTTAAGTAAGTTAATTCAAAATCAAGGGTGATTAGAAGGAGCGATAAATATCTTTTAGTGTTGCTAAAAAAAGGAAATTGGCAATGTTTTTGATATAGGAAAGCCTTAGAAAACTTGGATTCAGTTTAAAACTGCCTACTATCAAAATTGTAATAATGGGTACTAGTTATAGAAAAGTTTCCTAGGTTATATAAAAGATAGAAGAAAATTTCTAAGATTTGAAGATGAATAAATGTGAGATTTGGCTTGAATTGCAAACGGGCAAGTTTCAGAATTTTCATAATAGTAGTTGATGAAAAGTCTAGACAAAATCCAATTAGTGTTAAATGGTTCAATTGAAACCTAGGAGGATAAGGTTGGGTATGATTTATGTTTGATGTTAAGCTTTTGGGGTTGAAAAGTTGACTTCTTTATGTTGGGTGGTAAATTAATCTTTTACAAAAATGCATCATATTAAGTATATTTGCATAGGAATATGAAATGGTTATCTAGGGGTGTGACCTAGAATCTTCTATGCAGTCCTATATAAGGGACATGGTAATGTGATTATTATAAGCTGAGAGAGGAAAGATTAGTAACATAGAAAATATTTTGATTGTGCTCCAAGCCTATATTGAAAGAGTCGTCTACTGCTCCTATAGTTGTACATCTCCATACATATTTGCATCATTTACCATAAAATTTTGTTTTTATCTTCTGCTGCCCTTAACAAATTTGGTATCAAAGCCAATCTACGAGTCAAGATTACTTTCTGAACACCCTCAATTTTTTCGGAACCTACCACATGTCTTGCTGAAACCATTTTTTAAAACTAGTCAAAAAATGTATCCATGATCCAAAATCAAATTCTTGGAAGCTAGTAAGTGTTGTCTATTGATCGAAGAAGCAAAGCTAGGGGGCAAGAAACAAATCAGGAAACAAATTGGCTATCTCAGTGTCTTGTTTGGAACTTTTCATATCATAGTCAAGCCACAGTGACTGTGTACGTAACCCTAGTTTTTTATGAATCCCATAAATCTTGTGTTCTTCGTGGTTTACAATTCTTGTTTATTGTTATTGTATGTACATGTCTCACCAATCCTAATTAAGTATTTCGTAATTTTTAACAATAAATTCCTCATCATCTTTCCTACTAGTTACCCCGGTCGGATTGCAAAATATCACTCAAACCGACAAAAGGTCTACACAAATTTTCTATAATTCGATTTTAAGGCTACATGATTCTCTTAATTCTGCTAAGGTTATGACTAAGGAACTAAGTACTATTTTAATAACTAGAATGTTCAAAACATAACAAAGGCTATATAAGACTAAAAACAATATTTGACATGTAATACAACTTATGAGCAACTACTATAGTCATGTAGTAAAGTTTTAAAATTATCATAGCACTGTTAGCTACTGATAGGAATTTTCTCAAGGTTCAAATATTATTTTTATTGTATTGATTTACTTTGGCAATAGGCTTACAACAATTTATACAGAGCATCATACATAAGATACATGAACAAGAATCACAAACCTAAACAACCTTCAAAGAACTAGGTACATGAATAGAATCTAGATAATGTATCTAATATTATGTATCTAACATTAGAGACATGAATACAAAGAATGCATTATATCCAAAGTATCCAATGCATGGCATTAATTTTAACACTCCCCCTTAATGCCATATTGTTGACACTCAAAACTTCTTCCTTGGTGCAGCTTTGGTAAAGATGTCTGCAACTTAATCTTTGGTCTTGCTTTGTTCTTTTGAATAGAGCCATCCGAGTTGAACTTTGTTTTGAAAATTCACTTCACACCAATTATTACTTTTTCTTCCAGTTTCCCCACTAACCCCCAAGTCTTGTTCTTCTCAATCACATGAATTTCATCTTCCATCACTTTCTTCCATGCTTCATCTTTAATGCCTCTTCCAAGTTCTCAAGTTCAATAATGCATAAATTGCATCTTGCATACACATCATTTAGACTCCTCATTCTTCTTGGAGTTGAGCTTTGAGATGAAGAACTTGAACTCAAAGTTGGAGAAGATTGTGAACTAGCAATGGGTGACAATCTTTGTAGAGATCCAAATGCTTCAACATCCTCAATTTGTTGACTTTTTGAATTTTCATTGGAAATAATGCCTTGATTTTGAATTTTCTTTTATTTCCAATCAAAAGATGCGTTCTCACCAAAGAGAACATCTCTAGAAATAATCAACTTCTTCTTGTCCAAACTATAGAGTCTATAGCCTTTAGATTTTGAGCTATTACCCACAAAGATGTATTTTTTACTAGTTTAATCAAGCTTATGCCTCGCTTCTTTTGGGACATGAGCATGACAAATGCAACCAAACACCTTCAAGTGATTCACCGATGGCTTCATTCCACTCCAAGCCTAAAATGGAGTTTTGTTTTCAAGAGCTTTTGTAGGACATCTATTCATCAAGAAAACTGCCATATACACGGCCTCCCCCCAAAAAGTTTTGGGTAGCTCCTTTTCATGTAGCATAGATTTGGACATCTCTACTATGGTTTTATTCTTCCTTTCCGCCACTCTATTTTGTTGTGGAGTGTACCCAACGGTAAGTTGCCTTTTCATGCCAGTATCCTCACAAAATTTCATAAACTTATTTGAGTTGTATTTTCCGCCTCTATCACTTATCAAAACTTTCATTAAGTAACTACCTTGCCTTTCCACAAGACTTTGAAATTTTTTTAAGATAGAGAAAACTTCACTCTTTTGTCTCATAAAATACGCCCAAGTCGTTCCTAGTAAATGATAAAGTACTTGTTACCTCCATGAGTTCGTGTATCCATGGGCCCGCACAACATCGGTATGAACAAGTCTAGGACGCATGGATACGGATACAAGATACGAGTACGATACGATATGGATGCGGCAAAACTTAAAAAAGTATGATGTGGGTATGGTGTGATATGTTTGTAATTTTTTTTAAAAAATAATTTTTAGTAATGTAGTATGTATAAAATAAAACATAATGCAAGAGTACATTCATAAAATATTTACTACTAAATTCCTTAATATCAAAAAGAGAATTTTATTTTCATTAAAGAGCAATCAATTAATAACCAGGCATACTGACAAAGAATTAACAACAAACAATAATAGAGGATTCAATCAAATATTCAAGGAAGTTTAAAGAACAACAATAAGCTAACAAAATTAAGCAATGATAACAATAGCACTAAGTCATAGTATCTAAAATTTAAAAATAAAATAAAACAACAATAGAAAGAAATTAAAAAATATAAACAATGTGATTTTTTTTTAACACGTGAGTGAGTAGACCTTGTAGCAAAGCTAACAAGATAGAAATTGGTTTATCGCAAGGGAATAAATAATGACAATATAAACCCCATAGAATATGAAGAGACATATAAAGAGAGGGAGAAACAAGGAGAGAGCATTAACCTTTTTGAAAAATATAAATATAAAAATAAGAAAAAAATTGAAAAAAAAAATAGATATTCATTTGGCGTGTTAAAATATAAAATATAAAAAATAAGAAAAAAATTAATTTGGATACTTATTTGCATATCCCTTGCGTATCCCTCACATATCTTGTTATATCTCTCAAGTATCCTTCGTGTATCTCTCTTGTATCCGAAATTTAAAAAATTAAAATAATAAATCGGATATTTATTTGTCATATCCAATACGTATCCCGCTATATTGGACTTGTGTCCATATCTAATAAGTATTTCATACTCATACAACACCTTTTTTGGAGTATCTGTGCTTCATAGGAACAAGTTCTAATGGTTCTTTTGCTCTCCATGCTTTTTTCTTTGGAAATGACTCCCGGTGATGCTTTCCAAGAGCACAACCTTCACAAACTTGTTGCACTTCAAAAATAGTCGGAAACGCAAAAACGATATTCTTTTGTTGAAGATTCTTCAAGCTTTGAAAATTCAAGTGCCCAAATCTTCTATGCCAAAGCCTTGAATTATCAGCCACATCCATCTTCAAGGCCACATTTTTGTTATATCGAAAATGAGGGGAAAATTTCTATTCTTCTCCATCTTGATTTTTGTAACAACTTGACTTCTTCTCCATTTTTCATAAATCTTGCAAGAGTCTTCTTTAAAATGAACAAAGTACCCATGCTCCATAAGTTATTTTACACTTATCAAATTTTGCTCCAAATCTGGAACTAGGAAAACATCGGAGATGTATTTTGTACCCATCTTGGTCTCTACGACAATAATACCATTTCCTTTTGTTTAGACTAAGGCGTCATTTCCCATTTTTACTTGAGAATTGAAGGAAGCATCCATCTTTACAAAAATGCTCTCATCTATGGTCATGTGATTACTACATCCACTATCAAGAAACCATGCATCATTCTTTTGTTTCGATGCCGAATGACAGGCAAAAAACATGTGCCCTTCACTTTCTTGCTCCTCAGAGATATTGGCTTGTTGATTGGTCTTGACTTGGCAATCCTTTTTGACATGCCCAAATTTGTTGCAATTGAAACATTGTTGTTGTCCTCGAAACCAACAATCTTTATCAATATGATTGCTTCGGTTACAAATTCCATACTTTTGTGAGTGGACTCTTCATTTTCCCTTCTTTGAGAATTATACCTTCCTCTTCCTCTTGTATTTCTTCTCATTCCTCTTCCTTGGAAATTAGAAGTACCAACATTGAGCTTGGTTTGAAAAACACTTTCAATTGAATTTTCAGATTGCTTACTCAACGTTTGCTCAAATGTTTTAATTGAACCCATCAATTCTTTAATACTCAAATCAGTAAGATCTTTAGTTTCCTCAATGCCGACAATAATAGGATTATATTTTCTTGGCAAACTTATCAAAATTTTCTCGAGAACTCTTTGATTAGAAATATCATCCCTATAAATTTTCATTTGATTCACAAGTATCATTACTCTAGAAAAGTAATCTTTCAACAATTCCATATCTCTCATCTTTAAATTTTCAAAATCTCTTTGTAATTATTGAAGTTTGATGGTTCTTACCTTCAAGTTGCCTCTATACTCTTTTTGAAGAATATCCCATGCCTCTTTTGCTTTTGTAGAATTGATAATCCTTGAAAATATTGCTTTCGAAACTTCTTGTTGAATCAATAAGAGAGCCTTTGAATCCTTTTGTCTTTGTTCTTTCAGTTGTCCCTTTTGAGCATTCATCAAAGCTCTTTCATCTTCGGGTTCATCAAATCCATTTTCAACTAGATCCCAAAAATCCATATAGATAAAAATAGTTCTCATTTTCACAGATCAAAAATCAAAGTTTTCACCATCAAAGGCAGGAATAGGTACATCTTGGTTGTTGGAATTCGCCATGGTAGTTGTCCTTTTTAGGGATTGTTTTCCCAAATCTGATCTTTATGCCTAGCTTGTTCTTGACCTAACTAAGCTCTGATACCACTTTTGTTAGCTTTTGATAGGAATTTTCTCAAGGAGGAATTATTATTTTTTATTGTATTGATCTTGTATTGATTTACTTTGCCAATAGGCTTACAACTATTTATATAGAGGGTCATAAATAAGATACAGGAACAAGAACCATGAACCTAAACAATCTTCAAAAAACTAGGTACATGAATATAATCTAGATAATGTATCCAATATTATATATCTAACATTAGAGACGTGAATACAAATAATGCAATGTATCCAAAGTATCCAATGTATGGCATTAATTTTAACAAGTACAACTAAGTAATAAAAACTACTTAATATGCCCAACACCATCATACCTTATGAAATACACAAAAAATAAGATATTAAAGTCAAATTAACCATAAACATGATTATATAAAGCTATTGGCATACTCTGTATAAAGTTCTAGATTTGTTTTTTTTTTTCTTGGCTTGATTTAAAGAAAATTAGTTTAATTGATGCTAAACAGGACTAAGATAATGGAGAATCATCAACTTTTATTATCTGTCATTATTTCTAGTTACTAACTTTAGTGTCACCTTATTTTGTAATGTGCTTCAAAAACTTTGGTAAGTTCTTTTAATGATCCATGAAAGTCCAGTCTACAACTCTTCCTTTGTTAAAAGGCCAGCATCTAAAATTAGTTGTCAAATTCTTCACTGTAGTATCTTTCCATTTCTGTTTTTGCAGATTGTCTTCAAATTTTTATGTAGAAATTATAGCGGAGACTTTGTGTTATACCTTGAATTTGTACTATACACTTAAATTTACTGTAAGGGGTTTTTTAAGGAGGTGAGATTCCAAGTGCAACAGGCTTGGCCTGAAGTTTTTGTGATATTTATTGTTATTGTATTTTTCAGCTAGGGTTTAGTGTGAGATTGTGACGGCACTGTAAAGTGATAGAAGTGAGATTCAAACTTTTGTAATCTTTATTATGTATAGTGGATTTGATCTCCTCCCCTTTGTGGACTTAGACACATTGCCAAACCACGTATATCTTGTATTTAGTGTAATTATTTGTTTTTGTTTATTGTTTTTTAATTGGAACCGTTTATTTTTTGCATAACATTTTGAATAGCATGACAAATTTGATTGGAGAAACATTCTCAAATTCATAAAAACTGAGTAATTCAATGACTTGGTTATTGGCATTATGCTGTATTGGCCATTTCTTTAACGTCATATTCATAAAAATATATATATATATATTATTATTTTCATCTTTATTATCATCCTTATGGTTTTGACTCTTTTGAGTTAATTCTTTTTGTTATTTGATATTTGAGGGTAAAAAGGGACAATGGAGTGACTGCATTTGTGTTGTGTTCAATTTTGAAATTACTCAGCATGCAGGAGACAATACAGCGCTATCAGAGGCATACAAAAGATGTTCAAACTGACAACTCATCAGTGGAAGAAAACATGCAGGTTATACCCCTCTCTTTCTCTCTCTCTGATCATACTAACTTCCTCTTCACAATTGTCAAAATTTTAGATAATTAACTGGAATAATTTTATTTATTTATTCATCTATTTTTACTTCATGTAACTTCAGTACTTATATTAAGACACATATATATACCTTAATTTTGTCGCTCCATATTCATCAAATCACATGACAGATGTCATTCTATTAAGGCATTTTTGCTGCCCTCCCTGTGGAAAGCTGATTTTATGTTGGAAAAAATAATCAACATCTTCTAAAAGTTTTATGGTACATTTAGATGTTAGTAAAATGCATGAAAGTAGTTAATAAAATTGCATACGACTATGAAAAGTTCTTTTAAAGAGTGTGATTGTGAAATATATATCTAGAATGTTATATGACGCAAGAGTTATTCTGATTTCTCAAAGGAGCTCTGCTCGGTTTCTATAGCCATATATCTCCATAGATTCTTATGGGCGCTAACATATTTTTTATGTTACGCTTCCACTGTCCAACAATTTGTTTTGTAGCAAATAAATGTTTTCATGTGGTGTTTGTTCGTTTGTTCTTTCCTCCCTTTGGTAGAGCATTATCAACGAAGCAACTCTCTCTCTCCTTTTTGTCCACCCTCTTGTGGGAACCAATTAATCTTCTTTTTTTTCTTTTTATTGGAAGATGAAACCTTATGTTAACCATTAAAACCTTGCTAACTCAATTTTCTGGCAATTATTGATTCGGACTGGCAGCATTTGAGGCATGAGGCAGCAGACATGGCAAAGCAGATAGAGCTTCTTGAAGTTGCGAAAAGGTTGGATGGAAGGCCTAGCTAGTTCGAATTTGTTTGGCACACTAAACATGTGTCAACTTTTATTTTTATTTTTTTTATAAAAAAAATAAAAAAATAAAATTGAAGCATTTCTAAGCTCTGAAATTGGAAAATATGTATTAGGAAACTCTTGGGAGAGGATCTGGGGTCATGCACCATGGAAGAACTGCAGCAAATTGAACAACAGTTGGAGCGGAGCGTAAGCAGAGTCCGGGCTAAAAAGGTTGTTATTATTATGTAGTACAAAATGTAATTAGTTCCTAAAATTTTGTAATTACTTGGAAGTCTAATTTCTTTGATTATTGTCTGTGCTTCAGATGGAGGTTTTCATGGAACAGATTGATCAACTTAAGGAAAAGGTAAACTATTAAAATTTGTGATATTAGGTTGAGTGTAGCACATTGTTCCACTAAAGTCATTTGTTACTACAACTGTTTCAAAATTTTGAAATACCCATGTCAGACACTTGATACCTTAGTATGAGCTGATTATGTGTCCAATGACATTTCTAGTCGGATAATGCACCCAACAAATATGCATAAATAGTCGAGTTACTCCCATTTTATGGATAACGTGCTATATATTAGTTTGTAAATACCATTTACCCTAAAAATATAAAATTATTATTTAAAAATTTGACTTTAGTTTATAAATACCATTTTACTTAAATTATCTCACTAATTGCTGATGTTGTATGTCTTTTGGCTTCAATTTAATTTAGGAGAAAGTCCTAACGGCTGAAAATGCAAAGCTATGTGAGAAGGTGATTCTCTCTATCCCCCTTTTTGGGCTTTATTTCTATTGTTACCTTTATTATTATTTTTTAAAATATTTCTTAAGTTTTTTCTTTTCTTTTCTTTTCTTTTCTTTTTTTAAAAAAAAAATATAAATTTAATGCTAAATATGATCTTTATTATTTTGTGATTACCCAAATTTTGATTGTTTGTTGTTTGTACTTTACATGCAACGCGATGTCATTTAATTATACAATATGTTTATTTCTATATTGTGATGTATCTTCTAGGATTATTATGTGAATTGGTTTGCCTTATAATTTCGGGTTTTACTATATTCCAAGGTCGTGATCATATGGTATGGAAAAACCACTAACACATTTTTTAGAGTCGCATGTAAATATAAGAATGGGTAAATTACAAACACCCCCTCGAGGTTTGGTGAAAATACAGATTTTCCCCTGAGGTTTGAGAAATTACATCCCACCCCCTGAGGTTTATATTTTCATAACAAATTGTCTCCTGAGGTTTTTATTTTCATACAGATTCCCCCCTAATTTTCCCTAATTTGTTATGAAAATTTGACTCTCAGGGGGTAATTTGTAATTTCTCAAACCTCAGGGGGGAATCTGTAATTTTATCAAACCTCGAGGGGGTTGTTTGTAATTTGCCCTATAAGAAAATGTTTTTCAAAGTTTTTGACAAGACAAATTAAGTGTAAATTTTGCAACCACATCGGTCTTACAGACATGTATATATTTTTTCTAGTATGGCTTATTACTGCGACAAGAATCAAACGAAGAGAGAGAAGGTGTGCCATACACAGAAAGTAGTGAGATTTCAGACGTAGAGACTGATCTGTTTATTGGACCCCCAGAAGGGAGAATCAAGCGTTCTTCGCCTCAGAAGTGAACAGCGACTTGCAATTGTGCAACATATATATATCTACATATTTATGATCATAGTCATTTCCATATATTTTGTATGTCTAACTGTAAAATTGTTGCTGCCACTGAAGTACTTTGGCCTTGCTCAAGCAATAATGTGCTTTATATTGAGTGCAGCATTTTGCTCACTGTAACTTTAATCTATCTATCTATCTTTGTATCTGTCATTGGATATGGTCCAAGAATAATACTGCAATATCATAACCTGATGTATATTTTGCAGCACTATGCTTTCTCAATAATCTTAGAATTTTTATTTTTATTTTTATTTTTTTTGGTGGGAAGCATGCTAAAATATGTTGTAAATGGAATATATAGGTAAATTGCAACTAAAATTGATGGTTCGTAGTTATATATATACAAGACAGCCACTAATCATGGTTGATAGCATGGAAGAGACTTAATTGAGGTAGAATGTTTGAATTCTATTGTTTGTGTCTTCGTTTTTTGTGTTTCTATACATTTTTTTTGAATGTATATATGAGAGCAGTCAATTTGCTTGAATTATATCAAATGTTAGGTTTGTATCCATTGTATAACGAGGACAAAATTATTAGGTAGATTTTATATATTTGCGTAGCATTAGGAAGTCATGAATTTACTAGGATCCGTTTGGTTAGAGTAAAAATTGTAGTAGTAGTGAGAAGTGAAAATGATAGAAAGTGATCTTGGAAAAAAAAAATTATTTTGTTGCTTGCATTTGGTAAGATGAAATTTTGGTGAGAAAGTAGTAAGAAGATTGGAAAGAAGATGATAGATGATAACATACAACTACTTTCACATGAACAAAATTTTGTGTGTTTAAGTAAGAAATGAAAGCTAAGTTACATATGAATTATATATAAAAATTTAACTTTTTTGGCACTTACACTACTTTCACGTTAAACAAATGCATATTTAAAAAAAAAAAAAATACAAAAAATACAAAAAATTACAAAAAAAAGAACTTAACGTTTAACCATTGCAACAAAATAAATTTTTAATTTTGTTAATTTAAATCTTATTCTTTCAATTTATTTTCAATCAAAACCATTGGTATGTTTTTCTTTAAGTGAAATTGACGAAAAAGAGCATTTTAGTGATTAGACTCAACAAAAAAATATATTTTAGACATTTTGTGTACACTTACATTGAATTTAATGATTAAAATATTTTTTTTTTCTATTTTACTTGAAGGAAATAAGCAAATGTTTTTTGAAAAAATTACCAGTAAATCCTATATGATAGAAAGTTAAACCATTTAGTCCTGAAATTTTTTTTATACACCATTTAGTCCTATTTTTTTTGGTAGGTAAACATCATCACCATCAAACATCACAACATCAATAAATCCCAACATTTAATAATCATCATCAGCACCACCATTAGTTATCACCACGAAGCTTCAAACAAACAGAACAAACCAATTCGAGCCCCCTGTTTTTCATGGCGATGGCAGCATTTCCAGATCCTTCAATCGAACACAAATCGGCCAACTTATCAACAAGCCTTCGACGAAATGGTGAAAGAGAACATCGATGATCTCGGCATGGACACCTCCGACGCCCTCCAAGACGCCATCAAAACCCTAACTCTCCGAGGCGTCGATGTCTCTGGTTCCAAATCTCTCGCTCTCTCTCCAACAATGCCATGATCAACATCAACAAATGTTGATCAATCGTTTGTAACATCAACGCCATGATCAACATCGCAACATCAGCGAATGGGTTGGTGATGTTCGATCCTTGTTTGATGACTAATGTTGGTGCTGATGATGACTAATGTTGCCTTGGAGAGTTAGGGGTTTGATGATGAACATTACGATCGCTGATGTTGCGATGTTGATCGTGGCCGTGATGTTGATGATGAATGTTGACAACTTCACCCCTGCCCAATTCGCTAATGATGACTAATGTTGCCTTGAAGAGTTAGGGTTTTCATGATGAACATTACGATCGCTGATGTTGCGATGTTGATCGTGTCCCTGATGTTGATGATGAATGTTGACAACTTCACCACTGCGATACGGCCGCGGTGGTGGTGGTTCACTTGTACGGCGGCGATGTAGGTCTAGACAAAGGCGAGGGTAGGACCTAACGGTGATGATGATGATGTTGTTTTGATGATGTTGATGTTTAATGTTTAATGGTCATTAATATTGGAATAGGACCTAACGGTTCATAAGAAAATTCATAGGACCAAATGGATTACAAGATATAAATTTGGGATTTATTGGTGCATCCCCCATGTTTTTTTATCAAAAACAAATTGAAAGATTAGAGTCTAATTTGACAAAATTAAAAACTCAAATTGATTTTGTTACAAACTCTGAATTTTTTTTTTTGTAATTTCCATTCTTTTTTTTTCCTGCAATTTGCCACCCCTTTAATCATAACTAAAACTCACTTCTAGGAAATCCAGTATGTATATAATTGTTCTGAATTTTTCCAAATTCAGTCAGATCTGATATATTTTTACCGCACCAAGCGAGTTAAATGCCTTACAAATTGGAAAATGATATTCTTTCTAAACATTCATACAAATGTGTTTTGTAATTAACAATCATCTTAATGGCTTTTTAGATTTAGAGAAATTTTCACAACCACAAAGATACCATAAAGAATTTCAATCCTTAGAAGAAAAATGTGGAGAAAATGGAAGAAAAAAAATAAAATGTCACTTTAGCTCGAGAGGCGAAAATGGACATCTTTGACAGTCTGTTTGGCTGCAAATCAAAACTTGAACGCAATGGCGAAAAACATTCATCTCTGTCATGCTGTGGCATTATTTCAGAAATTTGAGAACCTTTTCTTTTGTCGGCAATGAAGGAATCGCTCCTTTCTCCATCACTGTGACCACAGCCATTCGCAAAGACAAGAGCTTCCCTTAATTTCTCTTCCTCCTGCAGCAAAATATTATAACTTTGTTTAAGCATTACTCACAGTTTTTCACATAAAAATTATATTGCTTTTTTCACATCTATGTCACTTGGACTCTTCTAAATGCAGAGGTATAGGACACTTGGCATTTTGGGTAAGGTCATAGGATTAGTTGGACAACAGGCAGTTCAAGTTTACTAGGCCTTGTTTGGGCTGGTCTTTAGGTGGTTTTTTGGGAGAAAAAACCAGCTTTAAAAGCCTAAAAGCCAACCTAATGCCTTTTTCATGTCCTTTTTTCTGACATCATTATGATATAATCTGACTTTACTATTTTGTTCTCCACAAGTGTGAAAATGTCATTCATATGAAAAATGGAAAAGTGGAATCATAAAACATTGAATGACAGTCATTTTGCAGTGAAAAACTGAAAAATTATATAAGCCAAATGTTATCAAACAAAAAGGGCTTAAAAAGCCTTGAAAACTTCTACCTTTTTAGGATATGCCAAACAAATAGGATTTTTAAGCCCACGCTTTACACTTGGCTTTTTTAGAGGGCTAAAAAGACAGACCCGAGACCTAACTATAGGAAATAATAGAAGAATATCGATATGATTTTGGCGATATGATTTCTTTATTACATAAAAACACCATTTTTTACTCTTAGGAAATAATAGAAGAATATCGAGAAATGATAATATTTAACTATGTCCAAGTGTCCTTGCAATTGGAAATTAGATGAATCATACACTCGAGTTGCACAACTACATCTAACACTCATATTCAAGTCAATGCAACATGGTTTGACATAAAGATATATATTTCCAAACACAGCTTATTTTCCCATGAAAAAGAAAATAGTATTTATATTGAAAAGGACTCTATTTAAAAATAAAACAAGAGGAAAAAGAAATATTTACAAGCAAACAGAGATGAAATATATATACCTTGTACAAAGTAGGGTCTGAAGCCAAACTATTCAGTAATCCAGCAACAAAAGCATCACCTGCACCTGTTGTGTCAACTGCATCAACTTTGTGACTATCAACCCTACCCTTAGATTCCTGCACAGGATATTTGATTTGACTTAAAATAGAAGTTATGGGATTGTTGTTAATCGATGACAAAACTTGTATATTGATTAATCAAAAGAAGTACAAATATATAAGCAATAGAATGAAACCCTAATAATCCCTAATAATCTAAAGTACTAAACTATCCTTAATGAATATTATAAACTACATAATTCACACCCCCCCTCAAACTGAGGATGCGAGCGCAGAAAGCATCGAAAGTTTGCCAAGAAGAAAACGAAAACGAGCAACAGTATGAGTCTTCGTAAAAAAATCGGCCAACTGAAGAGAGGAGGGAACAAAAGGGAGAGCAATAGTGCCAGCCTGAAGATGCTGTCTGACAAAGTGACAATCTATTTCCACATGCTTTGTTCGCTCATGAAAGACTGAATTATGGGCAATCTGGACAGCACTCTGATTATCACAATACAACTGAGTCGGATCAGAAAGAGAGACACCCATATCAGAAAGAAGCCAGCGAAGCCAAACGATCTCGGAAGTAGCATGAGCCATGGCACGATACTCGGCCTCAGCGGTGGAACGAGCAACAACAGACTGTTTCTTACTCTTCCAGGATATGAGGGAATCGCCAAGGAAAACACAAAGACCAGAAGTGGATTTGCGATCAGAGATGTCACCTGCCCAATCAGCGTCAGCATAGGCACGGAGAGTCAAGTCCGAAGAGGCAGATAACAGCAAACATTGCAACAAAGTGCCACGAAGGTAACGCAAAGTCCGAAGTAAGGCAGCCCAGTGTGTGGAACGAGGAGCAGAAACAAACTGACTGAGAATGTGCACAGCATAGGAGATATCCGGACGAGTAACGGTGAGATAAACAAGGCACCCAACCAACTCGCGATACAAAGTGGGATCCTCAAGAGGAACACCATCAGAAGCAGAAAACTTAGCATGCAACTCAAGAGGAGTGTCAACAATTTTCTCATCAGTGAGATTGGCACGAGAAAGAATATCACGGGCATATTTAGTCTGAGAGAGAAGATAACCAGTAGGAGAAGTAGCAACCTCAATACCAAGAAAATACCGAAGAAACCCCAAATCCTTCATCTCGAACTCCTGAAACAACTGATGCTTAACCTCCTCAATAGTACTATAATCAGAGCCAGTGATGATCATATCATCCACATATAAGAGAAGGAGAACAAGCCCAACAGAAGTGCGTCGAACAAAGAGAGCACAATCATGATGACTAGGGCGAAAACCAAGTTGAAGGGCAACAGAGTGAAATCGCTCATACCAAGCACGCGAGGAGACGCTTGAGACCATATAGAGACGCAGCGAAGACGACAAACAACACCGGGAGGGTGAGAGAGACCCGGTGGAGGCGATATACACTTTTTTCAAAGAAGATGCCCATTCAGAAAAGCATTTTTGACATCTAGTTGAAACAGGGGCCAATGATGGGCAGCGGCAACAGAGATAAGAGTACGAACAGTAGTTATCTTGGCAACGGAAGCAAAAGTCTCATCGTAATCAATCCCATACTCCTGAGAAAAGCCTTGGGCAACTAGACGAGCTTTGTACCGTTCCAAAGACCCATCAGAAAGGGTTTTGACCTTATAGACCCATTTACAGCCTACAACATTCTTGCCAGCAGGTAATGGAACCAAATCCCAAGTCTGAGTGTTAGCCAAAGCAGTTAACTCATCATTCATGGCGGCAATCCAATTGGAATCATGACAAGCTTCCTTGTAAGACCTGGGCTCAAAATATGTATGAAGACAAGAAAGAAAAGACTGATAGGAAAGAGAAAAACATGTATTACCAAAACCATACCAGTTCGGAGGATGACGATCTCACTGTGGAAGCGATGTGTAGGAGGCGGGATCCAAAGAAACAATGGAGGGACAGTGAGAGCTAGAGACAGTGAGCTCGGAAGTGCTTTCGGCGTTGATAAACAATAGGAGGAGCAGGAGAAGCGAGCCGGAGATGAGGTAGGCTGGAGAGGTATTAGAAGTGCTAGTAAGAGGCAAAGTAGAGACCTCAAGGTCGAAACAAACTCATCGGGAGAAAGCAGAGAAGGAAATGGGTCAACATGAACTAATTCATCCTTAGTAATAGGAGCAGGGTGGAAGGTATAGTGTAGTAGGGTAGTTTTTCTAAAAAGTGACATGCCTAGACACGTATAGCTTTTTGGTGGCGAGATCATAGCAGATAACCTTTCGATTAATGCCATACCCTAAAAAGACACATAGAACACAACGAGAACTAAGCTTGGAGCGCTTGTTTAGGAAGGAGCACAAAGCATGCAGAACCAAAAATACGAAGAAGAGAATAATTGGGAGCAACACCAAAAAGACGCTCATACGGAGATGAGCACGAAAGAAGAGGAGTAGGCATTCGATTGAGAAGATATGCAGCAAGAAGCAGCTTCTCCCGTAAAATGAAGGGACAAAGATGAGAGCAACAAAGAGCGAAAGTATCAAGAAGATGGCGATGTTTGCGCTCATTTCGACCATTTGTGCAGGAGTGTCGAGAACGAAGTGATGAATAGTTCCATGAGTAGCTAAATACTCCTCAAACTCGGACAAGTAATACTCACCCCCAAATCGAGCGAAGAATTTTAATGGTGGTAGAAAATTGAGTCACGAATCATGGAGTGAAAATTAGAATATATTTTGTAAAAATCAGATTTTCGAGTCATCAAATAAACCCAAGTAAACCATTGTAATCATCCACAAAAGCTACATAATATTGCGAACCACCTTTGGTAACTATAGGGAAGGACCCCAAACATCGGTATGGACCAATTGAAAAGGAGAAGAGGAAATAGAACTACTTTTATTAAAAGGAAGAGCGGAACATTTTAGCGGTTTACAACCACGACACTCGAAATATCACTAATGGGAAAATTGCCTAAATGTCGGACTTAACTAACATCCTCAACCGATCACTCGACAGATGACCTAACCTAGAATGCCAAATATAAAACAAAGATGACTTATTGTTCAAACAAAAAGAAGACAATGCAGTAGAAGACACTTCTAGAGGAACATGCAAGCTGTCCAAGATAAATAGTTCTTCAACTCTCGCCCGATCCCAATCGCCTCTTGGATACCGGTCTGTACAACACAATGAGAAGAAGAGAAAACAACATCAAAACCGGAATCAGATAATTGACTAATAGAAATAAGACTGAGTGAGAGGTGAGGCACATAAAATACAGGAGAAAGAGACAAATGGGAACAGGAAATAGAACCAACAGAATGTACAGGCATAGAAGAACCATTAGCAGTAATAGTGATAGAAGAAGAAGGAGAGACACAATTACTGAGGAGAGATGCAACAGGAGTCATATGATGTGAACAACCAGAATCAAAGATCCACGAAGTATGGATATTACCTGAAGAGGATGAACCAGACAAACCTAACTGAGTGGTAGTCATAGCGGAGGCTTGGGACGAAAGATTTGGATTGGCCACCATGAAAGACTTGAACTGCTCAAACATAGACTGCATATTGGAAGATGGATCATTCTCAGAAACTGGTGCAGAAAAGGCGGCAGATGAGCGAGATCCTGAAAATGTCGGCTTAGCAAATGGTGAACCAGATGAACGACCCTTGGGCTGCAAAAGTTTAGGACATGCATGTTTCCAATGGCCTTTCTGATGACAAAAGCTGCACTCATCCATGGAAACCCGAGGCTTGGGCTTACCAGTAACTTGAAATAAATGAGAAGATGGGGTGGGCAAGAGCGGAGGAGTGGCAAAAACTGACTGGGAAGCAGGAGTACCATGAGCCACCTTAAACCGAGTTTCTTCCGCAATAAGCTCACGGACAGCACCATCTACAGAAGGCAAGGGAGACCGATGAAGAATAGCTCCCCGAAGTGGCTCAAATTGATCACGAAGGGCCATGAGAAATTGAACAAGATGTTGTTTCTCCCGATACTTGATATAGCTGTCAAGTAACTGCAAATCGGACGGTTCCATCAAAGCAAGCTGATCCCAATAAGTAGTCATCTCATTATAGAACTCCTGAATGGACTTATCTTTCTGACTAGCACTGCGAATAGACATCTCAAGTTCATACTGTTTTGCAAAGTTAGACTCAAGGTACATAGTCTTCAAATAGTCCCAAACTTGTTTAGAAGTAGAATACTTGGAAAAATTCATACCAATGGTAGTTTGAACTGAATTATGAAACCAAGTAAGAATTTGTGCATTTTCCTTATCCCATTTAGCAAGCTTGACCTCGGTTTCTTGAGATTCCACAGGTCTAATAGTCAGGCCAATAACATAATTCCACATGCCTTTACCCATTATAAAATTTTTCATTACATGAGACCAATAAGAATAATTGGTACCATCTAATTTAGTAGTAATAGCTTGTAATTTATCGTCAGCCATTATTATATACCCAAACTACAGTGCATTCAAAACAGAGTCAAAGGCAGCAGAGAAGAGAGAGAGAGAAGAACAACCTGCCGAGTAGTAATGCAATGAAGAACAACCTGTCAAGGCCAGTTCCAGATCCCTTGAGTAATCTAGCAACTATAAAACAGCAGGGACGTTCACCTATTCCTCATCAGCTGAACCCAACAGAGATAGAGCTAGGTCAGAACAAAGAGATCAGTGAGATACCCAACCTAGGTCACCGAATGAACCAGGTGGAAGCTTCCTAGGGTTTCGATTGAACCAGAACCGAAACCAGCAAGTAAGAGAGAGAGCTGCGAGATGACGACTGTGCAAAGAGAGAGACAGAGCTGCAGACAACCGTGCGAAGAGAGGGATAGAGCTGCGAGACGAATCGACCTTGCGAAGAGAGAGACAACCGTGCGAAGAGAGGGACAGAGCTGCGAGACGAATCAACCTTGCGATTGAAGGACAGAGCTGAGATGGTCGATGATGACCTGCGAGGTATGCTAATGTTTGTATCCTTGCTCTGATACCATGTTAATCGATGACAAAACTTGTATATTGATTAATCAAAAGAAGTACAAATATATAAGCAATAGAATGAAACCCTAATAATCCCTAATAATCTAAAGTACTAAACTATCCTTAATGAATATTATAAACTACATAATTCACAATTGTATCAAACCGGGACTGGAGCGAACCACATCATGGGGAATGTCCACATCTCGTCGCAAGGCTCATTTTTAGTTGTGTGTCATAGGATGGGCTTTGGGCAGGCAGTTTTATCTGATCAAAGGCCAGGGCGCAATGGTCCAAATAATTTCCAGGTGCGAAGAACCGTAGAAGTAACTGCAATGAGCAGAAATCTCACTCATGGGTCATAAATGAAGAGCAAACACTCATATGTGAGAGCACAGGATCACCCAACGAATGGACGAGCTCCAAGAAGAGAGGAGCGAGGGAGACCAGGAACCATAATTTCAGAGAAAAGGCGTTCTGAATGTATAATTTTCTACTGTTTTCAGAGGAGTAGCGCTATACAAGCAGAAAAAATATACAGAATGATATGGCTGCATCAGAGCCTATCACTTCAAAACAAAGAACCCACCAAAAAGATTATTCATTGCTAAAATGCAACCGCCACATCATTCTGGTAGCAGATTCTGTATGAATTTTCTGTAAGAATTACTTCTTTTTCAAAATCAATGTCTAACTTAGTTCAGATACTGTTCAAAAAAAAAAAAAAAGAAAAAAAAAGCCCCCTTAGTTCAGACCAAAATCGATAGACACACTATATGATCCGGTGAAGTACCTATACCATGCTGACATCCCAAATGGAACCATCTCATTGAGTACCAAATATTTTGGACCAATTATAGAATATTCACATTTAAATCAGAAGTAACAAATCCAAATGATAACCTTAGTGTAGTATCTGCAGCCCCCTGCACCTTCAGTAACAATCAAAAGCTTAAGATTTGGGTGGTAAAGCTTCTCTATCGCTGCATCGTCATCGTTTCCAGTCAAGAATGTGATTTCATCCTCACTTACCTGCAATTTGCACATAAGATCAGTGATAAAAACAAGGAAAATGATTTACAAACAGAAAGTTTATGCAGAAAACACATCCAGAATGATGTGTCAATGTATTTTTTAAATTGTGAGGACAATGGTGGGCGTTTTGATTGGAAATGAAAGTATGACAAGAAGCCACATCTGTACGAAAATTCTGTAAAAATAGTTGTGTCTGTATATCATTACTTGTAAAACAAAGTTTAGTTACACATTAAAAACTTATCCACAATTTCACAGTTATATATCAATTTATTGCAAAATATACCTTAATAACATCGGCTTTGTTCCATATGCTCATTATGCCTTCCCGAGCTACATCTTATGAGGGCCAGAGTGGCACTCTCAGATTTGGGTCATACGAGAGAATGCAACCCGACTGTTTGGCGATTTCCGTAGCAGCAAGAAGAGTTGACCTACAAGGTTCCTCAATCAAGCCAATTGAGCCATAATGAAATATGCTTGCCTGCATATATAATAACGACAAACAAAATTATCATCGATAGATTCTATACTTTTTTTTATGACTAAAGAAAGAAGTTCAGTTTATTCCTCTTTTTTTTTTTTTTTTTTTTTTTCCATACATAAAATACTATAAACAAGATACTTCAGAAAAATAAATAGATGAAAGAAGCAACTACTACCCATTTTCCTAAGAAGTAGAAAGAAAGCAGTTTGAACATCAAAACAAAATATTTCATTGGAACTAATAGAAAAACAACGACAAAGCTTTTTTTTAGTTTTTGCTTTTTTTTTTCTTGGTAAGTACATGTAATCTATTGAAAATGCAAAGAGGGGCATAGCTTTGTACAAGAAGATTACATACTCAAAGAAGCCCAACGCAAACATTGAGCTCTCCAATAAATCTATAAGGGCAAAAGAGGATTCACAAAAATTTCCTTTACACCAAAAAATGAAAACTATGCAATGAACACAACTTAAGAGATAAAGCAATTATAAATTATTATCATGAATAGTTGAACATTGTTAATTCTATTAGCCGTTGAACTTTGTTATTTTTATTACACTTCGATGCTTTTACCTTCTTGATCAGGTCTTTATCAAGTTCTGTTTCAGAAAGAAGCATATCGGCACTTGGATGGCGGAAAAACATGAATTCACGCTCGCCATCAGCTCTCAGTGTGATGAAGGCCAGCGCAGTCCTTGCATTAGCGTCAAAACGTATGCCAGAACTGTCAACATTGTTTTCTTTCAGAATATTAGCAAGCATATGACCAAACTCATCTTCACCAACCTGTGGTGCAGACAGTTGAGGACTGATTAGTTTTTTTTTTTTTTTTTCAACATAAAGAAATTATAAAATAATAAATATATAAAACATAAACTGTTTCCATGAAGGGCTGAGGAGGGACATATCGTCTACGAACAAGATGAAGAAAAGAGGGATACAAAATATACACAAAAATGAAAAAGGATTGATATGCTTGCAAACTATGATCCTAAGCTAGAAAGTACGGATACGGATACGAGGTACGGATACGATATGATATGGACACGGCGATACAACAAAACCTAAAAAAGTAAGATATAAGTACGACTAGGATATGTTTGTAAAAAATAAAAAATAAATAAATTATTAGCAGTGAGTTACACATAAACTCAAGAATCTTGAGAAACCAAAATAACTTTATGATGCAAAATACTAATATTTAAGAATTAGGTATTAATTTAAGACAGTAGCTAGTTTAGTTTTTAAATTTTCAATAGGTTTTGCAAATATTTCATTTCAATATCAAGTCTAATACGTTGATATTATAATATCAAAACAATCCACAACTTGACCCTATGCTTTTTCTTCTTGCACTAGTCAAAAATATTCTATGCAAGTTTATTTGCTTATTTATTTATTAATATTTAATTTTACTATTGTTATATTATCTTATTAATCCTTACTTCTATGTAGTTATAGGGGACATGCATTATACAACGAAAATATGTCAATTTGATGAATTCTATTACTTTAGCTTACTATGTTATTTTTATAAAAAAAACTAAACAAAGTATTGTAAAAATATTTTATTTATCTTCGCAATTATATTATATTATGATGTTATGTAAGAAATGATACAATTCTAATTTCGTAAAATGAGTAATATGTGACTTGGAGCATTTGATACTTTAAAATTAATTAAGAAGTATCCGATAATATGTGACTTGGAACATCCAATATTTCAAAACTAAGTATCCGATACTTCAAAATTAATGAAAAATTAATTAAGAAGTATCCGATACTTTTAATAAGTATATGATACGTATCTGTAAGTATCCAAGGAGTATCGGTATCAGATACAGATACGATACGGATATGTCTTCCTATTTGAAGTATCCGTGCTTCATAGATCCTAAGTGAACCAAAACCCATTTAGATGAAAAAGAATCAGAGGCAATACTACAAAACAGAGCACAAACTGAGGAATATATCAGCAAAAAGTGAGTGTGTTAAGGATTCACAATAAAATTATACCAGGTACACTTCACAACATGAATGTGTCTTTGACATTGATCGGTATAGAATTTTTCTTTTACCTATTTTTCATAATTCGAGCCTAATAAAATCTTTTTCAATATTTCTTTTCCGGATAATAGAAATATAATTGTAAGTCCTTACGTTGTCTAAATCAGAAAATATGTATTGTCGGGCAGCTGTTATGCAGGCAAAATCTATTCGTTAGAAACCATTGGTAATTGCAACTGCAGCCTCAATGCATAAACAAAATTGTACCTTTATTTCAATAGGATTTATTGAAGTTTTAATGGCCTCAAATAAAATTTTGATAGGAGGATTTTCTTGGAGACAATGATGTCAAACAAGTCTCTTAGCGTCATACAACTATGCACGTATGTGTGTGCATTAAGCGTAGAAACATGGATGTTTGAACCTTGCCAATAAAAGCAGAGGAGCCTCCTAATCTTGCTACACCCACAGCAACATTAGCAGGAGCCCCACCAGCAGCTTTCTTAAAAGAAGGTGCTTCTGCAAGTGAAACTCCGGCAACACTTGGCACAAAGTCAATTAACATTTCCCCAAAGCAAACCACAAGTGGCTTCTTCTTATCAACAGAAAGAGATTTTGCCGAACCTACAAGGGTTGAACTGTTTGAGATTACGAGCCAAGTAATAGTACATTTAAGTAAAAGGAGGAGGAAAAATATAAGGGAACACCTAACATGGAATATTAAGGTCATATGTGTTCAAAAACAATCAAGACGTAGCAGTCTGCCCTATTCTATCAGCTCAATGCACAGTCAAGATAATATGAAGAGAACACATTGGCACATCTGACATGACCTAGAATTGGAGAAAGGATCAAACACAACTCCCCCACTTCAAAAAATTCAATAATAATCCAACTCAAAGGCTTGAATTACAAATGATCTAAAAGAGGTTGATCCAATAATCTTTGAAAGACAATAATCTTACAATGATAGATACACCATCAGAGAATCTCAGAAAGACAAAATTACAAGTACCTACAAGAAGATTCAGTAATGACCCAAAACAAAGGATAGAATTAGAAATTATGGAAACAGAAAATGATCAGATAATTCTATCAAGAACTCATCTCTTCTCTTTTAGAAATGAAATGAAAGGGAGTCATATAGTAAAAAACATACAAATTATAATGGTATTGGTATTCCAACCAACGCATAGATTAATTAAACAAACAAAACTCCATTAATCTCAAAGCAATATAAGAACAACAATACACTGCCCAACAAAGTTGAGCAGAAACCCATCTCATAACCAGTGGCCCAAATGCTGACAAATGATTGCATTCTCATAATTTAAGAATAACAGTGGATAAGACAATCAGATCATTCAACTAATCAAGCAATCGCTTCTAACCCAAAAAATAATATGGAAATGTTGCATTATATCAACCCATAATCAAACCCAATTCAACATAAACTCTACAAGACAACAAATTTAGCAATGACCCAAATTAGAACTCCAAATTACCAGTGTTGTGAAGCATATTCTAATCCAACAGCCAACCTCAACAATCACAAATTTTTGGCACAAAAATTCAAATTGGTAAATGAGGAATTCAACATAAAATTGGAAAACAAATTCAGACAAAAACTCAAACAACTCAAAACCCATGTCAATCATATCCTGCCAAGTCCCTAAATCAAAATTTATCAGTTGCCCAGATGAAAACTCAATGAGTATTGCATATTAGGGACCAAGAATCAAAATGGGTATGTATGTTTCTCACGAGAGGAAGTGCTCTTGACGAGCTTCTCGGAGGAGCTCTTAGAAAGCTTAAGATCCTTTGAGTTCTTTGATTTGTTGAAGCTTCTTCTCATAGACCCATCAAGATTCACAGGAAAACAACAACTCAATTTGCTCTTGTCCTTGTCCAATCGATCCATGTTTGCAACAGAGGCAGATAATCAGGAAGTTATTACATTCAATATTAAATGTTCATATGTACATACCTGTTGGTCCTATAGTTTCTCCGATTCCTACTATTTGGGGTATTTGAAGGTTTTCCTATTACAGGTCTCTTAATTTCTCTCTATATATAGCTGTGATTGTAAATATATATATATATAACACTACATGTGAATGAATGACTGTTTCTTGATTCTCTCCAAAGAAACCCACCACCTGCCATTCCTGTCCTGTTTTCTCTCTCTTGGGGTGGAGGAGGAGGGTCCATTGCTGCTGAACAGGAGCTCCGGTAGCCTCAAGATTTTGCCAACATGGAAGGATCCAAAATATGGGCTCCTATGACGTGGCAAGATTTTTTGACATAATTTTAAAAACATATTATTAAAAACAAACCAAAAAAACAATAATAATAAATAAATAAAAAGATGATTTTTTTATTTGCTCCCAAACATGACTTCAGATTTGTCTTGGACAACATCATTATGCAATAATTACAAGGAATGTTTTTGTAAAAACAAATTTGCATGCATGTAAATTTAAAAAATAAACCTGACTTTTAGATTTGCATAGTAATATTCATATAAAAATCACATTTTTGTTTTTGGCAACAACGGGGCTGAAGCCAAAAACACAAAAAATACAAAAGCTACTGAACACAAAGGAAACTCCTCCCTCCTTGCTTATCAACTACTAGGGCCATCACGATATCCAACGGCGCAGCCGAAACGAACTCAATGCCACTATCCACTTGGAGAACTTCTTTGGCTAGAAAATCAGCGCAGCTTTTAGCTTCCCTCCATATAGAAAGAAAGACACACTGCCAATCCTTGGACAACATGCCCCGAACCTCTTGGCTCATATTAAAATTAGGATCTACCACACTTGAGACTTTAACGTTGTGTTTGGTTGGAGATTTGAGAAGAAATTTGAAAAGACAAAGAAAAAATGTAAGTGAAATAATATATTTACATTTCATTTAATTTTACATACCTTTTTCTTTTCATTTTCCAAATCTTTTCCCAAATTCCTCAACCTCAACCAAACACAGCATAACGGTTTGGACTGCTTCAGCAAAGTCAGATTCAATAATAATCCAGCGATATCCTCTTGCCCAAGCCAATTGCAGCCCTCATCAAATATCCCATAGCTCCGCAATAACAACTGATGCTTGTTCCACATGGTGTTTAAATACCACAATCCAGTCACCCTGATCTGATCGGATTAGGCCCCTGTCCCCGCTCGACCACTCCATCGTGGCTGCTGCTGCCGCTTGTGTTGTGTGGCAGCTGCTGCTGCTGCTTTTGTAGCTATTGGGTTAGGTTGTGCATTTGGGTTTCAGTTTTGGCTTGTTCTTTCTGGATGATTGGCTCAGAGCAGGGTTGTTTTGTGTTTTGGTCTGAGATTGTTGCTGCTGTTTTTTTGCTGTTTTGCTTTGAGCTTTGTTGTCTTGTATTTTATGGCTGCTTTGTAGTTTACCTACGTTGGCTACTCACGAACTCTTGGCGTTTGTGCTTTTAAATGATTGGGCTTACTTTTCCGTGTCAACTTAGCTAGAATTGTCTAATTTTGTTGTGATGCCCGTGGTTGCTGTTTTTCTTTATTGATGTAACTTTTTTGTATCTTGTTCGGTTGTTTTTCATCAATAAAGGTTCTGTTTTTGTTGATCAAAAAGATATGCAATTGGACAAAAGGGTTCCTTGAAACTGGTATCATGAAGTTGCTTGTTGCGCCAATACCACATTAGGAGATAGTAGCCGTAAATAATAGAGTCCACCCCTGTGCATTAGAGTCTGCCCAGGGGAGATTCCCCAGGTTGGTATCAACCCACTTTATCAATGGCAAGGAGAAGAACCCGTCCACTAAGAGGGGGGAATGAGTTCATGCCATAATTTCTTAATCCTTTGGCAATCTCTAAATGCATGAAGGATTTAGGACTTGGGATTTACAGACTGCAACTTGGTTTGAAGTTTTCAAAATTAATTTTCTGAATTTTCAATTTGTATTTTTGTATTTTTAGTATTTTTTTAAATATTTTAATCAATTTTTTTTTTTTAAAAACTTTTTTAGATCCAATTAATCTTAATATATTTAAAATGTATAAAATTTGTATGATTTTTTAAAAAAATATTCATTGAATACAACCAAATACGAGAGTTTGTATTCTAGCCTATGTTACACGGACTCTTTGGAATTTCGAAGGTACCCGTGTCGACACGACACGACACGGGTACGGGTGCGGGATACGGCCGGGATACGGCACCTCAAAAACGGATACGGCAGATGGGATCGTAACGGGGAGAGAGAGAGAGAGAGAAACCTAGTGCGATCTCCTTCGATCTGCCTTCGATCTCTGTCTCTCGCCTTCGATCTGCCTTTGATCTCTGCTCGCGATCGACCTCTGCCTTCGACCTCTTGCCTTCGATCGCGATCGACCTCTTGCTCGCGATCGACCACTCCTCGCCTTCGATCTGACTTCGATCGACCTCTTGCTCGCGATCGACTGCTCCTCGCCTTCGATCTGACTTCCTCTCTCTCTCTCTCTCTCTCTCTCTCTTGTCGTGCGTCTCTGTCCCTCCCGTTTGCACCTATAACAATATAATTTGTTATATATAAAATATAATTTAATTTGTTATATAAAATATATATCTAATAAATTATATTAACATATTTGTGTCTAATAAAATATATATATATGATACATATAATAAATCTAATAAATAATATAATTTGTGTCTATCTCACCACTCTCCAATTTTTATTTTTTATTTATTTTAATATATTTTAACACATTATTTAAAAAATATAATAAATAAATAAAATAATTAATGTGTATTAAAAAAAATATTTATAATTTTTTTTAATGTGTATTTAACTTATCTTTATATAATAAATATATTTTAAAAATTAAATATTTAACGTATCTCCGTACCCGTATCCTTGTTTGGATCTATATCCACGTATCCTCAATTTTTAATTTTGAAGTACCCGACCCCTAGATACGTACCAGCACCCAATACTCGCACCCGAGTCCGTGTAACATAGATTCTAGCATTACCCAAAATACGAGAGTTTGTACTATAGCATTACCCAATGTGTTGATATATGTATACATGTTCTTGTTGGAAAATGGTTTTTGTATAACGTTATTTTTTGCTAACGTTGAGTATTAATTAAGGTGGGATCTAAGCGTTATTTTTAACGTTTCTAATTAGGTTCATGTTTAATGCCGCGTATTGAATAAAACCGTGTATTTGGTTGCGCAAAATCATTTCCGGATGAATGAGAATTCAACGTGCGTTTTCGGGTTCGTGGAATGGTTTTAGGTGGGTTTCCTACACATTTGTGAAATGTGCTTGTCCCACATTGGAAAGGCTTAAGATTTTGAATGGGTTTATATACCTTAGCTTGGGATGGGCCCCAAGGGGTGCCCAAGTTTGTGGAAGGGTGAGGTTATGGGTGAAGTGGGCTAGACCCATTGGATCCAAAACTAAAACCACACGCGCACCGTCCGTCTTGGCCTGGGCGCATGGTGTGAGATTGGGTTGGGCTTGTCCTGTGAATTGTAGTGTATTTTATATTATCCATTAAGGGTACTTTAGTCTTCTAGGTTTTAGGGTTTATTCTATTAGATTATATATTTGTACTTAGCTTTGGTTTTGATTAATTCAATAAACAGAATTCCTCTTCTCAGTTATCATGGTATTAGAGTCAAGTTACAAACATTAGAATACCTGTCGCAGGTCATCATCGACCATTGTAGTTGTCTCTCTTTCATTGCAAGGCTATCGCAGCTCTTTCTCTCTCTTCGCAAGGTCATTGCAAGGCTTCGTTGGAATTCTCTTCTTCGCACATCGAAGCAGTTCGTCTCACACTTGCAGGTTCTGGTTCAGTCGAAACCCTAGGAAGCCTTCATCGCTGGTCTTTGGTCCTTCGTCACTGGTCAGTGGTTCATTCGGAGACCTAGGTTGCGTGTCTCATTGATTTTCTCTCTGTTTCAACCTATCTCTATCTCTGTCTGGTTCAGTTGAGGAGGAAGAGAACGACGAGGACCAAAATTGCTACTCTTGGGATTGGCTTGCAGCGTCAACAATGTGGCTTCTTATCCTGCTTTCTCAAACTAGTTGAAGGTCGTTCATCTCTCTCTTTCTCTCTTCTCTGCTGCTTTTTACCCTATTTTGAATTCACTACGTAGTTTGGATATAACAATTTGGTTGATGATAAATTGCAAGCTATCACTACTAAGTTGGATGGTACCAATTATTCTTATTGGTCTCATGTAATGAAGAATTTTATAATGGGTAAACGCCCGTGGAACTATGTTATTGGTGTAACTATTAGACCTATGGAATCCAAAGAAACTGAGGTTGATGTTGCTGAATGGGATAAGGAAAATGCACAAATTCTTACTTGGTTTCATAATTCAGTTCAAACTACCATTAGTATGAATTTTTCCAAGTATTCTACTTCTAAACAAGTTTGAAACTATTTGAAAACTATGTACCTTGAGTCTAACTTTGCAAAACAGTATGAACTTGAGATGTCTATTCACAGTGCTAATCAGAAAGATAAGTCCATTCAAAAATTCTACAATGAGATGACAATTTATTGGGATCAGCTTGCTTTAATGGAACCATCAGATTTGCAGTTACTTGATAGTTATACCAAGTATTGGGAGAAGCAACGTTTTGTTCAGTTTCTTATGGCCCTTCGTGATCAATTTGAGCCACTTCGGAGAGCTATTCTTCATCGGTTCCCCTTGCCTTCTGTTAATGGTGCTATCTGTGAGCTTATTGCGGAAGAAACTCAGTTCAACGTGGCCCATGGTGCTCCTGCCTCCCAGTCAGTTTTTGTCACTCCTCCATTCTTGCCTACCCCACAATCTCATTTATTTCAAGTTACTGGTAAGCCCAAGTCTTGGGTTTCCATGGATGAGTGCAGCTTCTATCATCAGAAAGGTCATTGGAAACATGCTTGTCCTAAACTTTTGCAGCCCAAGGATCGTTTGTCTGGTCCACCATCCTTTAAGCCGACATCTTTAGGATCTCGCTCATCTGCCACCTTCTCTGCACCAGTTTCTAAGAATGATCTATCTTCCAATATGCAGTTTATGTTTGAGCAGTTCAAGTCTTTCATGGTGGCCAATCCAAATCTTTCGTCCCAAGCCTCCGCTATGACCACCACTCAGTTAGGTTTGTTTAGTTCATCCTCCTCAAGTAATATCCACACTTCATGGATTTTTTATTCTGGTTGTTCACATCATATGACCCCTATTGCATCTTTCTTTAGTAATTGTGTCTGCCCTTCTTCTTCTATCACTATTGCTACCGCTAATGGTTCTTCTATGCCTGTTCACTCTATTGGTTCTATTTCCTCTTCCCATTTGTCTCTTTCTCCTGTATTTTATGTGCCTCACCTCTCACTCAGTCTTATTTCTATTAGTCAATTATCTGATTCTGGTTTTGATGTTGTTTTCTCTTCTTCTCATTGTGTTGTATAGGATCGGGTATCCAAGAGGCAGATTGGGATCGGGTGTAGAGTTGGAGAACTATATATCTTGGACAGCTTGCATGTTCCTCTAAAAGTGTCTTCTACTGCATTGTCTTCTTTTTGTTTAAACAATAAGTCTTCTTTATTTTATATTTGGCATTCTAGGTTAGGTCATTTGTCGAGTGACCGTTTGAGGATGTTAGTTCGGGCTGGACATTTAGGCAATTTTCCCATTGATGATATTTCTGATTGTCGTGGTTGTAAAATGGCTAGAATGTCTACTCTTCCTTTTAATAAAAATAGTTATATTTCTTCTTCTCCTTTTCAATTGGTTCATACTGATGTTTGGGGTCCTTCCCCTATAGTTACCAAGGGTGTTTCGCAATATTATGTGTCTTTTGTGGATGATTATAGTTGGTTTACCTAGGTGCATTTGATGACCCGAAAATCTGATTTTTACAAAATATATTCTACTTTTCACTCCATGATTCGCACTCAGTTTTCTACCACTATTAAAGTTCTCCGTTCTGATTTGGGGGGTGAGTATTACTTGTCTGAGTTTGAGGATTTTTTAGCTACTTATGGCACTATTCATCAGTCTTCATGTTCTGACACTCCTGCCCAAAATGGTCGAGCTGAGCGCAAACATCGCCATCTCCTTGATACAGCTTGCTCTTTGTTGCTCTCGTTTTTTGTCCCTTCTATCTTTTGGGGAGAAGCTGTGCTCACTGTTGCATATCTTCTCAATCAAATGATTACTCCTCTTCTCTCCGACTCATCTCCGTATGAGCGTCTTTTTGGTGTTACTCCCAATTATTTTTTTTGCATATTTTCGGTTCTGCATGTTTTGTGCTCCTTCCTAAACGGGCGCATTCTAAGCTTAGTTCTCGTTGTGTCCTGTGTGTCTTTTTAGGGTATGACATTAATGAGAAAGGTTATTGATGCTATGATCCTGTCACCAAAAAACTATGTGTCTAAACATGTCACATTTTTAGAAAAACTACCCTACTACACTATACCTTCCATCCCTGTTCCTCTTACCAATGATGAATTGGTTCACGTTGACCTATTTCCTCAAGATGTTTCTCCCAATAAGTTTGTTTCTGATCTTGAGGTCTTTACCTTGCCTCTTACTAGCACTTCTGATATCTCGCCAGCTCCCTTTCCAGCTCCCGCTTCCCCTGCTCCTCTTCTTGTTTATCAACGCAGCAAAGCACTTCCGAGTTCGCTTGTCTCTAGCTTTACTGTCCCTCTAACTGTTTCTTTGTATCCCGCTCCTCCTATACATCGCTTTCCAAAGCGAGACCGTCATCCTCCGAACTAGTATGGTTTTGGTAACACATGTTTTTCCCTTTCCTATCAGTCTTTTCTTTCTTGTCTTTATACTTATTTTGAGCCTATGTCCTACAAGGAAGCCTGTCATGATCCCAATTGGATTGCTGCCATGAATGACGAGTTAACTGCTTTGGCTAACACTCAGACTTGGGATTTGGTTCCATTTTCTACTGGCAAGAATGTTGTAGGCTGTAAATGGGTGTATAAAAACCCTTTCTGATGGTTCTTTGGAATGGTACAAAGCTCGTTTGGTTGCCCAAGGCTTTTCTCAGGAGTATGGTATTGATTACGATGAGACTTTTGCCCCCGTTGCCAAGATGACTACTGTTCGCACTCTTATTTCTGTTGCCACTGCCCATTAATGGCCTTTGTTTCAATTAATGTCAAAAACGCCTTTCTGAATGGACATCTTGCTGAAGAAGTGTATATGCATCCTCCACCGGGTCTTTCTCACCCTCCTGGTGTTGTCTGTCGTCTTTGTCGTGCTATATATGGTCTCAAACAGTCTCCTCGTGCTTGGTATGAGTGATTTCACTCTGTTGCACTTCAGCTTGGTTTTCGCCCTAGTCATTATGATTGTGCTTTATTTGTTCGGCGCACTTTTATTGGCCTTGTTCTCTTTCTCTTGTAAGTAGATGATATGATCATCACTGGCTCTGATTATAGTACTATTAAGGAGCTTAAGTATCAGTTGTTTCAGGAGTTCGAGATGAAGGATTTGGGGTCTCTTCGATATTTTCTTGGTATTGAGGTTGCTACTTCTCCTACTGGGTATCTTCTCTCTCAAACTAAATATGCCTGTGATATTCTTTCTCGTGCCAATCTCACTGATGACAAAATTGTCGACACTCCTATTGAGTTGAATGCTAACTTTTCTGCTTCTGATGGCGTTCCTCTTGAGGATCCCACTTTGTATCGCAAGTTGGTTGGGTGCCTTGTTTATCTCACTATTACTTGTCCGGATATCACCTATGCTGTGCACATTCTCAGTTAGTTTGTTTCTACTCCTCGTTCCACACACTGGCTGCCTTACTTCGTACTTTGTGCTACCTTCGTGGTACTTTGTTGCAATGTTTGCTATTATCTGCCTCTTTGGACTTGACTCTTCGTGCCTATGCTGATGTTGATTGGGTAGGTGACGTATCTGATCGCAAATCCACTTCTGGTCTTTATGTTTTTCTTGAAGATTCTCTCATTTCTTGGAAGAGTAAGAAACAGTTTGTTGTTGCTCATTCCACCACTAAGGCTGAGTATCGTGCCATGGCTCATGCTACTTCTGAGATTATTGGCTTCGATGGCTTCTTTCTGATATGGGTGTCTCTCTTTCTGATTCGACTCCATTGTATTGTGATAATCAGAGTGCTGTCTAGATTGCCCATAATTCAGTCTTCCATGAGCGGACTAAGCATGTAGAAATAAATTGTCACTTTGTCAGACAGCATCTTTAGGCTAGCACTATTACTTTCCCTTTTGTTTCCTCATCTCTTTAGTTGGCTGAATTTTTTACGAAGACTCACACTGTTACTCGTTTTTGTTTTCTTCTTGACAAACTTTCGATACTTTCTGCGCTCGCATCCTCAATTTGAGGATGTGTGTGAATTGTAGTGTATTTTATATTATCTATTAAGGGTAATTTAGTCTTCTAGGTTTTAGGGTTTGTTCTATTAGATTATATATTTGTACTTAGCTTTGGTTTTAATTAATTCAATAAACAGAATTCCTCTTCTTAGTTATCACCGGCCCAATACTTATCTTTTTGGGCCAAAAACATTTGTAATTTATTTGTTTATTTTTATTTTGGTTTCAAAATTCAAAATAAATTGGTCCAAACTTTTTTTCTCACCCAAACAGATCCTAACCCACCCGAACAGGTTTGAACCTGTTGAATACTTCCCGAATAGATCTGGAACTATCCAAACCAATTCATTTCATTCAATTTTTTCCTTAGAATTTCGTCCTTCTTCTTCTGTTCTTCTTGTGCTCTTGCATTTGTTTCTGCATTTATTTTTTAGGAAGAAAAAAAGAGAGTAACAACAAAGTTTTGGTTCGCTAGACTTAAATTTGTAGTGCTGCAAATTTAAGTGTTAGTCGTTGCATCCTAGGAAGTAGACACCGGTAAAACTCGAAGCATCGAAGCAAGAGGGAAATCTACTTTAAGAAGATTGTGTCCAACACAAGCCTCGACATTAATTTCTGTAAGCGTTTAATTCAGAAAATAATTTATATAATTATTTTCTGAATTATTTTTATTTTGTTGTTTATTTAATTTATACATTTAATTTATGCACACACCTCTGTGGAGTTAACAATCTTAAACTAGATTTCAATTTTTTATTTATTTCTGTGTTAGACAGACGAATATTTTGTTTCGGGAAATTAAATAGTAGTCATATACTGTTTAATTTCTTAAATAGTAGTAATATACTGTTTAATGATTTCTTTGATAACATAGTAGTAATATACTGTTTATCATTGGAATTTTGTTACAAAATATTATTCTGTTTATTTTGTGTGCAAATTTTGTTTTGTATAAATTTGTGATTGGTGTATTATTATTATTTCGTCAGAATTATGGCAACTGAAATTAGCAGTACTGAGATTGTCATTACACAAACCCCCACACCTATTGTACCAGTGATGACTCTGGCAGTACTAGTAAATCATGGGGAGAAGTTAGAAAATTTAATGGAAATGATTTTAAAAGATAGCAACAAAAGATGATGTTTTATCTTACAACATTGAATTTGGCTTGCTTTACTCATGAAAAAGCTCCGGCACTGAACGAGGGAGAAACTGACCAGCAAGTGGTTTCCACAATTGATGTGTGGAAACATGGTGATTTTTTGTGTCGGAGTTATATCCTCAATGGGTTGGACAATACACTGTACAATATGTATAGTGTTAAAAGCATTGCTAAAGAACTGTGGGAATCTTTAGATCATAAGTATAAGGCAAAGGACACCAGTACAAAGAAATTTGTTGTCAGCCGTTTTCTGGATTTTAAAATGATGGATTCCAAGACGTTTTTAACCAGGTTCAAGATCTCTAATTAATTCTCCATGACATACATGCGGAAGGGATGGTTCTTAGCAAATCTTTTTAGGTTGCGACAATCATTGAAAAATTGCCACATTCTTGGAAAGAATTCAAGAATTATCTAAAGCATAAGCGCAAGGTGATGAAATTGGAGGAACTGATTGTGTGACTCAGAATTGAGGAGGACAACCGTGGTTCCGACAAGAAGTCAGGAAACCATGTCATGCAGGCTAAAGTAAATGTTGTGGAACATGAACAAGGGTCAAAGTTTAATAACAAAAAGTGGAAGCATGATGGCAATGGTCCCAAACAAGGATGCACTAGTAAGATCAACAACAAGCTAAAGCAAATGTTGTGGAATATGAACAAGGGTCAAAGTTCAATAACAAAAAGCGGAAGTATGATGACAATGGTCCCAAACAAGGATCCACTAGTAAGATCAACAAAGAGATCAACAACAGGTTCACCAAGAGGTTCAAAGGCAAGTGTTTTGTGTGGGGCAAAGATGGACATCGTGCTAAGGATTGTCACGTTCGCAAAGATGGAGGAAGTTCGAGCAAAAAGCCAACACAAGCTAACATAGCTAAGGATTTTTATATTTCCAATGGAGTGACAGACATCAATCTTGGTGTAGTAGTCTTTGAAGCAAACTTGGTGGGCAATCCCAAGGAGCAGTGGGTGGATACTGGAGCAACCTGCCATATTTGTACAGATAAGAAGATGTTCACAACCTACAAAGCGGTGGAAAGTGGGGAACAACTTTTTATGAGAAACTCCTCTACATCAACTGTAGAAGGACAAGGAAAGATCATGCTGAAAATGACCTCAGGAAAAGAACTCACTTTTAACAATATGCTCCATATGCCAGAGATTCGCAAGAATTTGATTTCTAGGTCATTGTTGATCAAGAATGGGTTTAAATTAGTCTTTGAATCTGATAAAGTTGTACTCTCCAAGAGTGGAATGTATGTGAGGCGAGGTTACATGAGTGATGGGCTTTTTAAGCTCAATGTAATAACTGTTGTACCTAATTTGGCTTTTAATAATAAGAACACATTTTCTGTTTATATTACTGAGTCTTCTTTTTTATGGCATGGTAGATTAGGATATGTTAATTTTAATTCTTTGCGTAGACTTGTTGCTTTAGAATGTTTACCAAATTTAAAATTTGATCCTAATCATAAATGTGAGATTTGTGTTGAGGCAAAACTCACTAAGGCATCATTTAAAGTGCTGAACTACTAAGTTTAATTCATACAGATATCTGTGATTTAAAATTTGTTCAAACTAGAGGAGGTAAGAAGTACTTTATTACTTTTATTGATGATTGCACTCGATATTGCTATGTTTACTTATTGAGAAGTAAAGATGAAGCCGTAGAAGCTTTTAGGCAATATAGACTTGAGGTTGAAAATCAATTTGGCAAAACTATAAAGAGAGTGAGGAGTGACAGATGTGGTGAGTATGATGTACCATTTGAAGAATTTTGTTCTGAACATGATATCATTCAACAAACCACTGCACCCTATTCTTCTCAGTCAAATGGAGTTGCTGAAAGAAAGAATCGAACTCTTAAAGAGATGATGAATGCCATGTTGATCAGTTCAGGGTTACCTCAGAACTTGTGGAAAAGGCGATTTTGTCTGCTAACTTTATCCTTAACAGGGTACCCCACAAGAAACTCAATCAAACACCTTATGAATTATGAAAAGGTCGACGACTTACCTACCATTACCTCAAAGTGTGGAGGTGTTTGGCCAAGGTGGCAGTCCTTAGTCCCAAAATGACTAAGATAGGACCAAAAACTATTGATTGTGTATTCATTGGTTATGCAAATAATAGTAGTGCATATAAATTTTTAGTTCATAGATCTGAAAATCCGGATATGCATGTAAATAATATTATTGAGTCAAGGAATGCGTCGTTTTTTGAACACATTTTTCCTAGTAAGGAAATTGAAGGGAAAAGTTCAAATAAAAGAACTTTTGATACTACTATGGGTAGCAGTGAAGACCACAATGATAATGAAGTAGATGAACCTAGACGTAGCAAGAGGGCTAGAATCTCTAAATCATTTGGTTTAGATTTTCTGACATACCTGTTAGAAAATGAGCCTTAAAACTTCAAGGAAGCAATGTCAAGTCTTGAAGCTCCATTGTGGAGAGAGGCTGTGAATAGTGAAATTGAATAAATACTGCAAAATCATACTTGAGAACTGGTGGATCTTCCACCAGGGTGTAAACCTCTTGGATATAAGTGAATATTCAAGAGAAAAATGAAAGCAGATAGTTCAATAGATAAATACAAGGCTAGGTTTGTCGTTAAGGGATACAGGTAGAAGGAAGGCCTTGATTATTTTGACACCTATTCACCAGTGACAAAAATAACATCCACTCACATGTTGATTGTGATTGCAGCTTTGTATAATTTGGAAATAAATCAAATGGATGTTAAAATAGCTTTTTTGAATGGCAAATTAGATGAGGAAATCTATATGGAACAACCGGAAGGGTTTCAAGTTCTCAGCCAAGAGAAAAAGGTTTGTAAACTTGTTAAATCCCTTTATGGATTAAAATAAGCTCCGAAATAATGGCATGAAAAATTTGATCACGCTATGCTTTCAGATGGTTTTAAGATAAACGAATGTGACAAATGTGTCTATGTTAAAAGCACAGACAAAGGTTATGTCATAGTTTGTCTTTACGTGGATGACATGCTCATTATTGGAAACAATAATGACATGATTCAATCCACAAAGAAAATGTTGAACAAAAAGTTTAACATGAAAGACCTGGGAGTAGCAGATGTAATTTTAGGAACAAAAATTACTAGAACATCTGAAGGATATGCTTTATGTCAATCTCACTATGTTGAGAAGATTCTGGAGAAATTTGGAAAGCATGACAACCGTCTTGCTAAAACACCTGTTGACATTAGTCTTCATTTGTCAAAAAATACAAGTGCAGACATATCACAATTAGAGTACTCTCGGATAATTGGAAGCTTGATGTACTTAATGAATTGTACAAGGCCAAATATAGCCTATGCTGTAAACAAATTGAGTAGGTACACAAGTAATCCAGGATCCGATCATTGGAAAGCAATAATTAGGGTACTTAGGTATCTAAGACATACCCGGAATTATGGCTTACATTATACCAAATATCTAGCAGTGCTCGAGGGGTACAGCGATGTAAATTGGATATCGGATACTAAAGACTCAAAATCTACTAGTGGATATGTCTTTACCCTGGGAAGTGCTACAGTCTCTTGGAAATCTTCCAAACAAACATGCATAGCAAGGTCGACAATGGAATCTGAGTTTATCGCTTTAGATAAAATACGAGAAGAAGTAGAATGACTTCGTAGTTTCTTAGAAGACATTACAATGTAGTCTAAACCTATGCCAGCTATATGCATTCACTGTGATAGTGAAGCAGCAATAGGACGGGCATAGAATCATATGTATAACGGTAAGTCTCAACACATTCGTCGAACACATAATACCGTTAGGCATTTGCTCTCACATGAAATAATTTCCATAGAATATGTAAAGTCAAAGGAGAATATTGCGGATCCATTGACTAAAGAGATAGCCAGAGAGCAAGTGTACTATTTATCGAGGGGAATGGGATTAAAGCCTATTACTTAAAAGTCGCCATAATGGCAACCCAACCTAGTTGACTGGAGATCCCAAGATCTAGGTTCAAAGGACAATCAAATTATGGATGACTTCATGTATCACTAAGGAGGTTTACTCCTACCCATTTCTATGATAAGAAGAGTGATACCTACATCGTTAGTAGGATAAGCTTTGTTTTTAATGATTCTTATAGCTTGGACATCTAAGTAGGGTATAGCAGGATACTTTTAATAAGAAATCACCTATATGAGTGTGAACTAGGCCGGTTCTGTGAGAATTGAGAAGGCTAAATTCTCTAGAGCACTCATGAATTTCCAAGTGTTGTTCAGACAAAATGAACACAACCGTAAGAACCAAACTGTGTCTGCGGATATACTATGTGTAGTCTATTGTCTTGGCTTACACAAACAACTGAACAGTTCAAAGCATCGTGTCCACTGGTTAGCCAGTAAGTCCGATAGGCTTTCACTAGAGGAGGTTCAAAGCTAAAAGCTACCTATCTCGATATGGTGTATCTTCTTAATGTACTCTTTCTTTGTCTGCATCTTGTTGCATGTCCGTTCTCGTGAATTCCATTCATGTGGGGGATTGTTGGAAAATGGCTTTTGCATAACCTTATTTTTTGTTAACTTTGAGCATTAATTAAGGTGGGACCCAAGCGTTATTTTTAACTTTTCTAATTGGGTTCATGTTTAATGCCTCGTAGTGAATAAAACTGTGTATTTGATTGCCTAAACCATTTTCGGATGACTGCGAATTCAATGCGTGTTTTCGGGTTCGTGGAATGGTTTTAGGTGGGTTTCCTATACATTTATGAAATGTGCTTGTCCCACATTGGAAAGACTTAAGGTTTTGAATGGGTTTATATACCTTAGCTTGGGATGGGCCCCAAGGGGTACCCAAGTTTGTGGAAGGGTGAGGTTATGGGTGAAATGGACTAGACCCATTGGACCCAAAACTAAAACCACACGCGAGTCGCTGCCACCGTTCGTACGGTCGAGCGAGCGTGCGTGCGGGCTGGGCCTGGGCCTGGGCTTGGGTGCGGGTGCGTGGTGTGAGGTTGGGTTGGGCGACTTATCTTTTTGGGTCAAAAACATTTATAATTTTTTTTTTTAATTTTGGTTTCAAAATTCAAAATAAATCGGTCCAAATTTTTTTTTCCCACCCAAACAGATCCTAACCCACTCGAATAGGTTTGAACCTATTAAATCCTTCTCGGACAGATCTGGAACTGTCCAAACAGTTCAAACGGTTTTCCTATCTGTTGAAATATGTCCGAACAATTGCCTATCTATTGGCACCTGTTCGAACAACCACTAATCTACCTATATAAAGGCTGTTTCCAGCAATTTATTTCATTCAATTTTTCCCTTAGAATTTCGTCCTTCTTCTTCTGTTCTTCTTGTGCTCTTGCATCTGTTTCTGCATTTATTTTTTAGGAAGAAAAAGAGAGTAATAGAGTTTTGGTTTGCTAGACTTAAATTTGTAATGTTGCAAATTTAAGTTTTAGTCGTTGCATCCTAGTAAGTAGACGTCGGTAAAACTCGAAGCACCCGAGCGAGGGAAAAATCTACTTTAAGGAGATTGTGTCCAACACAAGCCTCGACATTAATTTCTGTAAGCGTTTAATTCGGAAAATAATTTATATAATTATTTTCTGAATTATTTTTATTTTATTATTTATTTAATTTATACATTTAATTTACACACCTCTGTGGGTTAACAATTCTCACTACCAAATTTTACATACTGAAAAAATATCACAAAGTTCGTTTGTTCCTCTTCATCATTTCCCTCTTTCACTATTATTTTATTACTATTATATATTGTTTTGGACAACTACTGTTCATGACTTAATTTAAGCTTCCTAATGGTGGGGGTTGTGAAACTATTTCTATGTTAACACGAGAGGAAAAAACAATTTTAGTACCGTGACAATACTATTCCCAAATTCTCACAGACTAATTTGTATTTTTATATTGACTCTTACCAAACGCCAAAGTATCAAAACCACGTAGGGGTATTTGGCCATCTTTAAACATGAAGTGTTTTACAGCCATACCACAATGGATAAAATAGATTTTTTCCTAATCATTATTATTATTATTTTTATTTTTATCAGCAAAAGGAAGTACATTGATGTAGTATGGAGTACAAGGAGTACATACAGAGACATCCAGAAAGAAAAAGTTCTAGCAACACTTGCATCATTGCTTAAATGTTATATCTCAACTAGTTTGACACATTACACTCAAGCCAATCATATGCTACGCCAAAGCCTACACCAAGTCATAGGCTCTCATATGAAAACACAATGGAAATAAAAGCAAAACAAGTACATAGCCTTACATCAAGAAAGAAAAAGTTTTGGCGACACCAGCATCATTGCGTGCGTAAATGTCATATCCCAACTAGTTTGGCACATTACACTCAAGCCAATCATATGCTATGCCAAAGCCTACACCAAGTCATAGGCTCACAGATGAAAACACAATGGAAATAAAAGCAAAACAATGGTCTCAAAACTTCAGCCTCCGCTAGAGTCCTACATCAACCCATTCAATGTCCTGACCTTGAAATCATATTGCAGAATCCTTCAAGGTGGAATAGAAAGCCAGAAACAGAGTAGACCCTGATCTGTGCCTTGGATTTTGCCCTAAATGTATATGTATAAAATAAATAAAAGCTTTCCCACATCGAAGGCAGAACCTCAGGGGGAAAAATTCACGTCTTAAACAAGTTGCTGTGTTCAGTGATGCATTTAATGATGCAGGATATTTTAAGACAGCTGACTTTATCATAAATCAGTTAAGAAACTCCTTCAATTTCCTGCAACCGCCATACTTCATCATTCTGAGATGGGGGGTGGTGCTTATTGTAGACTGTAGATAAAAATCAATGAAGTCAGATTGGAACTTATGCTCTATTTGTTTCTTGCAGACTGTATAGATAAAAATCATGCTCTAATTGTTCATCGAAATGAGATGGAATGGAATTGAAATCTTATGCTCTATTTGTTCGTCGGAATGAGATGGAATGGAATTGAAATCTTAGAGTTTGTTCATTGGAATTACATTGGAACTTATGCTCTTTTTTTCTTGTAGTTTGTTCATTGGAATTACAGTGAAACTTATGCTCTATTTGTTTCTTGCAGACTGTAGAGAGAAATCATCGGAATTATGCTCTATTTGTTCATCGGAATGAGATGGAATGGAATGAGGAATGAGATAGAATGGCATGGAAGATGATTCCATTTGTAATGTGTTTGTCTAACCAAACATAGGAATAAATATTTTGATGGACTGAAAAGAAATAAACAAATAAATAAAAGAAAAGAAAAAGAGAAGAAGGTACATACTAGTTAGCGCCTTGGAAAGATGAAGGCTGGCCACTTGTATGATCCAAGTGTCTGGTACTTGCAGAAGACATATCTGGCAGTGTATTTCCATATATATCAATGTCATCAGAGTGAAAGAATGGTTCAGAACTAAAGATATCGAAGGGTTCCCAGATCATGGAGTTAGCATATTGGAATGACGAAGGCTGGCCACTTGTATTATCCAGATTTCCAGCACCAGTTGTACCCCGAGGTGACATGATACTTGTCGAAGACGTAGCTGGCTGTGTATTTACATATAGATCAATGTCATTAGTCTCAAAGTTACGGCCAGTAGCACACTCAATCACGGTCAAGTTTGAGCCACCCATAAGAGAGATGGTCAAGTTATCAACAGATTTTACTTCATTCCAGTGTTCCAATGCTGATACTACCAACTTGTGGGCATCCACCTGATATGATATGAAAGTCAATCAGAAAGGAGTCAATAATGACAACTAATAGACAGAAAGAAAATGAGTAAAAACTTTGAGGAATCAGAAGAGTGCCTTTTCAGTCTCGGACAGCTCATCCACGGTAATGAATGTTCGTTCCACAATTAGCCCCATCAATTGTCCCATAATATTAAACATGACGGCAGTTTCTTGTTGAAAGTTGGGAGTGTAGCTAAAGCATACACTTGTATCAGATTTAAATGTCATGGCATGGTTCACAACAGTGTCCCATGACTTAGGATACATTTTCGGGCCAAGGATCTGCAACAATTCCAGAAACAAATATTATTGTCACTTCATTTGCCAAAGATAAGGTGAAACTCTTTATTCTTTAAGATGCAACAATGTCATTAACAGTGTTAACTAATACCCCATCACAATCTCATTGTTCCTCATTTAAGTCTTTGCCATTTGAAAATTATTGATCTCATATCTGCTATAATATGCATCACCACAGTTTTGCATCAAATCTTTTATACTGCCACATATATATTAACAGTATACTTTTTCATTGTATTTCAGGTTGTTAAATTTTTTAGTTACAAATTTAATAATATTGGTGTTGGTTTTACTGTTATCTCTTACAGATTTGTATACTTATTTTCTCTCTTGTCGTGTCACATGAGTGAAAGGTGTTCAACATGGTGTTCTCAGAAAACTAGAACTGAGATATAACCACAGTCATGTCAGTAGCCCTTTCAACATGGGTTCTTGGCTCTCCAGGGCAAACAACACAATAGCCTAGACCTATTGTAGGATAACAAGTGGAGTAAGTCTATCTTTGAACCTATTCCCTTATCAACAATGTTAGGGATACTTACATATTTACTAACAATCTTGCTAACACACTCACAAGTTTTGATAAGATCAACCATCACTTGGTATGGGACTCGCATCAACTTATGAGCGTGTTAGTAAGATTGTTAGTATCCCTAACATTTTTCTTCCCTTATTCAACAAATAAATAACAAACATGACTTTTCAATGTTAACATAACTACTAAACTATAGATAAAATTGAATAAATTAAGCTCCTACACAAAATGCATGAACAAGCTTATTGATAAATCAAGCAATGTTATATGGAAGGAGGCATTTCGAACTCAAAATGTTACACAAATATGGAACAGAAGTAGAAAAAGAAGAAGAAAAAAAGCGGGTAGAGCATGTTACCAGCAAGTGCTGCAAAAGGTAAAAATCAAGGAAAGAAATATCAGTCAGTTATTACCTCTTTTAGCCACGCAGAATTTATATGGAGTATAGCCACAAAATCCTTCACGGTGCAAATGCATTCCTTACTCAAACAGTTATGGAAAGCACCATTTCTGCCAATCATTTCTAATCTCCGGACTTGATCAGATGGATACGGAGGGTAATGCTTCTGATACTCTGTAAACAAAAATCAGAAAGCTTGTCAATAAATCAAGCAATTCCTATTTAATATGCTTCGAAATCAATATGTTACACAAATACAGAAACAAGTAGAGAATGCACTACCAGCAAGTGCTGAGAAAGACAAAAAATGAAGGAAAGAACAGTCAGTTGCTACATCTTTTACCCTATGAGTGTTTATATTGAGTTTGAGTAAAGCCACAAAATGATTCACTGTGTTAATGTTTTCTTAATTCAAAGGCACATTGAAAGTACCATTTCTGCCAATCTATTCTAATCTCCAGACTGCATCAGATAGAGACCATGGGTGGTGCTTTGCAAACATACCCCGGAATTTTTTTTCTTCTTAATAGCAAAAAGATTTTCAGTCACCCTACTATGAATCCTAACCAAACCATCATTAAATTCATAATTCATTTTGATTTGATGCTTGGATAACCCCATAACCACTTCAACCCATAATAGGACATAACGAAACACTAATAACAAAAGACTAGTACAGGTGTAATTAAATCTATCCTAGTTATAGACACTTATAGGGTCATTTAGATAAACTTTTCACATGATATTTTGAACAGAATACTACTGATAACCGTAAAAATAAATTAGGAAAATAATAACCGTCAATGTACACTCCAGAAAATTTCTCTTTCTTTCTCATCACTCAAGCGATGGAATGGTCGCTCGAGCGGTCATGTGAAGCTTCTAGTACTTTTGCAAGTCTAAGATTTTTGGGAGATGTTGAAGTAGGCTCGAGCGCAGGATTGATTGCTCAAGCGGTCTACCTTTGTTTAGTCTGAACTTCTGGGAGTTTGCAATCTACGCTCAGGCGAAAGTTTCATCGCTCGAGCATTCTATTCGGGATTAACCAGTATAAAACTCACTTTTTGCTCATTTTCTCTCGTTTCTTTCTCTCACTCCTCCATGTCTGAAAACCCTAGCCCTCAAACTCTTGATTTCATCTCTGTATACTAAGTATCAACCATAGATCTCACAAGAAGAGTGAAGGAGAAGTGTAGATCGTGTTATTGACCGGTTGGATTACAATTTCGTTGGAGTTCGTGCTTGGGTCTTCGTTGTTTGCTCACATTTTGGAGGTAGGGGATTTTCTTAACTCTATATATATATGATTTGGTATGATTTTGTGACATTTTGGGGTGATTACGAGTTAGAAAGCTTTAATGAAAGGTTGTTTATGTACAAATTGTAAGATTTCTGAATAGCTTTCTGTATCTCATATATTCAATGTGTATAATTACAATCAGATCTTAGAATCTATATAGCCCTAACTCCTAAACCAAAAAAGAAATACAAATACAATACGATCATGACTCTAATAGGACTCTAATACAATCATGTCTCTAATAGGACTCTAAGTTAATTTGTAAGACTCACAATATATTTCACAATATATTCTCACACCCCGCTTAAACTCAAGGTGTTTTAGCAGAAAACACGGAGAGTTTGCTAAAAAGAAACTGAAACCGAGCAGTAGTGTGAGTTTTAGTGAAGAAGTCCGCAAGTTGCAAAGCTGAAGCGTTGAAAGGAAGCGAGATAGAGACAGACTGCAGATGTTGGCGAACAAAGTGAGAATCAATCTCAATGTGTTTTGTCCACTCATGGAAGACAGTATTGTGGGCAATCTAAACAGCACTGCGGTTGTCACAATAGAGAGAGGTCGGAGAAGACTGAGAGACACCCAAATCAGACAAAAGACAACGAAGCCAAACAATCTCAGCAGTGGCATGAGCCATAGCACGATACTCAGCGAGAAAATGATCGATTGTTTCTTACTTTTCCAAGAAATCAAGGAATCACCAAGAAACATACAGAAACCAGACGTACACTTGCGATCAGTAACATCACCAGCCCAATCAGAGTTAGCATAGGCCACCAAGTCCAAAGAGGAAGTAGAGGACAACAGTAAGCTTTGAAATATGGTACCTCTGAGATAGCGAAGAATGCGAACCAAAGCAGCCCAATGGGTAGAGCGAGGAGCAGAAATGAATTGACTAACCACATAACAGCATAAGCAAGATCAGGGCGAGTGATAGTCAGATAAACTAAACAACCTACAAGCTCGCGATATGAAGTAGGATCATCCAGAGGGACACCATCAGTAGAATTAAGCTTTGCATTAAGCTCAATAGGTGTATCAGAAACCTTAGTATCGGTGAGACCAGCATGGTGAATGACTTTATTAGCATACTTAGCCTGAGACAGAAAATAGCCCTTTGGAGAAAAAACAACCTCAATACCAAGAAAATACCGTAATGGACCCAGATCTTTCATTTCGAAAGTGCGGAAGAGATGCTGCTTGACCTCAAAAATAGCGGAAGAGTCAGAGCCAGTGATGATCATATCATCCATATAGAGTAAGAGAGCAACAAAACCAGCCGATGTATGTCTTAGAAATAAAGCAGGGTCGGAAGCAGAAGAATGAAACCTAAGCTCAGTAACAGCAGTCTGAAAGCGATCATACCAAGCACGAGGAGACTGCTTCAGACCATACAGAGCACGCCGAAGACGACAAACTTGGCCAAAGGAATGGGGAAGACCAGGAGGAGGACACATGTAAACCTCCTCAGTGAGATGGCCATTAAGAAAAGCATTCTTAATATCCATCTGATAAAGAGGCCAAGAATGAATAGCAGCGACAGAGATCAAAGTACGAACATTAGTCATCTTGGCAACAGGAGCAAATGTTTCCTCATAATTAATACCATACTCCTGAGAGAAACCTTTGGCAACCAGACAAGCTTTGTAGCACTCAAGAGACCCATCAGAATGAGTCTTGACTTTGTAGATCCATTTGCAACCAACCAAGTTCTTACCAGCAGGCAAAGGAACCAGCTCCCAAGTACTAGTTTTCTGTAGAGCAGATAACTAATCTTCCATAGCATGAACCCAATGAGGATCCTGATATGCTTCTTTGTAAGACTGAGGTTCTGAAAAAAAGTGAATAGCAAACAAAAAAGTACGATAGGAAGCAGAAAAACATGTATTAGACCAACCTAACTTGTTGGAGGATGACGCGCTTGAGTAGGATATCGGTGTGCAGCAGGATCAGAGTCGGCAATAGCAGGAGGATCAGCAGTAGGGGTAGAGACAACCAGTGGAGGAGGAGCCTTGAGATGAGAATAAACTAACAACGGAGGAGGAGAACAAACTGAAGGAGGAGAAGTAGCCAGAGATGAAGTAGGAGGAGAAGATGAAACAAGCTCAGGAGGAACTGTGGAGATGTACTCATCAGACGGTACCTCAGAAGGAAACGGGTCAATGTGAATCAAATCCTCTTTGGAAATTGGAGTAGTGACAGGAGGAAGTTGAAAGTAAGGCAAACGTTTGAGAAAAGAAACATGACGGGAGACATAAAGACGACGGGAAACAGGGTCGTAACACCGATAGCCTATCTGAGTAGGACTATAACCCAAAAAGACACAGAGGACAGATCGGGCACTAAGTTTGGTCCTATCTTTGCGGGGAAAAAGGACAAAACAGGCAAACCCAAACACACGAAGGAGGGAGTAGTTAGGAAGTTGAGAGAACAAAGCCTCATAAGGAGACCGACCAGAAAGAATGGGAGTAGGCATGCGATTGAGAAGAAAAGCAGCAGTAAGAACTGCCTCCGCCCAAAATGGAGCCGGAACTGAGGCAGAGAGAAGAAGAGACCTAGCTGTCTCAAGGAGATGACGGTATTTACGCTCAGCGCGACCATTTTGGGCAGGTGTATCTGTACAGGAAGTTTGGTGAATGGTACCCAAATTGGCCAAATACTCACAAAACTCAGTTTTAAAATATTCCCCACCCAAGTTAGACCGTAACATTTTAATGGTAGACCCAAACTGTGTAGTAATCATAGACTGAAAAGTACGGTATATCTGATAGAAATCGAACTTATGAGTCATAAGATAAACCTGTTAGGACCTTTTGTTGTCAAATTCCATGGATCAAAACCAAGGTTGTAACAAGAGTTCTTTAAGAAGTTGGTTTCCAAGAAATTGGTTTCCTTCAAAAACAGGATTACTTTGGAGTTCTGCAAGAAGTTGGTTTTCTACAAACAAGAAGTTGGTTTTCCTTCCCAACTAGGATTGCTTTGGATTTTCTATAAGTAGTTGGTTTTCTCCCAAAACTAGACTAACTCAATTATTCCTCCAGATCTTCTTTTTGGATCTTAAAGGTTTATATCTGGGGATTATTTTTTTATTTTTCTTTGATGTCTTATTGAGTATTCAACTCATGATCTGAAAAGGCTACATCAAAGGTTTTGTTTGTTACACAAAAGAGAGAGTTGTTCTTCAGTTGTGGATTCTGAAGAATTCGGTCTGAAGCTTCGGTGGTGGAATCCGGAGTGGCTCATCAGAAAGACAATTCCGTGGTGAAGATGAGGTTGGAAGAGGCACATAGAGGTTGGTTCAATTAGGCGTTGTGGATTCGCTAGATAATTGAGAGTGATACCTGTGTAATTCCTTTATATCTTCTTAGTGGATTGTTCTGGTGGCTGTGGCCCGTGGTTTTTTTATCACAATTGGAAGGTGTCCAATTGTGGTTTTTCCACGTAAAATCTTTGTGTCTCTTTTTCTTGATTGTTTGATTGAGATTTTTATATTCTGCTTAAAATTGATACATAATCACAAATCAACATCTAGGAGGTTTCTAGATTTTTCAATTGGTATCAGAGCGGGTCGTTTTATTTTGTTTAAAACAAAAATATTTTTTTAGAACGAGATCCTGTTTGATTTGTGATAATGGATACAATTCGTGATGATGAATCTTCGGAGAGTAATCATGAAGAGCTTGAGCAAGCTTATAAAAAGTTGTATAAGGAGTCTCTTAAGTTATTCAAATTGAATGACAAACTCACAAAGAAACTCAAAGCATGTGAATGTGAGAATGTCAAACTTAAAGAGGAGATTTCCAAGGCTAGGATCAATGCCATCAAGATAGCTGATGATCAACAAGTCCTTTGTGCAAAACTGTTGACTTGTGAGACAGAGAGGAATGAGCTACTGGAAACTCATGCCATGTATGAAGAAAAGATTGAATCTCTCGAGATGTCTCAAGTTGCTTTGGAAGAACTAATGATCAAGAAAGAGGAAGAGCTCAAGTGTGCCATGGTTACCATTAGTCTTTGGAACAAAGGATCAAAGACTTTGGAGGATATCATTGGGTCTCAACAAATCTATTCAGACAAGAGTGGCATTGGCTTTGGTGGCAAGAAAGAGCAAAAACAGAGTGCATCAACATCTCATGATGCAAGAACTCAAGGAAAGGGAGGACAAAAGATTCAACAAGAGGAAAAACTTCTCAAACTCCCTAGAGTTGGAAAGGTAAAAGAAAAGAAGGTACATCCTGTTTTTATTTGTCATCATTGTGGTATGCATGGTCATATTCGCCCTTTTTGTTATAAGTTACATGGGAGAATGTCTCAAAAGGGTAGAAATTCGAATACTTTTTGGGTTAGGAGACAACCTTACATGTCTAGGCGGAATACCAAGATTTATGAGGGTGTTCACAACACCATGTCATTTACCAAGACCGCTAGACCTGATTTTGTTAAAACCAAAAAGATTTGGGTAAGAAAACTTGACTTGTGTTAATGTGTTTTCTCTTTTTAGTTTTTTGGGTCTCTGTTCTTTTTAATAAAAAAAAAAATGTGCATGTTTTGTTTTTTTTGTCTTGCTTTATTGTTGAAAAAAAAAAAAAAAAAAAACCAAAAAGATTTTTTTTAGTATGGTTTTGCAAGTTTGAATTTTTGAGATGTCCTTGGTGCATATTGGAATTGATGAGAATATCTATTACATGTTAATATGTGTGTACTTTCTGTGGTAATTACTCATTTTGGAGTGTGTGTTCTTTGATTAGTATGTCTCATTTTGTACACACTCTTGGATTAGTAAATATTGGAGTCTTTTGCCTTAGTGGTTATTTTTTCTATGGACTTCTGGCATGATATCTTTTGCTTTTCTAGAGGAATTGACCTATACTAGCATATCATGGGTGATGTTGAGTCTCTTAACCACCTTCCATCTTTTTGCATCTCCATGGCTTTCCCCTCTATTCTTTGCAGTCCAAGCATGAGGAAAAGGCTACCTCAGAGTCACCAACCAGGCCATCCTTAATATATCCATGCTTCTCTGGTTCGGTTTCCATACTCTTGAGCGTGTCGGCTGCCGATGAGTGTGCAAAAGAAAGAAAAAAAAAATGTGCACAAAAAAAAAAAAAAAAAAAAAGAAAAAAAAAAGAAAATAAATATGCAAAAGAAAGAAAAGAGAAAAAAAAAAGTGAAAAAAAAGAAAAAGAAAAAATAAAGGATTCATTGATTGAGGGGGAGCCTCCGCCTTTACTCACCAAATACCCCTTGATTCCTAGTGGTTTGACTTTCCTTAGTTGTGCTTAGATTCTCTTGTCGGAGGTCCAGCCTTTATATCACTACTAGGATTTGAATCTTGTGTTTGTCGATCTCCAAGAGTCACACACACACTTTTATCATGGGATCTATGCTTTTCACATAATGCATCACTTTCTTTTATGAGGAATCTTCTAGAGGCTGTGCACATTGTGTTTTCTTGTAATAGTGCTTCTTGGATAATTTTGTGTGTTTCAAGGTACAAATCTGAAATTCCTTGCTTGCTCCACCATATTATTTGTTCACTGTTTTCAGTTTTTGTGGTTGCTTTTAGTGAGGGGGAGTTTGGTTTATCATTACAAGTGTTTGTTACCATGACCACTTTGGTTTGTTTGGTAAGGGAGATTGGCTATAGTTGCTTTGCATGTCCTGATATTTACATCATCATATCATGCTTGTGTGGTTTATGATCTTGCTTTTGTTGTTTGAGGGAAGAAAGTTGTTTTTCATGTGTCTTAGGATTTCATGTTTTTATGCCATGTGTCGGGTTCAGGTTTTCATGCTACATGTTCTTAAAATCTCCAAAGTTGCATCTTCATGGTATTCATGTTTTTCATCTCATGCTTCAAGATAATGTTGTCATATGTTTATTGTTTTTTTCATATACTCTTGTGGGACTAATAGTTGTTTTGGAGATTGTGGCACTAATAGTTGTTTTGCAGATCATGACCATGAGAAATAAGTTTGTAAAGAGATTTGGTTATAAATGCTGGTTCCTAGTTGGTGGTGTTGTTCTTGTTTTGCTTGGAAAATTGTTTTAGTGTTTTTGTTAGGAAATTTGTTTTAGATTGGTTTTATCCAGGATTTGACAAAGGGGGAGATTGTTAGGACCTTTTGTTGTCAAATTCCATGGATCAAAACCAAGGTTGTAACAAGAGTTCTTTAAGAAGTTGGTTTCCAAGAAATTGGTTTCCTTCAAAAACAGGATTACTTTGGAGTTCTGCAAGAAGTTGGTTTTCTACAAACAAGAAGTTGGTTTTCCTTCCCAACTAGGATTGCTTTGGATTTTCTATAAGTAGTTGGTTTTCTCCCAAAACTAGACTAACTCAATTATTCCTCCAGATCTTCTTTTTGGATCTTAAAGGTTTATATCCGGGATTATTTTTTATTTTTCTTTGATGTCTTATTGAGTATTCAACTCATGATCCGAAAAGGCTACATCAAAGGTTTTGTTTGTTACACAAAGAGAGAGTTGTTCTTCGCCAGTGGATTCAAGAATTCGTCCTCAAGCTTCGTGGTGGAATCTGAGTGGCTCATCAGAAAGACAATTCCGTGGTGAAGATGAGGTTGGAAGAGGCACATAGAGGTTGGTTCAATTAGGCGTTGTGGATTCGCTAGATAATTGAGAGTGATACCTGTGTAATTCCTTTATATCTTCTTAGTGGATTGTTCTGGTGGCTGTGGCCCGTGGTTTTTTGATCACAATTGGAAGGTGTCCAATTGTGGTTTTTCCACGTAAAATTTTTGTGTCTCTTTTTCTTGATTGTTTGATTGGGATTTTTATATTCTGCTTAAAATTGATACATAATCACAAATCAACATCTAGGAGGTTTCTAGATTTTTCAAAACCCAAGTGTAACGGGTGTAGTCATCAACAAATGATACATAATATGTAAAACCCCCTTTGGTGAGAACAGGAGAAGGGCCCCAAACATCAGTATGAACTAAAGAAAATGGTGTATCAGATATAGAAGTGCTTTTACGAAAAAGTAATGCTGTCATCTTGGCGAGTTTACACTCCTGACATTCAGTAAGTTCACTAGGAGAAATTTTTCCCAAGATACCTGATTGAGCCAAAGATCGTAAGCGGTCAGCAGACAAATGCCCTAATCTAGAATGCCACAAGTAGAAAGGACTGGACAGAGAATCTAATTGAAAAAAGGAAAAGGCAGTCGAAGAGGTTGTCAAAGCCAGATGCAAGCTCTCTACTACATAGAGGTCCCCAACTCTACGACCAGTCCCAATCTGCTGTTTAGACATTCGATCCTACACAGAACAGATAGAAGAGGAAAAGATAACATCAAAACCAGAGGCGTCAAACTGACTGATGGATAATAAACTGACAGATAATTGAGGAACATAAAAAATAGATGGAATAGAGACAATAGACATAGCAGACGGTAGGACAGACCTAACAGATATAACAGACATACTAGACCCATTAGCAGCATTAACAGTAATAGAAAAAGGAGGAGTGCAATTTTGAAGTAAGGAGAGATGGGGAGTCATATGATGAGAGACACCAGAGTAAAAAATCCAAACAGATGAAGAAATACCTGAAGAAGACCCAAGCAAACCTGAATGAAGAGGGGAAACAATGGAGGTAGACAGAGATGGCTGGGAGGTACACAATGTACGTTGAAACTGACTAATCTGAGCAGTCAAGGAAGCTAAGTCAGGATTAGGAACCGAAGCAGATACAGTAGAATCGGTGGGAGACCGAACGGTACTTAGAGGAGGAGCGCAGAACTTAATCGACAATTGCTGAGAAGATGAGGCAAACACAAACAAAGCAGACAAACATCCCTTCTTGGGACAATGATACTTCCAATGACCTCTCTGATGGCAGAAGGCGCACTCATCTGGAGCTAGTGGTCCTTTCTTGGGATTTGTTAAAGATTGAAGCTTATGGGTATCTGACATCAAAGTGAACGAAAGTTATAGAATTTTGGGGTCAAATTATAACCACTATCTCAGTACTTAGAACACACAGGGGAGTGAGCCAGTCCAAGTGTAATAGTCAATGAAATTTTGGGATCAAAGTGTAAATACCAACAAAACAGTTATATGTATCATAGGGGACTGATTGCGAACCAGAGAAGATTCAAAAGATAGGACGGAGTCGCAATGGCTGAGGACGTCGGCAGAAGATGATTGTGACCTGAATCAGAAGCGCGGCGATGATGTTCGCGAACCAGAGGGACTGAGTTCGCGAACCAGAAGGACCAGAATTGAGTCACGACGAAGCATGGGCTGAAGCTGATCGCGAGTTGCTGATGATGACTGAAGACACGACCCACGAACCCTAAGTCGCGACTGTGAAGAAGACCAAAGAACAGAGACGACTTCGAACAATAGGCGACAACTTCGAACAACAGGCGTGGACGCCAGCCAGACTTAGGGTTTCAAACAAGGCTCTGATACCATGTAAGATTTTTGAATAGCTTTATGTATCTCATATATTCAATGTGTATCAATTACAATCAGATCTTAGAATATATATAGCCCTAACTCCTAAACCAAAAAGGAAATACAAATACAATACGATCATGACTCTAATAGGACTCTAATACAATCATGTCTCTAATAGGACTCTAAGTTAATTTGTAAGACTCACAATATATTTCACAATATATTCTCACACAAATATGGGGTTTTCACTCAAGATTTTGATATGTGTTGAATGTTTTGGTATATTAATGAATAACATTAATGATGAAATGAGCAAAACCCCCCAATTTTTCTTGAAACCCTAGGTTTTGTGAGGTTGATTTAAAAGAGGGATCAAACAAATTGGGACGTTAAGTTGAAAATTAAATTGATTTTATATGTGGATATGTGAGTTGGATAAATTTATGATCTATGATGATATTATTGGTGGTTTAAAGAAGTTGGAATTGTGTGAACACTTGGAATGTTGCAAGGATGTAAAGTAATATTTTTCTTAGGATTATTGTTGGTAAAGAGTAGGATTTGGAATCTTGAAAATGAGAATAGTTCATTAGTTTTTATTTGTTGAATTCTTACGTAATTAAAAGGAAATTTTGGACAAAGAGGAATGTTTGGAAACTCATGCATTGCAATGCATTTACATGGTGTTGGATAAAGTATTGAATTATTTAATGGCGTGTGTGTGGTTTCGGAAATGCGTTGTGTGTGTTGAGGTGCCCAATTGCCCTCTCGTGCTCGGAGGCTGGAAAATGTGGGGATGCTATTGGTATGTTGGTAAAGGTGTCCAATTACCCCTCCGTGCTTGGTGGCCGGTAAATGTGGAGGCTTTCAAAAAGTAAGAGTTGCCTACTAGCCCTACTGTGCTTGGTGACCAATAAATGTGGGGAGTATTTGAGATATCTTACGTGGAGTTTATTAAAAAAATGAAAGTTCTTGGTTATGACAATGGTTAATGAGTTGAGTCAATATGGGTTACAAATTACACATTTTAGAATTTGGTTTCCAAACAAAGTTAAGTCGTATGCATGGCATGACATTGCAGGAGTGTAATCATATTGAACATACACATATGTTGTTAAGTATATTTCCCATTGGACGTAAAAGCTCACTCCTATTTTATGGTTTGGACATCCTAAAATTCCAGGTGATGAAGATGAACCATGATATCGTTGAAAAGTGAATGGAGTTCAACATGGAGTGCTGAAACTTCTTTGATGTTGTTTACCTACAGCTATCGAGCTTATTAGTTGAGTTAGGATTTTATTTTTTGAAATCAAGGCCATTAGTCTTGAATGGTGTAAGCCCTTATGGCAATTTCGATGTATTTAATTTTTCTTATATGTATTTCTGTGTATTGTAAATCATTATAAAGAACTTGAAGAGGAATCTATGAGAATGTGACAGATTTCAGTTTATAAAATTATTTACTTTATTTATTGTTCACATGAGTGCCTTGAAATTGGATTATAATAACGGATTGGTAATAAATGATGTGGTATAAATATCAGGGCATTACTGTCAACAATGAGTTTAAAACTTTTAAAAGAAATTGAAACAACAAAGAATGTCCAAACATAGAATTTCACAATATATAGGCACAGGGAAATTAATTACTCCCTCCACCCCAAAATAATAGTTCCTTTTGGGGAATTTAACTTTTTTTGGTAGTACAATTATTGCACTTTAAAAAAATTAAATTTTCAAAGTTACCCTTTGATAGTACATTTTTTTGGAGAATATCAATTGTTATAATTGTACTTTTTGTGTTGTTAATGAATTTAAAAGAAGGGCAAAATAGAAAATTCATATTATTTTAGTCCTTAATTTTTGAAAAGGGACTAATATTTTGAGATAATAAAAAATGGAATAGGGACTAATGTTTTGAGACGGAACAAGTAAAACAATGACTGAAATAGAACCATTGAACTGGTATATTTGGAAATTATTGCATTAACATAAGAAATTAAGAAAACAGAATCTATGTCACGTGTTTCTCATGTATCTAGTGTTAAAATTAATCTCATATATTGAATGCATGGGTTAAATTGCATTATTTGTATTCATATATTTTATTCTAGATACAATGCCTACATTCTTCGTGTACCTACTTCTTTGAAAGGTTGTTTAGTTTTATGGATCTTGTTCATTGAACTTATTTATGACCTTTTATATAAAAAGAAGTAAGCCTATCAGCAAAGTAGATCAATACAAAAAACAATGGTCATGTTTGGTTTAGTTTTCAGAAATTTGTTTTTAAATTATTTTTTAAAAAAAACTAAAAATTAGTTTCGTGAAAAAAAATGAAAAAAATTAAAAGCATTTACTATTTTTATATAGTTTTATCTTTTTTATTCAACTTTATCTTTTTTGATGGGAGAAATAATTTTAAAAAATTCATAAATATATTTTTCATATTTATTTTTGCCAAACTAGTTTCTATTTTTTTTTAAAAAAAAATTAAAAAATTGTTTCAGAAACACAAACCAAACATGGCCAATGTTTCCTTATTGAGGAAATTTCTATCAAAAAGCTAACAAAGTGATATCAGAGCTTGGTTAGGTCAAGAATTAATAAGCTAGGCGTAGAGATTAGATATAGGACAAGCAGCCTTGTAAAAGCCGATGACCATGGCAAATTCCAATAACCAAAATGTACCTGCTCCTACCTTTGATGGTGAAAACTTCAATTTTTGGTATGAGAACTATCTTTATCTATACTGATCTCGGGGATATTCCCAATAGGGACAATTGAAAAAGCAAAGGAAGAAGGATTCAAAGGCTCTCTCATTGATTCAACAAGGAGTTTCAGAAGCAATTTTTTCAAAGATTATCAATTCTACGAAAGTAAATGAGGCATGGGATATTCTTCAAAAAGAATATAGAGGCAACTTGAAGGTAAGAACCACCAAATTTCAATCATTGAGAAGAGATTTTGAAAATTTAAAAAAAGTTGAGAGATGAAATTGTTAAAATATTACTTTTCTAGAGTTATGGAACTTGTGAATCAAATGAAAATTTATAGGGCTAATATCTCCAGTTAAAGAGTTATTGAAATTTTTTTGATAAGTTTGCTGGAGAAATATAATCTTGTTGTTGCTGTCATTAGGAAATTAAACATCTTGCTGGTTTGAGTAAGAATTGATGGGTTCAATTAAAACATTTGAAAAAAGATTGAGTATACAATATGAAAAGTCAATTAAAAGTGGCTTTCAATCGAAGCTCAATGTTAGTACTTTTAGTTCCCAAGGAAGAGATCTAGAAAGAAATACAAAAGGAAAAGGAAAGTATAATTCTCAAAGAAGGGAGAATGAAGAGTCCACTCAACAAAAGTGTAGAATTTGCAACTGAAGTAGTCATGTTGATAAAGATTGTTGGTTTTGATGAAAACCACAATGTTTCAATTGCAATAAGTTTAGTCATGTCAAAAAGGATTGTCAAGTCAAGAACAATCAATAAGATAATTTCTCCAGGGAGCAAGAAAGTGGAGGGCACATGTTCCATGCTTGTCATACAACATCAGATCAAAAGAACATATGATTTCTTGATAGTGGATGTAGTAATTACATAATCGGAGACAAAAGCATTTTTGTGAAAATGGGTGTTTCCTCTAATTCTTAAGTGAAAATAGAGAATGGTGCCTTAGTCCAAACAATGGGAAAGAATACTATTTCCATAGAGACCAAGATGGATACAAGACACATCTCCAATGTTTTCCTAGTTCTTGACTTGGAACAAAATTTGTTGAGTGTTGGATAGAAGAAACTTGTACAGAATTGGCTTATCCTAATGTAGGTGATACCACGTCTATATATAATGAATATATGATACACAAAATAGACATAAAAGAAAATAAATAATTACATAATCAAATCCCTAGATAACTGAAATTTATACAAATCATGGGATCTCCTAAATATAATCTATTCTATATTCCAACACCCCAAACCCAGCTTGCCAATGGAAAACTAAAGAAGAGATGGTCCTACAAATTTGGTGAAGATGTCTGCAGTCTAATCAGAAGATGGAACAAAAGAGGGACAAGCAATGTTTGCTCTAACCTTTTCCCAAGTGAAATGAATGTCACTTCAATATGCTTAGTACGCTCATGAAGCATAGAGACAGAAGCAAGTAATATGGTAGACTTGTTGTCACAAAACAACTTGGATGGAATATTTCCCTCAAAGCCGAACTCAGTAAGAATGGACCAAAGCCATAGTAACTCACATGTCCCATGAGCCATGGCTCTGTACTTAGCTTCAATAGAAGATTAAGAAACAACAGCTTGTTTTTTGCTTTGCCATGATAGAAGATGAGTACTATATAAAGTACAAACCCTAGAAGTGGAGCATCTATCACCTTGTGTAATATGCATCAGTAAAGCAACAACCCTATTTGAATCCTCGCAATGAAGAGTAAACCCAAACCAGGTTAAGACTTGAGATATCTCAAGATATGGTGAACAACATCAAGGTGAGCAATACGAGGCGTATGCATGAACTGACTAACCACACTCATAGCAAATGCCAAATCTAGTCGTGTATTAGTCAAATAGATAAAACGTCTTACCAATCACTGGTATCAAAATGGATCAGAAAGGAACTCACCAGACTTAGCTAGAAGTTTCATATTTGGATCCATAGGAGTAGAAGCAGGCCTGCACCTTATCATACCAGTGTCCTAAGGATTGTGTTGGGACAATGATATCCCACTACTAGAACGGGCTACTTCAATCCCCAAGAAATATTTGTGAGGACCCAAGTCCTTGATGTCAAAGGCTCGACTAACTTCCTGTTTTACCTAAGCAATACCGAAGGTGTCATCCCCTGCAAGAATGATATCATCCATATGGACTAACAAAATGATATATCGACCATTAGGATGTTGGCGAATGAAGTATGTATGGTCAAAGTGACACTGAATAAAATCCATTAATAATATAACAGAGTTGATCCAGTTAAACCATGCACAAAGAGACTATTTCAAGCCATAGAGAGACTCACACAGACAACATTCCTTCCTAGCATACTCCTCCTCAGCCCAAAACTCAGGTGGAGGATCTATGTAGATCGTCTCAAGTAAGTCCCGTGTAAAAAGGCATTCTTGACATCAAATTGATGAAGGGGCCAAGAACAAGAGATAGTCAAGGAAACAAGCAAATGAACAATGGTCAATTTAGCAACAAGTGCAAAAAATAGCCTCAAAATCCTTGCCAGAAACCTGTGTAAATTCCTTAGCAACAAGACGAGCCTTGCAGTGCTCCACTGTACCATCAGCCAAGTACTTCACACTAAAAACCCACTTGCACCCAACAATCTTCTCACCAAAAGGTAAAGAGACAAGTTCCTAACTGTGCTCCAAAGCAACCATTTCAATTTGCATAGTCATAACCCAATGGGGATTCTAGACAGCCTCAGACATAGACTGAGGGATGGAAATTGACTCAAATTTGCTAAGAAAAGACTTCTGAGAAACTGGAAGTCCATCATAACATAAAAACTAGAAAATAGGATGATTAGTACTATTAAGCCAATCAAAAAAAATCAAGGGGATGACATTTATGGGTTGGATAACGGGAATAGGCCGAGGAGAGAAAATAAGAGGAAGTACCTAGGCCTGAAGATGAAGAAGATGTTGGAGGAGGTGGTGCACGAGGGCGACGAGAGTATGTCTGTAATGGCAGAGGACTTGCAGGTGCATATACAAGCTAAGATGAGGGAGCAGACAAATCAAAGATAGGAATAGGACGAGCACTTAATGACACAGTAGGAGGCAGTGCACACAAGGCAGAATCCTTCAACAAGGGGTTAGAACCAAAAAATGACATATATTCACAAAACGTGACATCCATAGAATGATAAAAGCGACAAGACAAGGGATCATAACACCTATAGCCTTTAGAGAGGGCCAAATAGCCCAAGAAAATACACTTAAGAGACTTGTTATCTAACTTGGTCGAAGTAAGACTATGATCGTGAACAAAATAAGTACGACTAAACACACGAGGCACTAAGGGAAATAACATTGTGGCTGGGTGAAGTCACTAAAAAGGAGCCAACTTATGTAGAACTCAATTAGGAGTCCGATTAATTAGGTAAACAGTAGTAAGTACAACTATATGCCAGTAAGATTCGGGAACATTCATCCCACAAAGAAGACACCGAACTAAAGTCATAATATGACGATTCTTATGTTCCGCAATCCCATTTTGTTCAAGAGTGTAGGTACAAGTGAGTTGCTATGAAATTCCTCACTAATTAAGTTGGGAGCGGAATGCATTAGAGATGTACTCCCCCTGTTACCAGAATGAATATTAAGCATAATAGTGTGAAAATGGGTTTTGACCATTTGAAGAAATTGAATAAAAAGAGGAAGCACGTCAGATATCTTTTTAAGTAAATAAACCCACACACACCAAGAGTGATTTCTATGAAAGTCACATAATACTAATGCCCAAAAAAAGCCAAAACAAAAGGACCCTAGACATCAGAGTGGATAAGGTCAAACATACAGGAGGCACGATACATCCGAGGAATATAAGTAGTACGAGTATGTTTAGACAATTCACAAACAACACAATGAAACTGATGGTCTTTGCAAGCTTTATTAAGTAATGGAAAAAGTAAACATAAATAGTGAATGTTTGCATGTCCTAAATGGGCATGCCACAAAGTTAAAGCTTGAAAAGAAAACACATATGAAGACGACTCAAGTAACATAGCTACTTGTAGGCCAAAAGTGATAGGACGAGAAGGCGGTGGTTTCCCACGCTCAAATCCCCTGCCAAAAATCTTTTTTGAAGTTAGGTCCTGTAACAAGTAATGAGTAGGTAAGAAAATGATAGCATAATGAAGATTTTTAGCAAGATGACTAACAGATAGAAGATTATAAGCAAAATGGGGCACATGTAAGACAAAAGTAAGTGTAATATTAGATGACAATGTCACATCACCCTTATGTTGGACATATGGGATAGACTTGTCAGCAAGATAAAGAATTTGAACAGCAGTAGAGACAAGAAAATATAAAAAATAGAACTCGCATGTCAGTGTGAACATAAAAGGTTGTAGTACCTGTAGCAAGGGTGGCGATGGAAGACAAAGAGACACTCGGAGACCGGGTAGTGAATGATCCAAGATACTCCCAAAGACAACCAATATGACACTGAAGTTGATAGAAGTCAACAAGGCTAGAGGGCTGAGTAACACTAATGTATCAGCAATATCAGTAGTACGAATAGAGCCTAAAGATCATGTCCTAGAAAAATGTTGCTTCAACTCAGGATGAAGCTTGAAGCATCAAGCTTGGACATGACCGGCTGCACCACAATGGTGGCAAATAGCCTTGCCACTAGCAGCACCAGAACTAGAATTTGTAGCTGTGAAGTGTTAGGTTATTTGAGTCTAAGGTTATTTTGGTACTTTTGTAATTATGTTTATTAATATAAATACTAGAGACTAAGAGGCTAACCCTAAGTTTTGGGTAAATCTTTTTCCAACAGCAATTTTGCCTCTCCCTCTCTCTCTCTCACGGTTCTTCGTCTTCTTCTTCTACTTCTCTCTTTGTAAAATTAACATGGTATCAGAGCTTAATCTTCCTCCTTGAAGATTAGGTCTTTTCCTCTCTTTTCCTTTCTCTTGTTTTTTCGGTTTTACTGTACACAGTTGCACACACACGCGCACACAAAAAAAAAAAAAATGAACAAAAAAAAGAAAAACACTCCCATGAACAAAATTTGATGCATTTTCTTCCTATGATTTTATTTTATGTTTAGTTATTTTTCAATTTTTGTTTATTTTTTGGAAAAACCGAATGTTTTTTTGGAAACCCTTGCTCCATCGATTTTAGGGCTGATTTCTCTCTTCATTCCTCATCTTTGGGAGCTGATTGAATAGTAGAGGTGTGGGCTGCTCTTGTTTTGATGGTTTTGTGAGGTTTCTGTGAGTTTATCTATGTTTCAGAGCCAACAGGACCTTTGATTGTGTTGTTTGTTTCGTTCGAATGTAGCTGCTGGGCTACTTTACATTATTTCAGCACTGTTTTAGATCCTAGAGGTAAGTTGTTGTTCCAATTGGGTTGTTTCAGAGTTGTTTGCTTCCTTGCTTTGGTTTTTTTCATTCCTTTTCTATGGTTGAGGAGAGTGGATTGGCTAAAGGTGAGAGCAAGGCACGTAAGAGCGCTGAGGAGAGTGGGTTGAGTCATGTTGTGACTCTTGGCGATAGCCCCTCTCTTCAAATTATTCATGTTAAGCTTGATGGTACTAATCACTTGATTTGGTCCCGTTCCTGTAGTCTTGCTATTGCTGTCCGTCATTTGACTGGATATATTTCTGGGGACCTCAAGTAACTTGATAATGATGGTGATTTGCATACTCAATGGGTTTCAGAAAATGCTTTGGTAATGACCTGGCTAATCAATTCCATGCAGCCTACTATTAGTCGAACTTTTATTTTATTGGACACTACTCACAAGATTTGGACAATTGCGGTATAGATGTATTCTCAAAAAGGTAGTGATGCTCAGGTATATGAGTTACGAAGAAGATTCAGGGCATAGATCAAAAGGATCGATCTCTTGCTGTATATTATGCTGAGTTAAGTAGCTTGTGGCAAGAACTTGATTATTACCAAAGCTTCCAGGCTGTTTGTTCTAAGGATGCCTCTTTGTTTCAACAGACTATAGAGAAGGAGCGTGTTTACGACTTTCTTGCTGGCCTTAATTTGAAATATGATCAGATTCACGTTCAAGTGTTGGGTCGCTCGCCGTTTCCCACCTTGCGCGAGGCTTATGCTCTTGTTCAATAAGAGGAGAGTCGCCGTAGTGCTATGGTGCACACCTCTCTTCCGGATTGCTCTTCTTTGGTTGTTGCTTCTTCTCCGCGAGATATCCAGCCTACTCAGCCTCCGTTTGGTAGTAAGGGTACATCGGTTGATCAGGATCGGGATTGATTGAAGTGTGATTATTGTGGGAAGGACACACATGATAGGAAGCACTGTTAAAAATTGAATGGTCATTCTACTCAAGGCCGTGGTTATGGTGGTGGAGTTTGTCCTCAAGCACACGTGTCTGAGATTACTCTAGCACCTCTGGTGACACTAGTACCCTTTCCTAGGATGAGCCCCACACTCTCAGGCAATTGATGGCTCAGCTTGATTCTTTACCTACCATAACTCTATCTTCTTTTGCTTCTTCCAACTTTGCTCAAATAAGTATTTCAGCTTGTGCACTTAGTATGTCATCCCCTTGGATTATTGATTCCAGTGGTACTGATCACATGATAGGTGCCTCTAATCTTTTTTATTCTTATTCTCCTTGTTCTGGGTGAGTTAAGGTTAGAGTGGCTAATGACACTTTATCCTTTGTATCTGGTAAGGGTTCAGTTCATTGTTCCTCGTTACTTTCTTTTTCATATGTGCTTTACGTTCCTAATTTTGCCACCAACTTACTTTTTGTTAGTAGTCTTACTACTCTAAATTGCTCGGTGACTTTTTTTCCTACTCATTGTGTCTTTCAAGAACTGGCTATGGGGAAAATGATTGGCAGTGGTAGAGCACAAGGTGGATTGTATTTTCTAAATGCTGTTTTGTCTGCCTAGAAGAAAGTTGTACAATATTGGCTTACCCTAATTTGGGTGAGACCATGACTATATATAATCAATATAAGATACATGGAAAAAAGGAATTAAATAATTACACAATCAAATCCTAAAATCAAATTCCTAAATAACCATAATATATAGAAATCATGGGATCTCCTAAATATACAATATTTCATATTCCAACACACTCCCTCAAGCTGGATCAAAGATGTCAACCAAACCCACCTTGCCAATGGAAGATCGAAGTAGGGATGGCCTTATAGATTTGGTGAAGATGTCGACAGTTTGATCAGAAGATGGAACAAACGAGGGACATACAATGCCAGCTCAAACCTTTTTCCAGATGAAATGAATATTAACTTCAATATGCTTGGTACGCTCATGAAGCATAGAGTCAGAGGCAAGTAAGATGGCAGACTTATTGTCACAAAATAGCTTGGAGGAATTGTTCTCCTCAAAGCCTAACTCAGTAAGAATGGACTGAAGCCATAGTAACTCACATGTCCCATGAGCCATGGCTCAGTACTCAGCCTTAGCAGATGATTGAGAAACAACTGCTTATTTCTTGCTTTTCCATGACAGAAGATGGGTACCAAGGAAAGTGCATACCCTAGAAATGGAATGTTTGTCAGTCAATGAACCTGCATAGTCTGCATCAGTAAAACAGGACAATCCTATCTGAATCCCACCATTAAAGAATAAACCCAAACCTGGACATGATTTAAGATATCTTAAGATGTGGTGAACAACATCAAGGTGAGCAGTACGAGGTGAATGCATAAACTGACTGACCACACTCACAGCAAATGTCATATCTAGTCGTGTATTAGTCAAATAGATCAAACGTCCTACCAATCTCTAGTAGGAAGATGGATCAGAAAGCAACTCACTAGACTTAGCCGAAAGTTTCAGATTCGGATCCATAGGAGTAGATGCAGGCTTTCACCCCATCATACCAGTGTCTCGAAAAAGATCCAAAGTATACTTCCATTAGGACAATGATATCCCACTGCGAGAACGAGCTACTTCAATCCCCAAGAAATATTTGAGAGGACCCAAGTCCTTGATGTCAAATACTCGACTAAGCTCCTGTTTTACCTTAGCAATACCAATGGTGTCATCTCTTGTAAGGATGATATCATCCACATAGACCAACAAAATAATACACCGACCATTGGGCTGACGACGAATGAAGCATGTATGGTCAGAGTGACACTGAATAAGATCCATGGATAGGATAACAAAGCTGAAACGGTGGAACCATGCATGAGGAGATTGCTTCAAGCCATAGAGAGACTTACGCAGACGACATACCTTGCCAGCATACTCCCCCTCAGCCCGAAACCTGGGTGGATGATCCATGTAGATCGTCTCAAGTAAGTCCCAATATAGAAAGCATTCTTGACATCAAGTTGATGAAGGAGCCAAGAAAAAAAGGCAGCCAAGGAAATAAGTAAACGAATAATGGTCAATTTAGCAACAGGTGCAAACGTAGCCCCAAAATCCTTACCAGGAACCTGTGTAAAGCCCTTAGTAACAAGACGAGCCTTATATCGGTCCACTGTACCATCAACCAAGTATTTGACAGTAAAAACCCACTTGCACCCAACAGTCGTCTCACCAGAAGGTAAAGAGACAAGATCCCAAGTGTGATTATGCTCCAAAGCAGCCATTTTAGTTTGTAGAGCTGCAACCCATTAGGGATTCTGGAGAGACTTAGACACAGACCGCTAGATAGAGACCAACTCAAGTTTTCCAAGAAAAGACCGATGAGAAGCTGAAAGGGCATCATAACATAAAAACTAGGAAATAGGGTGATTAGTACTACTAAACCAACCAAATTGATTAGGGGGACGGTGTTCACGGGTTGGACAACATGAAGGAGCCAGGGAGTGAATAGTAGAGAGAGTACCTAGGCCTGAGAGCGAAGAAGATGCTGGAGGGAGTGGAGCACGAGGGTGAAGAGTGTATGTCTGTAATGGTGGAGGACTGATAGGTGTAGATACAGGCAACGATGAAGGAGCAAATGAATCAATGATAAGAATAGGGCGAGCACTCGGTGACATAGCAGGAGGCGGTGCACTCGAAGCGGAATCTTGAAACACAAGGTTAGAACCAAAAAAATGGCATATCTTTGCAAAATGTGACATTCATAGAATGATAAAAACGACGAGACAACAGATCATAGCACCTATAGCCTTTAGAGAGAGCTGAATAGCCCAAGAAGATGCATTTAAGAGACTTGTTATCTAACTTGGTCCGAGTAGGACTACGATCCTGAACAAATCAAGTATAACCAAACACACAAGGTACAAGAGGAAATAACACAGTATCTGGACTAAATAATTGAAAAGGGGCCAACCCGTGAAGAATCTGCCTAGGTGTCCGATTAATGAGGTAAACAGCAGTAAGCACAGCCATACGCCGGTAGGATTTAGGGACATTCATCCCACAAAGAAGACACTGGACAACAGACATAATATGACAGTTTTTACGTTCAGCAATCCCATTTTGTTCAGGGGTGTAAGTACAAGTGAGTTGCTGCAAAATTCCCTACTGATTAAGTTGGGAGCGAAATGCATCAGAGATGTACTCCCCCCCATTATTAGAACGAATATTGCATACAACGGCATGGCATTGGGTTTTGACTATTTGGAGAAATTGAATAAAAAGTGGGAGCACATCAAACTTCCTTTTAAGCAAATAAACCCAAGTACACCTAGAATGGTCATCTATGAAAGTCACATAATAGCGATGCCCAGAAAAAGCCAAAAAGATGAGAAGAACCCCAAATATTAGAGTGAATAAGGTCAAACATACAAGAGGCGCAATACATGTAATGAATATAAGAAATACGAGTATGGTTAGACAGTTCACAAACAACACAATGAAATTGATGATCCTTGCTAGCTTTATTAAATGACGGAAAAAGTAAACATAAATAATTAAAGTTTGCATGTCCTAAACGAGCATGCCATAAGGCTAAAGTTTGAAAAGAAAACACATAGGAAGACAACTCAGGTAACACAGCTACTTGCAGGCCAGAAGTGGTAGGATGAGAAGGTGTTGGGTCCCGAAGTAGTATAGCCCGTCGCGCTCAAACCCCCTACCAAAAATCTTCTTCGAAGTCAGGTCTTGTACTAAGCAATGAGTAGGTATGAAAATAACAGCACAATGAAGGTTTTTAGCAAGGCAACTAACAGAGAGAAGATTATAAGCAAAACGGGGCACATGTAAGACAGAAGTAAGTGTAATATCAGATGACAAGAACACATCACCCTTATGTTGGACATGTGAAGTAGACTCATCAGCAAGACATACAGTTTGAGCCGTAGTAGAGACAGGAGAGGATAAACAAGAAAACTCACCGGTCATATGATCATTGGCCCCAGAATCCAATACCCAAGTAGGTGCAGTGCGAACATGAAAGGCTGTAGGAGTACCTGTAGTGAGTGTGGCAGTGGAAGGGACACTTGGAGACATGGTAGTGAATGAACCAAGTTGCTCTTGAAGGTGACCAATTTGAGATTAAAGCTAATGAAGATCAACAAAATGAGATGGCTGAGGAGTACTAGATGTGTTGGCAATAGTAGTAGTATGGGGAGGGCCTGAAGGGCATGCACTTGCAAAGCGTTGATTCAACTCAGGATGAAGCTTGAAGCACCGTCTTTGGACATGACCAACTGTGCCACAATGGTGCAAATAACCTTGTTGCTAGAAGCACGAGAACTAAACTTGGTAGCAAAAGCCATTTGATCTGAAATTGAAGATGAGGCAGGAACGAAGGAAGGAAGCAGAGCCACCGGTTGAATCAATCGACGATGACGCTTCTCGCTGTCAATAGTAGCATAAGCCTCATATAAAGATGGCATAGGTGATGTGTTCAAAATCTAAATATGAAAAGACTCAAATTTAGGTTTTAAACCCATCAGAAATTGATAGGTGTGCTGGCAAGCAAGACGAGCAAACACAACAAAAGCTACAACAGCTGGAAAATCACTTAATGGCTTATACTGTGCTAATTCCTCCTAGCAAGACTGAAGATACCCAAAAAATTCAGCAACAATAAAATCCAAAGCTTCCTGAGAAGCATGAGAAATATCCTGATAGAGCTCGAAAATCCTAGTATCATTGTGGGCATGTGCGTACATTTGGGTAAGAGTACTCCACAACCGAGGAACTGTATCACAATACATAAACATGTTGTAGATGCGTTCTTCCATAGAGTTGAACATCCAACCAAGTAAGGTGCAATTGTCAATATCCCATTGAACCCGCTTAAGACCATCAGCGGGAGGTTATGTCTCGGTTTCCATAAGCCATCCAGATTTGCCTCTACCCCCAAGGTAGAGACGTATTGACTGACTCCAAGCAGCAAAGTTGCGACCATTAAGCAACACACTGGTAATCCGATGAATCGGAACATGGGAGGCAAGGGAAACATCTAAACAAGGCATAATGCTCTGGGTATGTGTAACAAAATCAGACATTCTAAAACACCACGAAGCCGAAGTAGCGACATCACACAAAAGAGATGCTACCAAACAAACCGATAGCCCAAGTAATAAGAAACACACACAAGTTGCTTACCACATCAGCAACACACGACCCTAAAAGGGTTAGAAACCAGCCCGGACCACCCTAGAAGAATGCTGAACTGCACAAAACCAAGGACAGAGCCTGGTCGGCTGCTGTAGGAACCCCGACAGTGATAGGAAAGGACTGTTGAGGGAGAGAGAAAGGGTTTCGGGTGGTTGAAGGGGGCTGGGTAGGTGAGTTGGCTACTAGGAAAGCGAGGAGAGGCTGTCGATGGTGATAGGTAGGTGCGGCTAGGGTTTCTTTGGCTTTGATACCAAGAAGAAAGTTGTACAATATTGGCTTACCCTAATTTGGGTGAGACCATGTCTATATATAATCAATATAAGATACATAGAAAAAAGGAATTAAATAATTATATAATCAAATCCTAAAATCAAATCCCTAAATAACCGTAATATATATAAATCTCGGGATCTCCTAAATATACAATTTTTCATATTCCAACATTACGGGTTCCTTTTGCCTTACTTTTGTCATCTTAGGCTCTTAGGTGCACTACCGCCTCCTCTCTTCATCTCCTTCATCAGTGGCATCGCCGCTTGGGTTATCCCTCATTTAGTATTTTAGAGAAGCTCGTTCCTTCTTTAGTTTGTGATTGTCCTAGGAATAATTTTGGCTTGTGAACTTGCAAAGCATAAACATATTTGTTACCCTTCAATTAATAAAAGTACTTTTTCTTTTATAATTATTCATAGCGATGTGTGGGGCCCCTCCCCTATGGTTTCTACTTCTAGGTATCGGTGATTTGTTACTTTTATTGATTGTTATTCCCATGTGACTTGGATTTACTTACTTCGAACTAAGAGTGAAGTGTTTTCTTGTTTTCAAATTTTTCATAAAATGGTGACTAATCTTTTTAATGTTCAAATCAAAATTCTTCAGAGTGATAATGAGGCTGAGTATGTTAATGCAGCTTTTCGAGCATACCTAGAGGAGCATGGCACCCTTTATCAGATTAGTTGTGTTGGCACTCCTTAGCAGAATGGAGTTGTTGAACGCAAGAATGGCCATCTCTTTGAAGTTGCTCGCTCTCTTGTTTACCATGAATGTTCGCAAGTCCTTTTGGGGTGATGCTATTCTTAGCGCTGTGTATCTTATCAATTGTATGCCTTCTAGTGTCCTCTAATTCTAAATTCCTCCTGAACTTCTTCCTGTGGCTTATTCTACCGCATCTCTTCCTCCTCTGGTCTTTGGATGTGTCTGTTTTGTTCATCTGTAACCTCGTACTCTTGGGAAGCTTGATCCTAAGGCTGTGCGGTGTCTTTATTAGCTATTCTGCTACTCGAAAGGGTTACAAATGCTATGATCCTTACACTCATAAAGTGTATGTCAGTATGGATGTCACCTTCTGTGAATTTGAGTCCTTTTTACTTCTCTGCCGTCTCCTTAGGGGGAGAGTGTAACGGATGAGATTGCAGATGAATCATATCAGCATGAGTTATCTTTTTTCCTTCCTAGTCAGAAGACTGTTATTTGTGGTGAGGGGGAGCCTAATAGTTCTTTTGATGTGGAGCCTAACATTGGTGGCCGTTTGGACAGAGCTGATCTTAAGACTTATTCATGGCAACAGAAAGAGCAGACTTCTCTTGTGCCACTAGGTCAATCCTCATCCCTTGTGCCAGTTCTACATTCTGTTTCAATTGATTCTACAGGTAATGATTCTCAGTCTATTTCTACACCAGTTGTTGACAGTCTTGTGGTTGATGATTTGAGTTTTCATATTGCTCTTAGAAATGGAGTTAGGTTTTATACTCAACACGCCATTTCTAAATTAGTGTCATATGATTCATTGTCTCCTACATATCGTGCTTGTGTTTCGTCTTTGTCTTCTGTGTATCCCACAAGTTTGGAAAGAAGCTATCAATGATCCTAGATGGAAAATAGCTATGGTAGAGGAGATACAAGCTCTAAGCAAGAATAACACTTGGGAGTTGGTTACTCTTCCTAGTGGAAAGAAACCAGTGAGGTGTAAATGAGTGTTCACCATTAAGTAAAAAGCAGATGGGCGATTGAACGGTACAAAGAAAGACTAGTGGCCAAGGGGTTTACTCAAACATATGGAATTGATTATCAAGAAACCTTAATCCCGTAGCGAAAGATGAATTTTATTTGAGCTATTCTCTCATATGCTGATAATTTGGGATGGCCTCTATAGCAGTTAGATGTGAAGAATGCATTTCTTCATGGTGATTTGGAGGAAGAGGTATATATGGGTGTACCATTAGGATTCTTATCTCAGTCTACAATTGGGTAAGTTCATAGGTTGAAAAAGGCTTTATATGGTTTAAAACAATCCCCTTGAGCTTGGTTTGACAAATTTCTGAAAGCTATGTTAAGATTTGGGTATAAGCAAAGCAATACAAATCACACTCTGTTTGTCAAACACAATGCAAATAAGGTATTGTATATATTGATGACATAGTTGTGACAGGAAATGATGAGGAGGAAGTGACACATCTCAAGATGTAGTTGGCCAAGGAATTTGAGATTAAAGAGCTTGGCCCGTTGAGGTACTTTCTTGGGATTGAAGTTGCTAGGTCTGACAAAGGTATCTTTATTTCTTAAAAAAAGTACATTCTAGATCTTCCTGAGGAAACTGGCATTTTAGGCTACAGACTAGCTTATTCACCAATTGAGGTTAATCATCATCTTTGTAGTGGTGTTGGTGATCTTGTAAAGATGAAAAGGTACCAGAGACTTGTAGGAAGGCTTATATATCTATCCCACGCTCGTCCAGATATTGCCTATGCAGTTAGGATAATGAGTCAGTTTATGCATGATTCTCATGCAACTCATTTAGATGCAGTGTATTGCATTTTGAGGTATCTTAAATCTACTCTTGGAAAAGGGATTTTGTTTTCTAATCATGTTAATTTGATGTTGGAGGCATTCTCATATGCAAATTGGGTAGGTTCTATAGATGACAAATGATCTACCTCTGGTTACTGTGCTTTTGTTGGAGGAAATTTAGTGGTTGTGTTCAGATCTAGTGCAGAAGTAGAGTATAGAGCTGTGGTGCAGGGTACATGTGAACTTATGTGGCTGCAATCTTTGTTAGGTGATACAGGAATCGTCTGAGGTGAGCCCATGACTCTGTATTGTGATAGCAAAGCTGCTAGCAGTATTGCTCATAATCTCGTTCAGCATGATAGAACTAAGCATATTGAAATCAAAAGACATTTTATTAAGAAGAAATTGAATAAGGGTTTGATAAGTATGCCTTTCGTGAAGTCTGGAAACCAATTGGTTGATGTATTTACTAAAGATCTTAGTAGTAAGGTTTTTCATCCCATTTGTTGGAAGTTGGGCATGAAAGATATATTTGCTCCAACTTAAAAAGGAGTGTTAAGTGTTACATTATTTGAGTCTAAGGTTATTTTGGTACTTTTGTAATTATGTTTATTAATATAAATAATAGAGACTAAGAGGCTAACCCTAAGTTTTGGGTAACTCTTTTTCTAGCAGCAATTCTGTCCCTCTCTCTCTCTCTCTCACTCTCTCACAATTCTTTGTTTTCTTCTTCTACTTCTCCCTCTGTAAAATTAATAGCAACAAGAGCCATTTGATCTGAAACTGAAACTAAAGAGGAGGCAAGGATAGAGGAAGGAATTGGAGCAACAAGCTGAACCAGCTGACGACGACGTTCCTCACTGTCAATAGTAGCAAAAGTCTTACACAGAGATAACATAGATAATGTGTTCAAAATCTAAATACAACGAGATTCGAATTCAGGTTTTAAACCCATCAAAAACTAGTAGGTGTGTTGGCAACTATGAAGCACAAGTACTCCAAAAATGGTGTCGTACGAGTACTGAGTACTTAACAGGTGTTGGTATGCATATCGGTATAGCTACACACGTGTCAGGTATGCCGAATTCAAGCTGAGTATGGCAGATACGTCATAGGTATGTCCCGGGTACGGCAGGGCGAAAAATTGAATTTTCAACAACATTAAAGGTACTGGAGCAAATTTTTTGTGGGCAATTAAGAAAAAGTTATAAATTTAGGGATTATTTTGTAATAATCAAAACATAAACAAATTAGGTTTATGTTATTCTCTTGTACGCAGTAGCTAGCAACAACTCTTAACTATGAAGATGAAGATGAAGGCTCTGGTTCGATTTTTCAGTTGTTCTTCTTCAATTTTTCGCAGCAAGCAGAGGTAGGTATTCAATCTATGTTTCTTCCATTCTCCCTCTTTTTTGATCTATTTTATATATGTATTTTCGTTTTCTTTTTTATGCCTTTATTCTTCTTCTTTCAACTTACTCTTTACCCATGAGTCATGGCTTTACTCGTTTTTGCATCCTATTTTAGACAATCAAAAAAAAAAAAAAAATTAGATATCATATTATTAGGGTTCATAAATTGCCAGGGGTGTATTTATTTCTTTTTTGGTTTTGTAGTTCTCCTTTTAGTTTTGATATTGAGAAATTATATACTTAAATGAAGTATATAATTTGGTTTTGTAATTTTCTCTTTGTAATTATGATATTAACATTTGATTTGTATGTTGGATGTTTAGTTATAAATTATAAAAAATAAAATAAAAAGATAGCATACCTCAGCCGTACTCGTACCCTACTTTTTAAAGAATTTGCCCTATTGGCGTACCCGTATCGTGCCTGTACTCGCACCCGTGCTTCCTAGGATGGCGAGCAAGGCGATTAGACACAATAGAGGCAACAACAGTAGGAAAATCACTCAACGGCTCATGCTGTGCTTACTTCTCCCAGTGAGACTGAAGATACCCAAAAAATTCAACAACGGTAAAACCCAAAGCTTCTTGAAAAGCATGAGAAACATCCTGATAGAGCTCAAAATACAAGCATCATTGTGGGCATGTGCATACTTCTATGTAAGAGCACTCCACAACCGAGGAACGGTATCACAGTACATAAACATGTTGTAGATGTGTTCCTCTATAGAGTTGAACATCAAACCCAGTAAGGTGCAATATCAATATCTCATTAAACCCGTTTTGGGTCACCATTCGGAGGTTGCGTTTCAGTTTCCAGGAGCCATCTAGATTTGCCTCTACCCCCAAGATAGAGACATAGAGACCAACTCCAAGTAGCAAAATTGCGACCATTAAGCAACACGCTAGTTATTCGATGAACTGGAACATAAGATGTAAGAGAAACTTCGAAACGAGATACCATACTCTGTGCAAGTAACTGGGTTTGTTTAACAAATTCAGTCATTTTGGAAGACAAATGAGGAAAAATACACACACCCAATACCAATTAGTAGACAAAGAATAAGTGACCAATAAACACAATGAGACTGGAAGAGCAGTGTCACAGACAAGAGATGCTACCAAACAAGCCGGTATCCCAAATCAATAAGAACACACAAAGGTTGCTTACCACATCAGCAACACATAACCCTAAAAGCAGTAAAAACCAGCCCAAACAACCTTAGGAGGGTGTTGAACAACACAAGACTAGGAAAAGGTCTGGTCGGCTGCTGCAGAAGCCTCAATAGTGGTTGAAAAGTGCTGCCGAGAGAGAGAGAAGGGGTTTTAGGCTGTGTAGGGTGGCGAGAGGGAGTTGGGTAGGTGAGTCGGCTACTAAGAAAGGGATGAGAGATTTGCGGTGGTGATGGGTAGTGAAGGAGGGGTCGGAAAAGTGAGAGGAGGCTAGGATTTCTTTGGCTCTGATACCAAGAAGAAACTTGTGGCTTACCCTAATGTGGATGAGACCATGTCTATATGAATATATGATACACAAAATAGATAGAAAAGGAAATAAATAATTGCATAATCAAATCCCTAAATAAACGTAATTTATACAAATCACGGGAGCATGGGAACCTTGTTCACTTTGAAGAAGACTCTTGGGAGAGAAGTCAAGTTGTAGCAAAAATAAAAGATGGAGAAGAATAAAAGTTTTCCTCTCATTTTTCGATATAACAAAATGTGGCTTTGAAGATTGATGTGGTTGATAATTCATGTGCGCTTGAATTTGCAAAGCTTGAACAATCTACAACAAAAGAATATGGTTTTCGGGTTGTTGACCATTCATGAGGTGCAACAACTTTGTGAAGGTTGTGCATTTGGAAAGCATCACCTGCAATCATTTCCAAAGGAGAAAGCATGGAGAACTAAAGCACCATTAGAACTTGCTCACACCAATGTGTATAGGTTTGTGGATAGATACATCAACTCATGGAGGTAACAAGTACTTTATCATTTTTGTTGACGATTTTACTAGAATGACTTAGATGTATTTCATGAGACAAAATATTAAAGTTTTCTCTCTTTAAAAAATTTGGTTACTTAATGAAAGTTTTGAAAAGTGATGGAAGTAGAGAATACAACTCAATTGAGTTTATGAAATTTTGTGCGGATAGTTAGTATGGAAAGGCAACTTACCATTGGGTATACTCCACAACAAAATGGAGTGGTGAAGAAGAAAAATAGAACCATAAAAGAGATATCCAAATCTATGCTACATGAAAAGGGGCTACTCAAAACTTTTTGGGGTGAGGCCATGTATACAACAATTTACTTGATGAATATATGTCCTACAAAAGCTCTTGAGAATAAAACTTCATTTGAAGCTTGACATGAAAAGAATCCATCGGTGAATCACTTGAAAGTGTTTGGTTGCATTTGTTATGCTTGTGTTCCAAAAGAATTGAGGCACACGCTTGATGAAACTAGTAAACAATGCATTTTTGTGGGTTATAGTTCAAAATCTAAAGGCTATAGGACCCTATAGTTTGGATAAGAAGAAATTGGTTATTTGTAGAGATATTATCTTTGATGAGAAGATACCTTTTGATTGGGAAGAAAAGAAAGTTCAAAATCAAGGTATTGTTTTGATTGAGGCCAAATTGTACAACACTGAGGCCGTTAATTAGGATCTCTTAACTTTACTTGCTTGTTAAACTATATATTTTATGTCTGTTTAATGTCAATCAGGTTGTATATAGTGGGAGCATAAAATAAGCAAAAATGCAGAACATTTAGAGAAAAGTGCTTTTTGCACGCGCAGAGGCCCATTTCCGCACGTGCGGCCTTTACCTCGCAGCCAAACAAGGCCTAGGCTTCCCGTACGTGCGGAACTCTCGCCGCACGTGCGGTGACCATTCCTGCGCGTGCGGCCATACCTCAAAAATTGTGCTGCTGTTTTAAACCTGTTTGAAAGATAGCAGAGGGATAAAAAGAAGAGAGCGAGGTTGGAATAGGGTTTGAAAATATTTCAGAGAAAGGGAGAAAGAGACTAGGGTTTGGAGAAAAATAACTTGAAGCTTGAAGAATGTCTCCAATGGTGTCTTCTTCTTCCTCCACCTCTTCCCACTCCTCCATGAGTGGCTAGGCTCCTATTTCTAGGGTTTTTTTTTATCAGCCCTATTTCTAGGGTTTTGATGAAACCCTAGCCAAGTAAATAGGGTTTTCTTTTTGCTTTTTGATTATGTAAAGGTTTGAACAAATTTTATGGTGTTTAAGAAGTTTCAAATATATTTTTTAGTATTCTCTTCAAGTATTTTTTTTTTTCTGTGATTGTTGAATGTTTTCCATATAATAATTTTCTATGCTTTCATGTTCAAGGTATGAGACGAGTCATACTATGAGGGACGAGTCGTGTTGCTACCTAGTTTAGACTGAATGACTCGTACTACTTGAGATGGTTCGTGTCTATACATTGAACGTGTTAATCTTCTTGATAAATGCTTCGAACCGTAACGTAATTGAATCTCAAATTGAAACCTTATTTATATAACTAGTGGTGGACTCATTAACCTAGGCTTTTTCCAAAAATTAATAATTCCAATCTTATTTATAATTGCTAGCTTAATCTCTTAGTTTATTTTAGTTATTACTAGTTTATGAATCTCTCAATCTTTTTATCATAATTAATTTAGGAATCTAATAATTAAATTAATTTAATTTCCTGTTTGTCCCTGTGGATCGGTACCTGGACTTACCATTATTCTAAGGAATTTGGTATAGTTTAGTGTTTATTTTTGGTGTGTGACAGGACCCATCAAATTTTGGGGCCGTTGCCAGGGAGTTTTGGCGAAACTAATTAATTTAAAGTTATATTCTTATTTTGGTTTTTAGTTTAGGATTTTATATTTTAGTATTGCTAAGTGTGCAGAGTCTTTGCAAGTGAAGCTATCACCGAAGTGCAAGCGGAGCGCAACCGAGCTTTAAAAACAAACCGCAGCACTAAAGTGCTAAAAAAAAAAAACAAATACTCACAAGCAAAGCACCAAAGTGTTAAAAAGAAAGAAAGAGCTCAATTGGAGGTTGGAGACAACACTCTACACGTCAAGCACCCGCAAGACAAGTAAAGTGTTTTCGTTAAACCGATGTGAGTATTTTCTCATTTCGTATTTTGCTTTCACAACTTAGTGTACAAAGTCGGAACTTAGTGCGTGTGCATGAGTGGTGTAGGCACGGGCGCTGCTCTTGTCGCCCTGAATTGTGGAATTTGGACCTTGAACTAGAAAGGATTCTTAGGAAACTTAGAGCCTCTTCCCGTGTTCCTAGGCTTGAATATCCATATCCGTACTTTGACCCATTAGAGATGGCGAACTGGAGTGGCCTAAATGGGCCCAACCGGACCCTTAAGGATTACTTCACACCCACAGTATATACATCACCATCATGCATTCAGTTACTCGACACCATCACTGCTCATTATGAGATTAAGTCCAGTACCATCCAAATGCTCCCATCATTCCATGGATTAGCTCATGATGACCCTTACAAACATCTGCATGAATTTCTAGAAATTTGCTCTACAATGAGGAGCCAAAATTTCACCAATGAGGCCCTAATGTTTCGACTGTTCCCATTTTCACTGAAGGACAAAGCCAAACATTGACTGAACTCCTTACCTGCTAATTTTGTCACAACACGGGACCAATTACAGCAGAAGTTTTTTGGAGAAGTACTTTCCCATTGGTAAGACCAACCAACTCAGGCGAGCTATCACCAATTTTGGTCAAATTGATGGTGAGCAATTTCATGAAACATGGGAAAGACTTCGTGACCTTCTCCAACAATGTCCCCACCACTAAGTGCCTGATTGGCAACTTGTTCAAATCTTTTACTATGGCTTAACGGAGCCTCACCGCCAAATGGTGGATTCTTCTTGTGGTAGGACATTCATGTCCAAAAATGATGCCAAGGCATGGCAATTATTTGAGAATCCAAGTGATAATTCCCTTCACCATGCCTCCGCAGCCCGACAAGTCCAGCAACTGGTAGTTGGAGCCCCAAAAAGAGGGGGCATTTATGAGGTAGGGCAAACCTAGAGTTAGCCCGACAAGTAGAGGCATTGTCCCATAAAATGGACCAATTATTAGCTGCGGGACATGCCCCTACACAGCAAGATCAACCTCAATTTCACGAGGCATGTGCTGTTTGTGCAAGCCCGGCCCATGACTTGAGTGAGTGCCCTTCGGTATCATAATTTCCGGAATTAGTCCAAGAGCATATGAATGTGGCTCAAGGATTCTCCAACCCGGGTAATAACCCATATTCCAATACATACAATCTGAGATGGAGAAATCACCCTAATTTTTCATGGAGACCTCCTTCACAAGGCACTTCTTACAATCCTCCACTACCAAGGCAAAATTTTAATAATTTTGCCAACCAATCTTCTTACCAACCCCCACAACCTTACTGGCAGCCACATCCCCCACCTGTTCCTCAAGGCAACTCTGCCTTTGAGACTCAAGTGTTGGAAGTTCTCTTAGAACTTAAGGGGTTAGCACCAATAGTTCACTCCCATACTCACTCTATTGCCAAGCTAGAGGCCCAATTAGGTCAAATGGCTAATAATATGAATAGGAGAGAGGAGGGAAAATTATTGAGTCAGACTGTGGCCAATCCTAATGGTCAATATGGAGTAGAGGGGTCGAATGGGAATGGAAAGCACCATGAGCAGGTGCAAGCGGTGATCACTTTGAGAAGTGGGAGAGAGTTAGAGCCTCGACTAGTTGAGTCTGAAGCAACTAGGGCTAAGAAGGGTGACCACGGTGGTAAACCCAATGAGAGCAAGGGCGAGGGAGAAACACAAAAAAGGGATGACTTAGTCCCTAGCACTTCACATGAGTCTAAGGTACCATATGTTCCTAAGGCACCCTTTTCCCTAATGCCTTGATACACCGTCCCCTTTTAATAAGAAGGCAACATCTATGGAAACGATGATGGAGGCTTTTAAACAAGTTAAAATCAACCTCCCTCTGTTGGAGGTGATTAAGCAAGTACCCTCCTATGCTAAATTTTTGAAGGACCTTTGTACGCAAAAGCGTAAATCTAGGACTCACATGTTCCAAAAGGTCGTACTCACAGAGCAAGTAAGCTCCATCTTATTGAGTGACACACCCCCTAAGCTTAAAGACCCGGGTGCCCCAACCATTGCATGCATTATAGGGGACCATTTCATTGATAGAGCCTTGTTAGATAAAGGGACTAGTGTCAATTTGTTGTCGTACCTCTGTGTACATGGAATTTGGGCTTGGCAAGTTGAAGCCCACTACTGTTACTCTTGAGTTAGCTGACCGGTCCCTCAAAGTGTCACGTGGCATGATTGAGGATGTGCTAGTAAAGGTTGATAGGTTTTATTTTCTTGTTGACTTTTTGGTTTTAGATATGGAATCGGTTGCTAGCTCTAGGAAACAAATCCCGGTGATCTTAGGTCGACTTTTCTTGGCTACGGCCAATGCATGTATAAATTGTCATACAGGGGTTATGGATATTTCATTTGGGAATATGCAAGTGAAACTCAATGTTTTCCGAGCATCCCAACAACCCTTGAAAGAGAGAAGTGCCTATTTGTGGATGTTGTAGGTGGGATAGTGTAGGAGGCTTTACCCTTCATTCTCGCAGAGGACCCTTTAGAGGCTTGTTTAGCTCAATTTGGGTTTGAAAATTTTGACATTGACGGGTCAGTGGAGGAGGTGAATGCCTTACTTAATTCTTCTTTTACACCGTATTTTCCTCCGTGGAAAGCCTAGTTTAAGCCCCTTCTTTCTTTGTTTAGGGAACCTGCCATGCCATCTCTAGTCACACCACCTACACTTGAGTTGAAGCCACTCCCAGCCACACTCAAGTATGCATTTTTAGGGCCTCAGGATACCTTACCAATCATCATCGCATATGACTTAACTGCAAAGCAGGAAAGTCAATTAATGAGTGTTCTCTTGGCACATCGGAGTGCCATAGGGTGGTTGGTGGCCGATTTGAAAGGGATAGATCCCTCAATGTGCATGCATCATATACATCTAGAGGAGGACACCAAACTTCTCGTGAAATGAAACGTAGGCTTAATCCCAACATGAAGGAGGTAGTGAAAATGGAGGTAGTGAAAAAGGTGTTGAAATTGTTAGATACATGTATTAGATACCCCATCTCGGATAACAAGTAGGTGAGTCGTACACAAGTGGTGCCCAAGAAATCGGGTATCACTGCTGTTAAGAATGAGCAAGAAGAGTTGGTCCCCACATGAACCACTACTGGGTGGTAAGTGTGTATTGATTATAGGAGACTGAATTCCATGACTAAGAAGGACCATTTTCCATTGCCATTTATTGACCAAATTCTTGAGAGGTTAGCGGGGCAAGGTTTTTATTGTTTTCTTGATAGCTACTTGGGGTATAATCAAGTCCCAGTGTACCCCACCGACCAAGAAAAGACCACATTCACTTGCCCTTTTGGCACTTTTCCTTATAGGTGCATGCCTTTTGGGCTATGCAATGCATCGGCAACTTTCCAACAGTGTATGATAGCCATTTTCTCCGACATGGAGGAGAAATTTTTAGAGGTTTTATGGATGATTTCTCGGTGTTTGGATTGTCTTTTGAGGAATGCCTTAGAAATTTGACTAGAGTGTTGGAACAATGTACTGAGGCAAACTTGATTTTGAGTTAGAAGAAGAGCCATTTTATGGTTCATGAGGGCATAGTGTTGGGACATATTGTGTCCCCTTAGGGTACTGAGGTAGACAAAGCTAAGGTTGACCTCATTGCAGGCTTCTCTCCACCCACTTTTGTGTGTCAAGTCCGGTCTTTCCTAGGGCATGCAGGTTTTTACCATAGGTTCATCAAAGACTTTAGTAAAATATCCCGTCCTTTATGTAGTTTACTTGCTAAGGACGCACCTTTTATCTTTGATGATGCATGTTTCAAAGCCTTTGAAACACTTAGAGTGGCCTTTACTACTACTCCAATCATGAAATGACCGAATTCGTCACTCTCTTTTGAATTATGTGTGATGCCTAGGATTATGCAGTCGGGGCAGTGTTAGGCCAAAGGATGAATAGAGCACCCTATGTTATTTACTATGCTAGTCGCAGTCTTTCGGATGCACAATTGAATTACACTACCACTAAGAAAGAGTTGCTAGAAGTGGTATTTGCCTTAGATAAATTTCGGTCCTATCTCCTAGGTTCCAAGGTCATAGTCTTCACTGATCATGTCGCTTTGCGGTATTTACTATCAAAGAAAGAGACCAAACCTAGGTTGATTAGATGGATTTTTTTGCTTCAAGAATTTGACCTAGATATCCGAGATAAGAAGCGATCTAAGAATGTGTGGCAGATCACCTTTCCCGAGTCCTTGTTGAGTACACCAGTGACCTTTTAACCTTGCATGATTCGTTCCCGGACGAACAACTTCTTGTGGTGTCACGAGCGAGTCCCCCGTGGTTTGCTCATATTGTGAATTACTTGACCATTGAGCAAATTCTTAAAAATTGGTCTCAGCAAGACAAAGAGCGATTCTTTTCACAGGTCAAGTACTATTTTTGGGAGGATCCGGAGTTGTTTAAATATTGCTCCCACCAAGTTATCCGACAATGTGTGCTAAAGAGTGAGGTGCATAGCATTCTTATATTTTGTCATTCTTCTGCATGCGGTAGCCATTTTAGTGGGCACAAAACGGCCTCCAAGGTTTCACAAAACGGGTTTTATTGGCCCATCATTTTTAAAGATGCCCATCAATTTTGTAGAACTTGTTTGCGCTGTCAACAAATGGGTTTGATATCTCGTCGTGATATGATGCCAATGTCCCCTATTCTTGTGGTAGAGATCTTTGATGTTTGGGGGATTGATTTTATGGGCCCTTTCCCATCGTCATTCGGGTTTGAGTGTATTCTCTTGGCAGTGGATTATGTTTCTAAGTGGGTGGAGGCGATAGCTACCCGAACAAACGATCATAAAGTAGTAATAAAATTTTTACATGAAAACATCTTTAGTCATTTTGGGTTTCCTAGAGCCATAATAATTGATCAGGGTATGCATTTTTATAACCGGTTCTTTGAGTCAATAGTTAAGAAATACTCTATCACTCATAAAGTTGGCACTCCATACCACCCTCAAACTAGTGGCCAAGTAGAAGTCTCTAATAGGGAGGTGAAACACATAATTGAGAAACGGTGAGGCTGGATAGAAAAGATTGGTCAAAACGCTTGACTGATGCTTTATGGGCCTACCACACAACTTATAAGACACCCATTGGGATGTCACTATATAGGGCAGTTTTTGGCAAAGTTTGCCACCTCTCGGTTGAACTTGAGCACCAAGCGTTGCGGGCCATAAAGAAGTTTAACTTCGATATGGCTGCTGCTGGACTTAACCGAAAATTACAACTCAATGAGTTAGAGGAGATTCGAAATGATGCATATGAAAGTTTGAAATTTTTTAAAGCTCGACTTAACAAATTTTATGATAAGCACATTAATAGAAAATCATTTGAACCCGGCCAAAAAGTACGGCTTTTTTATTCAAAACTAAGGCATTTATTCATGGCGCCGTTGAGGTGCAAGATCTACGGAATGGCCACACTTTCAAAGTGAATGGCCAAAGACTGAAGCCTTATATAGAGGGGATTGGGAATGGTGATATGATTGAGTCCATTGCCTTGATGGACCCATTTTATTCTGATTAAGATATTGATTTCTTATTCTTGTTCCTTTCTTTTCTATTCTGATTTTTATTCTTACTATGCTTTACTAGATGTCTAGGAGACTTTAAATCCTCTAAAAGTGTAATTCCTTTGGTGTTAGCCGTGCCCGAATGGCATCTGACAGTCTGGTATAGCCACGTAATTGTGTTTGTAGTGAGTTCCTAGGAGACTAACTTAGATGGTGGAAACTAGAGTTCGAATGGCAAAGCCTATAACACAAATGTTTGGAATTTTCGAGACTAAAGTCTGGTTTAAATACCTAGGGGTGTGGAGATTGCTTCAAAACCACCCCTGCTTGAACTCTATATGGTAGCCCCATAGGTCAAGTTAGCTCTATGCGCCTCGATTCTGGATACCAAATCAACCTAGTCTGTCATCTTGTTGGAGAATAGGAAAAGTTACAAACGTTGTTAGGGAGAAAAGTAGTACCCGTGGTTTTTGCATGAAGATTATACCTTTGTTGAGTATTTAGATGTTTTCGATGTGCTATATTCTTTTTTCGGATGTGAATGAAGGTAGAAATGGTTTGAAATGTTTTGGGTGGTGCTTGGGTTAAGAAATGGTTTAATCTTTTCAAGTACCAAAAAAGAAAAAAAAAATCCCGCACGTGCTTCGAAAACTCCAATCCACAAATTTGCTACTGCTTTAAATACAGGTGCGCGAGGTGGTGCGGCACAGATGCCGCACGTGTTGCCTGGGTCTCGCACGTGTGGGTAATTCCTGAACAAATTTTTGTTGTTGCTTTATATGCATGAGCAGGGCTTGGTACGGGTGTGATTCTGCACGTGCCTGGTGCATTCCTGCATGTGTGGCACGACGGATTTTTTTTTTTTAAAAAAAAAAAAAATTGAATATCTAACCCTAGACCCACTTTTGCCTATCGCTCTCACAGATTCTCTCTCTCTCTCTCTCTCTCTCTCTCTCTCTCTCTCTCTCTACCTTATCATCTTCCTCCCTTTCTCTTTCACTCAAACCCCACTACCACTAACTTTCTTCGTTCTTCTTCCCACCATCACCAACCTTCACTCAACCTCTTCTCACCACCACTCTACCACCAGAGCCTCACCACCGGCACCCTACCTTCTCTCCATCTGGCGATCTCTAGCGACCACCATTTTTTTTCGACGAATCTCTATTATTTCTCTCTCTTTCTTCACTTTTTCAAGGTACACTTTCCTTTTTGTTTAGATTTGTTTAGATTTGTATAGTTATTCTTTCAATCTTCACTTATAGTTGGGTGTAGGAGTAGATTAACTTGTAAAGATTTATCTATTAAAAAAAAATGGAAAACGATTCTGGCAAGACGTTCAAATTTCACAACAAGACGTAAATGACTATTCAATATATATGTTTAGTTTTTTTTTTTTTTCAATTCTTTATTTTGTTATTTAATAGAGTGTGTCTTTTATTTTATGTATTTATTTATATATTATTTTGCTTGCTTAAAATAGTCTAGTTCATTACATGTTTAGTTCAGTTAGTTTTACTTATTTGGTCATTAGTTACTTAAATAAAATAGTAAACACACCATTGTTTTGTAGTTAGTTTAATGTCGATGCCTATAACTAGTTGTAGTATACTAATTTAGTTGTTGTTTCTTTAAAATTTATTCGTATTTTATTTTAGTTTATTTGTTTATCTATTCAAAAAAAAAAGAAAGTAATTGCATTTTTTTTTAAATGTATGTTACTTATTTTATTTCTTTTATTATATTTCTGAAAAAAAAATAATGAGAATTGCATGTGATGAAACAAGTGAGTAGCCTTGTGGTTTGATATTCTTATTCTCATGCTGGTTCCACGGGTATGTGTATATTTGCTTTTAGTGTGTGCAGGACATGAGTAGACAGCTATCCACCTAGGCCTTTAAAAAGGCCAGAGGTTCATCATCCTCAGCACCACCACCGCCGTCGTCACCACCATCCGTGCCACCACCACCGGTTGAGTTGCCACGCCTGGAGTGGGCTTCTCACCCGCTTTAAAAGCTCATGCAGTTCAACACTCCATATTTTCAGCATGACCCTTTCACTTCTTGGGCCATTGAGTAGCTTCAACTCCAGCAACAATTGGGCATTTGCACTGTTACGGCGCCAACTTATCCTCGCCTGGTTCGGCTCTTCTACCAGAATATATATGAGGCACTCATTAGTGAAGGCCTTCTGATGGCCACATCATCAGCATCACACAACCCATGATTGCCCAAGTGTTAGGTTTCTTTGACTAGCCGGACAACCAACCCCTCCCGGAAGTTGAGGGTCGTCAACCCATACATCGCCTTATCCAAGAGTACTTTCCAGGGGCCCATGGTAAACGCTAGTTACATGTAGGGGTGCAACTTGGGTGGGTTTAACCCGAGCAACCCGAGCCCAGCCTAAATTTTTTTAAGGCTTGGAAAAAATATTTTCAAATTCGGTACAGGCTTGGGCAAAAATTCAGAAGCACGAATTAAATTTGGGCGAGCTTGGGCAAAGACGTCAAACAACCCGAATACCGAATTATACATATATAGATATATAAAAATATTAAATATACATATAAATCATTAGCCATTACATGATATTAAAGTAATTTATATTATTAAATCATATTGAATATATATTATATATATAAATACCATAAAATCTTACTTTTTTTCTTTTTATTTTCACTCATAAACTGTAAGGATTACTATAGTGACATCTCTCTTATATTATATAAATTATTTGTTTTGATGGTATTAATGATTTTCTATATTAAAAAAAAAAAAAACAGAAATTCATTTACAATTCGGGCAACTCGGGTTTAACTCAAGTCAGGCTTGAGCAGACAACCTCGGGTTACAATTTGGGCTTGGGGCGGGTTTGGGCAGGTCTCAACACAACTTGGGCTGGGCTTGGACAACCTCCCAACCCAACCGAACCCGTTCGAGTTGCACCCCTAGTTACACGTGCTTGCGTCGAAGCAAGCTGCCTAGCTGCTTGTTATTTATTGACTCAATGTTGCATAAAAATACCGTTTCACTCGGGCAAAAAGCGGAGTGCCAAAAGGAGTTTGTCCGGGTCTTACAGATTACCAGCATGGTTCTCGGGCACACCTTCAACACGTGATCTAGGTACACATGCGGAAATTTCTACTGGAGGCTGTTCAGCCTCAACTTATGCAGAACACGACTTGGCCCCTGCCATTTGCCAACTTGCTCATGTTCCTCTTCAGTTGAACGACCTCCTAATTGTTCCAACTGAGGAGATTGACACTACCTCTCCTACATTCAGCCAGCAGGAATGGAAACATAGCTTATCCCGCATCCCGCAACAAGTTAGCACCCCGGTTAATGAGGCCAATGACTCCGTACACGACCAACCACCTCCTCCTACCTTCCCTGTGCCTCCCAAGGGGACCGTCTATACATGACTCGCGAGGAGTATTTACAGCTTCAGCACTCTGTGGATTAGGTCCAAAGTACTCTTTACGATCACCACCAGATTCTCATAAGGTTGTGCACGGATTTTCAGGTGCATCGGGACTATTCTCATGCAACTTTTGACCAGCTTAACGCCTGCCAGCTCGACATCCAGTAGTCAATTGCATCACTGCAAACTGACTTTTATACATATCGAGAGTCTAGCCAGTAGCGTTTTGACCAGCTCAACGCTCGGGTTCAAGACGAAGCGTTCGAGACACGGTCATTGATGAACGCCTTGTTTGCACAGCATTTCCCATCACCGATACCATCGGATTCTCAGTAATACCAAACTATCTTTTTCTTTGTCTCTTTTATTTCTGTATTTAATTTTAGTTGTTTCTCTTTCTAAAAAAATAAAATAAAAATAATGTGTGTGTTACTATTTGCCTATCTGCATGTGCACTTACAATCTCTGGTAATTTTCTCTCTTTTCTATTTACTTCGCATTTGCTTCCATTGAGGACAATGCCATATTCAAGTTGGGGCATGAGGGCATTTTCTTTTGTGCATTTCTATGTGGCTCATAATTCATGCTTATACCTCTTTCACTTGATTGCACTCCTTCACTTGACGTTGACTTGTTGTTAGTAGGGTGATTATATTTGCATATGTTAATTGGGGAGCATAGTAGACTTGTATGAAAAGGGTTTATTGGGTAAATACTCGCATGTGATGTTTGCACTAGGATAGTTGTTTGTGGTTGTGGTATTAGTACACTTATCATGAGTATGCCTTGATTCATATGAATACACTCTCATAGCGGTGACTTCTCTATTATAATCCCTGGTGTACATTATTGATAATTGTTAGTGTTGCAGAAAAGATTAAATGACTAGTCTTGATTCTCAAAATAAATTGACTTGTTTGGGTTCGTAGCCTCTTTAACTCGAGTTATTAAGCCCGGATGTCTCTACACCTAGTGCTCTAAACCCATCTGGTTTGGGAGTCATTGGCCCAATACTTGCTACATGGGCTAATTAGAAAGCTTAAGGGACCTAGACATTGCACAGTTAAGGAAAAATAAGGAAAATGACTTGTTCGGATTCGTAGCCTTTTCAACTCAAGTTATTAAGCCCGTAGGGTTGTCTTCACACCTAGTGTCCTAAAACCGTCTGGTTTGGGAGTCATTGGCCCAATGCTTGTTACATGGGTTGATTAAAAAGCTTAATAGATCAGGACATTGCATAGTCTTTCAAAAAAAAAAAAAACATTTTGAGAATCGTGGTTACAAAATTCTAATTTTGTCTGTATATGTTGAGGGCTATTATAAGTTACACTGGCTATTATAGTGGTCAATTAACTAGTTATAGAGATTGCACGTTATACTGAGGTTATTGATGATGTGTTCTACTAGCATTCACAAGTACATAGAACTTGATTTGTGTAATACTGAATTGCGGTCTCTACTTAATAGATTCCTTCATGCTTGTCTACTGTGCCTCCAATGACTCATCATGTCTTAATATTGCACTGTAGTAGCACATAAGTTAATTCTTGAGTGGTGTAGTGTGATTGATTGTTGCTGGATAGATATGAATATGTTAATGTTTGTGGGTATCATTTTTGGAACCCTCACGAGACTTTACTCATCCACTTGGGATAACTTTGTGGTTTAAAGGCTTGTTGCATATGCCAAATACAACCGTTCTTCCCACGAAAGAGGAGATAGCTAGATTTTGTTTAATTTTATTCTTTCCTTCTTTATTCTTTGCTTGAGGACTGGCAAGTTGTAAGTTGGGGGATGTGATTGAGGCCGAATTGTACAACACTAAGGCCGTTAATTAGGATCTCTTAACTTGCTTGTCAAACTATATATTTTATGTTTGTTTAATGTCAATCATGTTGTACATAATGGGACCAAAAAATGAGCAAACATGCAGAACGTTTCGAGAAAAGTGCTTCTCGCACGTGTGGCCTTTACCTCGCAGCCAAACAAGGCCCAAGCATCCTACACGGGCGAAACCCTCACTGCACGTGCGGTGACCATTCCCGCACGTGCGACCGTACCTCGAAAATCGTGTCGTTGTTTTAAACCTATTTGAAAGACAGTAAAGGGATAAAAAGAAGAGAGAGAGGTTGGAATAGGGTTCGAAAATATTTCAGAGAAAAGGGAGAGAGAGGCTAGGGTTTGGAGAAATAATTTGAAGCTTGAAGAATGTCTCCAATGGTTGCTTCTTCTTCCTCGACCTCTTCCCACTCCTCCATGAGTGGCTAGGCTCCTATTTCTAGGGTTTTGATGAAACCCTAGCCAAGTAAATAGGGTTTTCTTTTTGCTTTTTGATTATGTAAAGGTTTGAACAAATTGTATAGTGTTTAAGAATTTTCAAATATATTTTTCAGCATTCTCTTCAAGTATTCTTCTTTCTGTGATTGTTGAATGTTTTTCATATAATAGTTTTTTGTGCTTTCATGTTCAAGGTATGAGACGAGCCATACTACGAGGGACGAGTCGTGTTACTACCCTAGTTTAGAGCGAACGACTAGTACTATTTGAGATGGGTCATGCCTATACATTGAATGAGTTAATTTTCTTGACAAATGCTTCGATCTTGTATTTGCGAAGTATTATTTAGTTCAAAAATTGAAGCCTTATTTATGTAATTAGTGGTGGACTCATTACCCTAGGTTTTTTCCAAAAATTAATAATTCCAATTTTATTTATAATTGCTAATTTAATCTCTTAGTTTATTTTAGTTATTACTAGTTTATGAATCCCTCAATCTTTTTATCAAAATTAATTTAGGAATCTAGCAATTAAATTAGTTTAATTTCCCGTTTGTCTCTGTGGATCGATACCTGGACTTACTGTATTTAGGAATTTGGTACAGTTTAGTGTTTATTTTTGGTGTGTGAAACGACCCATCATGTTTTCAGTAAGATACGAAAAGTCAACAAATTGAAGATGTTGAAGCTCTTGGATCTCCATACAGAGTGTCGCTCATTGCTAGTTTACAATCTTCTCCAACTTCAAGTTCATGTTCTACGTCTCAAAGTTTAACCCCAAAAAGGATGAAGAATCTGAGTGATGTATATGCAAGATGCAATTTATTTGAAAAAGCAATTAAAGATGAAGCATGGAAGAAAACCATGGAAGATGAAATTCATGTAATTGAGAAGAACATGACTTGGGAATTAGTGGAGAAACTGAAAGAAAAAGAAATAATAGGTGTGAATTGGATTTTCAAAACAACTATTAACCTTGATGACTCTATTTAAAAGAACAAAGCAAGACTTACGGGAAAAAAGTATTCACAATAACCCAGAATTGATTTTCAATAAACTTTTGCTTTGGTGGCATGACTTGACACAATTAGAACTCTCATTGCTTTGGTGGCTCAAAAAGATTGGTTCTTGTACCAACTTGATGTGAAATCAACATTTTTGAATGCGAAATTGGAAGAAGAAGTGTATGTTGATCAACCTCAAGGTTTTGTTGTTAAAGGTAAAGAAGATAAAGTATACAAATTGAAGAATATTTTGTATGGCCTAAAGCAAGCACCCTGGGCATAGCATAGAAAGATGCTTACTTCAATGAAAAGGATTTTCAAATAAGCAAAAGTGAGCCAACCTTGTACATCAAGAGGCAAGGCATTGAAATCTACCAAAACAATGGTGGTGTTTTTATTTGCCAAATAAATTATGCCAAAACACTTATTGAGAAGTTCAAAATGAAGAATTACAATTCAGCTGCTACTCCCTTGATTATGAATGAGAAGTTGTCAAAAAAAGACAGAATCAAAGAAACTAAAGCATCTCTTTATATACATTTGGTTGGAAGTTTATTGTACTCGACAGCTACAAGGCCAAACATCATGTATGCTACGAGTTTATTATCTCAGTTCATGCGCAATCCAAGCCAAACTTATTTTGGGGTTGCAAAAAGAGTTTTGAGATACATTCAAAGTACACTGAATTATGGATTTTTCTATGAGAAATTTGTTGATACAAAGTTACTTGGATTTTGTGATAGTGATTGGGCCAGATGTGTTGATGATATGAGAAGTACTTTTGGGTATGCATTTTCTCTTGGTTCTGGCATATTTTAATGGTCATCCAAGAAGCAATAAACTATGGCACAATCATCCGCCGAGGCCAAATATATTTCGGCATCATTGGAAACTATACAAGCAATTTGGCCAAGGAGAATTTTGGACTATTTTGGTGAGAGGCGAGGTAATATTACTCCAATTATGTGTGATAACAAGTCAGCAATGATAAAGAATGTTGTCTATCATTCTCATACCAAACCAATTGCCATCAAATATAAATTCATTAGAGAAGTTGGGAAAGATGATGAGATTCAAATAAAGTATTGTAAGACCAAAGATCAAGTTATGGACATTTTCACCTAAGCTCTACCAAGGGACAAGTTTGAATTTCTTAGAGAAATGTTGGTTGTCACACAACATGGCATGGCATTAAGGGGAGTGTTAAAATTAATGACATACATTGGATACACTGCATTCTTTGTATTCATGGATTTAATTCTAGATACATTATCTACATCCTTCATGTATTTAATTCCTTGAAGTGTTGTTTAGGTTCAAGAATCTTATTCATTGAACTTATTTATGACCTATATAAAAGGATGTAAGCCTATAAACAAAGTAGATCAACACAATAAACAATACTCCCTCCGTCCCAAAATATTAGTCCCTTATTCAATTTTTCATTGTCCAAAAATATTAGTCTCTTTTTAAAAATTAATGATTAAAATAATATGAATTTCCTATTTTGCTCTTCCTTTAAATCCATTAACAATACAAAAAGTACAATTATGACAAATTGATATTTAATTGATATTCCCCAAAAAAAAATGTACTATCAAAAGGTAATTTTGAAAAACTAATATTTTTAAAGTGTAATAATTGTACTATAAAAAAAAATGAGATTCCTTAAAAAGGACTATTATTTTGGGATGAAGGGAGTAATATTTTTGTAAGAAAATTTCCATCAAAAAGCTAACAACTGATCCAGGAAACAATGCAATAACTTAAACATTACTCTATATTTCATGAAATTAACCAAGAAAATATGGAAGACTTTGAAGACATCATTTGACCTTTAAATACAAATACATTGTTCGTTGTCATATCCATCTCTTGTATCAGTATCAATGCTTCTTAGCTACAAAAGCATAGATTACTCGACTAAAACTCAATACTAAAAATATCTAAAGATTAATGGGAAGAGGAAAGTGAAAAAAACAACTCGTAATTCAATAAATAACGCCACTTTTACCGACACAATAAGGGGACAAACAACCTAATACAACTTTGGTCCGGCTTGAATAATAATGAGTAAACGTTGAGACGTAATAAATAAATAAAAAATGTTGCACATTTTAAAGTGTATGAACAAAAAAATATTTTATAATTGGTGGAGATTGTAAGTCATTAATACCAAAATCCATACCAAAACGTGTATTGACTTTATGGATCCCGTCACTATCCATCAATCAAAAAATATGTTTTGTTCACACACAATACAAATGTGTAAACAAATTTATTTTCAATAGAGAAAAAGAGATTACTACAATGGTGCACGTCAAATCACTTGAACTAGCGTGAGACACTATGAATTACCTTCTTATGATATTAGACCATAAATCCTGGATCAGTTAGTAACATATCTACTTATAAAAACCATGTGGTTGATACATATACTGCGTTTAGCTTCTCTAAATTTGGCCATCTCAACTTAAGAAAATGTTTAGATTTAGTAAGTCTATTTTGGAACCCATTTTAGAGATTTGAACTTGTAGGAAAAATAAGAAATAATACACAGAGAAAATAAACGGATTCAGACATACCTTTTACGCTAAAACCAAATCCATGGATCATGTGGGTGAATCACTTGCCTCTATTGATGTCTTTGAATAATTCCCAGCAATGGAGCAGAACTATTAGAAAACCACCTACACTATTCACATTACAAAGGCAAAATGGTTTATGGGAAAAGAGAACATATAAGTTTGTTGTTGTTAAATACAAAACCCAAGTTTTGTTTATATAGGAGAGTTAGGAGACCCATAGGATAGATGTATTATACCAGATAATGTCCATCCCATATCAACAACATCTAATTAATAATTATCATCCAATATATTGACAATTATCCATATCAAGATTATCTCATATCTTGAAATATAATCTATTATTTTATTTGGATCTCTTCTAATCGGGTCATGCCACCATGGGCGACCCAATTAGGTTCGGGTTCTAAACCCGACCCAATTTCTAACATCTCTCACTCGAACATGCGCTGGCATGACACCGTGCCTTTTGTATCTCAATTTACCCAATAAACACAATCATACTTGCCAATGGACCGTGTGACCACGGAGAACACTTACATATGGGAGCTCTACACTAGAAGCTCAAAAAAGAGCCAGTATAGAGACATCAAGCCGAAAATAAAAATAATATCTCATATACCCCAAACCCATCTAATTACACCGGTCTAAAAAACATCTCTAATCTCTCAAAAGAGCATGTTTGACCCTCTCAATTCTTGCAATATATTCACACTCAATCCGCCTCTCATACAGAGCGATGTGAGTTGCCGGCAGTGAATATACAACAATGGTATAATACTAGATGATCTTCCCTCTGTCCTCATGCCATTTAGTTTAGGATTGACCGTTTTCCCAGTGATGTCCCTTAAGGCCGAATCATACATGACCGCATGCATTATACCAAAGAAGCAGAATATCAACCCTTTACCTTATGACATAGTCAAAGGTCACAAAAGGGTACATAAGTGAAATTCATATCAATAATGACACATAAGACTCACACGATAAGGAAACAGGGATCCATTCTCTCACTTCATTACTCGGTCGCCCAGCACATGTTGTATGAATATGTACTACGGTGGAGTAACTCTTCCAAAGAGTGACGTCATACTCAATACACTATATAAATCTTTGTCTAGTCGTTTTCTAGCGCCTAACCCGAATTCTTTATTTGCTCACCTTCTAGATGCCAAATGAGATCTCACATCTGGCTAATCATAACAGGCACAACATGGAAAGTGGGTACTAACATCCATGTTTGGTCTTTAACACAACCTCATCTTAGTTGCGACCAAGGCGACATACATAGTGGATAATTTAAGCCTCTCTTGGCTCCAAATAAAATAAACCACTAGTTTCATCCTTGCTCGCTCCCAAATGCCAAAGGCGATTGCTCGTGTAAGTGAGTCAATCTTGCCTGTTGATATTATCATCTGCTAATCATTATGACACAAACTATAATAGCATCAATATCCCATAATCTCAAAAAAATAAGTGATTGATTTAAAAAACACAACCATAGTTTGCATAATTCTAGATTTCAAACATAAGCCCTATCAACATCTCTTGCAATAAGCATATACAACGAAATCCACCATGTGCGCCTCACATGAAGTGGTTCAAGATCATTACCTCTTGCGCAATTACCTCTCTAAAGATATTTTGATGACCAATTTGCATTCATTCAAGATGCACCCAACTAGCGCATTGAATCTTACAAGGGGCAAATTTATACACTACTAGTAAAGCATTCTATCCATAGTCTAATGAGCAAGGTCAATGTCTAAACTACTCAGTTGATCATTTACAAAAGATAACACTTATCATGCCGAATAAGCCCACATAGCATAATTCAGACTCCCACAACAAAAGATCAAAGAATATAGGTCATATGTTTCTTCCAAAGACAATTTGAGGATTCACTTAATAGCTGAGGCTCTAGCTTTTACCGATAGGTAAGTCAATGGGTTTGCAATTTGCATCTAAAATTATTCTAGGATATTCCTTATGTAAGTCATCAAAGACAAACTGAGAATTCTCCCAAAACAATCCCTAAGTATCGTACATCTGAGCATATAAATTACATCACCCATGTCCATCACGTCTAAAATAGAGAACTGCCTATAAATTCATGGCTCATAATGACTAAGTAAGGAAAAACTTCTTTTAGACCATTGGGCATGCCTCAGTGGTCTTCATCAATCATCATTGGCCCATCATGGCTCAATGAAACCTAAGAATCACTGTTTGGATAAACTATTTTAGGCCGTAAAAGATTTATTGAAATTAGCAATCTTGTTACACTCCTAACTTTTCGCTATAAAAGTAGAAGGTAAATCCTTACGGATCTACTTATCCAATTCTCCAACAAGAAGTTGAGTCACAATGTCCACAAAGTAAAGTTCCGAACTCATATCAATCATAGCCTAAGTCAAAATAACCTCACTTCCCAAGAGGAAGTCTTCTCATGGTCTACACCTTCCTCAATGGTGTGATTTTTTGGTATCTAACAAGCCTTATGTCTCAAAAATGACTATCCAAATCACGCATAACTTTAGAATAGTTTTGCGTCACAGCGGAAAGTCAACCAAATCCTAGAAATGGTTAATCCTCAAAGACTGTCTTAAAATGCGCAATATTGATCCACTTTCTAAAAACAGTGGACTAGAGAGTCTTTATCCTAGACTCTTTAATTATCTTGCGAAGCAATCATGAATGTTTCTCTCTCAATCAGCCAATGATAACATGGAAAATTTTCACATTTGCTACCACGCAACTAAGAATGTGGAGTATTCTTCTCTAATGGAGTAATCCACTAGTAGGCACGTCGCTCCCACTGTCCCTAGGATATTGAAAATTTCTTTCCATTCTCAACTAGGCTACATAAAGTGCCATACTTAGAATTCTCTATCTTATAGAGTTCCAAAACTCTATTCACATCACCTTTAATAAGAAAACTTTATGCGACTTAGTTACACTCCTACAAAGCTGCTCACCTATAAGCACATGACCCGGAGTGTTTACATGACAGCATACAATAATGCGCCACATGACCTTAAGCGTTTACAAGACAACATACAATAATGCACCATAGAATTCTAGGTTTTAACTTCGCAACCTTATGAGAAGTAAAATAAAGATAAGCTGCTTGATGGTTACAGATCGCCCACAAATGGCTCTCCGCTAACCCATTACTCAAATGGAGTGTAAAATCTGATATGGAGGACACTTAGTTAGGGGCATAGGCAACAAACTAAAGTGCAATTTCCAATTCGGAAACATATTGTTCCATCATCCACCTAACATAACGATACTTAATTCCTTATCTCTACTACACCATTTAAGTACTAGGAATAATCAATTTTTTAAGAATCCCTTTCTCTTCACAAAGCTTTCTAAAAAATAACTTAAATAGATACTCACCACCTTGGTCAAAACTAAAAGCACGAAAGCCCTTATCTAATTGATCTCGACCTTGTATGTGTAATGTCAAAAATCATCTCAAAACTTTTGACTTATGAGAGATCAAATAGTCTTGATTAAGATGCGTATCGTAATTTATAAATGTGTCGAGATTGGGGCTAGCGATCATACCCTTATACATATCCAGTCACAAATATCACAGTGGGCTAAATGCGCCAATACAGATGCCCTTCTACGACTTTCCTACTTACTTGTGCGCAACCATTGCGAACAAAGTTACACATTCACATGAGAGCAAGATACCACAAGTGAGTGAGCCCAAGAGGGCCTACTCAAACCATTCATGTCACCCTCTCATCAACATGATTAAGTACAATAAGTCGGTGTTCATGACTAATGTCATAAACTAATTCCAATCATCCTAATGTGTGAGTTCTCAAAGACAAGTGTAAAGGCTTAGGCCCAACTAGGTAATGACTCATGACTACTTAATGTTCACTAGATCATAAAAGGATGTCATGGAGATATCAAGTGTGCCTAAGTCGCAAATTTAATTAGTAAGTGCTAATCCCCTACACCTTCAAGTCAATTTTATTCTCCATATAGTTTATTGCCTCTAGTTGAAACGTGACTGTGACAACCCTCACCTCTGATTAGTGCTAATCTATGATTAAGCATGTTAACTGACTGATTGACTGAAATTCTGAACTGATTGATTGAGTGTATTAGTTTTAATGCATGTATATCTGTTTGACTGCTAAATTATCTGTTCTTGTATTATGTTTAAACTACAAATTGAAGGCCTTATTGGCGGCCGAATCCGAAATTGATTAATGTTTCATGCTAATTAGAATTTATGTGATTTTATGGTATATTTAATTGAAATGTGATTTGGTATGATGAATTAAATTAAACAAAGCTAAATTACATAAGTTAGACTTATTTACCCTTTTGCCATTTAGTGGCCTATCTCTACAACACTTTGAGACTTGATTTTATATCATTTCATCAGCCCATTTCTTGAACCTAACCGACTAGGGAGAGAGAGATAGGAGATAGTTTGAGTTCAACAAGAATTGCTTGGTAGATTGCAAATTGAGCTTGTATATCTTGAATTCAAGACTTAAGGTAGGGAGTTCTTCCTTTAAATTGTGTATCCAAGTTGTTCTTGCATGGTTCATGGTAGGTAGGAGCTTAAGGTCACAAATTGGTTTGAAATTGTTTGATTCATGCATGCATGCTTACATTGTTGAGTTTTGAGTTGATTTCATGGAAATCTTCACATACATGTTTATATTCTAGGTATAGTCCATGAATTCATCATGTTTTTGAAAGGATTGACTCATTTGTTCTTGTATTAGAAGCTTTGAAGTTGATCAAATTCATGCATGTTGCATGTACAACATGTTCTTGAAATTATTGTTGAAAATGTGGTTAATTGACTTACCTTTGGGCTTGATTTTACAAAATTGATCTTCAAATCATGTTATACTATGAGTTTACAAGAGTTTTCTAGAAAATTAGCCCAAAAAGATCAAATTTGATGCTTTAAAGTTGAGTTTTGAGCCTGTAGGTTCAATATGGAATTTCCAGAATTTGGACCCACGCTCGAGCGTAGGACTTCACGCTCGAGCGTACACTCTGAGTTCATGAAGTCCGCTCGAGCGGGGAAAGTGACGCTCAAGCGGGAAATGCATGTATCCAGTACTTTCATGTGATTTACGGTCCGCTCGAGCTAGGGAATGCACGCTCGAGCGAGTACTTGTGTCTCATGCTCGAGCGGGGGTCGAGCGTGAATTTCATGCATCCAGTACTTTTGCCATGTTTTACAGTCTGCTCGAGCGAGGAAAGTGACGCTCGAGCAGGGATCATTTGTCTACATGTCCGCTCGAGCATAGAAAGCCACGCTCGAGTGAAACCCCTGTTTTTTGAAAATTTTGAAAAGTGTTTAAAAGTGCATCTTTGCATCCTCTTTCCATCCTAGACATTCCTAGGGCATGTTTAAGGCATCTTAAGGAGGATATTGATGTAGAACCACACTGAGGCAAATTAGGGATTAAGTTATTATTTTCCCAACTGTGTAGCTTAGTGTGTGTTCGTTCTGTAACTGTGTAGGGTTGGCATCCGAGGACACTCTAGCTGCTTATAGCCCAGTGCTCTGTGAGTAACAATGTTGTAAAGATATATTCAATCATGAATATTTTCTAAATGAACAACTGTACTGCTTTCTGAAATGATATTTCTTACTGAAGGAATGTTTGTCCTATTTGTGAGCTGTATTCGTGGCATCCATAGCAATTTCTTTATTCGCATTGCCATCGCCACAGAGATCTCTGTCGGTTCCCATGTTTGGAACCGCTCATTCTTGATATGATGGCCATCAATCGATGCTCGGGTTAAGACCCTCTGCATCTTTTTTGCTATTGGATGTACCACATATGACTATTATAGTTTCTGAATGACTATTATGGCATGAAATATGAGCCACAAACAGAATGACTGATATACTGATAAATGACTGTTTTCAATACCGAAAGGATATTCATTCTTAACCTCTTTACGCATATGTTATTCACTGGGCTTTAGCTCACTGCTTATATATATATATATGTAGGTGTTCAGGCACCGGACCGTTGCTAGAAGTGTCAAGCTAAGCTCCCGTTTTGTCAAAGCCAACCACTGTGCCTCACTAAGAGGTTCCAAGTCCTTCAAGCCGGGGCTTTTGGGGGTGTTTTAGATTTTTCCCTTTTTGTATCTGTTTTTGTAATACTGTATAGACTGTACTGTTATGGTGGGGATCTGGTCCCTAACCTGAATATCTGTATATGATGTATGTACATACTGTTTTGTTTCGAATGTGAATATGTTTTGAAAAGTTTTTTTGCATACAGACTGTCACAGCTTATTGGACATCTTTGTGTTACTGTTTTGGCTTGTGCCAGCCCCTGTACTTTGTATTACTATTTTACTGTTAAGCAGGCCTTCGGTAATCTCAGATTACTGGCCGGTTACGGTGCTAAACCCATAGGGGCGGGTTTGGGTCGTGACAATGACGATACTTCTCTTGCCATCTCTATGTCTTGCTTCATAGTTAGTTGCAATTAATTCTACTATCCACAAGAAGGAAAGAATAAGCTATCAATCTATGACAACTACTAAAGCAACTTAAGCATGAATTAGGCCAAAGAGTTTAATTCAACACAATGCTCTCATGAGCAACATGTCAAATTCTTAGAGTCACAACAACCTTGTCGGCCTTGACTTTTTCATTACTATGTTGCAACTTTTGCGCTTAGTGGAAAATGCCATTCAAAAGCATTAGCCTAGCTAAGGAATCATACAAAGAAGCACCTCCTCATGTCTCACACTCAAGTGTGGAAACAGTAAGTGTCTAGACTTAGACAAGTTGGCAATGCTAATAGATTTTGCAGCCACTAGGTGCTAATCTTCTCACTTAGTGTTAATAAATTTTTGCAGCTTCTAAGCGCTAATCTTTTAACTTCAAGTGATACTTCAACACACACTATCATAGTGCGTGAAATTTTGCTCCATCCACTCTCATCAATTGGGTAGAGAGCAAAACATTACTCATACTGGCTACTCGTCATACACTTAATGACTAACACATTTAAACTCGCATTTCTTGGATGACGTGACTTTGGATATTGCTTCATCCAATGATGCAACATTATTATAATTCAAATTTCAAAGTCAATCTACACAGCATAGTCAAGATCACATCTAGATCTATTGAGGGCTTATTAATTTCACAACTCCAAACTCTCCAATCAAAGCAACTTAGCATGCTACTAATCATAGCGCATGCATCAGTTTTATTGCGCCAAACAAGGCAACAAAGCACGACAATGTTGAGTCATGTTGTAATATCCTTGTTTTGTAGTATGCTAATTGGTCCTTAATATGAGCATGATTATGTGTTTAATATGATTTTGTGTGCCATTATGTGAAAATATGTAGTTTTAAATTTCTATCTGTTCACCGTAAGAATATCTGTTTGATTATCTGCTTTGGAAATTAAATTGAAGGCCTTATCGACCACAGAACCTGAAATTGATTACGCCATTGCGATTGGCATAATTTTTAGAGCCTATGGTGAAATTTAATTGGAAATTGATTCAGATCAAAATAATTAGATTCAGAACGACTAATTAAGTGCTCAATTATTTGATATTAAAATAATGTGACTTAGTGGGGCTTTATAAGGGCCTTATTATATTCATTCCTTCTCTTTAAAATCATTTGGCTGATATCAACTCTAAGGAAGGGAAGAGAGGGTCGGCTAGAGAGGGAAAGAGAAAGGATTGCATGTGTTGGCTCAAGGTTTGTGAGATTGGGAAGTTAAACTCAAGATTCAACTAGAAATTGGGAAGATTAAGGCTCTTAGGTGAGTAATCAACCCTTGACTCATGGATTTTTGTTTGTAATTTGTAAATTCAAGTTTGATTAATGGTTAAGAACATGAGTTAGATTGATTATGATGAAATTGAGTTGGTTTTGTTGAAGTTGAAGTCTTAGAACACATGCATGTAAGAATTTGCCATAAATTTCCATATTTGAGCACAATGTGTATGATCCATGTTGAGTTTTGATTAATGACCATGTATTTGATCATCTCTTCACCAATTAAGTTGAGGATATTGTGTATATTTCACATGCAAGTGTAAACCATGGGAGTTTGAGTCTTGCATGTTTGAATCTAGTGTGTTGGTGATGAGTTTGAGTTAATTTGAGTCATGCATGTGATTAAATTGTGAAATTGAGCTTCATTGTATTGTAATTTGGTGTCTATACCATGTTAGAATATGTATATGTGAAGTTTGAACCAAAATCATGCATTTGGAACCTTTGAACATCAAATTGAAGCTCAAGAACATGTTCTGGATTTTCCAGAATTTTGATGTCCGCTGGAGCTGGGAAACCGCCGCTCGAGCGTGAAATTCGTGTTCCCAGTATTTTCTGCAGACATAGTGTCCGCTCGAGCAGGGAAGTTCACGCTCGAGTGGGGAGCCATGTAGAGAGGCCTTCAGCTCGAGCACCAGAGTTCACGATCGAGCGTAAATTTGGCATATCCAGTACTTTTGTAGGCCTCAAAGGTCCGCTCGAGCGGGGAAGTCCATGCTCGAGCGAGGACCCTGTTTTTTGAAATTTTGAAAAGACATTCTGTGTTTCATTTTCTGTTCTCTTTCACTTCCAAGTACTCTTAGGCATGCATTGAGCATTGTAATTGAGTTAAAGAGATAAGAATGAAGCCTAAAGAGGAAAATGTGAATTTAGAACGGATCGAATTGTTTGTGACCCTTTTGTGTTCATGGAATGTGTCGGGTCGAGCTACAAGGCAAACCAACCAACCGATCACTGTGAGTAATATCAATATTTTGAAGCTTGTCATTTGTCTAACTGCTTATTTCCTTATAAGTCTTATAAGTTTGCTAGTTTGAATTATGGACAAATGTTTGATATGAATAGCTAAATGGGCAGAAGGCCAGTCTGACATAAACGAATGAACGAATGGGCCAGAGGCCAGTTTGATATGAATGAATGGGCCAGAGGCCAGTTTGACATGAATGAATGAGCCAGAGACCAGTCTGACATGAATGAAAGTTTGAATGGGCCAAAGGCCAATTTGACATGAAAGTTTGAATGGGCTAAAGGCCAGTTTGACATGAAAATCTGCATGGGCCAAAGGCCAGTTTGACATGAAAGTCTGAATGGGCGAAAGGCCGGTTTGACAAATGGAAGATAAATGGGCCAAAGCCCAGTATGTTCGGAACCACAGTCACTTGACTTAAATTGCGTATATATATGTTAAATAGAAATATGAATTAGGCCCAAGGCCGTTTGAAGCATGCTGTTCTACATATCGTTTGTATAACTTCTTTATTTGATATTATTCACTGGGCTATCGCTCACGCTCATTCATGTGTTTGTAAGTAAGCCAAGAGAAGTCCAAACCCAGCCCCAGTGAAGTCTGTGTGGAACAACAAAGGTTTTGAAGAGTCAGCCCTTGTGTCTCACGCACGAGACTCGTCTTCGCCTTTTGTTATGTATTTATATTTTGCCATGATTGGTGAGGACTTTGAAACTTTGGTATATAGTTTTCATGGGTTGACTTAGACTTAAATGATCTTGTCTGTACAGAATCTTATGTTGCTATACTTTCTGTTGTGAGTTATTAACAACTATGTGTATGGTTTGTTGTGACGTGCCATGTAAACACAACTCTATGGACAAAGTTTTAAATTTTGCTTCTGTTTGGCCCCTTTACTCTGATGAGTTATGTTTGGTCTGATTTGAGGCCGTAGGTAATCTCATGATTACTGGCCGGTTATGGCCTAAACCCATAGGGGCGGGTTCAGGTCGTGACACATGTTTCCTTACTCTAGCTCAATTAAGGTTTGACTTAAAGTCTCCAAGACTTTTTGCTTATCTAAAGAATAGGATTACATTGTTCACATTTGAACATCTCTACTAAGTCTATGTCAACCAAATTAACTTCCATAAGCTAAGTCAATTAGACAAAAGAATGCGCATTGGGATTAATTTGATTAGCATATCACAATATAATTTTACCACAAAAATCTAAATGAAATAGTAACAATATTACACAAGTCGCAAGATCGAAAATTCGCTATACTCGTAATAATCTCTTACGCCACAAGTGACAGTTATCTACAATTTAATTTAATTTTTTTGGAAGGAAATCTACAAAGATTTCTCTCAACCGAACAACTCTCACTAACTATGGCATGTATAAAATATGATAAAATATTTAACTCCACATGATAGCATCTCAATGTAATTCATAAAAGAAAACATATTAGATTAATGTAATCATGGAATTAAAATTCACAAGTATAAATAAATCATGCTATTTAAAATAATAGCATACTACAAGTTCTAAACATTTAAAAGAACTTAACATGCTGTATATAGTATTTAAATAATTCCATAATAGATTTCTATAATTTCTGCAATTTTTTGAAATTTTCTAGAATTATAAGTAATTAATACTTACATATAAAATCAGAAATAAATATTATAGAATCTGAAAAAATACAAGAATTATACCAGTAAATAAGATTACATAGCAGTAGTCTACTGTAAAAATTCCAAGTCCAAAATCCAAGTCATGCTCCCCCAAGAGCAATTTAACGTAAAAATATTGAATTATTTATTAATGAAAAATATTTTATTTTCCATAAAATTCTAAAACTTTAACATCTTGTAGAAATATTAATTAAAAGTCCAACAGTATAAGCCATGCTTCAATCAGAATTATAACGAATAATATAGAAACAATTAACATAGTTTTGAATTAAAAAACAAACAAACAGGGCCTTGACACAGTCCCATGCCTGCATGAGAGCCTGGTAGAAGCGGATGACGTCAGCTTGCGTGTCGTCAGCACACGGGTCGAAACCACCTTCTTCTTCCTCAATGACTTCAATGACTTCAACCCTCAACAAAAATGAGGATTTGAGTTTTCTCCTTAACCGTAAGTCAAAATCAGGCCCATAATATACCGTTTTGAAGGTCTCAAAATAAGGATTTCAAATATATAATTTTCACAACATAAAAATAAATTATGTAAAACCAACATACAGTCAAAGTTACGAAAATTAAATATAAATATCTATTTTTCTCAAAATTCGACCGTCCAATTTTTTGCAAAATTTTGCAAATATGGTCTAAATAATATAGACTACAACATATATGAAATTTAGGATGATCAAAGATGGTTCGAAAAACGTCAATTTTATGCACAAATCATATCTATACATATATTTATACACAAATAACACGATAACACCCAACAATGGAGTAGAACTATCAGAGAACTAATAGAGAACTACCTACACCATTCACAATACAAAGGCGGAATGGTTTATGGGAAGAGAGAACGTATAATTTTTTTTTGTTAAATACAAAACTCAAGTTCTATTAATATAAGAGAGTTAGGAGACCCATATGATAGATGTATTATCTCAGATAATGTTTATCCCATATCAACAATATCTAATTAATAATTATCATCCAATATATTGACAATTATCCATTTCGAGATTATCTCATATCTTGAAATATAATCTATTATTTTATTTAGATCTCTTCTAATTAGGTTATGCCACTATGGGCGACCCAATTAGGTCCGGGTTCTAAACCCGACCCAATTTCTAACAGAATCATTCACTTTTTAGAATTCATTGAGTAGAATGTTCATGAAAAAAATTAAAATGATTGGACATCGATAGTCATGTGCATGAATCAAATTTGTATTATAAAAAATGGACGACTATTCTTTAAATTATGTCTTCTATTTTTTTTAAACAAATATGATTCAAATATATAACTACCGATGTCTAATTATCTTAATTTTTTACATGAATATTCTACTCAAAGAGTTCTAAAAGGTGAACAGTTCGGATTACCAAAATCAGTCCCAAAATGAGCTTATCAAGCCTAAATACTTTCTAAAGTTAAGATGTCAATTTGAAAGAAAGTAAACTCATACTAAATTACACCCAAAATTTCCTAGAGTCTCACTTTTGCTTGTTAAGTTAATATTAATGTCCACAGATATTTATGTTTCCAAATTATTAATATAAACTAGCATATGATGAGTGCAATTCTTTTCTTCTTATATAAATTATGAAAAATTTACCTATAAATTTCATATAGGAGAACATTGATCCATTTAGTTCTAAGAGTTTTTTTATGAACCAATTAGTCCTTTTTGTTTTGAAAAGTCATATTTATTTGATTTGGTGCCATTTGAGTTTTAAGTGAGTTAGAATGTAAAAAGATGGAATTTAGGGTTAAGATTTAGGAAGAAGAAGAAGAAGAGAAAATAGAGAAGATAGAAATTTTATATCTATTGAATAATCTTCCAGAACCACCCTTTACATCAGAAAGTCAAAATATATATACAAACCCTAACATAACAATATGACCATCGTATCCTCAACTTAAGTAAATATTAACAAAAGATCAAAATAACAAAATAAGTATTCTAACACTCCCCCTCAAGCTGGAGCATACAGGTCGAACATGCCCAGCTTGACGGATAAACAATGAAATGAAGGCCGAGCCAAAGGCTTGGTTAGAATATCACCCAATTGATCCTCAGAACGAACATAAGGAGTCACAAGTTGTTTGTGGAGTAAGAGATCACGAATAAAATGGCAATCAACTTCGATGTATTTGGTGAGTTCATGAAACACAGGATTATTGGCAATGAAGATAGCAGCCTGATTGTCACAAGACATGGTCATAGGAGTGTGAACAGAAAAGCCAAAATTTTGGAGAAGAGACTGAACCCAAAGCATCTCAGAAGCATTATGGGCCATGGCACGATACTCAGCCTCGGCACTAGAACGAGCAACAACAGTCTGTTTCTTGCTACACTAAGTAACAAAATTACTACCAACAAAGGTACAATAGCCTGAGGTGAAACGGCGATCAGTCTTATTACCAGCCCAATCAGCATCACTGAAGCCAGTAACAGACAAAGAGGAAGATGGGCTATAGAGCAAACCCCGACCTGGAGCACGCTTTAAGTATTGTAGGATACGACACAGCCACAAAATGGGGTTGACGGGGAGCATGCATAAATTGACTAACCACACCCACGACATAGGTAATATCGGGATGAGTGACAGTGAGATATATTAACTTCCCAACCAACCGATGATAAAAACCAATATCGGAAAATAAGTCGCCGGTGTCACCAGCAAGCTTGACACTAGAATCCATGGGAGTATCACTGGGGCGAGTGCCTAAGAGACCAGTCTCAGTAAGAACATCAAGAACATACTTCCATTGAGAAAAAAACAAGCCTTGAGAAGAGCGGGCAACTTCAATCCCAAGAAAATACCGAAGATGGCCCAAGTCTTTGGTGTGAAATTGTTATCCCAAATGCTGCTTCAAATCAGCAATACCATTGGAGTCACTCCCTGAAATGATGATGTCATCCACATAGACAATAAGAACAATACTCCTAGTAAACGAGTGGGGAACAAAAACAGAGTGATCAAAGGTGGAACGGTGAAAGCCATAGGCAAGCACAACAGCATTGAAGCGATCAAACCAGGCACGAGGGGACTGCTTAAGACCATACAAGGCCTTCCTCAATCTACAAACAAGATGCTCTTGGCGAGAACAACATAGCCAGGGGTCTGATCCATATATACCTTTTCTTGGAGATCACTATGAAGAAAGGCATTCTTGATATCAAGTTGATATAAAGGCCAAGACTGATTAACGGCAACAGAGAGAAAAATCCGAACAGAATTAAGATGAGCCACAGGAGAGAAGGTCCCCAAGTAATCAACACCATAAGTCTGGGTGTAGCCTTTAGCTACCAGGCGAGCCTTAAGCCACTCAATAGTGCCATCAGGAAGAAACTTAACAGTATAAATCCAACGACAACCCACAATAGATTTGCCAGACAACAGAGAGGTAAGTTCCCACGTGTGATTCTGATGAAGAGCATGCATTTCTTCATCCATGGCATGCTTCCAACCAAAGATAGACAGAGCTTGCTGATAGGTGCGGGGAATGGAAACACTAGACAAGCTACAAGCAAAAGAGTAAAGATCAGGAGAGAGGCGATCATAAGAAACGAAATGAGCAATAAGATGTTGAGTGCAAGTTCATGTACCTTTGTGAAGTGCAATAGGAAGGTCATCAGATGGCAGATCAACAGGTGGAACAGGGGCCTCAGACAAAGGAGATGAACTGGTCGGGCCATAAGACACAATGCGACGAGCTTGAGACCGTTGATAAACCTGCAAATGAGGGGATATGGGAGGAGCATAAGAGGGAAGAGTAGGAGTGAGAGAGACTGGCTCCCCCTCACGAGAAGAGAGAAGATCAAGAGATAACTGTTGCTTAGAGGGAGAAAAAAAAGGAGTAGACTCGAAAAAGGTAACATCTGCACTGACAAAGTAGCGACGAGACTCAAGATGATAACACCAATACCCTTTCTGAGTGCGAGAATAACCTAAGAACACACACTTGTGTGCTCGAGGAGATAACTTATCCAAACCAGGGTCAAGACCATGGACAAAGGCCACACAACCAAAAATGCGAGGAGGCAAGGGAAAAGAAGATGTTGTGGGATATAACAGAGAATAGAGAGATGTGTATACAACACTAGAGGGCATGCGATTGATAAGCAAACAAGCGGTGAGAACTGCATTGCCCCAAAACTGTTTGGGGACATACATATTAAACATCAGGGTGCGAGCAACATCTAACAAATGGCGGTGTTTCCGCTCTGCAACACCATTTTGAGGAGATGTATGAGAACAACTCGTTTGGTGGATAATACCATGAGTATCACAAAAGGTAGTTACAATAGATTGCACATATTCTAAGGCATTATCAAACCGAAAGATCTTAATACGTTTGCCAAATTGAGTAAAGATTTCATTATAAAACTTAGAGATGATAGAAGGCAAATCCGATCTTTGTTTCATTAAAAACAACCAAGTCATTTGAGAGTAATGAGAGTAATCATTCACAAAAATAACAAAATAAAAGAACCCATTAATAGTGGGAGTTCTTGAAGGACCCAAAATATCTGTATGGACAAGAGCAAAAGACTCAGACACACGACTAACACTACGACTAGGAAATGAACTACGGTGATGCTTCCCAAATTGACAGGCTTCACACTCAATCTGAGAAACATGACTCAAACTCGGAACAGCTAACTTGAGCTTGGCCAAGGAGGGATGACCCAAGCGAAAATGCCACTGAAGAGGAGATACACTAGCACTCAACACAGCAGATGGAGGATGAGGAGAGGTCTCAGTGTCCAAAAAATATAAGCCATCCTTCTCACGCCCCGAACCAATCATCCTCTTGGTCTGGAGGTCCTATAAAACACATGAAGTAGGAGAAAAGGTTATTGAACAATGGGGAGCTTGAGTCAATTGGCTAACAGAAAGCAAATTAAATGGAAATTTAGGAACATAAAGACTAGAAGGTAAGGAAAGGGATGGAGTGAGATGGAGTGGACCGTGACCACAGACAGGTCGAGAAGATTCATCAGCAAGTATAATGGTATGATCAACAGGTCAGAGTATCAAAAAGAGAGGAATTACCAGAGATATGGGAACCAGCACTATAGTCTAGGAGCCAAGCCTGAGAGGACTTAGCCACACATGCAATATTACCTGAACTAGCCATCATGGTAGTAGAGGATGAAGGTAGATTAGGTCGGAGAGACTGGACAAGAGTAGGAAGCTCACTAATCTGAGTAGTGAGTGTCTCATGAGAATTAACTAGAGAAGCATCAGAGTTAGTGGACAACAAGGAAGATTGTGAGGATGGAACATCCATAACCTGATGAACATGATCGGGTTTGCCATACTTCTGCCAACACCAAGGTTCAGTATGACCTTGGGAACCACAATGAGTACATTTGTGATCACTATGTGTACGAGAACTAGGTCCACTACTACCCCGGAAACCACCATAGGAGCCACCACCACGGGAACCATCCCCACGAGAACCCCGTGAACTAGAATAAGAGCCCCGGTGACTAGATGTGCCAAGAAAACCCCCTCCAGTAGACCCACGATCAGCACTACTCGAGACTAATGTAGAAGATGACAAGGTAGAGGACCCAGACATGGATTGGGGCTACCCCAAAGAAGAACGTAACAGCCGAGAGTAGGCATTAGCAGTAGAAGGTAGGGTCTCACTGGCAAGAGTCTAATCCTTAAACCTCCGCAATTCAGGATCTAATCCAGAGAGTAAAGAAGCCATCATGAACTCCTCCCCATGTTGCTTCTGTTTGTTCACATCAGTAGTGAAGAGACGATGCTGCAATAACTGATCCCACAAGGTCTTGAGACTACTATAATAATCAGGAAGTGACCGGCCAAACTGGCGCATAGCAAAAATCTGCTCATATAGCTTATAGACCCGAGAGACATTACTCTGATTTGAAAAGGATTCAGCAAGGGAGTCCCAAATTTGTTTAGAAGTATCACAAAATTCCACGGTAGTAGCAACCTGTGGTTCCAAGCTATGCCATATCCAACCCATAACACAGGAATCCTTACTACACCAATCATCATAAGCTTTGTCATCAATGGTAGGAGGGAGTTCGCTAATGAAGCGGGATTTCTTCTTACCATGTAAGAAAATTTTTATAGCATGAGCCCAAGCCAAATAATTGGCACCATTCAACTTCTTGGCAGTAATAGATTTGGGCATGTCATCATCTTTACTCACAGCCATTGCTTTGGTCTCAATTTCAGCCATGACAGGCAATCACACAAAATATTCAACACAAGAGTATGTAGGCAACAAAATTTTTGCAAATAGGACTTATCCACACCAATCAATACGTACAACCAAGAGTATAGCCACTGGAACTAGTTCAATCAACAAGAATTCAACAAAAATCAACACTGTAAAATCAATCAAACTTTCCTAGAGAAGTTTCAGTCCCTATGCAGTAAGTTTCAGTAGGGGAAAGCTGGAAAATAACACTGCCGATTATGTGTAGTAGTAGGATAAGGCCAAAAACGAAGCAAACATCAACCCAACAATATCAAATCAACAAATTAATGGCAAATAACAAGGAAGGGAAGAGTTTCGGCTCCTAGAGAGAGGATTCCAGCAAGTGGATTCAACAATTAACAGTTCCAAATCCAAATTTGTCGATTGAGACCAAAAAAATTGAAAAACATTCAAAAATTGAAAACTCACCTCAGGGATGTTCAAAAAATTCCACAAAAATCACCATAAATCTGAGGATTAAATTTCGAACCTAGGGGTGGAAGACCCGTCCGTACAATGCTTACGTCATGCTGATGTCATTGTACGGCTGATGACATTAGCACGTCTCGGTCACCTCCAATCAATCTTCAGAGTCTGTAGAAATCTTTCTAATGAAGAATAGATTGCTCTGATACCATGTTAGAATGTAAAAAGATGGAGTTTAGGGTTAAGATTTAGGAAGAAGAAGAAGAAGAAGAAGAAGAAGAAGAAGAGAAAAGAGAGAAGAGAGAAATTTTCTATCTATTGAATAATCTTGCAGAACCACCCTTTACATCAGAAAGTCAAATATATATACAAACCCTAACATAACAATATGACCATCGTACCCTCAACTTAAGTAAATATTAACAAAATAACAAAATAAGTATTCTAACAAAGTGAATGCCTTTTTGTGATTCATTTTTTCAATTTTCTGATTCATTTTTTGGATGTGAATGGAAATATGAGGTGTGGAAGATTCTTTTTAGAGGAATTGGAGACTGAAGTGTTTGTTGTTGAATGTGGAAACTTGTCTTTCTGTTAGTGCGGTTTTTTGGTGTTACATTGGAGTATTATATTAAAGTGCTATGTTTGTAAAAAGTATACCAAGAAATTTTTTTGCAATGTTAAGTTATTACGTTTGAGAAAAGTACACTGGAGAGTTTTTTAGTGTGTCACATTGATTGGAGTGTTACGTTTGAGAAAAGTACACTAAGGAGCTTTTTAGTGTTACATTTGGAGTGTTATGTTTGGGAAAAGTACACTAAAGAGTTTTTTAGTGTTACATTGATTAAAGCGTTATGTTTGGAAAAAGTACACTAAGGAGTTTTTTTGGAATGGTACTGTAGCTCGACTTTTCGTGCTCCTTTTCAATACTACTAGCCCTACAGTTTAGACTCCCTTGGTTCTGAATCTGATCTTACAAGTGCAATGTGAAATAGATAAACACAAAGAATCCAAATCCAGTAAATCTTTTGGAAATTTGATTTTGAATCAAAATGTCAAAAATGAACTGCTTTGCCAGATACAGAGTCACCACCTAAATATTTTTTGGAAAATTTAGGAAACCCATGACCCGTGCCAAAGGCCATGTGTCCGTCATCACCAAGATTGTCTCGGCTCAGAAACTTAGATATGAGAGGGGAAGGTCATGAATTGAGCACCCCACTTGCCCTATCAAAGATCAACCTCTACTATTTATGATATGATTTTTATTTACATTATATGCTCTTGTTTAGATTATTAGGCTATTGTTACTATGTGATGCGTACGTAAGTATAGACTAATTTGCAAAAATTAGAACACTTTGATTTCATGTTTGTTTTTTAAATTTGTTTTGAATATGTACTACTTGAAAAAGTGATCTATGTACTACTTGAAAAAGTAATCTTATATGTACATTACTCAAATTGTTCTAATTCAAATAATTAGCCTTCATCAACAAACATTCAAGCAGATATAGCACTTAAGCAGTTAGCCACGTGGCAAGCATGCTAGACATGGCAACAATCACACTCATGCAACATGCTAAAGCAAATAAAAGCTCACCTAGTACTCCAAGACAAGCCAAAAGAAACAAAAGAGTTAGAAAACATGCGTGCTCCTAACTAATGCAACATGATTAATGCAACACATGCGATATGTAACTAATAGGCTCAGCTACTAATTATGTCATATGAGTCAATTTGATAGCATGTGGTTAAAACATGTATTCAAAGAAGTAATGAACGGCAATGCTTTGTTTAGAATGATGAACTAAGCCTTGATGCATGCAGAACAAGTGAATGCAAACATGGGAAATGCTAAAAGAAACATGATGTTCTATTCTATCCATCATAAGCGAGTAAATAAAAGGGAGAAAGATGTGGGGTTGGAAGACATACACATTATTACAAGTTTGGCTCTCGCAGAGGAGGGTTTGAATGAATACCCTAGCTAATTACTTACCTAATTGACTAACTATTACCAAATGAAATAAATTAGCTAAGCTACTTAACTAATTATTACAACAACGAATTAACTAACTACTTCAGCTAATTAATTAAGCACAACACAACACAAAACTAACTATAAGTCCACTATTTACAACATGCTACTATTACAACATTATTTCACGGATTCTGAGAATCGAGGGATGGTTTATGCATGGATGCGAGTTTTCACCCGAAAAAGCCCCCGTTTTGCTGCCGAAATGCCTCTGTTGCATAGTTAGAAAATTGTACTGTTTTTCCACCTCAGCCTCTGCTCTGATGGAAAAAGGACACTGAGTAGCCGGCAACCCAGAAGTAGTGGCTGGCCGGCCACTAATAGTGGCCTGCCGTCCAGTAAAAGTGGTATGCTGGCCGCTAATGTTGGTTCTTCCCTACAGCAATAGAGAACAAACAGGGCACAAACCAGAGTATTCTCAGGGGATGTTTGTCCACCCTACCTCTCCTTATTAGCAAACAGGTCAAAGGAGGGGTAGACTTGATTCGCAAGCCATCAATCGACGCAATTTCATTGTATGATGACTTATGAACTAAGGGATATAATTTCGATAAATGCACAATAAAAGACTCTCAAAACCTCCTTCCTATCATGGATTGATAGTGGGAAGTCGTTGACCTTGGAAACTTGAACCATTTCATCACCAACAAGTATGAAATGACCCAAGTCTCTATGTGTTCAATTAACATCCGATTGAACACCAAATTACCTTATTATCTTGTTCCATTTTAGTCCAAGTTTTATTACTTCATTTTAATTACCTTCCATTCCTTAATTCATTTAGTCCAAAAATGAACATTAAGTCCTCTAATGGAAAGAAGTGTCAAACAAAGGGTTGTTTTAGGCATGAGAGAGATGTCATGCCGTTGGTAATGAACCTCTGAAAAGATTAAACCATTAAGCATAACAACCTCAATCTCAAGCTTAAACAATTCATTGGTTGAAACAACTCTCAAAGGAAATGAAAAATCAAGAAATGAGGGAGGTTGTAGAGATGCTTAGAGGTGAACACAAGTATGGAAAGCAAGAAATAAAGGCTATCAACTCAAATAGGTTGGTGGCTAAGGCCTAAACCACCAAGCCTATGAGGACCATTACACTACAAGCATACTACACAAAGCATAAATGAAGCTAACTCATAAAAACAGTCCTAAAACAGTCCAAAAAGTGCTAAAATTAAGACAAACAACTACAACAAATAGTTAAAATATTGAGGGATTAAAACTAGCACAGAAGTACAAGGAGGGGAGGCTAACCCCTCCACTTTTAGGACTTCAAAGCATGATTTTAGCCTCTGAAAAACCTCTGAAAATCAGTGGTAAAAAGCTCAAAAAAAGTTGATGAGAAAGGTAGGAAACACAAGGGCAAAGGCCTTAAAAGCAAGGTTCAAAGAAGGGTTGTCAACCCCTCTACCTTTAATGTCCTTAAACCACAAGTTTTAACCCAAAAAGACAGGTAATAAATAGCTCAAAAACAGCAAGAAAAGATAGAAAACAAGTAGTGCAGATATGGTACAAAAGTACTAGAATGTATACCTCTTGAAGAGGAATGATCCTTTGAGTTACAAACCACCAATTCACACTCTCAAATGCCTCAAGAGCTAAAATACAAGCTCAAATCACCTCAGCAAGGAACTCTCTAGGTTTGGTTTAGAGTGTTTAGGCAAAGGTTATATAAGTTGCAAGAGAGAGAGAGGAAAATTTTCCAAAGTTTTGCTCTTCAAAATTTTCTAAATTCCAAAATTTTTCTAACCTTGGCAACAAAAGAAAGGGTCATCTATATATAGAAATATATGGGAGACGCTCGAAAATATCCTTACAAACATAGCTGGAATGGTGCATGCATCTATAGGGACAACTGGTAGAAAATATCTATTTTTTTGCATTGGTGGCCGGCAGGCCACATTAGTGAGCGGCATGCTACACTAGTAGGTCTGCAGGTCCCTGGATGCTCAAGCTTGAAAAAACACTATTTCGGTCCAAAACAAGACACAAGGTTTGTAGATTCAACACTGAGGTTTCCTACTGAGAAAGTCAAGCATTTGTCAAGCATACACATTCATCATTGAGTGATCAATCAGTGGCATTCAAGTCTTAAGGGCCATCAAAAATGGGGTGTTTAGAGGTACATTGTTATGTTTGAGAAAGTACACCAAGAAGTTTTTTAGTATTATATTGGAGTGTTACGTTTGGAAAAAACACACTAAGGAGTTTTTTAGTATTACATTGGATTTAGTGTTACATTGGAGTGTTACGTTCGGGAAAAGCACACTAAGTAGTGTTTTTGGAATGTTACGTTGTTACGTTTGAGAAAAGTTTTAGTGTGTTACATTGGAGTGTTACATTTGGCAAAAGTACACTAAAGAGTTTTTTTTTTTTTTTTTTTTTTTAAGTGTTACGTTTAGTAATTTAAACATTATAAGAAAACTCACACTTATCTCTCAATACATAACACACTCACGTTCATGCTTGGCCCTTTATGTAATTCACACTAGAATGAGACCTTTGGGTCTATAAGAAAAAAGGAAGGACCAAACAGTTCATAAGATCAAATCAAAAAAAAAGTTTATAGGATCACTATTTGAGATTTATTGGTGCTTCACCCATAAATTATTGTCATTTCTTCTCCTTAAAAAAAATAAAAAATAAAAAATGCTACAGTAATATACTCTTATACCTAAAGGCATTTAGTCCAAAAGTCCAAATTATAATTTTATTTGGTCAAAGATCCAGACTCTAAAACACTTTGCCTAAAAGGATAAGTTCAAGTAAACCGACCAAAATACCATATATATATAAATATATATGATACACACAGACACATTCCATATAAATCAAAAAAATTCTCCTATCTCAGCTCTCTAACCTCACCACCCACCACCTCACTGTCATCTGTTGCCGGCATGGCTCCGCTGCTGCAGCAGAGATCTAGAAGACCATCTATTGCCACTGTTGTCTTCGATATCCTCCCTCCGCCACCACTGCTTCGACACCTTTGGTTCGATCGCAAACTACAGATTTGCTCCACTGACCAGATCTGTATCTCCGATCTCCATCTTCGCTGACTAGATTTACTCCGTCATCTTCGATTTGCCATCTCCATCGACCAGATTTGCTCTGCCGTCCAGATCTACTCTACTGAAGGATCTGAGAACATGTGTATATTTATCATCGGATCAAAAACAGGTTGCTTCCTTTTTCTAGATCTCCTCTCCAATTTCCAATTCTACAATTTCGATTTGATCAGTTTATATACATTATATATCCATATACATATACATACACATCACTAGCTAAACCTCAATTGCGTGCTCATTCGATCGTCTTTTGTTAGATGTTAGATTCACATATGAAACGAAGAAGAACAATAGGAAGAAAGGAAGAACCAAAAGACTGATTTGTTTACTGTGTTTATTATCTTACCCTTAAACATATTAGGGTTACACATATTTATAATAAAAGACTAAAGAAGCAAATGACATAACTACCCTCACACACACTAATACTTAACACTACCCCTCAAGTTGGGGCAAAGATATCTCTCATGCCCAACTTGCAACAAATGGGGTGGAAAACCTTACTATTAAGACTCTTAGTAAAGACATCAGCCAATTGATCTTCAGACTTCACAAAAGGCATGCATATTAAACCCTTATTCAACTTATCCTTGATGAAATGTTTGTCCATCTCAATATGCTTTGTTCTATCATGCTGAATAGGATTGTGAGCAATACTAATGGCAGCTTTGTTGTCACAATATAGTGTAAATGGTTCACTGTAAACAAACCTAATATTGTTCAACAAGGACTGGAACCACATCAGTTCACATATACCATGCGCCATAGCCCTGTATTCTGCCTCTGCACTAGATCTGGACACCACTGTTTGTTTCTTACTACGCTATGTGACTAAATTCCCCCTCACAAATGCACAGTAACTAGAGGTAGATTGCCTATCATCTATAAAACTAGCCCAATCAGCATCTGTGAACGCCTCTAATCTCAAGTGACCATGATTGGAAAATAAAATCCCTTTTCTAGGAACAGATTTAAGGTACCTCAAAATGTGATACATTGCATCCAAATGAAGTGCACGAGGATCATGCATAAATTGACTCACTATCCTAACTGCATAGGCAATATCTGGACGAGTGTGAGATAAATATATAAGCCTTCCCACAAGTCGCTGGTACCGTTCCTTCTCCACAAGATCACCAACACCACTACAAAAATGGTGACTAGCCTCAATTGGCGAATCAGCAGGTTGCCAGCCTAACATGGCAGTTTCCTCAAGAAGATCTAGGATATACTTCCGCTGAGAAATGAAGATGCCTTTGTCAGATCTGGCAACTTCAATCCAAAGAAGTACCTCAACGGACCAAGATCTTTGATCTCAAATTCCTTGGCCAACAACATCTTAAGATGTGTCACTTTTTTCTTATCATTACCTGTCACAACTATGTCATCCACATATACTGTAAGCACAATTACCTTATCTGCATGGCTTTGCTTACACCCGAATCTTAACATAGCCTCCAAGAATCTGTCAAACCAAGCTCGAGGAGACTGTTTCAAACCATATAATGTCTTTTTCAACCTACAAACTTTCCCAATTGTAGACTGAGATGAGAATCATGCTGATATATCCATATATAACTCCTCCAAATCATCATGGAGAAATGCACTCTTCATGTCTAACTGCTGTAATGGCCATCCCAAATTAGCTGCACATGAGAGAATAAATCGAATGGAATTCATCTTTGTCACGGGAGCAAAGGTTTCTTGGTAATCAATTCCATATGTCTAAGTAAACCCCTTGGTCACTAATCGTGCTTTGTACCATTCAACTATTCCATCTGCTTTCTGCTTAATGGTGAACACCCACTTACACCCTACAGGCTTTTTTCCACTAGGAAGAGGAACCAACTCCCAAGTGTTATTCTTGCTTAGAGCTTGCATCTCTTCTACCATAGCTACTTTCCACTTAGGATCATTAATAGCTTCCTTCCAACCCTGGGGAATACATGCAGAAGACAAAGATGAAACAAAAGCACAATATGTAGAAAACAATGAATCATTTGACACAAATTTAGAAATGGGGCGTTGAGTGCAAGCCCTAACCCCCTTTCTAAGAGCAATAGGAAGACTCGAATCATTGACAACAGCACTCTCAACTACAAGTAGAGGAATAGACTGAGATGCAATACCTGGAACTAGCATGAGGGATGATGATGGGTTTGGTGGCACAAGGGAAGCTTGCTCTTTCGGATGCCGAGAATAAGTCTTAAGATCAACCCTGTCCAAACGACCACCAATGTCAGGCTCCACATCAAGAGAACTATTAGGCTCCCCTTTACCACAAATAATAGTCCACTGACTAGGAAGGAAAAAAGACAACTCCTGATAGGCCATCTTCTCATACGCAGTCTCATCCATACCACTACTACTCTCCCCCTGAGGAGATGGCGGAGGAGAAGGAAAGAAGGACGCTGATTCATGGAAAGTGACATCCATACTAACATACACTTTGCGGGTGTGAGGATCATAGCATCTGTAACCCTTCTGAGTAGCAGAATAACCAATAAAGACACAACGCACAGCCTTAGGATCAAGTTTCCCACGAGTATGAGGTTGCAAATAAACAAAACAGACACCCAAACACCCGAGGAGGAAGAGAGGAAGTGGGATATGATAAATTTAGAGAATACCAGATTAGGGAATGATTAGGATATTATCTCCTATTTATATTAATGAAGATCAATAATTACAAAGAAGCCCTAAGGCATAGAATAATTACAAAATAAGAACCTAAATAATAATATATTATTCTAACACTCCCCCTCAAGCTGGTGCAAAAATATCTCGTATGCCCAGCTTGCCTAAAATGTCATGAAAAGGCTTACTTCCAACTCCATTGGTAAGGATGTCAGCAAGTTGTTCACCAGACTGCACAAAGGGAGTATATATCATGCCACTAGTGAGTTTCTCCTTAATGAAGTGGCGATCAACCTCATCATGCTTTGTCCTATCATGTTGAACCGGATTGTAAGCAATGTTGATAGCGGCCTTATTATCACAATATAACCACATGGAGTTCGTCTAATCAATACCTAGATCACTCAACAATAATTTGATCCATAAGAGCTCACACACCCCTTGTGCCATAGCTCTAAACTCAGCTTCTGCACTTGACCTGGCAACCACATTCTGTTTCTTACTCCTCCAAGTAACTAGGTTGCCTCCAACAAAGGTGCAATACCCTGAAGTCGATCTCCTATCAGTTATTGATCCAGCCCAGTTAGCATCTGTATAGGCTTCCACATGAAGATGATCATATTTTGAAAAATAAAGAACCTTACTAGGAGCAGACTTCAAGTACCTCAAAATTCTCATGACAGCCTCGAAGTGAATCTGATGAAGAACATGCATAAACTGGCTAACCACACTGACAGTAACAGTAATATCAGGACGAGAGTGAGATAAATAAATGAGCTTGCCCACTAATTGATGATAGTTCTCCCTATCAACAGTTGTTCCTCCTTTATCATCTCCCAATTTCTGATTGGGTTCCAGTGGAGTGTCACAGGCCTTGCTGCCAAGTATCCCAGTTTCTTTCAACAGGTCAAGTACATACTTTCTCTGTGAGATAAAACCCCATCCTTGGAGCGAGCAACTTCAATTCTCAGAAAATACTTTAAGTTTCCCAAGTCTTTGATTTCAAACTCACTGGCTAAATATTTCTTCAACAGAGGTATTTCCTCACTATCATCGCCTGTAAAAACTATGTCATCTACATAAACATACGTGAGGAATGTTTCACAAATAAAGTGTGATCTGCCTGACTCTGTTTGAAGTCATATTTAAGCATAGCCTGAGTGAATCTCTCAAACCAAGCCCTTGGAAACTGTTTGAGACCATATAATGACTTCCGAAGCCTGCATACTTTGCCTTTTGTCTTATGATCCTCAAAACCAGGAGGAATGTCCATATATACCTCTTCTTCGAGGTCACCATGAAGAAAGGCATTCTTTACATCAAACTGATGAAGTGGCTAATCTAGATTAGCTGCTAAAGAGAGAAATACTCTGACCGAATTCATCTTAGCCACTAGTGTAAAGGTTTCCTAATAGTCAATGCCATATGTCTGAGTGAAACCTTTTGTCACAAGTCTAGCCTTGTAATGGTCAATAGACCCATCCACTTTGTATTTCACAGTATAAACTTATATGCATCCCACAGGTCGTTTGCCCTTAGGCAACTTAGTCAATTCCCAAGTGCCATTCTTCTTAAGTGTTTTTATTTCCTCAATCATGGCAAGTTTCCACTTAGAGGTAACAAGAGTATCTTGAAAATGGTTAGGAATGTTAACAAAGGAAATATTTGACACAAACGCTCTATAGGAGGATGATAAATGGGAATAGGACACAAAATTTAAGATAGGATGTTGAGTACAAGATCTCACACCCTTTCTCTTGGTAATAGGAACATCAAGATCAATGGACTTAAGAGATTCAAAGTTACCTGGACTCTCATCAGAAGCAGGAGATGGCAGTGGAGGAGCAGAAGTGGTCTCTTGTATCCAGTTAACTTTCTGTCTGTCTTTGTCCCTGACATAAAGTTGTCCTTCCCTTATCCTTGGGGACAGTGGGTTCTGTAGTCCCAGTAGGAGGTGATGGTACAAAAACAACTGATTCCACTGTAGGAATCACATGAATCATTTTATACCAAGGCTCCCCTGGAAGGGAGGACTGTGACACTGGAGAGGACAAGAAATAGAATTGGGACTCAAAGAATGTAACATCCATGGACACAAACCACTTACGAGACAGAGGGTGGTAACACTTATATCCTTTTTTAATAGGAGAGTACCCCAGGAAAACACATTTGAGGGAGCGAGGGTCCAACTTACCACGAGTAGGAGAGTGATTATGGACAAAACAGACACAGCCAAATATTTTTGGCGGAATAGAAAACAAGGACTTGGAACCTAGGAGGACTTGAAGGGAAGCTTGTTTTTGCAAGACTTAGGTAGGAAGACGATTAATAAGATGGGCAACAGTGAGAACAGCGTCGCCCCAGTAGGACTGAGGTACACTTATAGAAAAACACATGCACCGAGCCATATCAAGAAGATGATGATTCTTGCGTTCTGCCACCCTATTTTGTTGAGGGGTATTGGTACAAGAGGTCTGATGGATAATGTCATGAGCAGAAAAATATTACCCTAACCCAGAATCTATGTATTCCCCTCCCCCTCCAATTATCAAAATGGAAGATTTTGACAGTGGCCCCAAATTGAGTACAAATCATCTTATAAAAATTGCGAAACACAGAGAAAACCAGAGTCTTTCATGAGATACACCCAAGTAGTACGAGAAAAATCATCAATAAATGAAACAAACCATCGATGACCTTTCACAGACATAATACGAGATAGACCCCAGACATTAAAATGTATTAATGAAAAAGGAACTAAACTTTCATTAAAACTGGGAGCAAAAGAAGCTCTGTGTTGTTTTCCAAGTTAACAAGACTCACAAAGAAACTCAGACACATTATTGTTTGCAAAACCAGATGGAAATAAATGCTTAAATAAATAAAAAGAAGGATGCCCAAGACGCCGATGCCATAACCATAAATCATCTTGGGTAGGACTCGTGGTGGAAGAATGTGCAAGCTTGTCAGGTTGATCCAGGAAGTAGAGACCATTTTCTGCACTACCACTGCCAATCATCCTTGTGACAAGGTCCTGAAAAAGACAATGATCAGGAAAAAACGTCACACTACAATTCAAATCCTGGGTAATACGACTCAAGGATAACAGGTTAATAGAAAAATTGGGAACATAGAGAACAGAATATAGAGGTATGGTAGGAGTGACATGGACTAAACCTTTCCCAGAAATGGAAGAAACAGTACTATCTGCAATCCTAACTTTGTCTTGACCTGAAGAGGGCTTATAGGCAGAGAAAAGATCAGAGGATCCAAACATATGATCAAAGGCACCAGAATCAATAATCCAAGGCAAAGACTTATAAGATAAGAAAACACAAGGAGAATAGGCTAAGTTACCTGAGCGGGCAAACGACGAGGAAGATGTACTGAGAGCAATAGAAGACCGGTGATCCAGTAAGTGACGCAAAACATCCTCAAGCTCAGGAGTAGTCATGCCAGAGAGATCATCAGAAGGCTAGCCAATGGAAGCAGAAGTAGAATCAAGTGTATCAACGGTATTAGACAGATGAGCCCGTGGATGAGAACCCTATCCTCTAGACTGGCCTGACCAACCTCCTCTAAAACCAGACCGATCACCTCAACCCCCGGATGGAGTCCCATGAAGCTTCCAAGATGTCTCACAAGTATGCCGTGGTTTTTTACAGTAATCACAGAATACAGATTCTTTAGCGGCAGACGGAGGGATGGGAGTCAAGCTAGGGCCATCTCTAGGAGTAGACAGTAATGCGGAGCAGTCAGTAAAGACAGGGGACATCATAGCAGACCGATGACTCTCCTCATTCTGTACATAGGCAAATGCCTCCTTAAGTGAAGGAAGAGTGTCCATACTCAGAACCCAACTCCGAACCGGATCATACTCCACATTGAGTCCTGCCAAAAACTTAAAGACCCTTTCCTGTGCAATAAACTTCCCGTACTAGACTGTCACGACCCAAACCCGGCCCTATGGGTTTAGCAATCAGAATCGCCAAGAATTGAGATTACCAAGGCCTACTTAACGATGTCTGAAGAAAGCAGTATAGAACTGGCGGAAGCCAATACAGTGAATAAATAGTGTCCAACGAGCTGTGACAGTCTGTATGCGAAAAGACTTTTCATGCATTCACACAATCAGAACAGTACAGTCTATACAAACATTTACAGCCATTCAGTGGAACAGGGACTTAATCCCTATTACAGTACAGTACGGTGCAACATTCGGTCCATACAATATTACAAAACAGTGTGGAAGGGGGAATTACTAAAACACCCCTAAGCCTTAGCTTGGCAGGCTCGGAACCTCGCAGTGAGGCACATAGGTTGGCTTGACAAAACTGGAAATACCCCGACGCCTCTAGCTTTGATCCGGTGCTTGTACACCTACATATATATATGAGCAGTGAGCTAAAGCCCAGTGAATAACATAAAGCGTAAAGGGGTTTAGAATGAATGTCCTTACGGTAATGAAAACAGTTCAATTCAATCAGTATATCAGTAGTTCAGTACAGTAAACAGTCATATGTGGTACATCCATTAGCATGACAGTAACAGTAGGTCTTAAAAGACCGAACAGTAATGATGGCCATCAATCAGTAACAGTGGTGGTTCCACGAGGGAACCGACAGAGATCTCAGAATAAGAATAAGAATAAAGAAACAAGAGGGTGCTAAGGATGCCCGGTACAAGACAATTGTAAATAAAGGACATACATTCATTCAGTAATCAATATTAGTTCAGTAAACAGTTCAGTTCAGTATTCAAAAAATAATCAATTGAACATATCTTTACACAATTGTTACTCACAGAGTTCTGGGCTACAGTGAACTAGAGCGTCTCCTCGAAATGCCAACCCTATACAGTTAACAGATTGAACACACTCTAAGTTTCACAGTTGGGAAAGATAATCATTTAATCCCTAGATTGCCTTGGTGTGTTCTACCTCTATATCCTCCTTAAGATGCCTTAAATATGCCCTAGGAATGCCTAGGATGGAAAGAGGATGCAAAGATGTACTTTGGAGCGCTTAACAAATTTTGCTGAAAACAGGGGTCTCGCTCGAGCGTGGCTTTCTTCGCTCGAGCGGACATGCAGACAAAAGGTCCCCGCTCGAGCGTGAATTCCGTCGCTCGAGTGGACTGCGTGCTACAGTAAAAATGCTAGATGTTCAAAATTTATGCTCGATGCTCGCTTGAGCATGAGTTCCCTCGCTTGAGCGGACTGTGGACTTATGCAAAGTACTGGATGCTTGCATTTCACGCTCGAGTGTAACTTTTCTCGCTCGAGCGGAAGGCACGATCACAGAGTGTACGCTCCAGCGTGGACTTCCTCGCTCGAGCGTAGGTCTAAAATCTGGAAATTCCAGATTTGAGTCCCAAGCTCAAAATCAAGTTCCAATGCATTAAAATCGCTCCTCTTGGGCCAAAAACTTGGAAAACACTTCTAAACACAATATACAACAAGTTACAAAGCTCAATTTGTGAATTTAAAGCCCAAGAGTGAGTCAATTCAAACTCAATTTCAAACCATTTTTCAAGGACAAGATGAACATGCAACATGCATGGATTAAAACCATCTCAAAGCTTCAATTCTTGCTCTAATGAGCTTCTTCCTTTCAAAACAAGTTGAAAACATGGACTTAAGCTTAATTATGAACATGCATGTGACAATTGCCATGAAATCAACTCAAAATTCATCAATACACACATGCATGCATGGAATGAGTCCTAATCCAACATGCTAGAACTAATTCATGGCTCAACTCTCAAATTTGGCATGAATCATGCAAGAACAATCTTAAATACAACAATGAGAGGTTCAATTACCTTACCTAGGTCTTGTAATTCAAGTGTAGAAGCCTAAAGATGAAATCTATACTTCAATCCTCTCAATCAAGCCAATCTTCAAATGAAATCAAGTCTCTCACTTCCTCTCTCTCTAAATTCGGTGGAAACAAGAAATGAGGCTGAGGGAAATGTTTTTGATCAAGTGTAAATAGGATCAATGTGTTTTGTAGGTAATGGGCCACTAAGTGGCATTCTAGTAATTAAGCCTAACTTTGTCATACATCAATATTTAATCTAATTAAATCCAGTTTAATCATACTAAATCGACTTCCAATTAAATATACCATAAAATCACACAAATTATGGCGATCACAAATCACTAATCAATTTCCGGTTCGGCCGCCGACAAGGCCTTCAATTAACAGTTTAAACATAAAAACTGAACAGATAACTAAACATTCAAACAGATAAACATGCAATTAAACGAATACTGATTAATCGATTGATTTGGATTTCAATCGATTCGAGAATTCGTCATTTTCATTTACTTTCCATAATCGGTCTTAATTTAGTAGTAATCGGCATTAATCAGTGATCAGTATGAGGGTTGTTACATCGACTGAATCAGCAGTGCAAACAGACTTATAATCCTACAGGTGATCAAGGCGTTTCTAGGCGTTGGTGAGGAAGGTGAAGTACTGAAGAATCAGTTGCTCCCCCTGAACAGAGCTCTCAATAGAGCAACGTAACTCAAATGCCTGGGAGAAATACCCTTTGTGGGAATAGGTAGCGGCCATAATATCCCAAACATCCTGGGCAGTCTCCATAGACAAGTAGCCTTCACTAATGTCTGGTACCATCGAATGAATAAGCCAACCCATAATCAAAGAGTTGGTAATCTCCCATTAGTCATAACCCGGGTCAGTGGTGCTGGGTGCCTGTATCCTGCTATCAACATACCCCATCTTCCCTCTACTCTTTAAAAACATAGTCAAACTCTGCGACCACGCTAGATAGTTCTAACCATTGAATGGAGAGATGGTGATTTTAATACTAGGGTTAGGGTTATCAGTTATAGTAGTAGGTAAAATGAAACTCTCACTCTTAGGTGTTGACACACTGGTGGAATCTGTCATAGATATTGTACTACTGAACCCTCAACAAAACTAGTGCCAATCACAAATCCGGAAGGGGGTGGTGGAAGAGAAAAAACAAACGACCACTATGACAATATAAAGAATTAACAACCCATAATTTTCCCTTTTTTTTTTTTTTAGAGTTCTGGTTCTGTTTCAAGAGCAAATAAATACACTAGTTTTGTTTGAAGAGCAAATAAATACACTTACGAAGTGAATACTCTCAGAGGCGAAGTGACGAGAGACGACTGATGGTGATCAAGAGATGACTGCATCGAGGAAGTCAACTGAGGCAGAGGGACCACCAAGGGCAGTTAGCTGAGCAAACGACACCAGCAGACGACCAACCTAGGTAAGTTTTGAACCCTAGGGGCTTTCGTTGCTGACTTCGACCAACAAGGGTGAGTCGAAACCCTAGATAGTCATCAACCCACCCAAAAAAAAACACTTGGGTCCTTCTCGGCTTGAGCCGAAGCCCCTCAGGGTAGAGTCGGCTTGAGCCGACAGAGAGGACCTGTCTCTGATTGTGGCTGGTGACTCCTGGTGGTGGGTGGTGGCTCAGGTGGTAGGTGGTGGCTCCAGTGGGTAATAGGAACAGTATGGGTAGATAGGCTTAGGTTTTAAGGTTAGGCTCTGATACCATGATAAATTTAGAGAATACCAGATTAAGGAATGATTAGGATATCATCCCCTATTTATATTAATGAAGATCAATAATTACAAGGGAGCCCTAAGGTATAGAATAATTACAAAATAAGAATCCAAATAATAATATATTATTCTCACAGGATATGCTACAGGAAGTAGTTGAAGAGGAATCTAAAATTAGAGGACATTGGAAGGCATATAGTTGATAATATAAGCATCGGTAAGAAGAACATCACCCCAAAATGACTTAGGGACATTCATGGTAAACAAGAGAGAGCGAGCAACTTCAAGAAGATGGCCATTCTTGCGTTTGGCAACCCCATTCTGCTGAGGAGTACCAACACAACTAGTTTGATAAATGATGCCATGCTCCTCTAGGTATGCTCGAAAAAATCCATCAACATACTCAGTCCCATTATCACTACAAATAATTTTGATTTGAGCATTAAAAAGATTGGTCACCATTTTATGAAAAGTTTGGAAACAAGAAAAAATTTTACTCTTAGTTCGAAGCAACTAAATCCAAGTCACACGGGAATAACAATCAATAAATGTAACAAACTATCGATACCCAGAAGTAGAAACCACAGGGAAAGAGCCCCATACATCGGTATGAATAAGCATAAAAGAAAAAGTACTTTTTTTATTAATTGAAGGGTAACAAGTACGTTTATGCTTTGCAAGTTCACAAGCATCACAACCAAAAATACTCCTAGGACAATCACGAACTAAAAAAGGAAAAAGTTTTTCTAAAACACTAAAAGAATGATGATCCAAACGGTGATGCCACTGATGAAGGAGATAAAAAGAGGATCCATTAGTGCACTTGAGAGCCTGAGATGGAATAGCAAGAGGAACGACATTCAGAAAGTACAGTCCACCTTGTGCTCTACCCTTGCGAATCATTTTCCCCGTAGCCAGTTCCTAAAAAACACAATGAGTAGGAAAAAAAGGTCACTGAGCAATTTATAGTAAGACTACTAACAGAAAGCAGGTTAGTGGAAAAATTAGAAACATGAAGTACAGAGGAAAGAGAAAGTGAAGAGGAACAATGAACTGAACCCTTGCCGGAGGCAGAGGATAAAGTGCCATCAACCACTCGAACCTTGTCTTGGCCGGAACAAGGAGAATAAGAATAGAAAAGATTAGAGGCACCTGTCATGTGGTTGGTGGCACCTAAATCAATAATCCAAGAAGGAGATGAGGAGGTACTAAGAGCACTAGCCGGAATAACTGTGTGGGCAAAATTGGAAGAAGCTCGAGTGGAAGAAGCTGTGGTAGAAGGAGAATCAAGTTGAGCCATCAAACGCCTGAGAGTATGTAATTCATCCTAGGAAAGAGTGCTAGTCTCAAAAGGACTTGCAGCAATCTCAGACACATGTACTTGTGGACGAGTTGTACTACCACGACCCCGACCCCGAGTAGGATGACCATTCAGTTTCCAACAAGCTCGCGATCATGTCTTTCTTTTCCACAATAATCACATTTCAATCGATATCGATCAACCAGTGTATCTTGAGTACCAGACTGAACCGGACAAGGCCGATGAGCTCGAGTTGGAAGAGTAACAACCAAAGCAAAATGATCTTGAATAGAGGAATGAACGATAGCACTACATCGACTCTCCTCTTGCTGGACAAGGACATAAGCCTCACAAAGGGTGGGAAAAGGTGAATGACCCAACACCCGGACGTGAATCTGATTATACTCCAAGTTCAAGCCAACAAGAAAGTCATACACACGCTTCTTCTCCACGGTTTGCTGAAACAAAGTGGCATCCCGAGAACAAATAGCCTGGAAGCTTTGGTAATAGTCCAGTTCCTACCACAAACTACTCAACTCAGCATAGTACACTGCGAGTGATCTATCCTTCTGATCTAAGCTCCGAAGCTTCTTCCTCAATTCATACGCATGTGCATCATTACCTTGTTGGGAGTACATCTGGGCTGTAGCTATCCAAATCTTATGAGCAGTATCTAAGAGAAGAAAGGATAGACTAATAGAAGACTGCATAGAGTTAATGAGCCAGGTCATAACCAAAGCGTTCTTAGAAACCCATTGAGTACGCGAAGCGGCATTAGTAGCAGGCTGGAGAAGGTCACTGATAATGTAGCTAGTCAAATGGCGAGCAGCAATAGCAAGACTACAAGAATGGGACCAAATCAGATAATTGGAGCCATTAAGTTTCACAGGATTGATTTTGAGAGAAGGGACTATCATTAAGAGTGATAACACGATGCACGCCACCCTCTTCACTAACTCTAGGGTCTTTATCCTCAATTCTAGCCATTGAAAAGCAATCCCCAAAATAAATAACAGTCCAGGAAACCAACAATAGTGCCAACACCTCAACAAAGGACCAAGAATATACCTTTACAGAGCTAAAAACGAGCCAGGAATGCAAAAAAATGAACAAAAATTGAGAGAAACCTCACCAATCCTTTAAAACAGTGACTCTAGCCTCCTCTAGTGATCCAGTCGGCTCCCAAGGAAAAGGAAAGAAGAGAAGAAACAGCCCTAAAAGGGCTCCGGCAGTGGCTTTCGAAAAATAGCCATTTTTTCCAAAAAATAAACAAAAATTGGAAATACCACCAAATAATTACCAAAAATTAAAAGAAAATCATGGAGAAGAAGCCCATGAAATTTCGAATCTGGAGGGTTTTCTTTTTTTTCCCCCCTAAGAAAAACAAAGAAAAAGAGGAACAAGGAAAGACCATAATCTTTAAGAAGGAAGATGTGGCTCTGATACCATGTTAGATGTTAGATTCACATATGAAACGAAGAAGAACAATAGGAAGAAGGGAAGAACCAAAAGACTGCTCTGTTTACTGTGTTTATTATCTTACCCTTAAACATATTAGGGTTACACATATTTATAATAAAAGACTAAAGAAACAAATGACATAACTACCCTCACACATACTAATACTTAACATCTCTCTCTTTTTACTTTGCCCTAGCTTGCATTTTAGTTAATGATTTTGCTTCGAACTTCATTGTGTATTCAGGTTGATTATGGGTGTGCTGAAAAACAATTTTGACATGGATCAAGGAGCCTTAGAGATCGGCATGGGTAAGGTCTAAAATGTATATCATATATATATATATATTGATTTTAGTCTTAATGATGTTGTGTGTGAAAAATTGAAATGTTCTTATTTTGGTACTGAAAGTCAACTTAAGTGTTTGATGGATTGTGGATTAACAATTGACAAGGGTTTTAGAGTTGGATTTTTTTTTTTTTTGCTTAGTTGGTACATTTTAATCACATGTGTTTGCTTATCATCGACACTTGTTGTTTTAGATCTTCTACATAGGGACTACCAAAGCGACTTCCCTAGGGTTTCGCAACCGGAAAACAGTGTGTGACCACCACCGAGCGAAAGGAGGTCCACAACTTGCCAAATCTGATATATATATATATATATATACACATATGTATAGGGTTAAATCCGAGGGTGCTCCTTGGAAACAAAGACAAAATAAGCTCAAGCTATGATCTCGTCAAGCAAATGCTGTATCTGTATATTAGCTTTCGACATGGTGGTCTTTGGATTTGGATTTGGGTCATCCATGGTGATCTTTGGATTTGGGTGTGTGTGTTTTTCTGATATTTGATCAGTACATCTATTTGTCTTTGTGTGTGTGTGGTTGTTAATCTGTGTGATATATATGTGTTATTGTTAATCTGTCTGTCTTTGTGTGTGTTTGTCTTTGTTGTTGTTCTTTTGTTTGATTGCAATAGATGAAAAAAAGATTTTGATAGATAGAGAGAGAGAGAGACATATAGAGTAGGTTTAACAGTTAGATAGAAAATTTCAACAGATAAAAGAGAAGTTCAAAAAATTTTAAACAAATAGGTCGACTTTTGTATTTTTTAAACAGATAGAGAAAGAACTCACAGATTGAATTCTAATAAAAAAAAAATTGAACAGATAATAAAATTTAAACAGATATTTGAACATATAAAGGAAAATTTTGAATTGATATTCAAAAAAATTCAATAGATAGTTAAAAAATTTGAACAAATAAATAAAAATTTGAACAGATAGATGAAAAATTTGAATAGATAGTCAAAAAAAGTCAATAGATAAATTAAAAGGTAAAATTGAAAACAAAATGTCTTTCAAAACAAATGAAAATATCTCTTACCAAACTATCTCACGAATGATAGACTTTCACCAATAAAAAATATGAACTGAACTTAATGCCTTAGACATCCTCCAAATTGGATCTATCACCAATTTTCTCTATATCTAATTATTTCTAAAATTTAATATGTAAAAGATATCTACTTAATCTGAACTACTCATAAACAAAATATAATACGAATTAATTTTTCTTACTTCTATTAAAGTATTCAAAATTTTAAAATTGAATATTAACAATATTTCTTATTTTTTTCACCTACCTTATTTATATTTTAATATTAATTTATATTGAGTTCCTTATTTAACATAAATTTATTTATCATGAAAAATTATATTTGATTTAAAATTTATATACATATATATATATATATAATTATAATTATATGTAATCTAAGAAGCACGGGTGCGGGTACGAGTACGGTGCAATGCGCCGACACGGCAAAATCCCAAAAAGTAGGCAATGGGTGCGGTACGCCGATATTTTTTTATTTTTTTTTATTTTTTATAATTATGGCTAAAAGATCTAACCTACAAATTGAAGTTAAATATCAAAACTAAAAAGAGAATTATAAAGCTAAAGATCCAACCTATTTATGATTATTAACATTCTGTTGAGGAATAACTAATTTTTTTTATTATTAGCATTTTCATCTCTATTTTTTTATTATTAATAACTAATAATAATATTTATGATTATTACCATTTATGATTCTAATATTTCTTAGCATTTTCAGTATTAATAACTAAAAAAGGAACAAGAAAAAAAAATAAATAAATAAAGATGATGTAATTTTTAATTATTATTAATAACTAATAATATTTATGATTATCATTTTCAATATTAATAATTTTATGATTATTATTTATGATTAATAATAATTAATATTTATTATCATTTTCAGTATTAATAATTTTATGATTATTATTTATGATTATTTATTATTAATATTTATTATCATTTTCATTTCAGCATTAATAACTAAAGAAGAAACCAGAAAAATAAATAAATAAATACAGATGAAGTGAAGTGAAGAGAAGAGATATACATACCTGCGTCGAAGTCGAGGGTCGAGGGTCGAGGGTTTCGAAGTCGCAGACGAGACGAGACGAGGGTCGATCAATCTCTGCTGTTTCGAAGTCGCAGACGAGGGCTTCGAAGTCGAGGGTCGCAGACGAGGGCTTCGAAGTCGCAGACGAGGCTTCGAAGTCGAGGGTCGCAGACGAGGGTGAGGGCTTCGAAGTCTGCTGTTTCGAAGTGGAGATGGAGATGGTCGAAGCCTCTCTCTTTGCTTCGATGAGATTAGGGCAACAAATTTGATGGGATTAGGGCAGTATACACGTATTTTCCTCTTTTTTTAAAAAAAAATTTTCTTAATATTGCTCCGGTACCCCTCAATTTTTCAGAAAATTTGGTTTTTGCCCCCCTCGCACCCGAGCCGCACTCCAACCGAGGAAGAAGTACCGACTGGTTTTCCTGCATCTGCACGCTGCAGTAAACAGAGATACTGCATTCAAGCATCTGTAAGTACCCTATGTATGCACGGCACTATTTTTGGAGTACCCGTGCTTCATAGTATGTAATACACAATTAATCCATCTATTTCTTTCTTAATTTAATCACAACATACTTGTATTTAATGTTTTAAAATAAATTTTGTATTATTTTTTAAATGAATAAAAAAAATTAAATAATTAGTTTCACTTTTAATTTTATGTTACTAATTCTTCTTCCCATTTAACTATTATTTATAATATCAAAATGAGTGTTTATTTTATTATGGTATAATTTAATATCACAACTCATTATATATATATCAAAGTTATTTATACATTTTTAACACAATAGGACTATAATTATCAAATGTAGAACAATAAAGTTAATATTATCAAAATAAATACTTAGGAAAGCTTTTAAATTTTTTGACTATGCCTTTTCATATAACATTGGAATATATATAATTTTGCATCTTAATTCATAAAACATTGGGCCTCTTTTTTATCAAAAACTTATTGGTTGTTTGAATGAAAAAATGATAATGTTATATCTTTACATTGGAATATATATTTTAGCTTTTGTATCTTTGAATTTTCACACAATTTGCATTAGTTTTGGTCCCTTTAACCTTATTAAGAATGAGTCAATATAATTATGTCAAAATTATGTGACTTATTATATTTTCTCTAAATCTCAAGGGTGGTCAATGTAATTAATTTGTACATGTTTCCCTCTATATAAATCATGGATGAAAATTTTCTCAATTTAACCGTTATCTTATGCTTATGGTACTCACCACGAATCCTATTTTAATAATTTGAACAATTCATGTTATATGATTTTATGTGTATTCATCTTTGGAAAAAATTAAGCCAATCTTATAAGCATAATATTTTCATTTTATTGCATTTGTCTCTAAAAATAGGTGGTTTATTTTTAAAAACATAGTTGTTCACTTTTTTGGAGACAAATGCGATAAAATGTTAAGATTATTAGATACACCTAATTTTTTTCATGAATTATATACACAAAAGACTACAAAATTAACGGTCTGAATCATTGAAATAAAACCTATAATGGGATGGTCAAGTTCAAATTTAAAGTTGAGAGAAGGCCATTCCATATATACTAAAGATCAACAATGTACATGTGAATATTTGATCATTTATTTACAATCTCTAACATTTTCAAATAAAGATACATGATATAAAAAAGAGAGAGAACTGACAGGGTTGGGTGGATTTAAACAAGAGAAAAGCTAAGGATCATGAAAAAATTTTCATGAAAATGATCATGAAAGAATTATGACTTTTGGATTACCTTGATTAGTATGTGGTGCTTTATTTTAAGTGTAATCCAAGAGTCATAAATCTTTCATGATTATTTTCATGAAAGTTTTTTCATGATACCTAGTATTGCTCTTTAAATAAAGTGTTTTTTAATTTTTGAGTAACCAAGGCCCCACACCACTGCAAGTTTTTTTTACATTTGTCTCTTAAAAAATAAATAATTTAATTTTTAATAATATTTATCGTTTATATTTTTTACAAAATAATTATTATAAATTAAAACAAGACCAAATAAGATGATCGTCCACTATACTGGACACAATCTGTATCCAAACAAGAAAGAAATACAAATACTCACCTTTTAAACGTTTATCCTCGATAGTGAAAGGTTCCGTGATTGCTTCTGTAACTCTAATTCCATGAGAACCATCATCATCAACGATTCTTGCACCTAGCCTGAATTCATGCTTTTCCATCCGGATTCTGTTGTGTGTAAATTTAACATAACCTAGAACACCAATCCCTCCTTCAAGATTCACACGAAAATCTCCAGCAAGAATAGCTATTTTTCTCCCATTTTTTCCCCTTACTTTAACAATCTTACTATTGAATTCTTCTTTTGTCCAATTTTTTCCATTAAACTCGCTCTCAACAACTACTATTTGCACAATTGCTGAGGCTTCAGAGCCAGAGTTAACAACTTGTCCAGTAAGAGAATCAAACAAAGCTACTTCTATGGAGGTATCTATCTCTTTCCTTCCAGTCCATACAACATGAGGGAATGTCTTTGTGAAGTTTAGCTCTAATCTTCTTTCATTCTTTGGTTCCAATTCAAAGTGCCCATTGTTTACCTGGAAACATGGTGATAATATCGAGATGTGAGTACTGTCCGAAATTAATACAGTTGGGGTAAACACAAAAGTAAACAATATAAAATATATATTTTTATATAAAAGAGATGATAATACTATTTTTTTCATCCATATAACTAATAAATTATGGATGAAAAAGGAAATAATTGTTGTATCAGTAAAGGGAACTCAATTAATTATGCCAAAATTAGGAGACCTATTATATTTTTTTAAATATCAAGGGAGATCAGTTTAATTTACCATATTTTTAATAAAAGTCTATATTTTTAAATATTTTTTTCAACGATTTTGCAGATTGAGTTCTTTAATTTTTGATTTGATTTTTTTTACAAATATGCATTATTTGTTGACTCGATTAAAGAATATGAATGTTCAAAAAATAAAGGACAAATTACACCAGTAGTTCTTATATTTTATTCTTATGTCATTTTGATTTCTAAACTTTTAATTTGCTTAATTTTGTATTAATTTAGCTCAATTGATAATATTATTAGCGTTTTTAAGGAAAATTATCATTATGAATTTAAAGTCGTATCATTAAAATAGTTAAATTTAAAATAAAAAAGTCACACAAAATCCCAAAATTATGGACCATTTTCATCCCTGCATATTGTAAACTCCTAAAGTGATTTTCCTTTTCTAATCAAGAAAAGAACATGCTTCCAAAATGATTCCACATAATAAATCATTCTAAACCACCATTTATAATGAAGGATCCGTTTGACAAGTTAGGTTAGCACTAAAATAAGGGTTGTGCTACATCCTCTTAATTTTTGACCTCCTAATCCCCCTAAATTTCAAACTAAGGCAAAAAAAAAAAAAAAAAAAAAAAAAGCCCAAAACGACATCATCTTGGGCATTTGGAGGATTAGGGAGACTTTTTTTAGGGAGACAAATCATTTTCCCTAAAACAATTAATAAGGGAAAATACTCAATCACATCATTATTTATCCTTTTTACAATATATTTTCATATAATAATTAAAATATCTTATTCCCAAACATCCCCCCGAAAGATATGGAAATTACAAGTACAGATGCACATCAAAACAAAATATGTGAAGGGACCAAATCAAAGCAGCAGAGTTGAGAATGACAAAGCTGTCCCAAAATTCAGAATATATATATGAATAAACCCAAAATAAATGAACCAAATTTTTATTTATTTTTATTTTTTTTGAGCTGACAATAAATGAACCAAAATTGAAAAATACATTAATGAGCTTTCCGAAATTGAACAGAGTACATGAAATCAACAGAATTCAGCAAAAAAAGGCAATCATATTATCGGACTTACAAGTCCTCTGTGAAAATAGTCTATGCGATTCACGATCCAGTCTTCAAGGATTGGGCTCTGCGATTCACGATCGCTGAAAAACATGATGTTTGACTGTAGGCACAACTCCACACCCCCACACCCACACACCCTGCAATGTTTGCCATTTTACCCATTTTGACTCTCAGCGAGAGAGAGAGAGAGAGAGAGAGAGAGAGAGCATCCAAAACTTTTTTTTAAAATATTTTTTTAATCTAAGTCTATTATTTAAATACGGCATTTATAATAGCTAAGCTCATCCCCTCCTTCCCGTTGGTATTGAGACATCTCAATAAGGCTATACCAATAATGTTATGTTTTGTTTATAAATTAGGAAATAAATTAAAAAAGAAAAAAGAAAAAAAAATTGTATCAAACGTAGGTAAAATTTAATTACATTTTATTTATATTTTATCTATTTTTTTTCTCTTATATTTTTAAATTTCTATTTATAGCAAACACAATGTAAAAGGCTTAAAAAGTTAGAGTTGTAAATGAATAGAGTCATTCGTGAACAAGTTCGAGTTTAGCTCGGTAGAAACTTGTTTAAACTCGATTGATAAAATTTTTATTGAGTTCGAATCGAATTTAGATTCGTTAAAATTTTAATAAATAAATTCAAACATATCAAAATTCGACTCGTTAACTCGACTCATTTAAAATTTATTTAAATGTGTATAAAAAAAATAGTATAAATATGCTATGTATGTATTTAAATAATGTAAGTATTAGCTAAATTTATTTATATGTAAATAATAACTAATAATAGATAATATATTTATATAATAGTGATGATAGATATTATTATTTTGGTAATCACTTTTCTTTTATATATTGTATATATAATTGTATAATTAAAATTTCAATTATAACTTTAGTCTCATAAAAAAATATAAATTTATAATTTTTTTGACTTGTGAGCATGCTTGAGTTCGAGTCAAGCCTAAACCAACTCAATTCGAACTCGGTCGATTAAATTTTTATTGAGCTCGAAATTGAACTCGTTAAAATATTAATAAATAAGTACAAATATACAAAAATTCACTTTGGCTCAGTTCGTTTACAATTCTTTAAAAAGCAAATAAAAATCCTATTTCCAATCCAAAAACAATTTGATGTTAGTGTAAATGATGAAAATAAAGACGCATTTCCAATCCAATATAAAATCGTAGAGATAAGGGCAAGCCAAGGTAATGACTAGAAAAATGTGAAGTTCTAAAAATTGCATTAGAAGTTTCCATAATTTAGAATAATTATAATAAAGTTTTTACAGGAGTCATAATACTTTAATTTAGATATTTGTCGGGTCATTAGTTTTTCTGTGATCAATCATCTCGATTTTTGTACACTGACTACCGAACCAAGCCAAGATTTGAGAGATACTCCTCGTCCCAGAAGATGATGTTATAATGATCATTGGGACCATTCTGTTAAATTAGAATCATTTTCGTCGTCAAAGATTGCAGTGTAGCAACCACCTCGATTTGCTTGGACCAAGGCCCAATTTGACTTGAAATTTCAAAAATGGATCAGAATTAATTGCCAGATGTGGAAACGTATTTTTGAGTTGTCCATATAACCTAGGTAGTTAATCGACGTGTCACGTGTGAAGGGGGGCACAATTATTTAAGCCTATTTATATGAAACCTAATTGGACTAGATGAAGGTCCCCACTCTGAAGTGGGCCCCTGTCTTCCACTCTAAGATGGGTCGAGCTAGGGGTTCAGTCTTGCCCATTTTCCATTCCAAAGTGGGTTAGTCCATAACTTGGGCTCCAAGACTCCAAGACAATTGAGCTCTAACGGATCAACCAACACCATGTGAGTAAAAGGCACGTGGTGCCCGCGAATGACGGAACCGCTCAACAAAGTCATTGCTCTCCTCCAATGAGGAGCGACCTAGCATAACAAATAAGTGCTAGTTGGTAGAGAGACAAACCTAATGAACAAGCTAAGTCTTCTCTATAAAAGGTAACCTTACCTTCCTTTACAAATGATCGATCTCTAGACAATCTATACACACTCGTCTTTTCTACCTTCTCTTTACCAAACTCTGGTATTGACTCGACTGTCGGAGGGGTTTCTGACTAACCCCCTGTCGGGCAGCCTAACCGTTTGTTACTTGTGCAGGCCTTTACCTATCGGTGCACCAAGGTTCATCTACGAAGTCTCATCTTACTCTATTATGGAAACCAATCCGCACATTTGGCGCCGTCTGTGGGAATCATTCTCTGATTGCTTTGTGACGAACTCCGACAATGGGTATTGAAAGAACCTTGCAACCTGGGATTGGAGAGAAGACTCCAGGAACGGAGAGAACCAAAGACAAGGGTTTGGTCCTTTCTACTGGGAACGATGACCTGATGGACCACGACAGTCTAACCCTTGATACAGCGGAACGACACCATGTCGTCGCCTATCAATCATCTCAATGCCTGTTTGTTGAAAAGGACCACCGCGACTGCATCATCGACTCAATGAGTCTGGGGATTGAAGAGCTACATGCTTAGTTGAGGAAGCAGATGGTGCCTCAAGCGAAGCCTTGGTCTAGAGAAGGGCCGTCGCCGCAAAGGAGACGCACTTCACCTTTGCCTCAGCAAAGGGAACTGTTCAACCCAAGACTTGCTCGTGGTGAGCGTAACCGGCCGATTCTGGTACATAGCGAGGGAGCCAGTAGTAGAACGGACAATCACAAACTGGAGAATCTCTAAGAGGACTCCCGCAAGAGACAGAAGACCTTTAGTCATCATTTGGTAGTCCCTCCTCCTCTATGTTGTCATGACGAACGACTGTGTGACTTGAGGACAGGGTTGAATGACAATTGAGGGGATGATTGACGGTTGAACAAAGTGGCGGAGCGACGGCTAGAAAGAGAGAAGGAGCATCTAGATCGGTCCGTTCATTAGATGGAGCGTCGTGCTCTGGACTGACTAGTCTCTTCCCTCATCTGCCCCGAAATTAAAGTAGTGGAAGCTCCTCAGAAGTACAGTCCACTGAAGTTCATCCTCTACGATGGAAAGTCAGATCCCCTAACTCATATCAGCCACTACTGCCAAATAATATCACTTTGGAATCAGAATGACACATTCATGTGTAAGGTGTTCCCCTCTAGCCTCGGCGAACACGGCCTCTGGTGGTATGACAAACTCCCTTCCCAATCCATCTATGATTGGGCCCAGCTCTCTAAGGCCTTCTTAGTACGATTCATTTCCAACAGCCGAATCCTGAAGGGGTTAGACACATTGTTCAATATTCGAAAGAAAACGAAGCAATCTCTGCGTGAATATACCCGGCAGTACTGGGAAGCATATGGCGATTTAGAAGAAGACGTCTGTAGCAAGCCATTGGCGGCGCTATACTTCAAACAAGGTCTCCCTTCTTCACACAAGCTCAAGTAATCGTTGACAAAATGACCTACCTCTAACTTGAAAGAACTAAGGGCCTGCATAGAGGAGCGAGCCCGCGTCAAAGATAACACTGCCTCTGTACAAGTGTCAGTCGCTGATGACGGAATTAAGGCCTCTTGGCAACCTAAGGCCGAGCAACCTAGAAAGAAGGACCAAAGGAGGTATGGTCGAAATAGGCAAACCACCATGGAAAGCGAGAAAGAAAGAGGAAGATCTTACGAAGCTATAACAATTGTGTTCACCGAACCAATCTACAAGCTCTTGGAGAAAATCAAGGAAGAGTCATTTGGCCTCCCAAGATGATGGGGGACCCAGCTAGACATAATCAGGATTGGCAATGTTCTTACCACTTGGAGAAAAGGCATAAGACGCAGAACTGTCGAGACTTGAAGAGGCAGCATCAATTTATTACTGAGAAGACTAGAGCGAAACAAGAGCAACCCCCAGTCCCTCCACCAGAAGACCAAGCCCCAAGGCTAGTAATCAACGTCATCCATGGGATGACCGACCCTCAAAGGGAAAATGCCCTTCGTGGCAAGATTTAGAGAGCCACACACTTGCAACAGGTCATGTCAGTAGAACTTCCACCAAAAAAATCCAAAACGGAAGCAAAGCCCTCTCGGTTTGACGTCATGTTTACCGAGAAGGATTTGGAAGGAATTCAACACCCCCACATCGATGCATTAATCATCACCGTCGGTGTAGCAAACAAGTTTGATGTGAAACGGGTCCTAGTCGATTAAAGAAGCGTCACTGACATTATGTACTACGATCTTTTCAAGAAATTGGGTCTCAATGAGCAACACCTAACCCCGTAACCTCTCCTCTGGTCGGCTTCAATGGACAAATCAAGTGATCGGTTGGCCGGATCACCTTGCCCGTCACAACAAAATCTAAAGTGATCTCCGTCGACTTCTTAGTGATGAACATTCCATCTCTTTACAATGCAATCCTTGGACGGCCTTGGGTTCATGCAATGGAGGCAGTGCCATCCACCTATCACCAGATTGTCTGCTTCCCAACACAGTACGGAGTGGAAGAGATCAGAGGTGATCAAGTAGCAGCAAAGCATTACTTCATCGCGACTATGAAGTCCAAGCAAGCGTACAAAAAAGTCCAAATGGTCGAAGTACCTAATCAACCCGTACTAGAAGATGTTGGTGGAGTACTGGCCGAAAAGATGGTGGAGGACCTTGAAACGATCTTGGTGGATGAAGGGGAGTTAGACAAGTTCTTTTTGCTCGGCACTTTGCCCTTAACTGATGAAAATGAACAGTTGATAGCCCTGCTCCGCAAGAATATTGAAGTGTTTGCCTGGTCTGCTTATGAGACTTCTGGGCTGGACCTCGAGTTTGCATGTCACCAACTTAATGTCCACTTAGGAGCTTGACCCGTAGTCCAGAAAAGTAGGCAGTCATCCATAGAGCATGTTGAGGCAGTAGTCTAAGAGGTGGATAAGTTGCTGGCAACAGGGGTCATACAGGAAGTGCAATACCCAAAATGGTTGTCCAACACCGTTATGGTGAAAAAGAAAAACGACAAGTGGAGAGTTTGCGTCGACTTCACTAGCTTCAACAAAGTCTGCCCTAAGGACAATTTTTCCCTCCCTCAAATAGATCAATTGGTTGATGCAACGGTTGGATATGAACGGATGAGCTTCCTCGACGCCTACAGTGGCTACCATCTGTGACACCCTAAATGTTTAATTAATACCAAAATCAATCACAATAATAATAATAATAATAATAATAATAATAATAATAATAATAATAATAATAATGGTAGTAATACATTTAAAACAAATCTTGGTCCAAATAATAAAAAAAAAAGTTATATCTTTGATGAATCACCTCATAGCTTTTGTAGATCATCAATCTAGAGGGTCACGTGGCACCTGTTGGATAGGTGGTCGAACCTAGCAAGCTTTATGTTGATGGTTGATACACATTTACTACCTATAAATAGGGAAGTGATTTACTGAGCTTCAAAAAAAAAAAAAAAAAAAAAAAAAAAAAAAAAAAAAAAAAAAAACCGGTATATAAAGGGGTAGGATACAACTAAAAGGTAGCACCAAGTAGCCGGGAGTTGGTCGGAGTAAGAACATAAAGGTTAAGGGTTAATAGTAAGGTGAGTTATATTATATTTTGAGCTACCATAACATGTTTTAAATATGTCTTGAGTTACTATAATATATTTTACGAATATTTTGCGCTACCATAATTTATTTTATATAATTTATATTTTATGGTTATGTGGATTATTTTTTGAACCTTATTTGCTTAAATTGAAACACATAGATATGTTTGTTTAAATTTTAAAAATTATTTGACAATAATCTTATAAACAATTATGTTCTGTAAGTATCACCATGGGAGTTCCATGCCTTGGGGGACTTAAATAAAACATTAGCCCTTGTTTGGCTATCTTGTGGTCCTCTGTTTGTCATGAATCCATTGTCCCCTGTTCTGATTGTCACTCCAATGACCCCTGTTCTGTTTTGTTTTGTACCGTGGTTATCGTTATTTACGAAATTTTTATTTCAGTTTCTGCTACTTAAATAATTTATTTATGCCACTTAAATTATGTTAATGCTTTAGCTTACATAAACATCTATAGCTATTTCGTGCCCCTATACCCACAGTATAATATTTCTCACTCTGCTATGTACTTATAACTATTACCCTTTTCAGGTGACGAGGTGTAACGGGATCAAGATGGGGAATAAATCACAGTGTTTTCTTTTCTTTCTTTTTTTGCACTACCTGTATTTTTTATTAGACTCTTATAATAAATAAAAGCCTAAATGACTATTTTGCTTTCGTTTTAATAAAAATTTGGTACTCAATTACTTTATTTTAATTTATTTAATTTGTCCGCTTGCGCTACAATTACAAAATTATTAGAATTATTTAATTTTTATCTTATTGCGATGCTAAGCCTTTGGATATCGGGGTTTGGGTCGTACAAAAGTGATATTAGAGCAATGGTTTCTTTTTTCTAAATAAAATTAGTATATGTTGTTAGACTTTTCTGTACAATTACACATTATTTGCAATTCACATTATTTGAATTGAAAATTATTTCAAAAAAAATATATATTTAACTTTGTATTATTTGATATTCTTTGGTATGTCTAACACAAGTAAACCATGTTATAATGTCTAGGCTAAGTTTTCTTATGTTGTAGGAAATGGCCAACCTTATGGAGTTGTTTTGGTTCGAGCCCCCAGGAGCTCATCTTGTCCTAAACTAATTAGAAGGTTGGGGTGATTCGGAGAGCCTTGTCAGGCAAGCCCACCCGACGCTTGATCAACTCATGGGCCGACCCGTATATTTGCAGGTCGACCCTAATGAGGATTTCTTATTTTAGAGGCTTAGCCAAGGCAGCACTTATGAGAGGTACATAGGGTCGACCCGCATTGTTGGTCTTGCTCCAGACATAGGACAACCGCATTTTCTGGTCGCACCTCTACCCTAGGGCTTTGTGGAGAGGAGATGACATGCATATCCTAGTAGCCACATTCGTACTACGACACCTCCTCCACAGCACATTGTCCAGACCCTAGCTATGGACTTTACTGACAGTGTATCATACTTGGAGATACCGGTGTAGATTACCGGATAGGAGTTTTGAGGTTATGATCACGGTATTCCTGTCTACATGGTCTGGGTAGTCTAGCGGTGCTTTGGAGTAGAGCTTAATGGGTGGAAGTTTGAGCCCCTCATGCAGAGTGAGTTCGCGGGGTTATTTCATGGACCCGTTTTCTAGAGCTAGTTCTTATGGTGGCCTAATGGTCCCTTCTAGACATCTGACCAGGAGATCTTCTTTTTATTTTTATTTTTTTGGAGCTGACAATGACTAGTCTAATCCTTATATTTTTGTGTCAATAGGATTAGATATTAACTCTCGACGACTGGACTAACGCCTTATGTATAGTAAGAATGATATATATATATATGATGTTTTACGTGGTATTAATGTGGTAGTAAAACTAATAAAACTAATACGTTATATATGACGTTGTATCAAAGTTGTATCAATGTGATGTCACGCTTATATCATTTTACCTTGTAGTAATGGCTAATGATAGAAATGGAATCGGATCATCGGTTAATGGTACTGATCCAATGGAACAAATCATGGAAAGAGCAGTTACTAGTTTTCTGCGAGCCCTACAAACCAACATTAATAACGGATTGCCTGAACAACGAGAAGAATCAACTACAATAAAACAGTTCCAGGACTTGAAACCTACCATATTCACTGGTAGTACAAACCCACTGGTGGCAGAAGCTTAGGTCAGAGATATGGAGAAAATTTTCCGTGCACTACCTTGTACAGAAAAGCAAAAGGTGACTTTCGCCACATTCACCTTCAAAGACGATGCACAAGAATGGTAGCTACTTACCCTGGAGAAAGAAGATATTGTGACTTGGGCCAGATTCTTAGACGTATTCTATGAAAAATACTTTCCAAATTTACTACGGGAACAAAAAGCATTAGAATTCATACATCTAAGGCAGCACATTACTTTCTCATTATTGCTCTACTTCATTTTTCACCTCTTTTATTTTTTCAAAATATTCTGAGATCCTAGCACTATTTACTTGTCACTAACATATATTTGTCATTAATATGAAGACCACTGCAACTTCCATTTTTATCTACCACATCGATTTTCAAGGTTCATTGCCACAAAGGGCCTCAAATTAAGTTAGATCTGAAATCAAGTGCTTTATAACATGTTTGAATTTAGTACTAGATCATTAGTGCAAACCTACTAGCAAGATAAACTGTGAAAGACATGACACACGAAGCAAGAAAAGTGCACCTGTTTGGACTCAGCAGCTTTTGCAAACAGCATGAAGTCTCCATACGCATGACCTGTTTGTATGACATTAAGAGCAGTAGCGATAGCATGGCCAGTCTGAAACATATCCATTAGGCATGAAGTGATAGATTAAATTCAATAATCTATGTAAACAACTCAAAGAGAATGATATATACTTCAGGCAGCTCATGTGGCATACAAAGAAATATCCAAAATGTAGTGCAGCTGTTAGATAATCATCACATTAACAAATCAAGGATTCCTCTACATTTACCCACATTACAAAGAAAAAATTCTAAGAACCAAGACAGTGCACCAACTGCCACTAAAAGCATGCATGAGAGAGAGAGAGAGAGAGAGCAAACTATAAGACTAACCGCAAAAAAATGTTCCTTCAATTGTAAGAAATTAAATTACACACGTACAAGACATAAAGGTTGTCGATTATGCAATTACATCCAATTTAATTGGTACCGTGTGGCATTCATTTGGAACCAAATAACAAGGCAAGGAGCAAACAACTCATGAATGAAAAGATTTTTGACACAGATTTATCATTAAAAAACGTAAATAAATGTAACTGCATATCCGAAGTCAAGAAATGAGAAATTAGCTGATTATTTGTGCACAGATGCAGCAAAGATAGACTTCCAATTTCCTAGGTTAATAAGACCAAGTGCAATAGAAATATACCACGAAAACACAATTACAATAAATAAGATGTGTTAAAACATGCACAGGTTTTGCATTGCTTTCGAGACAAGCATATGAAATACAAAAGATGTTAACAATGTATAGAACCAACAAAAAATTGTATGCAATTTAATTGCATGCGAAGAAACTTTGATGTATAAGCATTGTAAGCTTTCTGTATTTCTGTATATTCAATTGTATATTTGATTACAACCAGACCTTAGATTATATAGCCCTAACTCCTAAACCAAAAAGGAGAATACAATCATGTCTCTAATAGGACTCTAATACAATCACTCCTCTAATAGGACTCTAATATGTACGACCACAATCATGCCTAATTTGTAGGATTCACAATTGTGAGAATAAAACTGACTTGACTGAGAATCTAATTGAAAAAATGAAGGTGCAACAGGGGAAGTAGACTGAGGAAGATGTAGGCTTTCCACCACATAGAGATCTCCAACTTTACGGCTAGTCCCAATCTGCTTCTTGGATACGCGATCCTGCACACAACAAACAGAAGAAAAAAAGATAACATCAAAACTAGAAGCATCAAGCTGACTGATAGAAGGCAAGCTAACAGATAGTTGAGGAACATAAAAAATAAAGGGAATAGTAACAACAGATATAACAGAAGGTAAAACAGACCCAATAGATAGAACTTACATACCAGATCCATTAGCAGTATTGATAGTAATAGGAAATGGAGGGGGGATACAGTTTTAGCGTAAGGAAAGGTGAGGAGTCATATGATGAGAGGCACCGGAATCAAAAAGCCAGACAGAGAAAGGAATATCAGATGAGGACCCAAGCAAAACTTGAATGAGGTGAGGTAAGAGCAGAGGCAGATGAAGATAACTGAGAGGTGGACCAAAGATGCTGAAGTTGAGCAATTTGAGCACTCAAGGAATCCAAATCAGGATCAGAAGCCGGGATAGAGGCAGTGTAAGCAGCAAGAGGGCGAAAAATACTCAGAACAAGGCCTCGGAACTGTGGTTGAGGCAGCTGAGAAGACTAAGCAGACTGATGGCCCTTCTTGGGATAGTTGTACTTCCCATGGCCTTTTTGATGACAAAAAGCACACTCATCAGAGGCTAGTGGCCCTTCTTGGGCTTTCATTGGCCTGAAGCTAATGAGGTGGGAAGTTCGGTAGCAGAGGAGACGGAGTAGGAGCCAAGAAGACAGATGGAGACAGAGTCTGACTGGCCATCTTAAGACAGGTTTCCTCAGAGAGGAGCTCACGAACAATAGCATCCACAGAGGGGAGAGGAGACCGATGAAGGATGCCACCACCGATAGCCTCATACTGAGGGGAAAGAGCCGTTAAGAATTGCACTAAATGACCTTGCTCCTGAAACTCAACATAAGTGTCAAGTGTCTTGAGGCTAAATGGTTCCATAAGAGCCAGCTGATCCCAGAGGCCTGTCATCTCAATGTAGAAGTCTTGAATAGACAAATCCCCCTGACGAGCTCCCTGAATAGCTATTTCCAACTCATACTGTTTGGCAAAGTTGGACTGCTGATAAACACTTTGTAAGTAATCCCACACCTCTTTGGCAGTGCTATATTTAGAGAACATCATCTCGATATGGTCATCTACAGAGTTATGGAACTAGGTCAAAACTTGAGCATTATCACAATCCCAAGTGTCACAGGAACTCAGATAGTCTTCTTGTTTGGCATTCAATGGACAAGGAACAAAACCAGAAACGTATCCCCAATTTTTTCGACCGAGAAGAAAATTTCTCATAACACTAGACCAATAAGCATAGTTGTCACTTGTAAGCCTGCATTTAATAGCTTGGATTTTATCTTCCGACATTGTAATAAACCAGAAATAAAAGAAAAAAGAACTGATGGGGCACAGTGATAAAATCCAATAAAGTTGAGGGGTCAACTTGTAATAATCCAAAGTTGAAACAAAGAGGTCAAGGTGGATTGAAATCAGAACATAGAACAAAATCGGAGATAGCGAGAGCAAAACGAAGAGCAAAGACTAGAGAGAGAGACCCAACGTAGAGGTCGCGAGAGAGTGAGAGAGATCCCTCAAGCCCAAACTAGACTCACAACTTCAGACCCAACAAGAGAAGGCAATCGCGATTTCGGCGAAGACAAAGAAGGCTGTCGCGACTTTAGAGAAGATTGTCACGACCCAGCAAGACCTTTGTGGCTTCGGAGAGGGCTGTCGCGACTATCACGACCCAGAGAGGGCTGGCTTCAATCGACCCAGAAAGACCCAATAAGCAAGACCGAAGAACTTCGAATGATCAAGGCCAGACTTAGGGTTTCGGACGTGGCTCTGATACCATGTAAGCTTTTTGTATTTCTGTATATTCAATTGTATATTTGATTACAACTAGACCTTAGATTATATAGCCCTAACTCCTAAACCAAAAAGGAGAATATAATCACTCCTCTAATAGGACTCTAATATGTACAACCACAATCATGCCTAATTTGTAAGATTCACAATGTATTCTCACAGATCTTAATATCAAAATAAACCAATGAAGTAGCAAGAATAAACAAAATAGTGCAGACTCACCTTTTTAGCAAAATGGACAGCATTTTTCTTTTGATTTTCAAGAGGTGAAACAACAAGAATATACTCCACCTATACAATTTAACAAATAACCTCAATCAATTTATTACCAACATACAATACAAATAATGTAGTACTAAAAAATTCCAATTAAATAGGTATGGTTGCCTTGTTTGTATGTATATATATCTAAGCTAATGCATAATAAGTATTGTCTGCTGCGGTCTATAAAATATACATGCACATGTAAGGTCAAGATGCAAATTCTAAGACAATATCTGCTGTATGATGTAAAAGTAGTGCAATGTTCTTTCCACGATCTTGTTGCAGTAGTAGATGATTAACAAATAAACATAATGGTTGTTACAAGTCAAAACACTGGTATTGTACTGCCCGTAAGTCACCCACAGTAGAAATTGGCTCATTAACTTCAATTCTCCGAGACACTTTGTTCTCCCATTAAAACTATTCAACTTTATGTTAACTCCAGCCCACATAGAGTAGTTGGAGGTTAGCTAGTTGGCTCTCTAAGTCAAGAAAGAGGGAAGTTGGCAGTTTGGCAATCCCATAACTCCCTTCACTTGACTTTGTTCCCTCTCTTTTATGTATAAATAGAAGCTGAGAGGAAGAGAAGAAAAGCACATAGATAGAGGCATCAAACATAGTGTATAATCTGTGTAAGAGAGTGAGAGTGCTATAGAGAGAGAATGAGGTGTGAGTGTTCTAAACTCCCTCTGAGAAAAATTCAACAGTAAATATCTCTCCCGTGGACGTAGGCAATTGTCGAACCACGTAAATCTCTTGTGTGATTGTGTGTGATTGATTTTAGGGTGTGCCTTGATCCTAACAAGTGATATCAGAGCCGCGTTGGTCGATTTTCGAAAAAACAAGGTGTGTTTTTCAAAACTGCCCAGAAATCAAATTGCTCGAAATTCAATTTTGAGCATATCGGGAGGAAGCTCTCAATGAGAGGAGTCCAGAACTACAAAGCCGAGCCCAAGAAGAGGTCCCACACGCCCTCTGAAGAAAAAGCGTGAGGCCTACTCTCAGACATGCTCTACACACGCCGTTGACAACCCGGCGCGTCATCCCAGTTGCAAACACGCGCCCGACACGCGCCGGAAGGAAGAAGGAGAGTGGTGCGCATGTGTGTGTGACATCATCACCATGCCACACGCAATCTAGGCAGTCCACGTAAGCGCCACGTGCTAACCATGTCAACTCGCATACCAGCCACGTCATCTCTATGTGTCGCCATGTCAATGCCACATCAGCCCAGTCAACCCGCTAGTTTGACACAACCCGATCCAAAAGCGGGGGTTATCTAGTGCAGTGCGGCTAAGGTACATCTGCATATTTAAACCATCGAACTTATTTTGGCTACATCTGAGCCATTTGAGTCCAATTTTGGCGATCCAATTGTGGTTTTCAACTATTTGGAATATTCTAGAGACATCCGTATGGTCAGATTTTTAATTCAGATTTTTCTGTAAAAGGAAAGTAGACGATGGAGGAATCCACATCAACTTCAGGATCCATGATCAAGTTGAATCCTTCAAATTATGCAATTTGGAAGTCGCGGATGGAAGACATCATATATTATAAAGACCTGTTTGACCTTATTGCTAAAAAAAGGGTTAAACCAGAAGAAGTGAAGCATGAAGACTGGATAAAGATGAACCGGAAGGCTGTCGATTGTATCAGATAATGGATAGACCACAGTGTGTTCCACCATGCCGACCAGGAGACAAATGCATATGTCCTTTGGATAATGTTAGAAGGAATGTACCAGTCAAAGACCACCTGGAACAAAGCCTTGGTGATGAGAAGGCTTATGAATTTGAAGTTGAAGAATGGTGTGTCTGTCGCCGAACACACCAGTGAATTCAAGAATCTGGTGAATCAACTTGCAACCGTTAAGATGCTCTTGGATGATGAAATGTAAGCCGTACTACTGCTCAATTCTTTACTGGATAGCTGGGAGACGTTAGTGGTTTCTCTTAGCAACTTTGCACCAGAGGGGAAGCTGACCATGAACATGGTCACAGACACCATGTACAATGAAGAGACAAGGAGGAAAGACATGGGAGGTAATTAGTCCCATGCTCTTGTCATAGAGGATAGAGGTAGAGACAGAGGAAGAGGGAGAGGAAGAAACAAGAGTAGAGGTAGATGGAACAATAGGGGTAAATCCATAGACAGTAAAAGTCAAGGTAACTCTACCTTCACTTGCTTTCACTGTGGCTAGGAGGGTCACATAAAGAGAAACTGCCCAAACCAGAAAGATAAAGGCCAAAACAGTAGGCAAAAAGGAGATGGGAACACGACACCCACAACAACTGATGAAATACTTCTTGCAGTTGGTGAAGAGAAGGATTGCCTTCACGTAGCTGACCACAGTTGTACAGAGTAGGTGATAGACATAGCTGCATCCTATCACGCCACTTCCCACAGAGAACTCTTCAGCTCGTACAACACTGGAGATTTTGGCACTGTTCGAATGGAGAATTCTAGCTATTCAAAGATTGCGGGTATTAGAGACATTAGTATTTAGACTAATGTCGGACACATGCTGGTTCTCGAAGATGTGAGGCATGTTTCAGATTTGCACCTCAATCTTATCTCCGGAAGTGCCTTGGACCGACAAGGCTATACAAGTACATTCGGAAATGGCCGATGGAAGCTGATAGGAGGAGCTTTGACAATCACCAGAGGAGAGATGTCTTCAACACTGTACAAGGCTCAAACGAAGATCTGCCTAAGAAGTCTTAATGCAGCAGAAGACAAGGAGTCACCAGACTTGTGGCACAGAAGACTGGCTCACATGAGTGAGAAGAGATTGTATCTGTTGGCAAAGCAATCCAAGATACCCTTATCTAAAATGAGTGCCCTGAAGCTATGTGATCATTGCCTTTATGGCAAGCAGTATCGAGTATCATTTAGTTCAACGAGCAAAAGGAAAACAGAAGTGCTCAATATGGTATACTCGGATGTTTGTGGCCCAATCAAAGTGGAGTCACTTGGCGGCTGCAAGTATTTTCTGACCTTCATTGATGATGCATCAAGGAAGTTGTGGGTGTATTTCTTGAAGACGAAGGATGAGGTATTCCAGCACTTTCAAGAGTTCCATGCAATGATGGAAAGAGAGACCGAGAAGAAGTTGAAGTGTCTTCGCACAGACAATGGTGGCGAGTACACTTCTAATGCTTTTGAAACATATTGTGCTAGTAGAGGTATCTGGCACGAGACAACAGTTTCTGGTACCCCACAACACAATGGTGTGGCAGAGAGGATGAACTGCACTATTGTTGAAAACGTCAGATGTATGCTCAAAATAGCAAAGTTGCCAAAGTCATTTTGGGTTGAAGTCGCCCGTACAGCCTGTTATCTCATCAACAGGTCGCCCTCAGTCCCGTTGAACTTTACGATACCCAAGAAAGTCTGGTCCAAAATAAAGGTATCATATTCTCACTTAAGAGTCTTCGGGTGTAAGGTGTTCGCATACATCTCCAAGGAAAACAGACAAAAGCTGGATGACAAGTCCACTCCATGCATATTTGTGGGCTACTCAGATACAGCATTTGGGTACAAGTTGTGGGACCTAGTGAACAAAAAGATGTTCAGAAGCAGAGATGTTGTGTTCTAGGAAGACCAGACAGTAACAGATTTTGAGAAGTCTGCAAAGTCTAGAGATGTCATTACTCCAGACTTGTTCCCATCTCCCGAGCCATCACAAAATGCTAAATGTGATGATGTGCAACAAGAAGTGCTAGAGTTACAGGATCATAGGCCAGAAATTGAGGATCAGGAGGAAAGAGATGAAGACCCGGATGAAGAGGGTGCTAAGCAGGGGGAGCAACCCCCTCAACCAGAGACAACTGGGCCTCAATTGTGGAGATCTGGAAGAGCTTCCGTGCCATCAACCAAATATCCCGCTTCTCAGTATATTCTGATTACTAATGAGGGGGAGCCTGAAAGTTTTTCGAAAGCAAAGAGTCATATAGAGAAAGATTGCTGGATGCAAGCCATGAAGGAGGAGATGAGTTCTTTGCAGAAGAACCACACTTATGAGCTTGTTTCACTTCCAAAGGGCAGGAAGGCATTGAAAAACAAATGGGTGTACAAATTGAAGAAAGATGACAACGGTAAAATATTGCAGCATAAAGCTCGCTTGGTGCGCAAAGGTTTTGGGCAAAAGAAAGGAATTGACTTTGATGAGATCTTCTCCCCAGTTGTGAAGATGACTTCCATTCGAGTAGCTTTGAGATTAGCAGCTCACTTGAATCTGGAGGTAGAATAGATGAATGTCAAAACTATCTTTCTCCATGGTGATTTGGAAGAAGAGATCTATATGGAGCAACCGGAAGGCTTTGAAGTTAAAGGGAAACAGAATCTAGTCGGCAAACTGAAGAAGAGTCTCTATGGCCTGAAACAAGTGCCGAAACAATAGTACAAGAAGTTTGATTCATTCATGGTGGATCACGAGTGCACAAGAACGGTAGCAGACCAGTGTGTATATTTCTGAAGGTTTTCAGATGGAAACTTCATCATCTTATTATTGTATGTCGATGATATGTTGATCATCGGACATGATATTGCTATGATCAACGAGTTGAAAAAGGACTTGTTACAGTATTTTGACATAAAGAATTTAGGCCCAACACAATAGATTTTGGGCATGAAGATTGTTCGTGATAGGAAAGCCAATAAGATATGGTTGTCACAGAAGAAATATGTTGAACAGGTGATTGAATGGTTCAACATGAAATATGCCAAGCCAGTCAACACACCACTGGCCAACCATTTCAAGATGACAAAGTGTTTGTGTCCCACGACCAGCTCTGAAAGGAAAGAAATGGAGACAATCTCTTATTTTTCCGCAGTAGGGAGTTTGATGTATGCAATGGTGTGTACCCAACCAGATATAGCTCATGCAGTTGGCGTTGTGAGCAGATTCCTCGCCAATCCAAGAAAAGAGCATTGGAAGGCAGTCAAATGGATTCTCCGGTACTTAAAGGGAACTTCAAAGACGTGTCTATGTTTCGGGGGAGTTGAACCAATTCTAGAGGGTTTTACAGATGCCGATATGGCAGGTGATCTTGATGGTAGAAAGTCTACATCAGGATTTCTGTTCACTTTTGCAGGGGGAGCTGTTTCATGGCAGTCCAACTACAAAAGTGTGTTGTTTTATCTACAACAGAGGCAAAGTATATTGCTGCTGTAGATGCTGGAAAGGAAATGTTATGGTTAAAGCAGTTTCTCCAAGAATGGGGTCAACAATAGGAAGAGTACAAGGTACATTATGATAGTCGGAGTGCAATTGATCTGAGCAAGAATTCCATGTACCATTCCCGTACAAAGCACATTGATATCTGGTATCATTGGATATGAGAAGTGATGGAAAAGTAGCTGATGAAGTTGGTAAAGATTCACACGGACAAGAATCCTTTTGACATGATGACCAAGGTTGTTGCCAGAGACAAACTAGAAGTTTGCAAGAATCTGCCGAGATGGACTTCAAGTAAGAAGTCAGTTATCTATATGGGCGTGGAGGGAGAGAATTGTTAACTCCAACCCACATGGAGCAGTTGGAGGTTGGCTAATTGGCTCTCCAAGTCAAGAAGGAAGAGAGAAGTTGGCAGTTGGCAGTTTGGTAACCTAATAACTCCCTTCACTTGACTTTGTTCCCTCTCCTTTATGTATAAATAGAGACTGAGAGGAAGAGAAGAAAAACACACAGACAGAGGCATCAAACACAGAGTGTATAATCTGTGTAAGAGAGTAAGAGTGCTATAGAAAGAGTGAGGTGTGAGTGTTGTAAACTCCCTCTGGGAAAAATTCTATAGTGGATATCTCTCTCGTGGACGTAGGCAATTACCGAACCACGTAAATCTCTTGTGTGATTGTGTGTGATTGATTTCTGGGTGTGCCTTGATCCTAACACTTTATATTATGGAATGGCATGTTCTGTTCTTGGCGTGGAAAATGTCATTTGCAGTATGAATGTCTTTTAAAGACAATAGCTACCCCAGGTATAATAAATTTGAGAGAGAGAAAGAGACCACTTACGTGTGTGAATTATGTAGTTTATATTATTCATTAAGGATAGTTTAGTACTTTAGATTATTAGGGTTTCATTCTATTGCTTATATATTTGTACTTCTTTTGATTAATCAATATACACAAGTTTTCTCATCTGTTATCATGGTATCAGAGCCACGTTACAGACGTTAGCATACCTTTCGCAGAAAGCATCGACCATCGCACCATCGCAGCCCCTTTCTCTCTCTTCACAAGGCCTTCGCTGGGGGTTCTCTGTTCTTTTCATCGCACTTCGAAGCTCGACCCCTCGACTGGTACCTCTGATTCGATCGATTCTGTGTGACTCTACTTGGTAATCTATCTCTCCCTCTGGTTCACTCGATCAAAGCAAAGTCTGATCTTGTGCTCGACTTCGCTCAAGACCTGGTATTTGAAATCGACTTCACTCTAGAATCCAGACCTGGGTTTAGGTTTAGTCTCTGTCTCTCTCTCTCTCTTTGCATTGCCTTGGTTTTCTCTCTCTGATTACTATTTGAGGATGATTGGGTCACAATGGTTATTATAAGTTTGACCTCACTGATTATTTAATTATAGCAATAGTAACTCTGAATATTTAATTGTGGCTCTGCTTTGACTATATTGTGTTGCTTAATTATAGTATCATGGCTGACGATAAATTACAAGCTATTACTACTAAATTAGATGGTACCAATTATTCTTATTGGTCTCATGTAATAAAAAAATTTATAATGGGAAAAGGCATGTGGAACTATGTTATTGGTATGACTATTAGACCTGTGGAATCTCAAGAAACTGAGGCCGATGTTGCTAAATGGGATAAGGAAAATACACAAATTCTTACTTGGTTTCATAATTCAGTTCAAACTACCATTGGTATGAATTTTTCCAAGTATTCTACTTCTAAACAAGTTTGGGACTATTTGAAGACTATGTACCTTGAGTCTAACTTTGCAAAACAGTATGAACTTGAGATGTCTATTCGCAGTGCTAGTTAGAAAGATAAGTCCATTCAGGAGTTCTACAATGAGATGACTACTTATTGGGATCAGCTTGCTTTGATGGAACCGTCTGATTTGCAATTACTTGACAGTTATATTAAGTATCGAGAGAAACAACATCTTGTTCAATTTCTCATGGCCCTTCGTGATCAATTTGAGCCACTTCGGGGAGCTATTCTTCATCAGTCACCCTTGCCTTCTGTGGATGGTGCTGTCCGTGAGCTTATTGCGGAAGAAACTCGGTTTAAGGTGGCTCATGGTACTCCTGCTTCCCAATCAGTTTTTGCCACTCCTCCGCTCTTGCCCACCCCATCTTCTCATTTATTTCAAGTTACTGGTAAGCCCAAGCCTCGGGTTTCCATGGATGAGTGCAGCTTCTGTTATCAGAAAGGCCATTGGAAACATGCATGTCCTAAACTTTTGCAGCCCAAGGGTCGTTCATCTGGTTCACCATTCACTAAGTCGACATTTTCAGGATCTCGCTCATCTGTCGCCTTTTCTGCACCAGTTTCTGAGAATGATCCATCTTCCAATATGCAGTCTATGTTTGAGCAGTTCAAGTATTTCATGGTGGCCAATCCAAATCTTTCGTCCCAAGCCTCCGCTATGACTACCACTCAGTTCGGTTTGTCTGGTTCATCCTCTTCAGGTAATATCCATACTTCGTGGATCTTTGATTCTGGTTGTTCATATCATATGACCCCTGTTGCATCTCTCCTCAGTAATTGTGTCTCTCCTTCTTTGTCTATCACTATTGCTACTGCTAATGGTTCTTCTATGCCTGTACACTCTGTTGGTTCTATTTCTTGTTCCCATTTGTCTCTTTCTCCTGTATTTTATGTGCCTCACCTCTCACTCAGTCTTATTTCTATTAGTCAATTATCTGATTCCGGTTTTGATGTTGTTTTCTCTTTTTCTCATTGTGTTGTACAGGACCGGGTATCCAAGAGGTAGATTGGGATCGGGCGTAGAGTTGGAGAACTATATATCTTGGACAGCTTGCATGTTCCTCTAAAAGTATCTTCTACTGCATTGTCTTCTTTTTGTTTAAACAATAAGTCTTCTTTATTTTATATTTGGCATTCTAGGTTAGGTCATCTGTCGAGTGATCGGTTGAGGATGTTAGTTAGGTCTGGACATTTAGGCAATTTTCCCATTAGTGATATTTCTAAGTGTCGTGGTTGTAAACTGGCTAAAATGTATGCTCTTTCTTTTAATAAAAGTAGTTCTATTTCATCTTCTCCTTTTCAATTGGCCCATACTGATGTTTGGGGTCCTTCCCCTATAGTTACCACGGGTGGTTTGCAATATTATGTAACTTTTGTGGATGATTACAGTCGGTTTACTTGGGTTTATTTGATGACTCGAAAATCTGATTTTTACAAAATATATTCTAATTTTCACTCCATGATTCGCACTCAGTTTTCTACCACCATTAAAATTTTTTGTTCTGATTTGGGAGGTGAGTATTACTTGTCTGAGTTTGAGGAGTATTTAGATACTCATGGAACTATTCATCAGTCTTCGTGTTCTGACACTCCTGCACAAAATGGTCGAGCTGAGCGCAAATATCACGACCCAAACCCGGCCCTATGGGTTTAGCACCGTAACTGGCCAGTAATCCGAGATTACCAAAGGCCTACTGAACAGTAATATCTGATCAAACAGTCTGAGGGCTGGCGGAAGCCAATGCAGTAAATAACTAGTGTCCATTGAGCTGTGAAAATCTGTATGTCAAAAACATTTTTATGCATTCATACGGTTCAACACAGTACATTCTATACAATCATATACGGTCGATGACGGGACTCAATCCTCGATAATCTGATAAAGCAATGAGGCAGATCTATACAAAAGTACAATACAAAGAGGCAATTGGGAAACAAAAACACCCCAAGCCATGGCATGGCGTCTCGGAACCTCGCAGTGAGGCACATAGGCTGGCTTGACAAAACTGGGGACCGACCCACGCTCCTAGCTCCGGTCTGGTTGCTGAGAACCTACATATATATATATATAAACAGTGAGCTAAAGCCCAGTGAATAACATAACGTGTAAAGAGGTTATGAATGAATGTCCCTTACAGTAATGAAATCAATTCATTATACAGTATTTCAATCTTTCAGTATTTCAGTCAATCAGTCATATGTGGTACATCCATTAGCCTATAAACAAGAGGGTCCAAGGACCGGCCTTACTGAACCCAACAAGAATGATGGCCAATCATTCAAGATATCTGATGGCTCCACAAGGAACCGACAGAGCTCAGAATACCAAAAGCGATGGGTGCTAAGGATGCCACAATACGGTTCGAAATACAGGACATACATTCATTCAATAAACAATATCAGTTCAATAAACAGTTCAGTTCAGTATTCAAATATAACCATTTTGAACATATCTTTACACAATCTGTTACTCACAGAGTTTGGGCTAATAGCAGCTAGAGCGCGTCCCCGAGAGCCAACCCTAAACAGTTAACAAATAGAACACACACTAAGTTCACAGTCGGAAGGATGATAATTAATTCCCTAAATTTCCTCGGTGTGGTTCTATGTCTAAATCCTCATTAAGATGTCTTAAACTAGGCCTAAGAATGCCTAGGATGGGATGAGGATGCAAAAATACAGTTGGAAGGCATTTTTCAAAAGTTGCTGAAAACAGGGGTCTCGCTCGAGCGAGCCTTCCTTCGCTCGAGCGAGGTTGCAAAAACAAAGGCTTCGCTCGAGCGAACAATCCTTCGCTCGAGCGGTCTGATGAAACAGTAAAAGTACTGGATGCTCAATTTTTACGCGCGATGCTCGCTCGAGCGAGCTTCCAAAATCAAAGGGTTCGCTCGAGCGAGCCTTCCTTCGCCGAGCGTCCGATGAAACAAAGAAAATCTTGGATGGTCGATTTACGCTCGAGCCACCAATCCTTCGCCGTGGCTCGAGGAAAGCGTTGGTCGCCGGCGAGGAATCCTTCGCTCGAGCGAAGAAGCCAAATATGGAATTTCCAGATTTGCCTTCCAATCTCAAACCAAGCATTCTCTCACTCAAAACTCGACCTCTTGGGCCCAAATTCTGGAAAATACATTCTAAGACATTGTATAACAAGTTTCAAAAGCCAATTTATGGATTCAAGCCCCAAAGGTGAGTCAATTAAAACCTTTTTTTCAAACCCAATTTCAAAAACAATTTCAAACATGCAATGCATGAGTTTTGATCCAAAATCAACGTTCAAATCTTGCTCTAATGAGCTCACTAGTTGGAAAAATGAAGTGAAAACATAGACTATAATATAAACATAGACATGCATGTAGCATTCTCAAGAATTCAACTTCAAAAGTCCACAAATTCAACATGCATGCATGAATTCTAGCATGAATCAACCTATATGGACTCAAACATGGTTTAATTCTACAATTGAGCAAGAATCATGCAAAATGAAGCTCCAAGATGACAAGAAGACAATGGATTCCTTACCTAGAGTGTTGATTTCAAGTCTAGCAAGCTCAATTTAGCCAAGTTACACTTTAATTCCAAGCACTCCAAGCTAATTCACCAATATGAGCTCAAATCTCTCTTACTTCTCACTCTCTCTCCTTTCTCACTTGTTTGGTCGGTTAGAACATGAAGAAGAGCTGATCAAAAGCTTTGTTAAGTGATAAGACTCTAATGGTAATACTAAACAATAGGTCCATTAAGTGGTTTAAACGGTAAATAAGTCCAAGTTCCCAATTAACTCATTTTAATCTAATTTAATCATTCCTAATCAATTTTCAGATAAATATACCATAAAATCAGAAATATTCTATCGATTCTAAAACATCAAACGGTTTCTAAATCGGCCGCCGATAAGGCCTTCAATTAACAGTTTAAACACATGAATTCAAACAGATAATTAATCAATTAAACAGATAGAAATGCAATATAACAGATAACTTTTCCAATTTCAGTTCCAGTTTCAATCAGTCTATCCAATACTTCAGTTAATCCAATTTCAGTCATTAGCGGTCCAGTTTAGCAATAATCAGTATTTAATTCAGTGGTTATTCAGTAATCGGTACGAGGGTTGTTACAGCAAACATCGCCATCTCCTTGATACGGCTCGCTCTTTGTTGCTCTCATCTTTTGTTTTTTGGTGTTACTCCCAATTATTCTCTTCTTCGTATTTTTGGTTCTGCATGCTTTGTGCTCCTTCCTAAACGGGCGCGCTCTAAGCTTAGTTCTCGTTGTGTCCTATGTGTCTTTTTAAGGTATGGCATTAATCAGAAAGGTTATCAATGCTATGATCCTGCCACCAAAAAGCTATATGTGTCTAGGCATGTCACTTTTTTAGAAAAACTACCCTACTACACTATACCTTTCACCCATGTTCCTATTACTGAGGATGAATTAGTTCATGTTGACCCATTTCCTCCTAATGTTTCTCCTGATAAGTTTGTTTCTGACCTTGAGGTCTTTACTTTGCCTCTTACTAGCACTTCTAATACCTCTCCATCTACCTCATCTCCAGCTCCCGCTTCTCCTGCTCCTCTTATTGTTTATTAACGCCGCAAAGCACTTCCGAGCTCACCTGTCTCTAGCTCTACTGTCCCTCCAGTTGTTTCTTTGGATCCCGTTCCTCCTGCACATCGCTTCCCAAGGCGAGATAGTCATCCTCCGAACTGGTATGGTTTTGGTAATACATGTTTTTCCTTTTCTTATCAGTCTTTTCTTTCTTGTCTTCATACATATTTTGAGTCCAGGTCTTACAAGGAAGCTTGTCATGATCCCAATTGAATTGCTGCCATGAATGATGAGTTAACTGCTTTGGCTAACACTCAGACTTGGGATTTGGTTCCATTATCTGCTGACAAGAATGTTGTAGGCTGTAAATGGGTCTATAAGGTCAAAACCCTTTCTGATGGGTCTTTGGAACGGTATAAAGCTCGTCTAGTTGCCCAAGGCTTTTTTCAGGAGTGTGGGATTGATTACGATGAGACTTTTGCCCCCGTTGCCAAGATGACTACTGTTCGTACTCTTATCTCTGTTGCCGCTGCCCATTATTGGCCCCTATTTCAACTAGATGTCAAAAATGCTTTTCTGAATGGGCATCTTACTGAAGAAGTGTATATGCGCCCTCCACCGGGTCTCTCTCACCATCCTGGTGTTGTTTGTCGTCTTCATCGTGCTCTATATGGTCTCAAGCAGTCTCCTCGTGCTTGGTATGAGCGATTTCACTTTGTTGCCCTTCAGCTTGGTTTTCGCCCTAGTCATCATGATTGTGCTCTCTTTGTTCGTCGCACTTCTGTTGGGCTCATTCTTCTTCTCTTATATGTGGATGATATGATCATCACTAGCTCTGATTATAGTACTATTGAGGAGGTTAAGCATCAGTTGTTTCAGGAGTTCAAGATAAAGGATTTGGGATTTTTTCGATATTTTCTTGGTATTGAGATTGCTACTTCTCCTACTGGATATCTTCTCTTTCAGACTAAATATGCCCATGATATTCTTTCTCGTGCCAATCTCACTGATGAGAAAATTGTTGACACTCCTCTTGAGTTGCATGCTAAGTTTTCTACTTCTGATGGCGTTCCTCTTGAGGATCCCCACTTTGTATCGCGAGTTGGTTGGATTTATCTCACCATTACTCATCTGGATATCTCCTATGCTGTGCACATTCTCAATCAGTTTGTTTATGCTCCTCGTTCCACACACTGGGCTGCCTTACTTCGTACTTTGCGCTACCTTCGTGGCACTTTGTTGCAATGTTTGCTATTATCTGCCTCTTTGGACTTGACTCTCCGTGCCTATGCTGACGCTAATTGGGCATGTGACATCTCTGATGGTAAATCCACTTCTGGTCTTTGTGTTTTCCTTGGTGATTCCCTCATATCTTGGAAGAGTAAGAAACAATCTGTTGGTGCTCGTGCACCGCTGAGGCTGAGTATCGTGCCATGGCTTATACTACTTCCGAGATCATTTGGTTTCACTGGCTTCTTTCTAATATGGGTGTCTCTCTTTCTAATCCGACTCAATTGTATTGTGATAATCAGAGTGCTATCCATATTGCCCATAATTCAATCTTTCATGAGCAGACAAAGCATGTTGAAATAGATTGTCACTTTGTCAGACAGTATCTTTAGGCTGGCACTATTACTCTCCCTTTTGTTCCCTCTTCTCTTCAGTTGGCCGATTTTTTTACGAAGACTCATACTGTTGCTCGTTTTCATTTTTTTCTAGGCAAACTTTCGATGCTTTCTGTACTCGCATCCTCAGTTTGAGGGGGGGTGTGAATTATGTAGTTTATATTATTCATTAAGGATAGTTTAGTACTTTAGATTATTAGGATTTCATTCTATTTCTTATATATTTGTACTTCTTTTGATTAATCAATATACACAAGTTTTCTCATCTGTTATCAACGTGCACACAGGAAACTCTATTATATTAGTCTGTTTCAATAGTGAAAAACCATTTGATTTCAAAGAAATGAATTAGAATGAGGAGATTCTATCTGATGGATGACATTTCAGCCAATTTAATGTTTTAACTCTTTTTACTCTAGAGGGCCATAAGAGATCTTCCTTTCCTTGGAAAGTGGTATAGGCTACAAAGGCCCATCCAACATAGCTGTCTTTGTGTGGTGTGCAATGTATGAAAGATACTATTGATAATTCGATTAGACGGCAAGAACATTTTAATTTGTGTTGCATATGTAAGCTTGATGGATGAGTCACTAAGCCATCTTCTTATTTATTATGAAGTGGTGCTGTATTTATGGTCTTTGATCCTCATGTTTGGTGTGAAATGGATGTTCCCTCAGAGGGTGGGGGAGCTTCTTTGTTCATGGACAGGTCAAAGGAGCTTGAGTGAGAGGAGGAAGAAGACTTGGTGTTTGGTTCCTATAGAATTAATGTGGTTAGCAAGGGAGGAACGGAATAGAAGAACTTTTGAAGGAAGGAAAGAGCTATTTTGCGCATCAAGACTAGAATATTGTCTTTTTTTGTATAGTTAATTTCAGTGATGGTCAATCCATCCTTGAACCAACTTTTTTATTTTGTAGAGGCCTTTGAATAGGCTTTATATGTATCGATGAGATGGGGTCTTTTTTTGTATAATTAATTTCAGTGATGGTCAAGCCATCCTTGAACCAACTTTTTTATTTTGTACAGGCCTTTGAATAGGCTTTATATGTATAGATGAGATAGGTATTCCTTTGCATACAGGTTGCACTCCCTTGGTGCCTCTCTAAATCTTTATTAATAATATTTCCTCACTTACCAAAAAAATATATATATATATATAGAAATTATTAACATGACAAAGAAATATGAGGAAAAACACGAAGAGAATCATATGGGCACTTTTTCATGTCTTTTTTTTTTTTTTTTTAAATTTCATATGCTTACCAATTTTCAAAAAAAATATGGCAAATTGGGGCATTACTATAAATGATTTGCCACCTCAGACCTTATTATATAGAAATCTAACAAGAAAACAAATACACGCTAAACTACATTTTCAGAATATGCAACTACAGAAAAATAAATAAATTAATCACTCAACCACAAAGGCAATGGGAGACTCCTTCAGCTACAGTATACCTCCATGAAATTGTGAAACTGCGTGAACATTCTAAACATAAGCATCGCCAAAGTAACATTTCCCCTACACAAAATGACAGGCCATTCAAAGCAGTTTGGTAAGATATTTCAAAAGATTAAACCAAATTGGATTCAAGTAAAGAAAACTCCTACCAGGATTGGTCAAAGTGTACATGGGGATAGCGAACAATCACTGGCTGGACAAGATATCCAGGGATAAATGCACCAAGTTGGAAAGAAATGAGAAGTTTTCCATTGGCTGTTGTTCCCTCGGGAAATAAAAGCAAATGAAGAAATCTATTGGAAGAAGCCTTTCTCTGTATTCAGATCCTTGAAAGTACATTTCTGTATCAAATAGCTAATATATTGAAATAGCTTATATATCAAATAGCTTATATATTGTATAGAAACACAGAAAACGAAGACACAAACAATAGAATTCAAACATTCTACCCCGATCAAGTCTCTTCCATGCCATCAACCATGATTTAGTGGCTGTCTTGTATATATATAACTATGAACCATCAAATTTAGTTGCAATTTACCTATATATTCCATTTACAACATATTTTTGCATGCTTCCCACAAAAAAATTTTTAAAAAAAAATTTAAAAAAAAAAGATTATTGAGGAAGCATAGTGCTGCAAAATATACATCAGGATATGATATTGCAGTATTATTCTTGGACCATATCCAATGACATAGATACATAGATAGATAGATTAAAGTTGCAATGAGCTAAATGCTGCACTCAATATAAAGCACATTATTGCTTGAGCAAGGCCAAAATACTTAAGTGGCAGCAACAATTTTACAGTTAGACATACAAAATTTATGGAAATGACTATGATCATAAATATGTAGATATATGTATTACTTCTGAGGCGAAGCACGCTTGATTCTCCCTTCTGGGGGTCCGATAAACAGATCAGTCTCTACGTCTGAAATCTCACTGCTTTCTGTGTATGGCACAACTTCTCTCTCTTCGTTTGATTCTTGTTGCGGTAATAAGCCATACTAGAAAAAATATATACACGTCTATAAGACTGATGCGGTTGCAAAATTTACACTTAATTTGTTTTGTCAAAAACTTCAAAAAACATTTTCTTATATTTAAATGTGACTCTAAAAAATGTGTTAGTGGTTTTGCCATACCATATGATCACAACCTTGGAATATAGTAAAACCGCAAATTATAAAGCAAACCAATTCGCATAATAATCCTAGAAGATATATTACAAAATAAAAATAAACATATCGTATAATTAAATCACATCGCGTTGCATGTAAAGTACAAACAACAAACAATCAAAATTTGGGTAATCACAAAATAATAAAATCATATTTAGCATTAAACTAAAAAAAAAAAAACTCAAGAAATATTTTTAATAATAATAATAAAGGTAACAACAATAGAAATAAAGCCCAAAAGGGGGAAAGAGAGAATCACCTTCTCACAGAGCTTTGCATTTTCAGCTGTTAGGACTTTCTCCTAAATTAAATTGAAGCCAAAAGACATACACCATCAGCAATTAGTGAGATAATTTAAGTAAAATGGTATTTACAAACTAAAGTCAAATTTTTAAATAATTATTTTATATTTTTAGGGTAAATGGTATTTACAAACTAATATAGAGCATGTTATCCATAAAATGGAAGTCTTATGGAATTTAGTAACTTGACTATTTATGCATATTTGTTGGGTGCATATCCAACTAGAAATGTCATCGGACACATAATCAGCTCATACAAAGGTATCAAGTGTCTGACATAGATATTTCAAAATTTTGAAGCAGTTGCAAAAAATGACTATAGTGGAACAACGTGCTACACTCAACCTAATATCACAAATTTTAATAGTTTACCTTTTCCTTAAGTTGATCAATCTGTTCCATGAAAGCCTCCATCTGAAGCACAGACAATAATCAAAGAAATTAGACTTCCAAGTAATTACAAAATTTTAGGAAATAATTACATTTTGTACTACATAATAATAACAACCTTTTTAGCCCGGACTCTACTTACACTCCGCTCCAACTGTTGTTCAATTTGCTGCAGTTCTTCCATGGTGCATGACCCCAGATCCTCTCCCAAGAGTTTCCTAATACATATTTTCCAATTTCAGAGTTTAGAAATGCTTCAAATTAAAAATAAATAAATAAAAAAAAAGTTTATATGTTTAGTGTGCCAAACAAATTCGAACTAGCTAGGCCTTCCATCCAACCTTCTCACAACTTCAAGAAGCTCTATCTGCTTTGCCATGTCTGCTGCCTCGTGCTTCAAATGCTGCCAGTCCGAATCAATAATTGCCAGAAAATTAAGTTAGTAAGGTTTTAATAGTTAACATAAGGTTTCATCTTCCGGTAAAAAGAAAAAAAGAAGATTAATTGGTTCCCACAAGAGGATGGACAAAAAGGAGAGAGAGAGAGAGTTGCTTCATTAATAATGCTCTACCAAAGGGAGGAAAGAACAAACGAACAAACACAACATGAAAACATTTGTTAGCTACAAAACAAATTGTTGGACAGTGGAAGCGTAACATAAAAAAAATGTTGGTAAAAGAACTCCTGCTTCATATGACATTCTAGATATATATTTCAGAATCACACTCTTAAAAGAACTTTTCATATTCGTATGCAATTTTATTAACTACTTTCATGCATTTTACTAACATCTAAATGTACCATAAAACTTTTAGAAGATTGTCGATTATTTTTTCCAACATAAAATCAGCTTTCCTCAGTAAAGGCAGCAAAAATGCCTTAATAGAATGACATCAGCCATGTGATTTGATAAATATGGAGCGACAAAATTAAGCTATATATATGTGTCTTAATATAAGTACTGAAGTTACATGAAGTAAAAATAGATGAATAAATAAATAAAATTATTCCACTTAATTATCTAAAATTGTTGACAACTGTGAAGAGGAAGTTAGTATAATCACAGAGAGAGAGAGAGAGAGAGAGAGAGAGGGGGGTATAACCTGCATGTTTTCTTCCACTGATGAGTTGTCAGTTTGAACATCTTTTGTATGCCTCTGATAGCGCTGTATCGTCTCCTGCATGCTGAGTAATTTCGAAATTGAACACAACACGAATGAAGTCACTCCATTGTCCCTTTTTACCCTCAATTATCAAATAACAAAAAGAATTAACTCAAAAGAGTCAAAACCATAAGGATGATAATAAAGATGAAAATAATATATATATATATATTTTTGATGAATATGACGTTAAAGAAATGGCCAATGCAGCATAATGCCAATAACCAAGTCATTGAATTACTCAGTTTTTATGAATTTGAGAATGTTTCTTCAATCAAATTTATCATCCTATTCAAAGTGTAATGCAAAAAATAAACGGTTCCAATTAAAAAACAATAAACAGAAACAAATAATTACACTAAATACAAGATATATGTGGTTTGGCAATGTGTCTAAGTCTACAAAGGCGAGGAGATCAAATCCACTATGCATAATAAAGATTACAGAAATTTGAATCTCACTTCTATCACTCTACAGTGCTGTCACAATCTCACACTAAACCCTAGCTGAAAAATACAATAACAATAAATATTGCAAAAACTTCAGGCCAAGCCTGTTGCACTTGGAATTCCCAACTCCTTAAAAAAACCCCTTACAGTAAATTTAAGTGTATAGTAAAAATTCAGGTACCTCACAACACAAAGTCTCTGTTATATTTCCTAAATAAAAATTTGAAGACAATCTGCAAAAACAGAAATGGAAAGATAATACAGTGAAGAATTTGACAACTAATTTTACATGCTGGCCTTTTAACCAAGGAAGAGTTATAAACTGGACTTTCATGGATCATTAAAAGAAATTATCAAAGTTTCTGAAGCACGTTACAAAATAAGGTGACACTAAAGTTAGTTGTTAGGTTTTTATTCTTGGCAATTTCGTTTGACAAACTCCTTTCAGTTGTACTTATTTTTGCATTTTTTATTTCAGTGAGGCTATGAGTGTTTATATGCGAATCCAACTCGAATTGTGCCTTGCAGAGAAGTTTGTGATGTTAATACTTTCAAGATTGCCACTTCGCTGATTATGACGGGGATCGAGCTGCCCGGTCAGCTTGCGAGGGTCCAGGGAGCAACGCCCCTTGGTGGGTCCGGGGCAGCGCCACGGCGAGGTCGAGAGGCAGCGCCCCCGAAGCAAAATGCAAAATTGCATTCAAAGTGCCTGTCTGCCCTTGCTCGCTCGAGCAATGGAGTTCTCGTTCGAGCGAAGGCTGCATCTGTGTAAAAACCTGAAAGAGATAAATGTACGCTCGAGCGAAAGGTGTATGGCTCGAGCGAAGCCACTTATGGAAAACACGCGTTTTTGGTTCCTCGCTCGAGCGAGCTTCGCAGTCCCAGATTTCTATAAGTACGTGTTTCTGTCAGATTTTAGGATTACTCCTCCAGATCTTCTTCATGGATATTAAGGTTTATATATGGGAATATTTTGCTAGTTTTCTTTAATGCTTTGATTGAGTATTCAACTCATGGTTTAATGAGTATACATCAAAGGATTATTTATTTGTTCTACACAAAAGAGAGTTGTTCTTTGGTGGATTCTGAAGAATTCGAGGCTGAAGCTTTGGTGGATTCTAGAGTGACTCATCGTCAAGACAATTCCGAGGTGAAGACGGGGTTGGAAGAGGCACATAGGGGTTGGTTCAATTCGGACGTGGATTCGCTAGGTAATTGAGAGTATACCTATGTAATTCCTTTATATCTTCTTAGTGGATTATTTTGTAGCTGTTGTCCGTGGGTTTTTTTTTATCACAATTGAAGGTGTCCAATTGTGGTTTTTCCACATAAAATCGTTATGTCATTTTGTCTTGATTGTTTGATTAGGATTGTTGTTTATTGCATAAAATTGATACATAATCACAAATCAACATGTAGAAGATTTCTAGATTTTTCATTAGTAACTAGAAATAATGACAGATAATAAAAGTTGATGATTCTTCATTATTTTAGTCTTGTTTAGCAACAATTAAACTAATTTGCTTTAAATCAAGCCAAGAAGAAAACAGACAAATCTAGAACTTTATACGGAGTATGCCAATAGCTTTATATAATCATGTTTATGGTTAATTTGACTTTAATATCTTATTTTTTTGTATTTCATAAGGTATAATGGTGTTGGGCATATTAAGCAGTTTTTATTACTTAGTTGTACTTGTTAAAATTAATGCCATACATTGGATACTTTTGATACATTGCATTATTTGTATTCATGTATCAAATATTAGATATATAATATTGGATACATTGCCTAAATTATATTCATGTACCAAGTTTTTTAAGGTTGTTTAGGTTCATGGTTCTTGTTCATGTATCTTATTTATGACCCTCTCAATACAAGATCAATACAATAAAAAATAATAATTCCTCCTCGAGAAAATTCCTATCAAAAGCTAACAAAAGTGGTATGAGAGCTTGGTTGGGTCAAGAACAAGCTAGGTGTAGAGATCGGATGCAGGAAAACAATCCCGAAAAAGGACAACTACCATGGCGAATTCCAACAACCAAAATGTGCCTATTCCTGCCTTTGATGGTGAAAACTTTGATTTTTGGTCTTTGAAAATGAGAACTATTTTTTATTTATATGGATCTTTGGATCTAGTTGAAAATGGATTTGATGAACCCGAAGATGAGGAGCTTTGACAAATGCTTAAAAGGGACAACTGAAAGAACAAAGGAAGAACGATTCAAACTAACTAGGTCTAGCCTAGTTGGCCACCATGCCTTCCTTAGGACTTAGTCCCAAGGAGGTCATGGGTTCAATTTCCCTTAGAGGGGTTGAATTAAAGGAGTGCAAGCACTTAGGTGCTTTGCTGAGAGTGGGGAGATTTTCTCCCATAGGTGCTAATTTAACAATTAACAACTAACATTTGCTGATCAAAAAAAAAAAAAAGGAAGAAGGATTCAAAGGCTCTCTTATTGATTCAACAAGGAGTTTCGAAAACAATCTTTTTAAGGATTATCAATTCTACAAAAGCAAAAGATGCATGGGATATTCTTCAAAAAGAGTATAGAGGCAACTTGAAGGTAAGAACCATCAAACTTCAATAATTACAAAGAGATTTTAAAAATTTAAAGATAAGAGATATGGAATTGTTGAAAGATTTCTTTTCTAGAGTTATGATATTTGTGAATCAAATGAAAATTTATAGGGATGATATTTCTAATCAAAGAGTTCTTGAGAAAATTTTGATAAATTTGTTGAAAAAATATAATCCTATTATTGTTGTCATTGAGGAAACTAAAGATTTTACTAATTTGAGTATTGAAGAATTAATGGGTTTAATTAAAACATTTGAGCAAAGGTTGAGTAACCAATTTGAAAAGTCAATTGAAAGTGCTTTTCAATCCAAGCTCAATGTTGGTACTTCTAATTTCTGAGGAAGAGGAAGAAATACAAGAGGAAGGTATAATTCTCAAAGAAGGGAAAATGAAGAGTCCACTCACAAAAGTGTGGAATTTGTAACTGAAACAGTCATGTTGATAAAGATTGTTGGTTTCAAGGAAAGCCACAATGTTTCAATTGCAACAAATTTAGGCATGTCAAAAAGGATTGCCAAGTAAAGACCAATCAACAAGCCAATTTCTTTGAGGAGCAAGAAAGTGAAGGCCACATGTTCTATGCTTGTCATTCGGCATTGGAACAAAAGAATGATGCATGGTTTCTTGATAGTGGATGTAGTAATCACATGACCATAGATGAGAGCATTTTTGTGAAGATGGATGCTTCCTTCAATTCTCAAGTAAAAGTGGGGAATGACGGCTTAGTCCAAACAAAAAGAAATGGTACTATTGCCGTAGAGACCAAGATGGGTACCAAATACATCTCCGATGTTTTCCTAGTTCCAAATTTGGAGCAAATTTGATAAGTGTTAAATAACTTATGGAGCATGGGTACTTTGTTCATTTTAAAGAAGACTCTTCCAAGATTTATGAAAAATGGAGAAGAAGTCAAGTTGTTACAAAAATCAAGATGGAGAAGAATAGAAGTTTTCCTCTCATTTTCGATATAACAAAAATGTGGCCTTGAAGATGGATGTGGTTGATAATTCATGGTTTTGGCATAGAAGATTTGGGCACTTGAATTTTCAAAGCTTAAAGAATCTACAACAAAAGAATATCGTTTTTGCGTTGCCGTCTATTTTAGAAGTGCAACAAGTTTGTGAAGGTTGTGCTCTTGAAAAGCATCACTGGGAGTCATTTCCAAAGAAGAAAGCATGGAGAGCAAAAGAACCAATAGAACTTGTTCCTATGAAGCACATATACTCCAAAAAAGGTATTGTATGAGTATCAGATACTTATCAGATATAGATACGAGTTCGATATGGCACGATACATATTGGATATGGCAAATAGGTATCCGATTTATTTTTTTAAATTTTGGATATAGGAGAGATACACGAAGGATACTTGAGAGATACAACAGGATCCGTGAGGGATACACAAGGGATATGTCAAATAAGGATCCAAATTAATTTTTTTCTTATGTTTTATATTTTATATTTTAACACGCCAAATGAGTATCTAATTTTTTTTTTCAATTTTTTTCTTATTTTATATTTATATTTTTTCAAAGGTCAATGCTCTCTCCTTGTTTCTTCCTCTCTTTCTATGTCTCTTCATATTCTATGGGGCTTATATTGTCATTATTTATTCCCTTGTGATAAACCAATTTCTACCTTGTTAGCTTTGCTATAAGGGCTACTTACTCATGTGTTAAAAAAATCACATTGTTTCTATTTTTTAATTTCTTTCTATTGTCGTTTTATTTTATTTTTAAATTTTAGATATTATGACTTAGTGCTATTGTTATTATTGCTTAATTTTGTAAGCTTATTGTTGTTTTTTAAATTTCTTTGAATATTTGATCGAATCCTCTGTTATTGTTTGTTGTTAATTCTTTGTCAGTATGCTTGGTTATTAATTAATTGCTCTTTGATGAAAATAAAATTCTTTTTTTGATAGTAAAGAATTTAGTACTAAATATTTTATGAATATACTCTTGCATTATGTTTTATTTTATAAATACTACATACTAAAAATTATTTTATATTTTTTTTTTTACAAACATATCATCACCATACCCGCATCATTCTTTTTTAAGTTTTGTCGTATCGTCATATCCATATTGTATCGTACTTGTATCCTGTATCCGTATCTGTATACATGCTTCCTAGAGTTGTTCATACGGATGTTGTTCTGGCCGATGGATACACCAACTTATGGAGGTAACAAGTACTTTATCATTTACTAGAATAACTTGGGTGTATTTTATGAGACAAGAGTGAAGTTTTCTCTATCTTAAAAAAATTCAAAGTCTTGTGGAAAGGCAAAGTAGTTAATGAAAGTTTTGAAAAGTGAGGCAGAGAATACAAACTCAAATGAATTCATGAAATTTTGTGAGGATATTGACATGAAAAGGCAACTTCCCGTTGGGTACACTCCACAACAAAATAGAGTGGTAAAAAGGAAGAATAAAACCATAGTTGAGATGTCCAAATCTATGCTACATGAAAAGGATATAGCCAAAACTTTTTGGGGCTGAGGCTGTGTATATGGCGGTTTCCTTGATAAATAGATGTCCTACAAAAGCTCTTGAAAACTAAACTCCATTTGAGGCTTGGAGTGGAATGAAGCCATCGGTGAATCACTTGAAGGTGTTTGGTTGCATTTGTTATGCTCATATCCCAAAAGAAGCGAGGCATAAATTTGATGACACCAGTAAAAAAATGCATCTTTATGGGCTATTAGCTCAAAATCTAAAGGCTATAGACTATATAGTTTGGACAAGAAGAAAGTGATTCTTTCTAGAGATGTTCTCTTTGGTGAGAATGCATCTTTTGATTGGAAATAAAAGAAAGTTCAAAATCAAGGCATTATTTTCAATGAAAATTCAAAAAGTCAACAAATTGAAGATGTTGAAGCATTTGGATCTCCACAAAGATTGTCACCCATTGCTATTTCAAAATCTTCTCCAACTTTGAGTTCAAGTTCTTCATCTCAAAGCTCAACTCCAAGAAGAATGAGGAATGTAAATGATGTGTATGCAAGATGCAATTTATGCATTATTGAACTTGAGAACTTTGAAGAGGCCATTAAAGATGAAGCATGGAAGAAAGCGGTGAAAGATGAAATTCATGTAATTGAGAAGAACAAGACTTTGGAGTTAGTGGAGAAACGGGAATAAAAAGAAATAATTGGTGTGAAGTAGATTTTCAAAACAAAGTTCAACTCGGATATGGCTCTATTCGAAAGAACAAAGCAAGACCGAAGATTAAGTTATGGACATCTTCACCAAAGTTGTACCAAGGAAGAAGTTTTGAGTGTCAACAATATGGCATTAAGGGGGATTGTAAAATTAATGCCATGCATTGGATACTTTGGATACATTGCATTCTTTGTATTCATGTCTCTAATGTTAGATACATAATATTAGATACATTATCTAGATTCTATTCATGCACCTAGTTCTTTAAAGGTTGTTTAGGTTTGTGATTCTTTGTTCATGTATCTTATTTATGACACTCTATATAAATTGTTGTAAACCTACTGCCAAAGTAAATCAATACAATAAAAAATAATATTTGAACCTTGAGAAAATTCCTATCAAAAGCTAACAGTACTACGATAATTTTAAACTTTACTACATAACTATAGCAGTTGCTCATAAGTTGTATTACATGTCAAATGTTGTTTTTAGTCTTATATAGTCTTTGTTATGTTTGGAACATTCTATTTAGTAAAATAGTACATAGTTCCTTAGTCATAACCTTAGCAGAATTAAGAGAATCATGTAGCCTTAAAATCGAATTATAGAAAATTTGTGTAGACCTTTTGTCGGTTTGAGTGATATTTTGCAATCCTACTGGGGTAACTAGTAGGAAAGACGATGAGGAATTTATTGTTAAAAATTACGAAACACTTAATCAGGATTGGTGAGACATGAACATAGAATAACAACAAACAAGAATTGTAAATCACATACACAAGAACACGAGATTTATGTGATTCACAAAAAACTAAGGTTACGTACACGGTTACTATGGTTTGACTATGATATGAAAAGTTCCAAACAAGACACTGAGATAGCCGATTTGTTTTCTGATTTGTTTCTTGCCTCCTAGCTTTGCTTCTTCGATCAATGGATAACACTTACTAGCCTCCAAGAATTTGATTTTGAATAATTGATACATTTTTTGACTTGTTTTAAAAAAATGGTTTCGGCAAGACATTTGGGAGGTTTTGAAAAATTGGAGGGTGTTCAGAAAGTAATCTTGACTTTTTTTAGGGCTGTTCAGAAAGTAATCTTGACTTGTATATTGGCTTTGATACCAAATTTGTTAGGGGTGGCAGAAGATAAAAAACAAAAATGTATGGTAAATGATGCAAATATGTATGGAGATGTACAACTATAGGAGCAGTAGAAGACTCTTTCAATATAGGCTTGGAGCACAATCAAAATATTTTCTATGTTACTAATCTTTCCTCTCTTAGCTTATAATAATCACATTACCATGTACCTTATATAGAACTGCATAGAAGATTCTAGGTCACACCCCAAGATAACCATTTCATATTCCTATGCAAATAAACTTAATATGACGCATTTTTGTAAAAGATAAATTTACCACCGAACATAAAGAAGTCAACTTTTCAAACATAAATCATACCTAACCTTGTCCTCCTACTAGGTTTCAATTGAACCATTTAACACTAATTGGATTTTGTCTAGACTTTTCATCAACTACTATTATGAAAATTCTGAAACTTGCCCTTTTGCAATTCCAGCCAAATCTCACATTTATTCATCTTCAAATCTTAGAATTTTTCTTTTATCTTTTATATAACCTAGGAAACTTTTCCATAACCATTACCCATTATTACAATTTTGATAGTAGGCAGTCTTAAATTTAATCCAAGTTTTCTAAGGCTTTCCTATAGCAAAAACATTGCCAATTTTCTTTTTTACCAACACTAAAAGATATTTATCGATCCTTCTAATCACCCTTGATTTTCAATTAACTTAATTAACAAGTTTATTATACATTGAAAGCCAAGTAACTCAATCATTTTGATATCATTTGATAGACTATTGGAAAATCCCAATAAGGTACAACCTATTTGGAATGATTGCTATTGCTAATTTCCTAAGTGAATCTCCATTCCATCATCTGTCTGCCAAATTTTTTTTATTTTTTCATTTTTTTTTATCAACAAAGAAAATGAACTTTATTGATGAATTGGTCATGCTAACAAATGCTCTAGTAACACTTGTTTAGCAACAATTAATGCAATATATATGTATCTAATAATGTCAATCAATTTTTCAAAACAAAATTAACAACTCTTAATTAAAATGTTAGAAATTCTTGTAGTTCTCAATATTACTCTTCTACTATGTAAAAATAAAACCCATGCCCTTACGATTTATTCTTAAAAAAGCCAAAACCCTTTCATCCATAATTGAAGTATTCATCATCCCTATAAATATATATAAAAAATCTAAGAAAGGGTAAATTTGATACTAATTTTTATTTATTTATTATTTCTACAATAAATTGAAGTGATTAAGGAAATTTATCATCTAACAAGCATGTATATGGATATATAATAGGACATGGACAAGTAGATACGTCAATTTTCAAAAAGTGTCGAGCATAACATCTAATTTTATATATTTATTATATGTCATATATATGACTATTTCATTAAAGATAATAAAAATTATATCATAATAATTGTAGGGGCCGAACAAGACTATTACGTACGGTGGCCGAGTAACTTGAGAAAAGAAACCAAGTTATGTATTATATGGCTCTATCCCGGAAGGACGGAGGCCGAATAACCAAATCGGCTGAAGAATCAACTGTAGACCTGGCCGAGTATGAACAGTTAACCGAATGAGGGATTATTCATTGGACGAAAGGTGGGCCCAACCATCAACATCAAGGACGACTGTAAATAAGAAGAGCATCAACTAAGAGAGGACATGTGAGAACAAGTAAGTTTAACTTAAGATATAAGCAACCAAAAGAGTATACACTGACTTATCTGTCGGAGTGCTAATTCCGGCACCCCCGATCGGAGTGTTTATTCCTTTTCAGGTGATTAGCTGAGGATCTCGAGCGTCCTATTGGATCCAAAGAGTATTTCCAAACCACTTTTCCACAATTGGTGCCGTCTGTAAGAATACTCCAACACATCCATGGTAAGCGTGACGGAAGATCCTCCGGTAGTTGCTGACGACCTTACGCCACGAGTTGATACCACTCCAAGCAACATGCTTGGACCAGAAAACATTACTGCACGAAAAGCCTTGAACTTCGACTCAGTTGCCCACACCTAACCCTCGACATCAGCACATGAGACATTGCAAGCGATTATGGATCAGGCGAAGCAAAACGAACAGAGGTTGAAAGACATGATGGCTGAGAATGAGCGCCTTCAACAAGATTTGGCCTTGGAGGTGGCAAAATCCCAATAGGCCGCGCGCCCAGATCCGGGACAACCTCTGAGAAAGGATGGTCAACGACCTCGAATTCGGAGACAAGATAGTGGCAGTGATTCTAACTCATCATCCCCAGAATCCAAAAAGAAGGAACAAGTCGACGTCTCCAGTTCTTCTGAAGGGAGTCCACGTGCACGGAATAAACAAAGAAGAAATGATTCAGGCGAAGAAGATCAACATGACCCCTTTGTGCAACAGATCGTACGGGCCGTGTTATCCAAAAAGTTCAAAGCTCCATCGTTCACCCTATATGATGAAAAATCAGACCCCACTGATCACATCCGTCATTATAAGCAAGCCATGACGCTACATGCAGACGATTAGGCCCTCATGTGTCGAATATTTCCGAGTAGTTTGGGACCATTGGCCGTCAGATGGTATTATAAATTGGAACCGACATCAATTAAGAGCTTCCATCAACTCCAAAAATCCTTCAGGGCAAGGTTCATCACTAATGAGGTCCAGTTGAAGCAGGCCGATTCTCTCTGGGCAATGCAAATCCAACCAGGGAAAACCCTACGTGCTTATTCGGTGCGCTATTGGAAATGCTTTAATCTCGTAGATGATGCCTGCAATGACTCCATGATAGTGCCCTGATAGTGCCCTCTGTAGCTCCTTGACCAAAAGGCCCCCCAAAACAATCTGATCGCTAATGAAGAAAGTCGAGGAATATTGCAAAGTGGAGGATGATGCCCTGCGGGTTAAAGCCGAGCACAAGGCCAACAAGATGACCCTATCTAAGATCGTTCAGCTGATAAATTCTGTACCATCACGGAGCCCTGAACCACAAAATCGGGCTAAACGAGACAAAAGATGAGATTCGCGCCGATCAAATGACCAATGTTCACACTGGGCTAATAAACAACTTCAAGTGGATAGCAGACGCATCAGACAAGCGGATAAGAAATATACCGAGTTGTCGTAGCCGATCAGCACGGTTATGTCTAAAGTTCAACATCTTCCGTTCTTCAAATGGCCACCCAAGATGGTGGGACCTCCTGACACGAGGAGACGGAATAGACAGTGCGAATATCACAAAGACCACGGTCATGATACCGACAGTTGTTATGCATTGAAAAATCACCTTGAGGAGTTGGTACAAGACAGTCGGCTTAAGCAACACGTCCAAAAGAACAACTCAACCAAAACAGTTGCTTTACGGCAAGATTCACTCCCACTCGGCGTAATCCATATGATATATAGTTTGCCGACAGCATCCGCGATACATACAATCCAGTCGCATCCTGACCCCCAAAAGCAAATCACACCAGCGAAACGGCCCCATGAAGCTCCGAGTACTACTTTCGACGATTCTGACTTGGTCGGCGTAACGCTCCCCCACATTAATCCCTTGGTTATCGACCTACGGGTAGACCAATTCACCGTTGAACGTGTTCTTATTGACCATGGGAGCACTTCAAAAGTTATGTACTACAAGACCTTCGTCAAACTCGGTCTCACTAAGTCGGACCTGTCTCTAGCTTATTATCCGTTATTTGGCTTCAACGCTAATCCGGAATATCCGTTGGGCAAAATCACACTACCAGTTCGGATAGGCTCTCGGTCAATGGATGCAGAATTTTTGGTTGTCAAGCTCCCTTCACCGTATAATCTCATCATGGAACGAACTTAGCTGCATACCATGCAGGCCGTGCCAAGTACCTATCATCAACTACTTCGCTTTCCAACTGAACGCGGCATCGAGCAAATTCGAGGTTTCCAGAAATTGGCGCAGGCATGTTATCTTCTTACCACAAAAACACCAAGGGAGTTGGAAGTGAATTCAATTGAGGTGCAGGATCGAGAGAGCCTCGACGACGTTGGGCGGCTCCCAAGTGAAAAGGCAACCAGAGCCCTGGATCGGGGTTAAAATTGATGGAAATCCTGACAAGTTCTTCATGGTTGGCGCCTCCCTGAATAAAGTTGACAGGCAGGAGCTAATTTCCTTCTTACTCGACAACCTTGATGTATTTGCATGGTCACCATATGAGATGCCGGGGGTGGATTCATCTGTGTCACAGCGTCGCTTGAACGTTGATCCCAAATGTAAGCCGATTATCTAGAAAAGTCGGCGGTCAGCCGCGGAGCACACTGCTGCCGTTGTTGAAGAAGTTGACCGGTTACTTGATGCCAGGGCAATCTGCGAAGTGACCTATCCTACATGGCTATCGAATACTGTGGTTGTAAAGAAGAAAAATGGAACTTGGCTTGTTTGTGTGGATTTCACGGACTTAAACAAAGCTTGTCCCAATGATTGCTTTCCCCTCTCCAGAATTGACCAACTCGTCGATGCAACGGCACATCATCAACGTATGAGCTTCCTGGACGCATACAGAGGCTACCATCAAATTGCCATGCATCCGGAGGACCAAAACAAAACCACATTCCTCACCCCCAGAGGAACCTATTGCCATAAGATTATACCTTTTGGGCTGAAGAATGCAGGGACAACCTACTAAAGACTAGTCACTGCCATGTTCAAGAAGCAACTCGACTGTACTATGGAAGTGTACATCGATGATATGGTGGTCAAGTCCAAAGAAGAGCAAACTCAACTAGCCAATCTGGACGAGACATTCGGCATTCTTCGCAAATACAAAATGAAACTGAATGCTTTCAAATGTGTCTTCGTCATCGGATTCGGAAAATTCCTTGGCTATATTGTTAACCACCGCGGAATCGAAGCCAACCCAAGGCAAATCACAGCAATTCTAGAACTCGGCTCTCCTCGGTCGGTCAAAGAGGTTCAGAAGCTAATGGGAATGGCACCACACTCAACAGATTCATCAGTTGTTCCACAAATTGCTACCGACAATTCTTTCATACCCTTCGGCAGGGAAAAGCTTTTGAATGGACCCCCGAGTGCGAAGCCGCCTTGGAAGGTTTGAAGACTTATCTCCAATCAGCTCCACTCTTGACAACACCTTCGGCAGATGATCCGCTCATTTTATATCTGGCAGTCTCTGACCGGGCCGTACTGTTAAAGGAAGAACTAGGGGAGCAGCAGCCAGTTTATTATGTGAGCAAAGCAATGGTTGACGCTGAAACACATTACCTTCCGTTGGAAAAACTCGTCCTTACTCTCGTCATGGCAATAAGAAAACTGATGCATTACATTCAGAGACATACCATTGAGATACTAACGGACTACCCCCTCCGCTCAGTACTCCGTAGTGCAGAAGCATCAAGGCGCGTTTCAAAATGGGCTCTCGAACTCGACCAATACGATATTCAATTTCTGCCCAGAACCTCAATTAAAAGGCAAATGCTCGCCGACTTTGTGGCCGAATTCACTGGATGTCTCGCCGACTTTAAGTCTAATCAAATTCAACCTAAGCCGAACTGGAGAATTTATGTTGGGGACATTTGGCAGTTGTATTGTAACGGATCATCCAACCAACGTGGCAGTGGGGCGGGCGTAGTGATCATGGCTCCCGACGGGGCAATAATTGAACATGCTGTCAAACTAGGCTTCGAAGCATAGAACAATGAAGCCGAATACGAAGCATTGTTAATCAGCTTACGGAACGCAGATCTCTTTGGTGCTCAGTGTCTGCTTGTCTTCTCCCACTCTAAGCTAGTCATCAACCAATTGAAGGGGAAATACGCAGCCAAAAATGACCGTATGGCAGCTTACATAAAAACGGCGAATTCTTTGCTGGTGAAATTCGACCACCATGAATTAAATCAAATAACCCGGGATCAGAACACACATGCAGACGCCCTGGCTTGCTTAGCCTCTGCCATCAACTCAGAAATTAAGCGGACAATTGAAGTAGGATTTATCCTTAAGCCGAGCATTTCCCCCTCAGAGTCAATTAAAATCAATATCGTAGAATCAGGGCCAAGTTGGATGGACCCCATCACTACATTTCTATCTTCCGAACAGCTCTCGACGGACAAGAAAGAAGTGCACAAACTACGAAACAAAGCCCTCAGATATTACTTAGATCCGCAAGGAAAGCTCTACAAAAAATCCTTTTCTAGTCCATACCTAGAATGCGTTCATCCGGATAAAGTCGAAGAACTCTTAACCGAAATACATGAAGGTAGTTATGGTGCCCATTCTGGTGGGCGTTCTTTGGCTCATCGAGCTGTAACACAGGGGTACTACTGGCCGACTATGAGAACTGACGCCGAGTGTTACGTCAAGAAATGTGAATAGTGCCAGAAGTTTTCCCCTTTAACCCATTTGCCTGTCGAAGAGTTGAGCTCAATCACCAGTCCTTGGCCGTTCGCTCAATGAGGGCTTGATATCAACGGGCCATTGCCACGGGCCCTAGGAAACAAGCGATTCTTGATTGTCGCAACAAATTATTTCACAAAATGGGTCGAAGCGGAGGCACTAACACATATCCGAGATAGTGATGTTAGGCATTTTGTATGGAAAAATATCATAACACGATTCGGCATCCCAAGAGCACTCATTTCAGACAACGGCACCCAGTTTGATTGTGGCATCTACCGAGAATTATGCAGCACATATGGTATTCGGCCCTATTTCTCCACGTCGGCTTATCCACAAAGCAATGGCCAAACCGAAGCCTCCAACAAAGCCATCTTGGACGGCATCAAGAAGAGGCTGGAGAAAGCTAAAGGCAGATGGGTCGAAGAATTGCTGAATGTGTTGTGGGCTCATCTCACTATGCCGAGGCGATCCACTAGGGAAACGCCGTTTGCTTTATGCTTCGGAACCCAGGCAATCATCTCCCTGGAGATCGGCCTCCCAACCTTAAAATCAAAAGTTTTTGATATGGGCTAAAATGACATGATGTTGGCCTTGGATTTGACTCTGATTGAAGAACGACGAGACCATGCCCTTGCGTCCATGGCACGGTACCAGCAACAGCTTGCTAAGTCGTATAATCAACGTGTTCAGCTACGCTGCTATACACTAGGGGAATTGGTCCTCAAGAAAGTACTTTCGGCTGGCAGGAATCCGACTAACAGAAAACTGGGTCCTAACTAGGACGACCCCTATCAAATCGATTTAATCGCGGGAACGGGGGCATATCGGCTCAAAGACATGTCTAGGAGAAGTCTGCCACGTCCTTGGAATTCCACGCATTTGCGTAAATTTTATCATTAACCCAACATATGGGGCATGATAACTTGTTTTGAGTGTTGGCCATGTACAACTTTCACTTTATAATGCAAGACTTCTTATCTCACTATATGAAATTTTAGTTAGAAGATAAAAGCCTCCGTATTCGGAGCGCCCTTCGTGGATTTCACGATTTGCAAAGTTAAAAGCCTCCGAATTCGGAGCCCCATCCGTGAAAGACATGATTGGGCCGAGTAAGCCTCCGGATTCGAAACACCCTTCGTGGATTTCACGATTGGCCAAGTTAAAAGCCTCCGAATTCGGAACCTCATCCGTGCAAGGCACAATTGGGCCGAGTAAGTCTCCAGATTCAGAATGCCCTTCGTGGATTTCACCGTGGATTTCACGATTGGCCAAGTTAAAAGCCTCCGAATTTGGAGCCCCCATCTATGCAAGACACGATTGGGCCGAGTAAGTCTCCGGATTTGGAGCGTTCTTCGTGGATTTCACGATTGGCCAAGTTAAAAGCCTCCAGATTCGGGCACCCTTCGTGAATTGCACGATTGGCCAAGTTAAAAGTCTCCAGATTCGAAACGTCCTTCATGGATTTCACGATTGGCCAAGTTAAAAGCCTCTGAATTCGGAGCCCCATCCGTGCAAGACACGATTGGGTCGAGTAAGCCTCCGGATTTAAAGCGCCCTTTGTAGATTTCACGATTGGCCCAGTTAAAAGCCTCCGAATTCGAAGCCCCATCCGTGCAAGACACGATTGGGCCAAGTAAGCCTCCAGATTCAGAGCGCCCTTCGTGGATTTCACTATTGGCCAAGTTAAAATCCTCCGAATTCGGAGCCCCATCCGTACAAGGCACGATTGGGCCAAGTAAGTCTCCAGATTCGGAGCACCCTTCGTGGATTTCATGATTAGCCAAGTTAAAAGCCTCCGAATTCGGAGCCCCATCCGTGCAAGACACGATTGGGCTGAGTAAGCCTCCGGATTCAGAGCTCCTTTCGTGGATTTCACGATTGGCCAAGTTAAAAGCCTCCGAATTCGGAGCCCCATCAATGAATGCCACTTTTGGGCCGAGTAATCCTCCGGATTCAGACTGCCCTTCGTGGATTTCACGATTGGCCAAGATAAAAGCCTTCAAATTCGGCGCGCTTTTCATGTATTATGATTGACAAACATAAACGTAGTTGGCGAAAAAAATAGAAGATGATCATAACTGAATTTATAAACACAAATTGAAACAACATGCAAACATTTAAAATAATATGTTTCATTGAATTAATCAATAATACATAATTCGCTCCCAATCTACATTAGAGCGATACAATATGTTCAGTTTTATTCGGCATCCCCCTCGTCATCGCTCTTCTTGACTTCAAAAACTGAAAAGGGAAAATGATGACTCTGATATAACGGCGACGCCGAATCAACGCCTGCTGCCTGGAGAGCCTCTGCGGCCTGGAGAGCCTTGACCCACCCTTGCTTAAATCCACGATTCTCGTATCGGCAAACCTCCCCGGCGAGGTTTTCCTTAGTCTTCTGTATCCCAACTTTTCGGCCCTCATGGAAGCCTTTTTCATAAACCCTGGTCCTTGCGGCCTGTATTGCAAACATGCTTGCCGTCTCTCAATCGGCAATCCCATGACTTATAAGCCGTTGGGTCACCCTTTCCTCCACAATCGGGTTAGCTTGGCCGGTCGATTATGTCTCGGCAGTTTTGACCTTTCTTAGTTCGCGCTCAGCCTTCTCCGCACGAGCTTCTAAGCTTCAAATGCGTTCATCCTTCTGCTCTATCTCCCGCCCCGCGGCACGAAGACGCATGCTGATTTCATAGGCAGTATACAGCCCTTTCACCGCTCCATGGATGCCCTCCCGCAACACTTCGAAGTTGGGTCGACCGACCATCGACTGCTGGACTTCTGGTGGAAAAATTTGTCGAGCAAACTCGACTACCACGTTCGGGTCATGCACAACTGAATCCGCTTCCGTCATCGGTTTGTTCCCCACAAAAATCGCAAAACTTAATGGGTGCGGTCCCGCACTGCTTTCTTCTCTCGAGCGTGGTATAAGAGAGTTGTCCCGTTGCTGTTTTTCCCTTTTGGGTGACCTACTTCGACAACGCGGGGACTTGCATTTTTCACGTTCCCTCGACATCCTTCTCCCCGTGTGCATAGACTCTCCCACTCGATTCATCTCTACGTCCAACTCCGCGAGTGTTCTCCTTTCTCCTTTGTTGAAAAATAGCCTTCTAGACATCTAGTTCAAACTCACTACTCTTCTCCCTCTTGTGATCTGCCAAATTTGGACACCAATATGGACCCTAAACGAACGCAGCCCCACCCATCTTATTAATCGCAGGTGCAGCGTTCCCTTTAATGCCCTGCGCCACAAACTGACGTGGATAGCGGTCTAGTTCATTAATTCGGCGGCCGTGTTCATCAACTTGTTGGGGCAAGGGCAGATTAATCAATCTATTCGGCCTAAATATCAGAGCTCCTAGCCGAATATCCATTGTGCCCCAGCAAACTCCTGAACTGCCGTTTTTAGGCAGTCTTGTTCAACTTGCTGGAGCAAGGACCGATTCATCAATCTATTCGGCCTAAATATCAGAGCTCCTAGCTGAATATCCATTGTGCCCCAGCAAACTCCTGAATTGCCGTTTTTAGGCAATCTTGTTCAACTTGCTGGGGCAAGGGCAGATTCATCAATCTACTTGGCCTAAATATCAGAGCTCCTAGCCGAATTGTCATTGTGCCCCAGCAAACCCCTGAACTGCCCTTTTTAGGCATCTTGTTCAACTTGTTGGGGCAATGGCAAATCTATCAATCTATTCGACCTAAATATCAGAGCTCCTAGCCGAATTGCCATTGTGCCCTAGCAAACTTCTGAATTGCCGTTTTTAGGTGGTCTTGTTCAACTTGCTGGGCAAGGGTAGATCCATCAATCTATTCGGCCTAAATATCAGAGCTCCTAACCGAATTGCCATCGTGCCCCAACAAACTCTTGAACTGCCGTTTTTAGGCGGTCTTGTTCAACTTGCTGGGAGCAAGGACAGATCCATCAATCTATTCGGCCTAAATACCAGAGCTCCTAGCCAAATTGCCATTGTGCCCCAGCAAACCCCTAAATTGCCGTTTTTAGGCGGTCTTGTTCAACTTGCTGGGGTAAGGGCATATTCACTAATATATTCGGCTAAGTTGCAATGCTATACAGTTATTTGTGCGCTGGATTAATTCAGTAAGTTGTAGTGCTATACAGTTATTTTTGCGCTGGATTAATTCAGTAGTTTGTTCCATTCATTTCATGATTTTACATCTTACTTAGCCGTTAACAAGCACATTCATCAGGCAAAAAGGCAAAAGTAATTTTCATTCATACACTGAACACAAATAGAAGTCATTTTACAAATGAAAACTACCCTACGTCAGCTTCTCACAAAAATGAACAGTCAAAAACCTAATAACTCTAACAAAACCTACATACACACAATACCAAAAACAAAATGAAAAATACTTGACTCTAGGTCAGTCTTCGGGGTCAAACTCCAGCGGCTCAATGTCTACCTGCTCGTACGGAATCGGCTGCTTCGATACCACGTTAGTTGCAGCCAAGGCTTTGAGCCAACCGTGTTTGAACTCCTTGTTTTCGAACTTCGACACTTCTTCTACGTAGTCCACCAAGGCCGCATCCTTGCTAGCCTGGAATGACTTGGAAATCTCAAACTCGGCGTTTGCCATCGCCCTCTTCAACTCTTCCAAGTTGGCCCCCAGCTTAGCAATTGTCTCATTGGCCAATTTGAGCGCTTCTTCGCTGGCATTCGCCCTTTCCTCGGCGACCACTCTCAGTTCGTCAACAGTCTTGGCCTTATCTGCTTCAGCATCTGCCCTAGCTCTCTCTGTCACCGCTTTCATAGCCTCAGACTCGGCTCGAAGAAAGATCTCTGCTGCCTTCCCCTTCTCATTTTCGAACTCGGCTATAAGAAAGCCAATCTGTTCAACAGCATCATGTTGGCGATGGCCAATTTCAACTATCCTTCCCACCGCCTACAAAACAAGGGATCAATAAGCTAATATAGGAACTTTTTTTTGGTTAGCCTTGCAAAATTATAAAGGATCACATACCAATATCGCCGATTGAGTGACTAATGCGATGGCCAGCAAATCGGCCTCTACCCTAAAAGTTGCTCTGTCAACCGGCAGAGAAATGGAGTAGGCCAAGCTCAAGGCCATAGCTGGGTCTCTTAAAGCCGATGGATCAAAGGCAACCAGTATGTTTTTTATCCTTGGTTGTATTATAAACGGCACAACCAAGTCCAATTCTTCCATGCGTGGCCGTTTATCCACTGGGTCTTCCAAATAATCAGCTTCGTGCTCAGCCGGACGTTTTTCCCCTCTTGTGCTCCGTCACTTGACCCTCCTATTGATCGACAACAGGTTCCATTTCGGCCACTTCAGTCTGAACCACCTCCTCAACAGAAGCAGGTGGAGGAGTTTCTTCCCTAGCATCGAGTAGAGGTTCGTTTCGCTCGGCTTCAGCTCTCCTATGGGCAGCCATCCTCTCAGCGTTTTTCCGTCTGGCCAATTGAGTGAGTGACTCACCAGCCATGTTGTCAGGATACGAGCCGGGTAGGTCCCCTAAGTCGGTAAAAATATCTTCGAAGTATCAGCAATGCATTTCTTTAACTTCCTTCTTTTCTCTAGTCTTACTAACCCCCTTACATTCCATGATTGTATCTTCATTATCACACCAGAACACTCTTACTCACCCAAGATTGCTAGTCTAGATAGCATCACCCTCCCTCTGCCTTTCTTTTGTCCTTGGCTTCAAATTCATTCAATTTGCTAATCACCTCATCTTCTTTCCCTACACAATCAAGACCAAGAGCTTTGCCAATTTGAAGTGAAGCTTCATCCTCCGATAGCACTCTCCTTCCTCTGCTAGTTCCACTAGTCATTGATAATGAAATGGCAGCTACAACTGACCTAAAAACAGCTCCCTTTCTCAAATTTAGTGATGATTCCCCCAATTTCCAAGCAGTCATAAATTTCCCCTTCTTCTACAAACTGCTCCTTCGTAGCATTAGAAACTATGATTTGATCTTTACATACCCTAACTGGGTATATTATTATACCTTTGCACTCTAACTTGATGACTTGGTTAATGGCCTCCATACATCTTGTGGCTATCTTCATTTTTCCACAATGGAGAGAAGATAGTCTACTAGTAGCATCATCCATACCAATCACTACTCCCCAAACCTTCCCAATGCTACTGAATGTAGTGTTACTCCACAAGTTCGATGGGACTCCATATGGGTTGGGCTTTTCAATTTAATATCAGAGCTTCGTTAGGCCTGTGATTGGTGTGTCGCTTGTCTGGCTACTATATGTTGTGGTTCAGGAGGGTGAATTAAGAAGTCGAAAAAAACTCAATGGCTTATCTAAATTAATGCTACCGAATAAACCTAGTAACCTAAAAGAATAAAAGGACAGACAAAAGGGCTTAATACATCAGTCCAATCACCCCAAGAAGGGGGAAAAAATAGCCACGGACCACCTAAAGAGGCAACCGAAGCGCATAAGACCAGAACCAAGTCTGGTTGGCAATAACTAGAGCCTCGATAGGGATAAAGAAGGCCTACTGAGGCGAAGACAAGGAAGGAGAGGAGCTGCGAAGGCTGGGCTGAGGCTGTTGAAAGGAGAAAAGGAGGGAGAAAAGGAGTTAGAAAAGGCTGTCGGAGGCTGGAGAGAAGAAAAAAGGCAGTCGGTGGTGATGGGTTGCTTATGAGAAAGTGCGCTAGGGGACAACTTAGATAGTGTGCCAAGGGATTGGCTTGGGTGGTTTACATGGTGTATAACTTTGGTGCGCCAGGGGGTTGCTTATGAGAAAGTGCAATAGGGGGCGGCTGAGATAGTGCGCCAATGGATAGGCTTGGGTGGTTCACATGGTGTATAACCATGCTCACCATGATATATGTATAATACCCCTCTCAAACTCAAATAGGTTTAAAGATAGAAACCTATTTGAGGTTGAAGCCGAGGGAAAGATAGAATGGAGCAGAAGCACAAAAAAAATGGATTTCGAGTAAAAAAATATATAATTGAGATATTTGGGATAACTAGTGGACAAAGGAAGAGATCACCATAATGCAATACTGAAAGGAAAATATAGCAGCAAAATAGGTTGAGGTCCCGCAAACAGTCAAGGCAAGGTTGCCGCCTGCTGGTAAGGTAAAGAACACCAAGAGCTTAACCTATAACTCTGAATATAGAAATCAAAAAATTATGTTTGAATATGGAAATTAGAATAGGAATTAGAATATGAATAATTTTGATTATAGGAATCTTACCTTATGTATATTATTTCCTAAATTGTATCATGAATATATTATATATATATGGCCTCTACCTCATTGATTGGTAAGCCAAATAATTCTTTTCATTCTTTTTGGTATCAGAGCTTAGTTAGACCTGTGATTGGTGTGTCGTTTGTCCGGCTACTATATGTTATGGTCCAAGAGGGTGACTGTTGTTTATCTCATTAATAGGACCCCTAGTTGTGTGTTGCATGGACTCACTCCGTTTCATACCCTTATGCCCACCACCACTCTTTTTCCACTCTTACCTTGTATCTTTGGGTGTACCTGTTTTGTTCAAAATTAGAGTCTCACTCACACAAAGTTAGATGACAATCTATTCGTTGTATCTTCTTAGGATACTCCTCCATGTCCTAAGGGTATAGGTGTTATGACCTTGGGTCTCGTCACTTTCACCACACTTTGGATGTTACTTTTTGTGAAGATCTTCCTTTCTTGGGTACTAACCCTTCTTCGCAGGCTTCTCCTCCTGTTATTTCCACTGTTCTCCCGATGACCATTTTGGACGAGGTTGAGATTAAGGTTGTCCCCCTTCCTTCTTTTCAACCTTCGCCTCCTCTATTGCAAGCTAAGAAGCACCGGTACTCCTAAAATGTTGCCGTACGAGTCTGCAGATGCGTACCTATCTGAATACGTGCATGCAGTCTGTTGCATCTGGTGCGGCCAAAGAGTCTGATGCGTCTGGTACATTTAGATGCGGCATGGGTGCGGAGGGTGCGCCATGGAGTGCGTTCTGGGCAAAAATACTCAAACTACATGTATACATACATAGAGAGAGAGAGAGAGAGATAGCCTCGTGCTTTAAACATACCATAAACACATCTATAGAGGGAATCGAGAGAGAGACAGAGGAAATGGAAGAGATCGAACCTGATAGTGTAGAGAGGCGTCGATTCTAGGGTTTTCTCTTCGATCGATCGATCAATCGTCTCTCTCTTTGACCGATCTTCTGCTCACTGTTGATCGATCGTCTTCATCTCTCTCGTTTCACTCTCTCTGTCTCTCGATCGTCTCTGTTCTCTTGTTCTCTCTCTTCGTCTCTCGATCGCTTTGCCCTCTCGCCTCTGTTCTCTTCTGCTCCTCTTCGTCTTTGACTTCTATAAGATATATAATATAATATATATATTATAAGATATATTATATATAATATAAGATATATTATATATAATTGGTCATACATATAATATATAATAAATTTTTATATATAATATAATTGATCATATATAATATATATAATAAATTTTATAAATTATAATTTTTATTATATATAATAAAAATATATATATTTATTGGCGTACCACAGCCGTATCCGTACCCTACTTTTCTGAGATTTTGCCGTATCGGCGTACCCATTACTAAATTGCATCTACATATCGTACTCGTACCGTGCACTGCTTCATAGATTGCAAGTATAATCCCGTCACCTACGCACTCAGCCCCTCTTGCTGCCTCTTCGGTATCTGGTCAAGTAACTCTTCTCCTTTAGCTTCTCCTCTACCTCATCGTCATAACCCCACATCGGGATCAATATCTTCCAAATTGTTTGAGTTATTTGAGTAGTACTTATCATCCCATTTCCTAGTATCTTTCCTATGACAGGATTTTTCCTTCTTATCATTCTTTTCTTGGCAAGCTTGAGTCAGAGTCCATTCCTCATTTTGTATCTAAGATTTTTCAGAATCCCAAATGAGTAGCGGCTATGCAGACTAAGATGGTGGCCTTACAACAAAATCACACTCGAGATCTTGTACCTTTACCTCCTTGGGAAAGCACAGTTGGTTGCAAACGGGTGTTCACTATAAAGCACCTCGCTGATGGTTCAGATGACCGTTACAAAGCTAGCTTGATGGCCAAAGGTTTCACACAGATTCCTAGCAAGGATTTTGGTGCCACTTTTGCCCCTATCGCCAAGCTTACTTCTATACGTTTTCGTATCTCCCTTGCAACATCTCATTCTTGGCCTCTTCATCAGCTTTATATCAAGAATGCATTTCTCTATAGAGATCTTATTGAGACGATTTATATGGCTCCTCCACCCAATTTTTGGGCTAAGGGGGAGAATTCAGGGAAAGTGTGCCAATTACGCAAATCCTTGTATGGTCTGAAACAATCTCCACGAGCATGGTTTGGTTACTTTAGTTCTGTTATTATATCTATGGGCTTTGTTCAGTGCCACTCTGATCACACTTGTTTCATTCGCCGAAATTCTGTAGGCCAGTATACAGGCCCCATTTGGTAGAATTGTGAAAGAGTGATTATAGCTTATACCTTTATAGCTTATACCTTAATAGCTTATAACTTATAACTGTGAACATAAGCTGATTTTTTACTTATAAATTAAACTTCTCCTCCCCCACTCAAAGAATAAGTTGATTTTTGACTTACAAAAAGCTATAAGCTGTATTATTAAGCTGAACCAAACACATCAAAATAGCTTAAATTAAGCTAAAAGCTAAAATAAATTGGAAATAAGCCCTACCCAACAGGGCCATAGTCTTGTTAATTTATGTGGATGATATTATTCTCACAGGTGTTGACTCTGTCGACATTGGTCAAGTAAAGAAGGACTTGGGCCAAACTTTTGATATTAAGGATCTGGGATGTCTCAAATATTTTCTAAGAATTGAAGTGGCTCACTCAAGGGAGGGTATCTCCTTATCTCAAAGAAAGTACACCCTTGACTTGCTTCAAGATACTGATATGTTAGGATATAAACCTACTTCTACTTCTATGGATCCTATTGTCAAACTCACATCAGAGTCTGGTGAGTTATTGGATGACCCAGACATGTATCAGCGTCTTGTTGGATGCCTCATTTATTTAACCAACACTAGACCTGATTTAACATTTGCAGTTAGTGTTGTGAGACAGTTCATGCATGCACCTCTCAAAAAGCACCTTGATGTGGTTCATCATATTTTGAGGTGTTTAAAAACTTCTCCTGGCTTGGGATTGTTCTGTACTGCTAGGCTCCAATCTGGGCTCTCCTATTTCACCGATGCAGACTATGTAGGATCCAGGACTAATTGGCATTCCACTTCTGGTTTCTATACTTTCTATGGTGATCATCTTATCTCATGGAAAAGTAAGAAGCAAGCGGCGGTTTCTAGTTCTTCTGTAGAGGTTTGAGTATCGGGCTATGGCATATGGGACATGTCAGATTCTTTGAATTTGCTCTATTCTGGCAAAGTTGGGTTTTAAGGAGACTGTTCCTTCCTCTTTATTTTGTGATAACAAATATGCCATTATGTTATCCTCTGATCCTGTACTTCATGAGTGTACCAAGTATATCGAGGTTGACATACATTTCATTCGAGAAAAGATTTGGACTGCATTGTGCCTCCATCATTTGTCTCTTCTTCTCAGCAATTGACAGATATGTTCACAAAATCTATAGAACCAACTTTGCTCCAGTCTTCCATTGACAAGCTGCGTTTGTTGAATATTTTCACGCCAGCTTGAGAATGTGTTGAATATAGAAATCAAAATATTATGTTTGAATATGGAAATTAAAATAGGAATTAGAATAAGAATTATTTTGATTATAGGAATCTTACCTTGTGTATAATGTTTCCTAAATTGTATCATGAATATATTATATATTCATAGCCTCTACCATTTTGATTGGTAAGCCAACTAATTATTTTCATTCTTTTCATATGTCATGATTAATTAAGTCTTTAACAAATTAATGCTAGTAACTTTATGCCTACTTAGTGTTTAAATGAAAGAAAATGTTATGAATCCCAAATAATCTATCAAATCTCTCACACAGGTGCGAGACCCACACAAACTCATGTGTGTGGGTCCCATACCTATGTGAGAGATTTAGTAAAAAATTTGATAAATTATTTGGGTCATAGAATAACTTTTAAATGAATGATTTTGTTAACAAGCACTTGTTAAGATGCATTAAATCTACTCAACAACTTCCATTATCATAGAAAGTATAAAATACTATAAATACATTTTACTTGTAGACTAAACTACCATTTTTCTCAATTTCATATATTTTAACATCATATACTTTTCAAAATAGAGTTTTTTTTTTAATATTTTTTTTATCATAAAGGTAAATTTCTTTTATTTTTAAATGACATTTTGTAGATTTGTTTTTTTAATAAATATTCTTTATTTTGAATCCTTAGAACCTTAATATAAAATGGTGATATTGAATGACAATGTTGTAACATTTATTTTTAAATAAATTCATATTCATTTGTTGATTGATCTTATAAATTTCTTTTTATATTTGTTATAATTTTTAAATTCATTTTTTTACCATATAATTTATTTATGATTGAAAATAAATAATATTTAAAATAAAATAAAAAACTATGAAATGTTACTTAAAAATAAAGGACATTCACTATAGGAAATCACACTTTGGCCGACTAAAAATTTAGTCGGCAAAAGTCTATTTTTAGTTGGTAAAAGTTATTCGTGACTAATTTTTTTAGTCACCACTTTGGTCGTCAATTGAGAGTTGGCAAAAGTAATTAGCGACTAAAACTTTTGTTAGTCAAAAAAAAGTTGGATTTGCCGACTAAATTTTTAATCACTAAATATATCATTACTGCAACTAATTCATTTAGTAACTAAAACACTTTGGTTACAAAAAGTGATATTTTCCCGACCAAACATGTTAGTTGCCAATTGTCACATTCCACGACCAAACATATTAGTCGCCAATTGTCACATTCCACGACCAAAAAGTTTGGTCGCCAATTGTCACATTCCACGATCAACAAGTTTGGTCGCCAATTATCACATTCCATGACCAAAAAATTTGGGCGCCAATTCTCACATTCCACAACCAAACATGGTAGTCACCAAAAGGAAAAATATTAAAAAAATATTTGAAAAAAAAAAACTCTATTTTGAAAAGTATAGAATGTAAAAATATATGAAACTGAAAAAAAAAAAAAAAAAGAATAGTGTAATCTACAAGCAAAATGTATTTATAATGTTTTCTATTTTCTACGATAGTAGAGGTTGTTTCGTGGATTTAATGCATAACAAAACCCTTAAAATGAATAAAGGGTCTTGTTAAGCAATAAATGAATTTCAACTTCATCCACTTGCACAGGGAATGTAAAGGAAGAGTTCAATTTTTTATTCATATCTGGACATAAGTACCGTTGTTTTTGTAAGACAAATTCTTTAACAACTACTACTACATGGTGTAATTAAAAAAATAAAAACTATCCTATATATATATTTTTAATATGGTGAGAACCCAACCAATATGAAGGTACTATTGGAAAACTTTAGTTGGAAAATATTTTTATTCGATTGAATTTTTAGAATTTGTATTTAGAATTTATTTTAAAAAATTATAAATTAGTTTGACAAAACTAAATATAAATATCTATTTGAATTTTTAAATATTATTTATGTCATATGAAAATAAGTGTTTGATTTAAAATATAAAAAAAAAATCATCAAACTAAATTTTAATTTTTTTTAGAAAAACATTAAAAAAAAACTCAATAAAAAATAAAGGAGGAGAAGGGTGCAAAGCAAAAAAGTATTTTGGTCTCATTATAAATATATAAAAAATAATAATTAAGACAACTTTTAAAGTTGTGTTATTTTTCTACACAAGTTGATATAAATCTACTCATTTAATGTTTTCTTAACATATGCTGTCAAGGCACATGTTAACAAAAGCTATGGATAATTATAGAATTGGCTTTTCCCCGGTCCTTTATTAGACTAGAGAGGTATTGTTGGGCCTAGTATGCCCATTTTTGGATCTATTTCGATGATCCAAACTATTCACATTTTAAGATTCATCGAGTGTATCATTCTTGCGTAAAATCAAGTGAATTGAATAACAGAAACCACGTGTTCGAATCAATTTTGTATGAATTGTTTATTTTCTCACCGTCCATTTTTTCATACAAAACTGCTCCAAACACAAGGTTGTCATTATCCGATTGACTTTATTTTTTGCAGGGATGATGTACTCAATGAATCTTAAGATGTAAACGGTTTCAGATTATCGAAACGTGACCTAAAGGTGGGCCCACTAGGCCCAACAGTACCTTTTCAGTTCGATAAAAGACTGGAGAGAAGCCAAATTCATAATTATAATAAGGAAGATGAAAATTGTGTTTTTTTTTTTTGATCAACAAAATAAAAACTTTATTGATGAAATGAAACATACAAAGTATTGAGGATACATCAATAAAGGGGAAAAAAGAGCAAAAAGCATGGAGATGAATTATGTTATTGAGTGTCATGGAGATGAATTATAGCTTAATATCAAAGTAGTCATAAAATGGGTGCATTATCAATACAGTGCATTACTAACATCTCATTAATAATGATGGGAAAAAATGAAAAATAATTTCAGAACAAGACATTTGCATATTAGCGATGTTTAGCTTTCAACTTTTTATTTTGGGAAAAAAGGATATTAGTATCCTGCTGGTCAGTTTTAAAAACATTTGAGAGACAAATGGTATAGAAAGATTTCACATATGAGAGACAAATGGTGAGACTCACATACCATTTATCTCTCTTTTGTGTCCCATTCAGTGAAATCTTTCTATATATTTAAACTTGAGAGAATTTTATTTTTACTCCCTATACTGTGCCTCGATTTTCAATTATACCTTCAGACTTCGATAATTTCAATTTTACCCCCAACGTTTTTGAAATCGTATCAATGTTGCCCCTGCCGTCACATTTGAAACGGAAAAAGTAAAGAGAACTACATTTTGGCCCCAAATTTCAAAGAAAGATGCAAACACACCATCTCCTACCCAAATTTGCCCTCTTTCCTCTTCCTCTAATTTTCCAACCCAACTTCTCTCAAACCCAAATTCACTAACTCGATTCTACATCCTGCTGTACACCACCTATCATTTCATGTTATATATATGCACTATAAATGCAAATAGACTTCATTGAGGCTTGTGGATTACTTAAAAGTGAATAAATTATTGAGAAAACAGAGTAGCAATTGGGTTTTGAAGAGAGAGAAATTGCCAAGATTACCAGTGTGTTTATGAAACACTTGGCATTTCCATGAACTTCAACCCCAAAAACATAAAATCAAAAAATTAGGATAGTGCAACTACCTATTTTTAAACTTTAAAATTTTGAGCAGATTTGAAGAACCCACAAGAAATATAATGAAATATGCAATGAAATCACCAAATTAACATCTTGTTGCCCATAATGTAGGAACCATTTTAGAAAGAGAGACAGTTTGGCACAGACCCAACAAACAAAACACTCATAATTTGTCTATATATATACATGGCTTTAATGATTCTGTTAATATATTCACAAACTGTGACATTATGCGTTCCATTATGTGCTGAGTAGTCTCAGAAGAAGCAAACGAAAAAGGATTGCCGGAGACAGTGGCCGCCTTCTCCACTTCTCCAACGATGTCCTTAGCGTTGGCTTCACCACCACCGTTGCCACAGCCTTGACGTCTGGCACTGAAGGTCTTGGATAACATCTAAGCAGCAGAGATAGCTTTGGAGAATTCCATAGCAGACACACTCTAAGAACGAGACAGAAACTCGGGGGAGAGAGATTGAGCGATCTCTATTTCTGAGTTTTTTGGATCGGTGTCAGAGGTGGATGATAAAGGTTTGGAAAATGAGAGAAAGAAGGGTAGAAAGAGAAAGTAGGTGGCGAAGTGGGTGGTGGTGGTAATGGTGGGGTGGTTGTGAAGAAGAGAGAAATGAGGTTCTGGAGAGAGAGGTGAGGATGAAGAAGACGATGACGTTGTATTGAAGATGATGATGAAGAGAAGGAGCGAAGGAAGAGGAATCGAAGCTATGTTAATGGCGTTGAAGGTCGTTACATTTTCAAAGAGTTCTATAGAGAGAGTGTGTGATGTGAGTTCGTCTCTGTTTCTCTCTCTACTGGTTCAATTTCGTGGGTGGGTTTGCATCTTTACTGGTTCAACTTCACATTTTCAAAGAGTTATAGAGAGAGAGAGAGAGAGAGAGAGAGAAAGAGAGAGAAATAGAGTGAGTTTGGGTAAGAGCAGTGGATTTGCATCTTTCTTTTGAAATTTGGGGCCCAAATGTAATTTTTTTAATTTTTTCAATTTCAAATGTGACGGTAGAGGCAAAATTGATACGATTTCAAAAACTTTGGAGGTAAAATTGAAATTATTAGAAATTTGGGGGTGCAATTGAAAATCAAGGAAAAGCATAGGGATAAAAATGAAATTTTCTCTTTAAACTTTTTATTTGAGAAATCTTAAGATTTGTAGGAATGGGTTGTATTAGTGATCTATGGTTATAATTTGGACCAATTACATTATAGTATTATTATGTGCTTTTTTAGAGAAAACAAGAAGTTGCAGTTAAGCTAGTGTTGTTATATATAGTCTAACATCTTATAAACATCAAGTCTTTTAAATCTATGTTAGATGGTGTTTGGGAAGTGAGTTTTTATGTAGATTTTTTTAGATGTAGGTTTTTATGAGATAAAAAAATTTTGGTGTTTGGGAAGATAGTTGGGTTTTTATGTGATTGGATGTGATGTTTGTTAGAGAAAAAGTGAAATGATTATGGGGTTGGATGTGATATTTTGTTTGGACGTGTTTTTTTTGGTTTTACAAAACTGTCTTTTAGTGAAAAAAATGAGAAAAAAATTTGGGAACTTGCTTCCCAAACACCACCTTAGTTTTATCATTGAAGAAGGATACTTCAATAATTTTTAACGAATAAAGTCCTTCACTTTCTAAATTTTGATGTGTAAGGTCCGCATTCCACAATTATAATTTTTTGGGACTGATTTGTCATTGCATCCCATCTCATGAACAATTATAGATTGGTTGTCGTAAGTGAGTTGGACGATGAACAGTCCCAATCGACCTCACTCTAGGAAATGTACTTCTCATGATGAATTGTCAATCCTTACTAATTGCCTCATTTCTTGTAAGAGTTTATTCTCTCATTGATCTTCCTCATTCAACCCATTTGATGATGAACATGACATGATCTCTCTATGTTCTCTTACATTTGATCAATTTGGATTCAATTTCAAATTTTCATTCATTTGCGTGTTTCAGTTTTTCTATTTTATTCAAATTTGTGATGAAAAAGGGAACAAAGGTTTCAAAAATGAGGAGTAATGGAGCTATTTATTTATGAAATCTAAAACAAATGAAATCATAATAGTCCATGTATGGGTAATAGTGCTCTAAGTAGAGTTGTCTGAAATCATATTTCATTCAAATGAAAACACCGCTTCTTCTTTCAAAGAGTACTTCTAACTAGCTCTCCATGTGTCCATTCGACCAGTGTAGTACAAAATTTGCAAGATTCTAGGAACCTTTTTTTGATCAGCAAAAGAAGAGGCCCTTTATTAATGATATAAAAATAACATCAATATAGGGAAGGAAAGGAAAGAAATTGCATCATAGTGATCTCGACTTATGGCATAAGGGAGACAAACCCCCCCCCCCCCACCCCCAAAAAAAAAATATATATATATATATAGAAATTTGGTTTCAACAAATCTTGGAAGGATAGGCCAAAAATCCAAGGTTCATTGAATGCGGTGCTTAGACCACATGACTCAATGTCATTGGAGATGGAATTCTTTGAAGCAAAAATATGCGAAGCAATTAAGAATTGTGATGGGAATGAATCTTTGGGACCAGATGTATTCAACTTTTTTTTCCTTAAGAAGTATTGGAACATAATTAAAGGTGACCTAATGCCGTTCATGAAAGATTTTTACAATAATGGGAAGCTGGTCAGTGCTCTTTTCTTTTGATTGACAAAAAAAGAACTTTATCGAATAAGAATTAAGGAAAATCCTTACATCTTACATCAATAAAAACGAAAGCCTACGACGTGCTATAAGCATCAAAGTGTTACCCCCCTCATCCTAATTAGGTTGGCACAAAAAGATAGTGGTATTCTCTCTCGTCTTTTTTTCATAACTAGAGATTGGATGCTTGTGTAAGAAAGACAATGTATCTCATATCCTTGTCTTCTCTTAAGCAACGAACTGTTCCTCGCTTGTCTACTGAGTTAGAGTATAAAGCTTTTGCCGACATTGCAGCCGAGTTGTCTTGGATTCAATCTTTTTTTATTTGAGCTTAGCATCTTTCTTCCTAAAGCTCCTATTATGTAGTGTGACAATGTTGGGGCCTCTAACCTCTTAGCAAATCCGATATTTCATGCATGCACTAAACGTGCCAAAATTAACTTTCTTTTTGTCTACGACAAGATCGTGCATAAGGATTTAATAGTCAACTACATGTCATCTAATGATAAAATTATTGATATCATGACAAGGGGTCTCACCTCCATACATGTCATGTAATGATAAAATTATTGATATCATGACAAGGGGTCTCACCTCCACACGCTTCATTTTTCTCCATAGCAAGCTTAAGTTAACGCTCTAGTTTCCTTTAGCTCAAGGGGGCTTATTGAAGCATATGTCAACTCGTCACTACTACAAAAATAGTTAAAGATTATATTTTGACAAAAAAAAAATATCTCACTTTTATTGGAAGTGTGATAAAAAAAAATTAGATTGATATTTTAAACACACTTAATTTGATTGAGTGTGATAATATTCATTTTTTATGTCACTTTTCAATTAGGTGTGATTATATATATATATATTTTTAATCACACATTCTAATTAAAGTGTGATTATATATACATTACTACTTTTTAATCACACTTTTTAATTAAGTGTGATTAGATATATATTTTTTAATCACACATTCTAATTAAAGTGTAATTATTTATATATTTTTTAATCACACCTTCCAATTAAAGTGTGGTTATATATACATTACTACTTTTTAATCACACTTTTTAAATAAGTGTGATTATATATATATATATATATATTTTAATCACACATTCTAATTAAAGTGTTATTATTTATATATTTTTTAATCACACCTTCTAATTAAAATGTGATTATATATACATTACTACTTTTTAATCACACTTTTTAAATAAGTGTAATTATATATATATATATATATATTTAATCGCACTCACTACAAGAAAAAGCATCTTTGGCAACTAAAAAAGCACATTTGGTCGCTGAAAGTATAGGTTTTGGCGACTAAAAAAGCATTAGTAGCCAAAAGTAAAGATTTTTGGCGACTAAAAAAATTTAGGAGCCAAAAGTATAGGTTTTGGCGACTAAAAATCTATTTGGTTGCCCATATATGGCTTTTACCGACTAAAAAAATTTTAGTAGCCAAAAATAAGGCTTTTTGGCGACTAAAAAAAAAATTAGTAGCCAAAAGTGAGGTATTGGATGACTAAAAAGATGTTTGGTCGCCAAAAGTGATGCTTTTATTGACTAAAAAAATTTTAGTAGCCAAAAGTGAGATTTTTTGGCGACTAGAAAAAATTTGGGGCAAGTTTGGGATCTTTCAAAAAAGATAAAAAGACAAAAAGTTACTCAAAAAGTTAAAAAGTTAACACTATTCATCAAAAGTCAACAATTACAGATGCACAACTCCCAATTCGAATTTTTTCCTACAAATCAATTTTTACAATTTTTTATTACACATTTTTTCATAAAGAGTCAAAAAGTTAACCAAAACATCCATATTTTCAACCTCAATTTTTTAGTCCAAAAAGACAAAAAGTGTACTTATTTAGAACATCCCAAACAACCCCTTAGTAGCCAAAACTGAGGCATTGGGAGACTAAAAAGATATTTAGTAGCCAAAAGTGAGGCTTTTTGGCAACTAAAAAGAAATTTAGTCGCCAAAAGTAGTAATTTTAGCCCGGAAATTAAATTTTTTAACGACTAAAAAATAATTAGTAGCCAAAAGTATAGAATTGGCGACTAAAATTATGTTTAGTTGCCAAAAGTGGTCTCTTTTTTTTTTCTAGTAAATAATTTATTTTTACATAAATTATGTTCAATAAAAATGAATTATCTTTATATATATACTTTTATATTAATATAGGTCTATGTACTATATAAATAATATATGTTGCACATATAATCACATGGTGTTATAGAGGTGTAGTGAAAAAAGTGTATTGTATAAGATTTAGGGTGTGAGAGGGTTGATGGTTCGAATCTCCACAAGAGCAAATGAGAACTAGTGAGTGTAATATATTTTTTTTTCACATCCAAATGTTATTAATCACACTTAAAGGTGTAATCTAAATGTTATTAATTACACTTAAAAAGTGTGATCTAAATATTTTTAATTACACTTAAAAGATGTGATCTAAATGTTATTAATCACACTTAAAATATGTGATTAAAAATTACCCCTTTTAATCACACTCTCAAAGATCACACTTTAATAAAACTTATAAGGTGTGATTAAATAACATACATCACATAAAAAAAGTGTGATCTTTATCTATTTTTGTAGTAGTGCGTGTTTATCACTAACAACATCTTGTTACACTTGCTAATGTATATCCCCAATATACGTAATAATGTAGATCCTTAGCATGACTCCTAATCCTTATTTGTAAAGCAAGCTTTGTATAAATAGACTAAATCTCATGGCTAGAGGTGTGGGAGAAACTTTTTATTTTATTTTATTTTGAATTGTGCCTTCTTCTTAGCATGACTCCTAAGCCTCTTTCTTTCACTTGCAATAATCATCATAGAATGTCATTATATAGGACTATGTAAAAGATTCAACTAATTGTATCTCACACTCCTAGATGAGCATTTCATATTCCTATGCATCTGTATTAAATACTTACATGCATTCACCTAAATTAATTATATTGTAGAAAATTGTAGATGACCTTTTTCTAATACCCTCCTTAATCCACAATCTTTTCAAAATATGCCCAAGATAATTTTGAATTCACTGCAGAAGATTCCCGATCATTTGCAATATACTTGTCCAAAAATTTGAATAAATTTATATCACTATGTTCTCCAATTATGACATTTCATGTATTACAATCTATCTATTTTTAGGTCTCGGTTGGGAACCCTCCTTTTTAGCCAAAAAGTCAAAAAATTACTAAATTAGCCAAAAAACTAACAACCCATACCAAAAAGTCAAAGATTCTCTTTTCTCTCTACTTTTTGCACATCTTTTCGTAAAAAGTCAAAAAATCATCCCAAACATACTAGTTTTTTTTAGCTCATATTTTAGCCAAATAGCCAAAAAATTACTAAATTAGCCTGTCCCAAACGAGTCCTTAGTACCAGATAAAGTAAGATCACAATCAATAATAAATCCAACATGTTGCATTAAGAGCCAATAACCATGGACAACAAAGATTACTGTGATGCAAAAATGAGAAGAACCTAATTATTGTTGTTTGCAACCTATAGAACCACCACATTGATCAGTATTATGACAATCTACAATAAATGGACACATTTGCATGCACTAGAAATATTGAGAACTAACTTATTTACACAAAACAAATAATTAACCAAGTCCTCTTCTCAATGTAAGTAGACAAAGGAAATTATAATGTTAATACAATGGTGAAATGCAAATGGTATGGGAAAGACAATTAAAGAAAGGGCATTGATTTAGACCCCTTTAAAATGCCCACCCCCGCAACCCCCTCACACACATGGAGGTTGGGGATTGGGTGAGAAGAAAAAAAAGAAAAAACAGAAAATAAAAGTTAACCAATCAAAACTAAAAGGGGTGAAGGGGGTGACCCCCAAAGAGGGTCTCAATCTTTATTCTTAAAGAAAGATGCATTACAAATAAATGACCATTTACACTATCAAAGTGAAAGAAAGAATATTCACCATATTTATTTCCTTATTCATAGTAATCTGCATTTCCCACCTAGAGTATACTTATGTAAAAACCTTTATACTCCTCATTGACAATTAAAAAAAATCCTCATTAAGCTCACTCTTTGCTTATTCATTAGAAAATATCATTAACAAAACAAAGTTATGATGCCTTGACATGTTTTATAGTACAGTATGTTGTGCAATAAAAATAATAGTATGTTTACAAAATGAGTGTAGCCAAGACGAAGATACTAAGGTGGAAATGTGAAAAACTAGGCAAGATAAGATTGGATATAAAAAAATTAGTGAGATGGTAGAGATATCAACTATTGAAGATAAAATGAGAAGAAACTAATTAAGATGGTACGATCATGTACAACGAAGATGTGAACCAAATAGCATGAGCTACATAGTCCACATTGAGGTTGAAAAACCTAGGTGATTCGTGATTAGATCAAGAATTTATTGTACAATTCCCAAACAATTAAAACTAACAATCTAAATCATCAGGCACGTACGAAAAAGATTTAGATTGTTGTTTCAGAAACAATAAATAGACACAAATGATTTTTACGTAAAAAAAATCACTATTGGAGCACCTCCAATTGTGATTAAAAAAATCACGGGCGAAACGCCACAAAACAATCCACTATGAAGGAAACAAAGAATACAAAATACTCAAACAAATTACCCAAATTCTGTCAATTAGTCTTCGACGCTTTGTATATCTTCCACCGCAACCTTCGTCTCAAGATTGATTTGATTGATGTTGATTCCATAACATCCACGTCGACTCAACGACGGTGCACAGCTTCGAACTCCTTCGAATGCTTCGCGCTTGAATCTCCGGATTCCACTAAAGAAGCACACTCTTGAAGATGATCACTCAAACAATCATTTGATGTGTATTATTCAATCATGTGAGTTTAATACTCAAGTAAGTATCAAAGGTGTGGGGACATAATTTTTGAATGACAACACGTGGCCGAGGTGACACCGAAGTGTCAGCCGAGGTGTCACGTGTTCTGGTCATGATGCCGAGATGATCTCAGCTAGGCCGAGGTTATCTACGAGAATACCGGAATCCGAGATAAGCGGATAAGAGACAAGAGTCCTAAAATGGGAGAAGACTTCAGTTTGAGTAAAGATAAGACTCTTAGAGAGTTTATCCTAATCCTACTGGGAGTCCAAGATTAGCAGTAATCCTGAATCCATTGAAAATAGACTTCTATTGGGACTAGGATTACGTTGGCTATAAAAGGGAGGCACTCTCATGGGTCTAAGGTATGGCTTTTGATATTCTATTTAGTGAGTTAAGCACTATTGGTTATCTTTGAGAGATATGGAATATCGACTTGATCGTCGGAGTACCCCCAGGTGGACGAGCCACCGCCAGAGACTCTTCTTTCTGTTGCAGGTCAGACAGGTGCCATCTATTCTGCCGGTGTTCTCCAGTTGAGTACTAAGTTGGCAATGTGGTCGGAAATTGACACACACAATTTGACGCCGTCTGTGGGAAAGAAAGGAGAATAGATGGCCATCACCGTACAAGATCAACGTGTTGAAAACGACGAGTTTAGAGAAGATGGAGAGTCTGTCGACATAAACGGAATGAAGACCCTTCCAGAAGGGACGCGAAGACAGGGGGCATGAGCGCTCCCAAGGAGATGACATTCAAGTATAGAAGAGCTCAGCCTAAGTAAGCAGATCCTGGATTTCAGGCCCTGGACCCCAGATCCCGAAAGACAAGATCTCGGCCTAAATAAGCAGGTCCGAGAAAAGAAGAGCTCAACCTGAGTAAGCAGATCCAAGATTCCAGAAGACATGATCTCGGCCTAGATGAATAGGTCCGAGAAGAAAAGAGCTCAACCTGAGTGAGCAGATCCAAGATTCCAAAAGACAAGATCTCAGCACTTAAGTCCGAGAAGAAAAACGGCTCACCGATGCGAGGCCGAAGTAATGATGAATAACTTAGACTCATTATATAGCAGAGTCGAATCTTGCATATAATAGAGTTGAACTAAGTTGGAGTAACATAGGCTTGCCATGTCGGCAGAATCAAATTCAGGTTGAAACCAAGTAAGATCAACAGAGAAATCAAGGCTAACAACCTCGGCTTGAAACCAACTTCGGCAAACAAGATCACTTGCACAAGCTTAATGTGAACATAAGTCCACATTAGGAGGCAGAGAGTTATAAATGATATTTAACACTTGTTGAAATTTGTAGCAATTTACAAGTTGAAGTTAAACCAAGATGATGTTTAACACTTGTTGAAATTTGTAGCAATTTATAAGTTGAAGTTAAAATCATTGCTTAACACTTGTTGAAATTTGTGGACAATTTACAAGTTAAAGTTAAGCCGAAGTTAAACCCTTGTTGAAATTTTATGAAAAAATTTACAAGGTAAAACCAAGGTTATGCCAAGAAAAGATACTTGGGTACTTGCCGAGGTAAATCATCAGTTTGTATAACCGAGGTGTGTCACCTCGAGACGGTTGCAAAGGAGGACGGTTTCGACTGAGAACCTTGAACGAACTTGGTCGTTGGTTCTAAGGCATTGATGAAAGCAGACTATAAGTCTTGGTCATATTGAGCCGACGAGTTCTGACTTTGGCAATAAATGATGAAGCGAGCTTAGCCAACCTGCTAAGTGGAATAAATGATATAGGTTCCATCACCTCAGGATGCCGATGTAATAGAACCTAGGGGACAGTTGTGGGGACATAATTTTTTAATGACAACACGTGGCCGATGTGACACCGAAGTGTCAGCCGAGGTGTCACGTGTCCTGGTCATGATGTCGAGATGATCTCAGCTAGGCCGAGGTTATCTGCGAGAATACCAGAATCCGAGATAGGCGGATAAGGGACAAGAGTCCTAAAATGGGAGAAGACTTTAGTTTAGGTAAAGATAAGACTCTTAGAGAGTTTATCCTAATCCTACTGGGAGTCCAAGATTAGCAGTAGTTATGAGTCCATTGAAGTTAGGCTTCTATTGGGACTAGGATTATGTTGGCTATAAAAGGGAGGCACCCCTATGGGTCTAAGGTATGGCTTTTGATATTCTGTCTAGCGAGTTAAGCACTATTGGTTATCTTTGAGAGATATGGAGTACTGACTTGATCGTCGGAGTATCCCCGGGTGGACGAGCTACCGCCGGAGACTCTTCTTTCTGTTGCAGGTCAGACAGATGCCATCTATTCTACCGGTGTTCTCCAGTTGAGTACTAAGTTGGCAGTGTGGTCGAAAATTGACACACACAAAAGGAAAACTAGCAAACTAGTCTCAAAAGAAAACTCTAGAGCCCCCAAAGAAGATCTAAAAGCATTAATCCTAAAAAATGACTTAAACACATATAAATAGAAAACAGGGGCTGCGTACCCCGCTCGAGCGCAGAACTTGCCACTCGAGCGGAGTCACTAAAACGCGTGCGAATAAAACAGGTCTCCACTCTCACGCTCGAGCACAAAAACACCCCTCCCAGTATTTGTGCAGAGAAGTCATACTATTAAGAAGGTGCATTCTCCGCTCGAGCGCAAATGTTCCCTCTCGAGCTAGAAGACCAAAACCAAGGAAAAATTACAACTCTATAAAACTAAGTTTGTTTGCGGAATTGGCAACAAGTAGGGACCTAACAGAGGGTAATAATAAGAGACGAGAAACACTGAAATTAAATGGGTTAGATAATAAAGAAAGAAGTGCTAGCTTATGAAATCTTGGCGAAACAAGATTCATCTAACTGGTCCTAAGTAGTTTAGACAATGCAAAGTTGAATTTAGTTAGTTCCAATAATAACTACCACAAGACTGCAATATATCACCTATTTTTCACCATTTTAGATCATCGTCCTACATGAAAAGATATCATTTGTTTGCATTAATTACTTAATATTATATTCAAACAAGGGGAACTAATCATAAGTATCCATGTAGGCAACAATGCAAAATGGTTGATACAAAATTGGCGACATATAGAATTTCTCTAACTACCAACATTTTTGTTTTGATCAGCAAAAGTCAGCAATTCATTGTTAAATTAACACCTATGGGAGTTAGCCTCTCCATCCTTGCAAAGCACTAAGTGCTTGTCTCTTAATTTATCCTTGGAAAGAGTTGAACTCATGACCTCTCCCTTAGGACTAAACCCTTAGGAGAGTCATGGTGGCCAACTACCATTGATGTTCCAAACACCACTTGCAAATATAACGATACCTCATGCACTAGATTTGTTATAATGTTTTACTACCTTCACTTATCTCATTCATCCATAATGGATTTCATAGTTTGTTGTTTAGAATATTGCGAGAAATCTTCTAAAATAGATTTTCTAAAAAAAAAAATACCTATAACATAAAACTAACATATATTTAGGTCTTAAAAATGTGGTCATGCATCATTTTGATCCACATTAAGTTAGAAACATGTTGTATCTGTTGGTCGGTGTATGTTAGTTTTGTCGGTGTATTTGTTGGTCCCTCACCAACAGTTGTAGGGTTGGTGCTGGCTTATGTTGGCCTTTTCATCATCCCTCCCACCCCACCCCCCCTCCCCCTCCTCCCCCTCCCATCTTTATTTTTTTTTTGAACGGCAAAGAAAGAGACTATATTGATATAAAAACGAGTACAAGGTACACAAGTACACAAAGCAACAAAACAGAAAATGGGAGGGGGGGTGCAAAAGCATCACAACGAGCTATTTCATCCCAACGAGGTTGGCACCAAATAGCCCACCCTATCATTTGCAAGCACCCCCAAGTTGGCGAGGGACCAACGCAAGGGATAGACCAAACACCGTCTTTATTGATGTCTCTCTTCCTTTCTTGTAAAGTTTTCCCTCATTAATAAAGTTTTTGTGTTGATCAAAAAAAAGTTGGAAACATGTTGTAACTTCAGATATTCAAAGTTCCAATTCAAAAACCTAATGTTGGAACCCATTAATTAAAAGTTTGTTTAGGTATTCTATATATGAAAATTAAGTATGCCTACAACATGAGAATATGTATTCCTCATAACTCATCCTAAAACATAGTTTCAATTGAAAATATGTAACACATAAGTTGCATTTTGACACAGAAAACAATCAAGGTACAATTCAAATAAACAAAAGGGAAACCTTACAATTAATAAATAAATAAATTAAAGAAAAGCTTGTATGATGCTCTAGTAAATTCTATTCATCGGTTGTGTCTTGGCATTCTCCAAAGTGTGGGAAAATTATATTGTGCTGCTGGAGCAAGTACATTTGGTGCCCCAATTTGATTGGTATTGGTTGAAACAATGTGTCCTAGCACTTTTATGTTTCTTCTTGGGAGACAAATGGACATATTTTCAACAAAGAATAGTGTGGAACAATACTCTAATACCACCAAATAACCCCTCCTTAATAGGAATGTAGCAATAATGGGGAATGCCAAACACAACCCTAGTAATTAAGGAAAAGCTAGTTGATTTAATTTGAATGCAATGCATGAACAAGAGGGGTCAAGTAATGACATAATAAAGACAATTTAATGTACGAGATTTCCGCTAATATGAGAATTGTGGAGTACAATAAAAAAAAATTCATCAGCAAAGGAATTTTTTTATTAATGGAGTACAATATATACAAAGTCTTACTCTATTTTTTAAAAGATTGTTTTCGTTACTCAAACCCACACCACCAAAATGCTAACCGGAAAACCTTAGCCTTCGAATATAAGCAATCTCTCCAAAAAGGGGAGAGAAGAATTAGGAAATCAAGCTCAAAGGATTTAACCAAATCTTAATGATTTTTGAGTTGGACTACAACAGTTAACCAAGGGAAGAAATAGTTAATCTAGTTACACGAAAAAGGATGGAGTTTTAACCTAGAGTTCCATGACTTCTCTCTCTCTCTCTCTAGGGAACTGTTTGGAAAGACAATTATTCAAGTGAAAGGACATGGATCTTAACTTGCTGAAAATGTCACAAGGAACTGTGATTTGGGACTGCAATGGTTGTATATCTAATTCCACCAAATGTTTCCATGGGTATGGGATTTTGACCTTCTCCATTTTATAGATTAAGGGTTGGTTTGGGGTGTCCTAAAAAAGTGTACTTTTTGTCTTTTTACGAAAAGATGTGCAGAAAAGTAGAGAGGTGATGTGATGGAAAAAAGATAAAAAGATAAAAAGATGGATTATATAGTGTATCCCAAACTAGCCCTAAATAGAGATTTCATTTCATTTTATGATGTTGCAATAGATTATCAAAATTTAAAATCAACATCGTCTATCACACCATTGTAAGTTCAAAATCTCCCCTTTTTTTGCTTAAAATAAAGATTTAACTATATGATTTTTTTTTTTACTACTATTGATCATGAAATGTAGATCTCTATTTCACCTAAAAATAGAGAGAATCTGAAAATTGAGAAGTTGAAGAGCATGGACTTTGAAAAGCATAAAACTGAACAGAAGATTAGTACAATTAAAATGTAATTAATGGCTCAGTTACCATTGCCAACTGACCCATATGTCAGTGTCCCACTTTATTCACACTTAGCTCCACCATATACTCAAATTGGAGTACAATTTTCTTTTGCCTACTTTTTTCACTCACAAACCTATGTATCAAGTTCAAGTCTCTTCTCACATGTACAATGTTTTGAACCCCGACAAACATAAAAGCCAAAGTTTTAAACTCAATGTATGAATCCTCAGTATACCCTTGAACAACTGTAAAGCAAAATTTTTTAGTGTACATTCCTCAATTATGATGTGATGTACTTCAAATTATGACGCAATGTGTTCAAAAGTATAACTGAATCATATTGAGCCGTAAATTTGTAATCATCATTTAAATATTGATATCAAGATATAGTCATATATCAATTAATATCGAACAATATATATCAGTGAATAACATCAAAAGTTTAAAACCCTGTTACATAACAGTCGATATTTAAAATCATGATCTTAAAACCCTGTTACATAGCAGTCGATATTTAAAATCATGATCCTAACGATTCAATGTGATTGTTATTATAATTTTGACTATATTGCATCTTTACAAAGATCGTGACGCGTTACGAAATGAGCACAAAAAAAGACACAAAACCCATGAATGACATTGGACCCATTTCACGAAAATCAATCAAAGCTTATTGTTGATTAAGGTAGTAAGTAGTTTCTAACAGATATCACTAATTTTCTTTCACATCAAAGTGAATGAGAAAGAAAAGGCAAGAAAGAAAGAAAGAAAGAAAGAAAGAAGAACAGCAAAACATATTGATGAGGTTGTCTTAGAAATGCGTAAAATAGTTGTAAGATTGTCAGTTCCCTAGTGAACAAAGATATACTTCTCAGAAACAAAAGTAGATCTGATTCAACACGAGAGAGAGAGAGAGAGAGAGATTGTCAAAGATCATGTAACCCTTGGGCTTAAATATGCATAAATTCAGTTCTTTTTCTTTTTTTTTTTTTTTTGAACCAGATGCATAACTTCAGTTCAAATGCATGATATTACCCACAACATTTTTTGTAAAAATTTTTATGGGCAAAATAAAGATTATATTGATGCAAACTAGAGGTGAGAGTTCATCTATGAAATTGTGTTAGGTATACCTTCTTATTGGAGTGTGGGACTCAATTGATTTATTAAAAGTATTTTAATTTGATTTGGTTTGAGTATAATATATTTTATATATTATATCTAACTTTTGAAATCCTAATAAATGTTTGATAACAATTAGGATTTTGATATAATACCAAGGATTAACAATATTGGATAGAGATTGTTTTTGTGTTTTTCGAGAGAAGAGGGCAGCGGCTGTTTTTGTATGTGTGTGTGCGCTGGGTGATCATCTTTGGTAATCATCATTGTAGACAAGCATGCTGCTGGTTTGATTTAGTGAAAGGATTTTGGCGATCTTTGTGTGAGTTGATTTGGAGTATTATTTTGGGTCTTTTATAATTTTGGTTTGGTTTTGAAGATTTTAGTTCATTTATTTGGTGAGGTCTTTCCTCTTATTTATTTGTGATTATTTGGAATTCACCTGAGGGTAATTTTGTGAGACCATTCGTGTCTCGTTTGTAATCGTTTAAAAACTATTTGGTTGATAGACGAATCGGATTTCGATCCCGTGGACGTACCTCACATTGAGGGAACCACGTAAAATTCATGTGTTGCTTTTGATTTAATTTTTCCGCATTAATTTTTATTCCCATGGATTGATTTACTTGTAGAGAATCATAGATTTTCCCTAACATTTAGCTAAACAATTTCAATCTTTATACAAAAATAAATAAATAAATAATGAAAAATGTTCTCACAACCTAGGAATCACCAAAAAATCAACACACAAACAGAAATACATACCATCAAAAAAACAATTCAACGCATAGATATATATATATATATATGTATATATGTATGTATATAAATCATACCTTGGACTAGCAAATTCATAGAGCTTTCCCCTAGGAGAGAAGATGATGAGAGCAACCTCAGCATCGCAGAGAACCGAGAGCTCAAATGCCTTCTTCAGAAGCCCATTTCTCCTTTTGGAAAAGGTGACTTGCCTGCTTGTAGCGTTCTCTATCCTCCTCATCTGAGTCTTCCCTCTCACCATATCTCCACACACACAAACAAACCTTTCAAGAAATCATCAAGAAAACAAAAAAAAACCCATCAAAAATCTTCAACACCCACAACATAAACAGTGAAGAACATCAAGAAAAACAGTACCGTATATATATATGCGTGTGTGTGTGTATGTAACGAAAGAAAGAGATCTTACAAAATAGGCAAAAAAAAACCAGAAAAGGATTTAGGGATAATAGGGGTGGGTTGAGGTGAGGACAATAGGGCTGGGTTGAGGTGAGGACAATAGGGCTGAATATGGGAAAAAACTGATTTTCGGTCTGATACTGATGAGAACAAGACTACCAATAATACCAAAAAAAAGGTTCTATACAGAAAGGCTTATTTTGGGAAGACAAGGGGTGTTGGACACTAGGTGAAGTGGGGATAGAATGATTCTTCAGTCTTTTTTTGGCTTACAATCAGTGGAAGGGTAAAGACTTCACAAGCACAGGACACACCCAACTTTCCTTTATCATATACACAATCTCTCTCTATCTTGTTCTCTCTTTTTCTCTCTCTCACTAACTTTTCTTAACTTCTTAAAAAAAAAAAAATCCCACTAGGAAAAGGACAAGAAATAATAATATATGTTTGGGAGGAAAACCTCATCCATTGCTTGTTTTGGTAAACGCAACGAACAAAGCCAAAAGAGAAATATCAGATGTAAAAGGAAAAATTAAGGAGAGAGAGACTTTGGCTACTGTCCAATTGGAGGGGGTGAAAATGTTTCCAAAGTTGGGTCAAGGTTTTGTTGTTGTTGTAATAAGGGAAACTTACCATTAAGGGTAGATTTTGAAAAATTATTACACATTAATAAAAAATAAAAAATAAATTAATTTGAATTATTTGTATTTATAATATTTATTATTTTCTTTAAAAAAATTCCTGATACTATTGAGGTATAATTTTCCCTTGTAATAATATTTGCAGTCATGTACTTGTTTTTGGTATGTAATTTAATATTTTGTGAAAAAAAGTAAAACAGAAACGTTATACACAAAAAAATGCTATACATAATTAAATTTATTATTTGATTTTTTTATATACACTACAACATATAAAAGTTTTAAAAATCAAATATTTTAGTCTTTAAAAATGAAATTTTTGTTGCAAAATATATTTAGGGTCAATTTGTATCGTCAGGAGAATAGTCGTTAAAAGGTCATCTCGAAAAGTAAAAAATAAGACTTTTAGCGATAAAATTTTGAAAATGTCATTAATAAATAGACTTTTAGGGATAAAATAATTTGGTCTCAAAAGGATTTATTTTTTTAGAAAAAAAATCGGTCTTAAAAGGATAATAATTCATCACTAATATCTAATTTTTGTTGTTAAAAATATAATAACAACAATTTTCGCAACAAAAATATTTCGTCTCTAAAAAATAATTTTATCTCTAAATTTTAGTTTCTGAAATTTTAATTTTTTGTAGTCATAATTAGGTACAAATGTAGCTGTCCAACATGTATTTAAGCCTATTTTAGGGAGTGAGTTAAAAGTCACTTCCCAACTTTTAATCTATTTCCCTCTCTCACAAAAAATTCAAAAATTAACCTTTAACCATTTTCTCAAAATATCCCTTAATATGGGACATATGTCTTTCTCAACAAATGTAGAACTCTCTTACGCATATTTTTTTTTTGATCGGCAAAAACAAAATTTTTATTGATGAAACATACAAAGTATGAAAAAATACATTAATAAAGAGGAGCTTAGAGCTAAGAAAAAGCTCCAAGCGCCAGTTGGTGAGGCACCAACAAAAGAAAGCAGCAGAAAAACAAACAGATAGATAAACTATTCTAAGTCTTGTAACTAGGCATCAAAACTGGAAGATAATCTGATAGGAGACAAACTGATAATAACAGATGGTAGATTGGTGAATACATAAACAGAGTCACCCACACCAGACCCAGCTTCACACACCAAAACAGAACACACTAACATTGAACAGACCAAAACAGAACAGTAGGCAAGGCAGATTAACAAAACATCACCCCTAGCTTCCAACAGCACACACCAATCCACACTTTAGAGATCAGCGGATTAAGTAGAGTAAAGTCCAAAGGCTAGACCAGATAAAGAGACTAGACCAATCTCCACACTATTCTGATAAATGTGGACAGCAACTAAACCATAAGGAGCAAAACCGCTGCTACTTCTAATCTAGAAAGAATTAGAGAAATTTAGCAGTAATACAACAGATAGAGAAATTTAGCAGCACTAAACACCAAACAACTGAAATCCAGACAGCAAAATTATTGCAAATTACAGCAGATTATAGCAGCACAAGCAGAATTCAGCCCAAATATTTGAAAACAGATTCCAAAACACTATTTTCCACCTCTGATCTGTTTCCAGTTGTAGACAAGATCATCCACTGAGTAGGAGAAGTCCTTGATGGAAACTTTTAGCCAAACTGCAGCTCTGAATTTGATGAGTTCGAGAAGACCTGTATAGGTGGGTTGTGCATTAGAAAACACACTTTCATTTCTGATTTTCCAAATAGACCAAATAACAATTAATGAGGTTGCTCTCTAAATTAATTTGTGAAGCTTATTAAATTTCCCACTCATCCACCAAGAAAGTAGACCATTTACTGACTTAGGAATACACCATTGTAGTCCCCATTCCTCAACAACAGCACACCAGATTGACCAAGAAGAATGGCAATGCAGCAGAACATGAGAAGCAGTTTCTAGCTCAGAGCTGCAAAAGTGACAAAAGGGTGATGCGTTGCTGTCCAGAATCCCAATTTTTAGCAAAAAATCTGCACTTTTGATCCTATTTTTCCAGGCAAGCCATGAAAAAAAAGAGACTCTAGAAGGCAATAATGAATTCCAAACACATCTACTTATCTTCAAGTGAGGGCCAAGAAGAGATGAACTGTTGGAATATAGAGCAGAAATAGAAAAACCAAAACCTGAATCATTGCACCAGACTTGACAATCTTCACAGTCAAAGCATAAAGTTGGAGCAGATGATAAAAGAGTATACAATCTCACTACTTCAGCCAATTCCCATGAATATAACTCTCTTCTATGAGGAAGGTTCCAATCAGATGGGCTTGTTTTCCTTACAAAAAAATTATGTAGAGAGCCTTCCTTATTAGATGACAGATTATAGAGCAGAGGAAAAGAAGATTTCAGACACAAACCATTGCACCATCTGTCCAGCCAGAATCTAATTTTGGTACCATTCCCAACATTAATAGAACAATTGTCCACAAAGAGTTGAAAATAGGACTATTAAAGACCCAAATTGATAAAATGTCACTCCACAGTTTGGAATGTTTATAAGAAGAGCTCAAAGGTGGAAGCCAACAGGATTCATTGATTTTATATTTGTTGTATACCACTGACCTCCAGAGTGCCTTGGTTTGGTTTCCAAATTTCTACCACCACTTGAGAAGGAGACATGCATTAACATCTCTAATCCTTCTGATGCCTAATCCACCTTGATCAATTCTCTTTGTAACTTCCTCCCATTTTACTAAATGAACTTTTCTTTTAAGATCACTACCACCCCATTAGAATGCGGCCTCCAACCTTTCTATTTCTTTAGCCACTCTTTCAGGCATTTAAACAAACAAAGTAAACAGGTAAGTTGGAGAGAGTAGACTTTATCAAAGTTAATCTACCAGCGAAGGACAGCAGTTTTCTCTTCCAACCTGACAATCTAGACTTGATTTTGTCAATAACAAGCTTCCAGGTAGATTTTCTTCTAGGGTTTGCACCTAGAGGCAGCCCCAAAAATTTTAATGGAAGATTCTGCACCTTACAATTGAGAAGAGAGGCAAAAGTGTTTGTACATTCATCAGCCACACCAACACCACACACAACACTTTTGTGGTAGTTAATTTTGAGACCGGATAAGACTTTAAAGCATCTGAGAACTCTTTTTATGGATACCAATTGATCCCAATCAGCTTCACAAAAGAGGATTGAGTCATCTGCAAATTGCAAATGTGAGATGAGTACATTGTTAGATCCAACAACCTCCCCTTTGAGAATTCCAAGATTAAGGGCTCTGACTAGGAGGATGTTAAGGCCTTTCGCCACTATGTTGAAGAGGAATGGTGAAAGTGGGTCACCCTGCCTAAGACCCCTATGAGGGAAAAATTCCTCGGTAGGTGAACCATTCACTAGAACGGAGATTCTTGCTGAAGTGACACAAGTCCTCATCCAAGAGATCCATTTAACCCCTAGGCCAAAACTGCTTATCAAAGAAAATAAGAATTCCCAGTTAACCGAATCAAAAGCTTTCTCAAAATCCAATTTGAGAATCAACCCTTGCTTTTTGGCCTTCTTCCACCCATCCACCACTTCATTAGCAATAAACACACCATCCAGAATATTTCTTCCTCCCAAGAATGCTGACTGAGTTTCACCAATGATTGAGGGAAGCACCGATTTCAACCTGAACGATAAGACTTTGGCCGAAATTTTGTAAATTGATCCCACAAGACTAATAGGTCTATAATCCGATAGGCCAATAGGATTGACCAATTTGGGAATGAGAGTAATGAATGAGCTATTAATGCCATATGCAAGCCTGCTACTAGAATGAAACTCCTTGAAAATTTGCATTATGTCCAGCTTCATAACCTTCCAGAATTTCTGATAACACAATAGGTTGAACCTGTCAGGGCCTGGAGCTTTGTTATTGTTATAATCTTTGATTGCTGCAAATACCTCCGCTGCACTGAACTCCGCTACCAGATGTTGAGAAACATAAGATGGATCAATGGAATTGAACACCCCCGACAAAGAAGGCCTCTTAGCCCATGATTCGGAGAATTGAGCCTTAAAGTGGAGCAAAATTTGGTGCCTGATTCCACTAGGATCCTCAATAGACACTCCATTTACTGAAATAGAATTGATCAAATTTCTGCTTTGTCAAGCACTTGCAACAACATGAAAGAATTTGCTATTTTTATCGCCATTGAGAGACCAATTCAATCTGGATTTTTGATGCCAGATCCATTCAACCATTCTGTAGAGTTTCCACAGCTCACTTTAACTTCCCTTCTTCTTGCCTTTTCTGAAGCAATCAATGCTCTTTCCTCTGCAATGATATCCAGAGCATGTAACTCTTCCTCTGAAAGCTTGATTTTATAAGTAATATTTCCAAATACCTCAATGTTCCAAGATTTTAAAATTTGCTTCAGATGCTTTAGCTCTTGGGTAAGTATATACCCAAACCAACAAGCAAAAGTAGCACTTGACCATGTTGAGACAAACAACTGAGCGAACCTGGGGTGAAGAGTTCACGCATTTAGGAATCTGAAAGGTTTTGGCCCCCAGTCTCTGTCATCCTCCATCATTAATAAAGGGCAGTGGTCTGAAATTAACCTTGGCAATCCCCACAATTTCACTGAGAAATTAATCAGCCATTCAGGGCTTAGCAAGACTCTATCAATTTTGCTCCATTTCTGTGATTCCTGGGCATTGCACCAAGTATATTTCCTTCCATGAAGTGGTAGATCATGAAGCTCACTATTCCCAATGAAATCATTGAGGTGTTTCATACCCCTATCCCTTCTAGAGCAACCAACTCTTTCACTAATATGTCTAATCTCATTAAAGTCTCCAGCCATGCACCAAGGATTAGGGAAAGAAGATTTAAGCTTTAAAATATTATCCCAAAAAAATACTCTGGCACCAACATCATTAGGTGAATGAATATTGAGCAGTACACAATTGTAAGAGTTAAATAAAGAACCTAAGAGTAGGATATACCTCCTATGACAGCAGCAACCAAAGAGTGTGAACACAGCAGGATCCTAGATACATAAAAGGCCTCATGCTGTTCCTTCAGGATCTATAGACATAAATTCCATGTTTTTGCTTACCCATAGCCTTCTAGCATTAACATCTGATATAACTGCCCTTTTTGTTTCTTGAAAAAAAACAATGTCTATGTTTCTATCCTTGAAGAGCCTCTTGATTCTGCCATGCTTCTCCTTTTTACCCATACCCCTGATATTCCAAGATAATAATTTCATTACAAAGCAATTTATACACTTAAAGGACCCTTTTACCAACCTTTACTGCTGGGCCTTCCCCTCATTGTCAACTCTCTTACGCATATTATTATCAATTTTTTGATAAAAATCTTCTTTCTACTTCTCTCTCTGATGCAGTTCAAATTTCATTTGTATTTGATATTTAGTGGGAAAAAATACTTGTTAAATTTTGATATTCTAGATATTGTAATAAAAATAAATAAATAACTTTATGGTCTGTCATTTTAACTATTCAAAATTAGAGATACTCTTGAGAAATTAAAAAATTGTTAAAAGTACTTTGATCAAAATGAGTCTTTCAAGAGTATATTTAGCCAATTTTAATTTTTAAAAAAAGGTACGGCCTAATTTTTAAAATAAAATAATAATAATAAAAGTTTGAGTGATATTATGTAGGACTTTTGGAGGCACCAAGACTTAACCCTTCAAGTTGATAAAAAGTCCAATAAAAATAAATAAATTACATGAATTCAACTTTCCTTCCAATTCAAATATATATACACACATATTGAGTCCCTTTAAATTAGCATAATTATAATGAGTACTTTTAAAGTTTTAATCCACATAATTTTAATTCACTTTAATGAGTAATTGATCAGTCATATAAACGGGAAAAAATGATGCTAACATCTTTATCACACTCAAATGTATATTTTAAGGGTTGGTTTGGCAATCACTTAGGTCTCGTTTGACAACTTTTAATTTTAATTTAAAAGTCAAAAAATTATTTAAAAGCCAAAAAAACAAATCAATTATATATATAGGGACATAATTTTTGAATGACAACACGTGGCCGAAGTGACACCGAAGTGTCAGCCGAGATGTCACATGTCCTAGTCATGATGCCGAGATGATCTCAGCTAGGCCGAGGTTATTTGCGAGAATACCAGAATCCAAGATAAGCGGATAAGAGACAAGAGTCCTAAAATGGGAGAAGACTTCAGTTTGGGTAAAGATAAGACTCTTAGAGAGTTTATCATAATCCTACTAGGAGTCCAAGTTAGCAGTAATCCTAAGTCCATTAGAGCTAGGCTTCTATTTGAGAATGGGATTATGTTGGCTATAAAAGGGAGGCACCCCCATGGGTCTAAGGTATGGCTTTTGATATTCTGTCTAATGAGTTAAGCACTATTGGTTATCTTTGAGAGATATGGAGTATGACTTGATCGTCGGAGTACCCCCGAGTGGACGAGCCACCGTCGGAGACTCTTCTTTCTGTTGCAGGTCAGACAGGTGCCATCTATTCTGCCGATGTTCTCTAGTTGAGTACTAAGTTGGCAGTGTGGTCGAAAATTGACATACACAATTTGGCGCCGTCTGTGGGAACGAAAGGAGAATAGATGGCCAACGACGGACAGAAAGAGAAGGTTGGGGATGACACCCCTACTGAGAGTGGAAAACATATTGACCTTGGCGTCAAAGAAGACAACTACAACGAAGAAACTCATGATAAGAATCACGGAGAAGAGGACGTCGGCCAGGAGGGCGACGTACTGAAGAAATCAGACCGAAGCGAGTATCATAACGAGGACGACCTCCAGGTATGGAAAAAAAGATGCTTACGAAGGAACGACTAGATAAAGGGAATGGCGAACAAATTGGCGAACTTGCAAACAGTTGTCAATTTCATGATACAGAACAACGTCATGCAACCACCGTTCCCGTCACAAGATACGCCGACTCCAGCAGCCAAGAAAGATGCCTAGGCAAGGGGGCAGAAGACAACTCCTACGACTCTTCAACACGATAGGACCAAGGAACATTCTCACCGGCCTTCAAGGGAGGTCGGACGAGGAGAATCCAGAAGGGGACATTCACAGGGGACATTCACAGAGGACACATCGCACCAAGGAAGCTGACTCCAAAGAACATCGGCATGTTCAGGAGAAGGAACTCTGTTTCGACACGACCAATGGAGGGAGGTCCAAAAGGACTCGCAATGACACAGGAAGTAGTGCACCAAAGAGGTTGAAATCAGAGAGATAGCCGAGCTCCTGGACGAACCACGGAGGATCTGAGGGATTACCTTCAGAGAAAGCGATAAGATGCCAAAGTGACCTCACCTGTCAAGCCGATGACACCGTTCTTGATAGAATTGGACAAATTTGAGGCCCCGAAAAGGTTCAGTATGCCAAGGTTCTAGATATATGACGGTAAGTCGGACCCGAACTTTCACGTCGGCTTGTACCTGAACTCGATGGCATTGTACACCGAGAACGAGCCGTTGCTCTGCAAGGTGTTCCCTTCATCCTTCGAAGAAATTGCATCGAATTGGTTTCACAAGTTACCGAAAGGAACTGTAAAAACCTGAGAAAGCCTGGCCGAGATGTTTGTGGCCAGGTTCATGACAAACAAGCTATAGCCATTGAGGGTGGACACCCTAATGGCCCTGAAGATCGGCGAGGATGAAAGCCTTAGGGCCTATGCCAAAAGGTATTATGAGGTATTCAACCGAATACTAGGATGCAACCAATAGGTGGCGGTCGTGTCATTTAAAAGCGGCTTGAAGGATGACTGCCTGCTTCGAAAATCACTGGCAATGACATTACCGAAAAGTATGGAGGAGCTGATGGCCAGGATAAAAAAGTATGCCAGAGCCGAGGAGAACACGCCGGGGACAAAGGCGTCCAAACCAGGGAAGAGAAATGGTTCGTCGTAGCGAAGCTGAGATAACACTGGATATGAGAAGATAAGATCTCAACCCAAGAAAGCAGATCCCAGATTCCAGATCTCAGATCCTAGATCCCAGAAGACAAGATCTCGGCCTAAGATGATTAAGTCCGAGAAGAGAAGAGCTTACCGAGATGATGTTTAGCACTTGTTTAAATTTGTGGACAATTTACAAGTTGAAGTTAAACCGAAATCATTGTTTAACACTTATTGAAATTTGTGAACAATTTACAAGTTGAAGTTAAACCGAAATCATTATTTAACACTTGTTGAAACTTAAGAAAAGTTTACAAGTTGAAGTTAAACCGAAATCATTGTTTAACACTTGTTGAAATTTGTGGACAATTTACAAGTTGAAGTTAAATCGAAATCATTATTTAACACTTGTTGAAATTTGTGGACAATTTACAAGTTGAAGTTAAACCGAAATCATTGCTTAACATTTGTTAAAATTTGTGGACAATTTACAAGTTAAAGTTAAGCCGAGGTTAAACCCTTGTTGAAATTTTATGAAAAAATTTACAAGGTGGAACCAAGGTTATGCCAAGAAAAGGTACTTGAGTACTTGCCGAGGTAAATCATCAGTTTGTATAACCGAGGTGTGTCACCCCGAGACGGTTGCAAAGGAGGACGGTTTCGGCTGAGAAACTTGAACGAATTTGGTCGTTGGTTTTAAGGCATTGATGAAAGCAGACTATAGGTCTTGGTCGTATTGAGCCGACGAGTTCTGACTTCGACAATAGATGATGAAGCGAGCTTAGCTGACGTGCTAAGTGGAATAAATGATATAGGTTCCATCACCTCAGGATGCCGAGGTAATAGAACCTAGGGGGCAGTTGTAGGGACATAATTTTTGAATGACAACACGTGGCCGAGGTGACACCGAAGTGTTAGCCGAGGTATCACGTGTCCTAGTCATGATGCCGAGATGATCTCGGCTAGGCCGAGGTTATCTGCGAGAATACAAGAATCCGAGATAAGCGGATAAGAAACAAGAGTCCTAAAATGGGAGAAGACTTCAGTTTGGGTAAAGATAAGACTCTTAGAGAGTTTATCCTAATCCTACTGGGAGTCCAAGTTAGCAGTAATCCTAAGTCCATTAGAGCTAGGCTTCTATTTGAGACTAGGATTATGTTGGTTATAAAAGGGAGGCACCCCCATGGGTCTAAGGTATGGCTTTTGATATTCTGTCTAGTGAGTTAAGCATTATTGGTTATCTTTGAGAGATATGGAGTATGACTTGATCGTCGGAGTATCCTCGGGTGAACGAGCCACTGCCGGAGACTCTTCTTTCTGTTGCAGGTCAGACAGGTGCTATCTATTCTGCCGGTGTTCTCCAATTGAGTACTAAGTTGGCAATGTGGTTGAAAATTGACACACACAATATATATAAAAAAAAAAATCAAAAATTCTCTTTTCTTTCTACTTTTTGCATATTTTTTTGTAAAAAGTCAAAAATTCGATCCAAATATAATAATTTTTTTTACCTTATATTTTAGTTAGAAAATCAAAAAGTTACTAAAATAATTTGTTCCCAAACGAAGTCTTATATAGACAAAAAGTCATTACCAAAAAGTCAATTATTCTTTTTTATTTTTTTTTTGTATGTCTTTTTATAAAAAATTAAAAAAACTAACGAAAATAGTCAATTCTTAAAACGATACACTATTTGCACTTTGGGGACAATAAAAATAAATTTTTTATTGACTTATTAATTTATTTCTATTATATATCATCTCTGTATTTTTTATACATCTTTTCGTAATAAGTAATAAAAATAATTCATAAATCATATCCAAAATAACCTTTAACCAAACTAAAGAAAGTTTAGTACAATAATATTAATTTATAGAACTTATAGTCATTTTATCTTTTACACTAAGAATGATTAGCGTAATTTATCACAAAAAAAATAAAAATTCTTTAAATAAAAAAGATAAAATACATTGACCTTCCTCGATTTAATAAAATTTTAAATTAATTTCTAATTACACTGAATTTTTCTTAAGTTTAATAAAATTGTACAAATTTCTAAAATCACATAATAATTTCTATAATTTTATTAAGAGGAAAAAACTTGTCAGTGAAATTTAAAAAAAAATAATAATAATTACAAAAAATAGTAAATATTAATAATTAAAATTATAAAGTTTTAACTAATGTGTAATAATTGTTATAGATTGCCATTTAAAGGTAATTTCCCCTTTTATTAAAGGGAAATTATAAGATAATGGTACTTTGTCAAAAAAAATTACAAATTTATAAAATTTTTATAATTTTAATAATTAAAATTTATGAATTTATAATTATTTTTCAAAATTGATTTGCTATTTTTTTAACTAAATCTGAGAGGAGATATTAGTTATTATTATTAAATGAAAAAGGAATATATGTTTTAAGGATTTGTTTGTTTCGCAGTTTGGGTGATTGGATTTGACTATCATGACTGTGGGTTCCAACCCACAACATGTTTGATAGTGAAATGAGAGGCGAATTGATAGTTCAATGGGCTTAGTAATCCCTCTCAGCAAGGAGATTAATTTGGTTAGGTTTTATGTATGATTAAGAAATAGGAAAGAGATTGAGTCTATTTTATATATATATATATATATAATACCAATTGCACTTGCTTATTTTAATATTAATTTTAATTTTTTTAATAAAAAAATAATTTATTTATTTATTTTATGTAAAAATAATTTAATAATTTCATTACTAACTATATGTTATATTATCATCAAAATAAACATATTTTTATTAAATTTCTTCATTAATAATTTCTACATTATTAACTATTCTCTCACAAATAATTATATCCAACTATCTGTCAAATGAAAATAACATAAATAAGTTCTTAAAAATGGAGGGAGTGGTCCGTACGATGTTAGAAGACGTCCCATCAGTCGTACACGATGGACCAATGAGAAACCGAACAGGCAAACATGAGGCTCTGCTGATCTATCATTCATTTCACCACAAATAAAATCATCTTCTGCTTTTCTCCTTGGCTTGCATTGCAGACCCCACTTCACATGCTCATGCTCTCCTCTCTCTCTCTCTCTGATCCTGCATTCCCACTCTCTTTCTATGGCGCGTGGAGGTTGACCTTTCTTACCCAAATTCTCGAGTTTTTTTTTATATTCTAAAAAAAAAATAATAATAATTTACAAAATTAACTTACTTTTCAAACTATTTAAGAAATTAACTTATTTTTTAAAATCATATTTTAAAAATGTGATTTTAAAATTAAAATTACGTTTTTAACATGTAATTTCACTTTAAAATCTCATGTTGAAAATGTAATTTCAAAAAGTAAAGTCTATCTCATCATAAATTATACTTTCAACATGCGATTTCAAATGCAATTTCAATTTAAAATTACATTTTCAAAATGTGATTTTAAAAAGCAGATTAGTTTTCCAAATAGTTTAAAAAGTGGATCAATTCTTTAAATTATTATTTTTTAGAATATTTTTTTTAAAAAAAAAACTCTCAAATTCTCCTCTCCAATTTTTCCAAAGGATAAATTACAAATATACACATTTGTTTCAAATATAAATTGTTATTTATAATTTAAAAAATTATAAATATCTTTTTATTAAAAAAATTTATTTAACATAATTGACTGAAAAAATATAATTCATAATTGTTTTCCTATACAATAATAAAATTACTTGAATTATTAATTAAACTATATTTCTAATATTATTAAAAACTGTTAATTGATTCAATAATTTATTAATAAAAATGACCATTTGTTATGAATTATAAATTTTAAGGGACATGATGTAATTTTCAAAATTACAGGAATAAGTCGTATTGTAATTTATCCTTAATCCAATCATAAAATAAATATTAATAAAATAAAGAGTAAATTACAAATGCACCTGTTGAGATTTTCTTAAAATATGAATTATCCTGTGTGATTTTGAAAATTATAATTTTTTTGTCAAAATTTTTATTTAGCAGAATTAGCCAAAAAATTAAATTTTCTATTTGTTCTCCTATATAATTATAAAATTACTTGAAGTATTAATTAAAATATATTTATGATATCATTAAAAACTGTTAATTGATTTCATAATTTATTAATAAAAAGGATAATTTTTTATGTAATTAGAAACTTGAAGAGTGGGATGTAATTTTCAAAATCATATGAGGTAATTTGTAGTATAAAAAAATCTTAAAAGGTGTATTTATAATTTATCCTAAAATAAAATATAGACCGCCAAGCAAACATTCCAAAACTCAGTTTAGGGGTAGTTTGGGATGTGAATTTTTTAATAATTTTTTTTTTATTTTTTAACTAAAATATGAAAAAATTACACGTCAATGAAAGTTTTACAAAATATTTACAGATTAATGAAGAAGCTTATAAATTTAATTATTAATTTTAAAAATAATGTATTAATTTTTATAAAAATATGTATAAAAAGTAGAGTAAATTGAAAAGTACCTTTGACTTTTTTTTGTATACGTTGAAAACTGGATTAATTACACTAAGATAATAAAAAAATTAGATTAACTATACCAAGACTCCTCAATTATTTTATGAAATTAATAAAAATACACCACTTTTGAAGATAGTTTAGGGTAAAAGTGATATATTTTCATAGTTGAGGATATTAAAATGAACGGGTTCATAGGTGAGGAGAGTAAAGTGATACTCACAAATAGTTGAGGGGGTCTTGCTATAATTAATCCAAAATATTACAAAATGAAAATTTTATTTTATTCCGTCATAGTTTGAGACCAAATTATATGGTTCAAATATTGCCCATTAACTACAAATGTGAAATAACAATAATATTCTCAAATCCTATATATATATATATTTATTTTCTTTCTCTTTCCTCTCTTATACATAATATTTATAATTTCTAACATTAATTCAATTAAATTATAATTAATCATAAATTATTTATTATTTATTATTATGGTTACAAAAAATCATTATCATTCTTCAATTAATTATCAAAATCATATTAGTTGTGGTAATCATGTTTTGTATTATGTTAATTAATTTTAATTCTGATTGTGATTATGTGCTTAATATGATTTTGGGTATTATATAATTAATTATGTTTTTGAATCTATATCTGTTCACCATAGGAAAAATCTGTCCAATTTGCTGTTATAATTTGAAAATTGAAGGCAGTAGAGATGACAAAAATTGAAATTGGCGGTGCCATTGTGTTAAATGTGATTTTTAGAGCCTATAGTGAAATTTGATTAAAAATTGATTCGTATCAAAATAATTAGATTAATTTAGTGCTTAATTGATTAACATTAAGCTTGGATTAGAAATGTTGATTAGTCTAGCTTATAAATACATGGGAGATTAATGTATAGGCTCACATTTGAACCCATTTTCTCATATTTGGTCGAATCACACTCTAAAGAGAGAGGGGGATGGTTCTAGAGAGAGAAAGGGCATAAATTGTAGATTTTAGCTTAAAGCTTGGGAAGTTGGAAGCTAGGCTTAAGAGATTAGTTAAAGTTGGAAGAATTGAAGCTTTAAGTGAGTAATTAAACTCTAACCAAGATCATGGTTATGTGAATTCAAAAATAAAATGAAGCTAAGAATAAGATTTAAGTTGTCTAAGCTGAAATTGAAGTCAATATAACTATGCGTATAAAGAGTGTTAGAAATGGGTTTTGAAAGTTTTGGAAAAATAGTTTTTTCCTTAAACTTTGGTTTATTTTTTAGGTAGGACCCATGCACCAAAGTTGGCAGGTCTAAGTGGTAACGCGTTCTATGTCACATTGTGATTCATGTAGTATATTTGATTGCTCAAAACCACTATCGGGTGAATGAGAAATTGAAGCCAAAGAGAGCTCCATAGAAATGGTGTTTTTGATGAAATTTTCTAAAGGTTTGGTTTAAGGCTTGTTCCACATTGATTTGGTGGGCAAACTTTGAGTGGGTTTTATAAGGCTTGAGTTTGGAACTTGGGATAGGCCCCAAGGGGCACCCAAGTTTTGTAGAGGGGAAGGTTATGAGCAAAGTGGGCTAAACCCATTGGACCAAAAATAAACATACGCACGCGCCATCGGTCGAGTAGGCTAGACTTGGGCGCGAGTGTGGGGTGTCCAGTCCAATACCTATCTTTTTGGGCAAAAAATATTTGAATTTTATTTTTTTAAAATTAAATTCTAATTTTTTGAAATTTGAATTTCAAAAATTAATTTCAAAATTGACTCTAGTTTTTTCCCCACCCGAACAGATGAATGTCTATTTGAATTCAAATCAAACAGATTCATATATGTTTGAATTTAAACCCAATAGCCACATTACTTGTTCATTCAAACCGAACAAATATAATACTTGTTCAAACAAGTTTTGCACCTGTTTAATTCAAATTGTACAACCACCTCTACATCTATAACTAGACAGTCTTTCACTTGGTTTTTTCACTCCAATTTTCGTCCCAACTTCTGCCTGCTCTCTCTGCATTTTGCTACATTATTTTTCTTGTGAGAAAGAGTGCAAACACTTAGTGTGTTTGTTGTGTAAATAGTGTGTAATGCTGCTACTATTCACTATTGATCATTTTATCCTGGGAGATAGACGTCTACAATCTAAAAGCACTGTGAAAATGACGAATCTATCTTAAGGACACAGTGTTAAACATTGGACTTGATCAAACTTTGTTCGAGAAGTTAATAAAGTAAGTGTTAATTTATTTTCTGTTTTATTATTTATTTATATCATATTTTAATTTGTTTTTGTAACAAAATAAAAATCTATTTTTTAATTTATTTATTTTTATTTACTAGTTTGATTTTTGTAATCAAACAATCTCTTTCTTTTCCTTTATTTCTTCTGTATTCCATTTGTTATTAAGTACACAAACCGAATTTATTTTTTTAAATACAGTGAAAATTGTCCTACAAAGAGTTGCCATGAATTTGTAAAATCAAGCATGTAGCATATTAAACATGAAGAATTGAGGGCCAAATCACACATGCATGCATAATTTTGTGAAGCTTCATGATTTTGAGTATCAATTGTGCCATTGAAATGGAATGAGAGTCAATATTTTACATGCATGCATGATTCATGAAAGCATGATGCTTGGTTGTATAAGTTTTGAAATTATCAAGAAGAATTTGAAATAATATGGGAAATGGATCATGATTCTAGACAATTAGCTTCAAATTATCTATGTTCATATGTTAAGCAATGTTTTTCCATGTTTTGGTGTCAATTTGCAAGCTTTGAACCTTTGGGAGTATGTTTTGAACTTCAAACAGAATTCTTAAAATTCTAGAATTCGACATGTCCGCTCAAGCGAAGAAAGTTTCGCTCGATTGTGAAAATTTAGCTCCTAAAAGTTTTGCAAAGAATTACACGATGGCTCCAACGGCAAATCTTGCGCTCGAGCGAACCCTGTTTTGCAAGACTCTTTCTCACTCGAGCGTAAAATTCATGCAATCAGTACTTTTACAAAGTTTTACAAGCCACTCGAGCGACCAAAATTGCGTTCGAGCAAAGAACCCTGTTTCAGAAATTTTGAAGAGTTGTTTTATGTTCCGTTTTCCGTTTTCTTTCATTTCTAAACACTCTTAGGCATACATTGAACATTGTAAATGAACTAAAGAGATAAGAAAGAGGCCTAAGAGAAATAAATAAGTTAAGAATGGATTGAATTTTTTGTGACCCAATGCGTTATGAAATGTGTAAGGTCAAGCACGAGGACAAATCCATCGGCGGAACACTGCGAGTAATATCCTAGTAAAGATACCTTCAAGTATGTCATTTTCCAAATGCTACTTTTGTACAAGTTTCATGGATTTGCTAATTTGAATTGTGAATGAGTATTCGATTTGCCTAATGTTTGTATAAGGCTTTGCGAAGGATATGAATTGGGCTTGAGGCCATTTGACACATTCGATACGTTAAAATGTTTTGATGGGCCAAAGGTTGTTTGACCAAAAAGGTGATCATGATCTTGAATATGAAAGGTATATATATATATATATATATAATGGGCCCAAGGTTGTTTGATATGAATTGGGCTCGAGGCTGTTTGATAAACTTGACAAAATTATGCAGTGGGCCTGAGGCCGTTTGATATATTTGATAAGGATCTAAAATGGGCCTGAGACCATTTGTATATGAAATTCACAGGTTCGATGTACTTAATATGACTTAATGTGAATTTCATTCATCTAACCCCTTTACTGTGGTATTATTCACCAGGTTTTCGCTCACTCTTATTTATATGTATGTAGGTGAGCAAAGAGATGTCCAACCTCAGTCTCAGTGAAGAATGTGAGAGGAGTCCAAGTTTTTGTGAAGTCAGTCCGAATGTCTCACGCACGAGACTTTGTTTTTGTTCTTTTGTTTTACCCCTTTTGTTATTTTGGTGGATCCGTTGGATCACCTATGTATATAGACCTTCTGTTCAGCTAGCCATACGTTTGTATGATCCTGGATGAACAAGATATTTATTTTGGTTTATGGTGTGAGTTCTTATTACATATGTGGAAAATGTTTTCGTATGTCATGTAAGCACAGCTTAATGGACAAAATCTTTAAGACTGCTTCCGTTTGCCTCTCTTTACTATTATAATGTATGTTTGGTTTTGTTTGAGGTCGTAGGTAATTTTATGATTACTGGCCGGTTATGACCTTAACCTACAGAGGCGGGTTCGGGTTATGACATTAGTAATGGACATTTATTTTATTTTTTTAGTAGATTGTATTTTTATTTTTGTTAAAAGTGTGAATCAAAGGGATATTAATTGATTTGGGTCAAGCAAAGGAGTAAAAATTAGAAGAAATACAAATTATTTTGATCAAGAAAGTTATGAATTTTAAATAAAACAAATTATAAAAAATGTCCCTAATTAAATTAAAAAATAAAAAATTACTTAATCCTAAGAAAGTTATGAATTTTGATTTTTTTTAAATAAATAAGAAAAGTGTAAAAAATTTATAAACTCCCTAATTATTATTATTATTCACTTTGCTTGGTTCCATTTTTCCAAAAGCACTTTTCAAAAAATTATACTTTCTTATTTTCTATGTTTTTTTTGTTTTACTGAAATTTTTTTTTAATATTTTAAGCAATTTTTTTATTTTTACTTTTTAGACATACCTAACACAAATATACCTAGAAAGTAAAAAAATTATTAAAAAAACCTTTTAAAAATTCACTAAATACCAAAAATGCCAAAAAAAAAAAAAATACGAGAATTCAGTACATTTTTATATTTTTATGTATTTATTAATTTTTTAAAATATTTTTTCACAAATTTTTTCCTTTTTAGATACATCTAAGTAAGGTGCATCTAAAAAAGTAAAAAAAATATTTAAAATTTAAAAAATATTCACTAAAAATACAAAAATGCAAAAACTAAAAAACTTAATTTTCAAAAAAATTAATTCAAAAAGCTCAAACCAAACATACTGATTATTATTATTATTATTATTATTATTATTATTATTATTTACCTTTTAACTTTAAAAAAGCTTGAGTCATCTCTGGTTGAGATTGGTGTTAAGACCAAATCTCATTGCCAATGGCTTTCTTCCTTCACTTTCCTCCCTTTCTCACTAATTACTTTAGACTCCGATTGATTAGAAAGAAAATTTAACTGAAAGTGAAAGTAAAAGAAAATAAATGAAAAAATTATTTTTTCTTATAAACATTTGATTAAGATGAAAATTTTATAAATAAAAAAATTAAAAGTTTACTTATAGATAACTCACACATTCAATTTTTCTTATGTTTTCTTATATTTTTGTAAGAAATTAAAAATTAATTACAATACTAATATGAGTGATACAAGAAAATTAATTTTCTTATACTTTTCACAAATTTTTAGCTAAATAAATTTATGAAATATTTTTTTTTCCCCTTCACTTTTTCTCTATTTCATTCTAAACATACTGAGCTAACAAAACAATAAAATTTAAAAATTAAAAACAAGAGCACGTCATTAGCACACGCCACTTCAATAAGGGGGGTTTAGAGAATTCACGAGGCCAATAACTTTGGTTAAAAAAACAAGAAAAGGAAAAAAAAAATGTTTGATAACTTTAGTAGTAGAGCTCTAATGATGTGGGCTCTACACTGATAATAACATTTGTGTTTTTTTTTTTTTTTTTTGGGGGTTAATTGTCAAGTGTATAGAGTTGTGTTCAGAGCTCTATTTTTAAGGGAATGTACTAAGACAAAAAAAATAGGGTGTGTTTAGTTCTTGATTGAATTGGTTAATTTAACTTGACTTTTAACTTTTTAAATATTTTAATTTGACAAAAAAAATTACATTTAAGATAAATTGTAATTTTTTTATATTTGATTTAATGATTGTGAAAAAAAAAAAAAATTATAATTTAAATGTGACATTTTATTTTATTAACTAAATTAATCTATTTTTTAACTAAAATAACTCATGCCAAATAAGGCCATATTTGTGGTGCTAGGGCAGACATTCCATTCTTACAGGTCTCCAAATCCTATTTTTGGTAGAATTATCTCAGAATAAATTTTTGTGTAGTTGAATTTTTTTAAAAGTGATTATCAATATTATTTTATCCTCAATTTAGTACTATTGTATTTTCAAAATATCACTTTAGAAGTTCTAGATTTGTATATATAATTATACAAATCATCCTTAAGTATCAAACTTATTTTATTTTGGTTCTTAATTTTTAATTTGTATAAATTATATTCCTAAATTCTGCACATTACTTCAATGTAGCCCCTTACCCTAATTGTCTTGTTAAAAATATACACACAAAAAAAAAATGTTAACCTCAATCTCAAATCAAGTGGAGAAAATATCATTTCGCCTCATAAATTATCATTTAAAAATTAATTCAACTTCTACTCTTTTAAGAATATCTATTTTATTTGATTTTTGATCAATTTTATCTCGCCATTACCTACCATTTATAATTAAAAGGAAGTTGTTGATGTGGCACTAAAATTTCATTTTATCCCACAAATTATATCTAACATATCAATTAGACTCTCAATCTTCATTTAGGGTTTAAGGTTTAAGATCTAATTGATATTTTAGGAATAGTTTGGGAAGGTCAAATAAAATTTGGTTGCCAAATCAGCAACTTCTGTTTAATCATGGATGACAATTGATAAAAGAGTAAAATATAAGGTTCTCACTTCAACCCTAACCTCCATCTTATATGTTTTCCAATGATGTGTGAGAGATAACAAGAGTAGAGTTCTACAGCAGAAAACAATAACCACTAAGAAGTCTACTATTTGAATTACCACCACCAATGGCGTCAAATAAATAACTGTTATTATTTTATTCTATTGATTTGACTTAAGATCTTAGGGTTTAGATTTCTATTGAAATCTCACATAAAATTGATGTAAAATTAAATAATTTAGATATAAAATTAATATTATTAAAAGAATTAAGTGTTGGATTAATGTTTTAGTGATATTTTGGCGTCATTTGAAAAATTGTCTATTTTAATAAGCTATTTTAATTTTGGACTATTTTTTCGTTTGGCAACAGGGTTTGGGGCTATTTTAGCCACAACAAATAAAACATCACATCCAGCCCATAATCATTACACTCTTCTCTCACAAAGAAAGCCAAAAAAGTTAAAAAGCCAAAAAGTCCTTCACAAACCAAACTTTTTAGCCCAGGCTAAAATAGTCAAAAAAATTAAATAGCCAAAAAATCAACCCACTTCCCAAACCAAGCCTAAGTAACTTAAATTTTTTTTGTTAAGAAAGAATGTTGAATTTTTTATAATTAGATGTGATATTTATGAGAAAAATAATAAAATAATTATAAATTTAATATAATATTTTTTTATTAATAATTTTAACCTATTGTATCTTTTTATAAATTTTAGTCGAAAGAATCCAAATTTAGCTTCCCAAGCACCAGCTTTGAAAGACAAATTGATAATTTAAAGCAAAGAAAACAGCTAGATAAGGGTGTAATTTTGGCCCGGCCAGGTCCATTCGGGCTCGGGCTAGGCCCATGTCGTTCCTCGCGGGCTCCTGCTAAAAAATCGAGCAGGGCCGGCCTACGGGCCAGAAAACTAGGCCCAGGGATATTTGGGCTTTGGGCGGGCCAGTGGGCCAGGCCCATGGGCTTAGGCCTGGGCTCGGGCTTTGGGCGAGCTTGGGCGGGTCTAAACAATTTTTTTAAAATTTTTCCCACCAAAATTTTATTATTTCCCATTAAAAAAAAATGGGCATCTAGTGGGCCGGGCTTTTGGGTAGGCATTGAGTGGGCCAAGCGGGTCGGGCCGGGCTTCAAAACGATGGCCCAGACCCTAGCCCAAGGCATCGGGCTGGGCTTGGGCTCGGGCTTTAACGGGCCGGGCCTAACTCGGGCCGCCCGCAGGCCACGGGCCAAAATTACACCCCTACAGCTAGAGAAAGAAAAAGCACCTACCTTTGTAGGGCTTGCAGGCAAGTAAATAGCACGTGGAATTCTTCCTTGAGATAACTAGGAAGAGAAGATTATAATCCCGTCATAAATTTTATTTTGATAATTTAAATTATTTATTATGTATAACTTATTATATATATTATTTACACATAAAATTAAGTCAATTTGATAAACATAATATATTTAATTTATTACGTTTATCTTTTAAAAATAGATAATATGTATATTTTTTTAAATAGACCAACTATATTTTTTATGACAAGTATAATAACTTCAATATATTATAATTATTAGATTGACTTATTTTTTATTTATGAATGATATACACAAAAGATCATACAAAATAAATAGAAACAAGACTCGTGATTAGGTCAAGTAGCGCAAACAACAAAGGCAATTCAAACCTATCAAAATAAGCTAGTTGCTATTATTTAGGGACTATTTGTACAATTTACCTTTTTATATATGTTTTTTAAAATTATTTTTTTTAGGGGCATTTACATGCAAGTCTCATTTTATGAACTTATAATCCATTAAGTTCTAGATAAAATTATTTGCTCCTTCAAATCCCATTAATTTTTAATAGACCCATTTACCCTTCCAAGACCTCCTCCATCCTAATAGGTCCAACCCCTTTATCCCAAGCTCTCATGCCACCAATTTGGTCACTCTCATGGTCTGACTTAGGGAATCTACCATCCACCAGACCACCACCCATGACTTTCCTAATGGCCATCTGTCCATTTTTTCCATACGTGTGAAGTCCCAAGTATCAGGAACATCAGATCTCCAAGGAGGTCCTCTTCCTCTCATTGCCGACAATAGACTATCAGATGCAGTATACCTCTTCGCAAACGGGGTCCACCCATCACCGCTTCTCCTCCACTTAGTACTAGAGTAGTCAGGGAAGCTGTTGTACTTGCCTAAAGGCCTATTAGAAGATCCCTCAAATCCCATCATAAAATTACTACCTCTTCGACCTGAGGATATTGACAGGTCGCGTGTCATGTCCTCGACAACTCTCTCTAGACCCCGTACTCTGTTCTCTAGAGTAACCATGTCGTTATGGGACCCACCCATGAAATCCTGTGATGCATGAAAACTAGAGTGAGATAATGTGACAACCCTCACTTCTGATTAGTGTTAAATTGTGATTGAACATGATAAGTAATTGATTAGAATGAAATCTTAATATGTTTGCATGAACGTGTTGCTTTAATCACATTTCTATTTGTTGTCATTAAATGATCTGTTCATGTCTTAATTTCGAATTGCGAATTGGAAACCTTATCGGTGACCGAATCAGAAATTGAATAGTGTTACATGCTAATTAGAATTTATATGATTTTATGGTAGGTTTAAGTAAAATTTGATTTGGAATGATTAATTAAATTAAATAATGTTAAATTACATTAGTTTGAATTTATTACATCTTTGCCATTGAAGTGGGCCACTTTGTTAAAACTTTGTTTGGAGCTTAATTCACATATTGATATACCATTCTTAATCCGCCTTCAAGACCAAACGTGAGAAAGAGAGAATTGGGCAAAAAATTGAGTTCACCAAGGAGTCTTGCTTGAGACTTAGAAGAATTGAAGGGAATTTGCATATTTGGGCTTCCATACTTAGAATTCAAGACCTAAGGTAGGAAATTTATCTTCTTAATTATGAATTTAAGTTGTTACTTGCATGATTCATGGGAGAATTGAAGTATAAAGTCAAGAATTGGCTTAAGGTGTTGGTTTAAGAATTAATCCATACATGCATGTCCTCATTTTGGAGTTTTGAGGTTGTTTTTCATGGAATTCTTGTATGTATGGTCATATCATGGTTGTATTCTAGAAATTCACCATGTCTTTCTATCAAATTGCAAATTTAATCTTGGTTTGAAGTGTTGGAATTCAAGGAGAATTATGCATGTTGTATTTAAGTTTCTTTGAAATTGGTGTTCAATTGGCTTACCTTTGGGCTTGATTTTACAGATTGATTTTCAAAAACATGTTGTAGTATGAGTTTCCAAGTGTTTTCCAGAAAATTGGCCCAAAAGGTCGAGTTTTGATAAGTTTAATTCTTGGTTTGAGCTTGGGAGGCAAATCTAGAAAACCCAGATTTTGGCTTCCTCGCTCGAGCAGAGGATTCCACGCTCGAGTGAGCATCTTTGTTTTCTGAATTCCGCTCGAGCGACGGAATGCTGGCTCGAGCGTAGATTGCAAGCTCTCAGGTTTTTATGGACGCAGACGCACGCTCAAACGACGAGACCTGTGCTCGAGCGAAACTCTGTGTCTTACGCTTGAGCGAGCATCGAGCGGAGAATTTCAACAAGCAGTACTTTTGCATTTTTACAGACTGCTCGAGCGAGGGAGTCTACGCTCGAGCGACCCCTCTGTTTTGGTAAGCTCGTTCGAGACCCCTGTTTCAGCAAAAATTTTAAAAAGTGTTTTAAAGTACATCTTTGCATCCTCATTCCATCATACGCATTCCTAGGCCAAGTTTAAGGCATCTTAATGAGGATAATGTTATAAAACCACACCGAGTCAAGTTAAGGGGCTAAGTTATTGATCCCAAGTGTGTAACCTAGTATGTGTTTGTTCTGCAATTGTGTAGAGTTGGCACCCGAGGACACTGACTAGCCTGTCTGTAGCCCAGTACTCTGTGAGTAACAATGTTGTAAAGATACGTTCAATTATAATTATTTTCGAACGATTGATTGTACTGCTTTCTGAAATGGCATTGTTTACCGAATGAATGTTTATCCTATTTGTGAACTATATTCGTGGCATCCATAGCAACTTACTGATTCTTGTCTTTATTCGCTATTGTTACAAAGATCTCTCGCCGGTTCAATGTCCGGAACTACTCATTTCTTGTTATGATGGCCATCAATCGATTTGCTCGGTTAAGACCTCTTTATCGCTTTTGCTATTGGATGTACCAAATATGACTATTATGGTTTCTAAATAACTGTTATGGCATGAAATATGAGCCACTGATTGAATAACTGATTTACTGATGCAAATGATTGTTTTAATTACTGAAAGGACATTTATTCTTAACCCCTTTACGCATATGTTATTCACTGGGTTTTAGCTCACTGTTTATATTTATATGTAGGTGTTTAGGCACTGGGCCGAAGCTAGGAGCGTCAAGTTAAGCTCCCGTTTTGTCAAGCCAACCTTTGTGCCTTACTTCGAGGTTCCAAGTTCGTTCAAGCTAAGGCCATTTTTGGGGTGTCTCAGTTTCACCATTTTGTCTCTGATCTGTAATAAATGTTTAAGACTTGGCTGTACAGTTATGGTGAAGGGATTTGGTCCGTAACCTGGATGTTTGTATATGACGTATGTATATATGTTTTGGTTATGAAAGTCTTTTTGCATCCAATTTGTCATAACTCATTGGACATCTTTTGTTTACTGTTTGGCTTCCGCTAGCGCGTTACTCTGTATTACTGTCAAGCAGGCCTTTGGTAATCACGGATTACTGGTCGGTTGCGATGCCAAAACCCATAGGGGTGGGTTTGGGTTGTGACAGATAAGCAGATATAGGAACCAGTGCAAATAAATTTAACAGACCTGCAACATATTCATAAGATGAGCTTACTATCTCTCCAGTTGTAATAACTGCCTTTGGATAGCCAACCAATTTGTTTTTGAGTCTCTTCCATCTTTCAGAAGGCTTCAATGGATTCACATTGGTTTTTTTTTATTTTTTATGTCTCATACTTTGTTGATTGTTATAGTTGTCTTGCTTATTTTGGTTAATTTGTGACTAGTATGGTTGTTTTTGGATTCCAAATTTAACAAGGGAAAGGTAAATAGAATTACTTTTCATCTCTGTTCCCAAATCTCCCTATCCTATTCCTTATACCCATGTATCTCTAACCATTGGAGCAGTGGAGAAGATAAATGTAAGAGAGAGAGTAGATTGATAATATTCTCAATTTTAGTTATGAAAAAAATTGAGAAATTTTTCAAAATGGATAATATTCTCAGTTAATATTAGAAAAAAAATTGAGAAATTTCTTAGTTTTGATAATTATAAACTGAAATCATTCTTTGTTTTGAAATTGAGAACATTCTCAGTTTATAATATTCTCAATTTTTATTATGAAAAAAATTGAGAACATTCTCAGTTTTGAAATTGAGAACATTCTCAGTTTTGGAATTAAAGGGCAAAACGTCTTTTTACCTATAAATGGGACTTATTAGTTCAAAAACTTTTTGACAGGACCTAAGCTACCCTAAATATGTAGACAGGATTTTTTTGGTAATTAATCCTTTTTTTTATGAGTAATAAGGTATTGTTATATTGTAAAGTTTTCTTAAAATATGAATTTGTCTCCTATAATTTTAAATATTACAAATATTCCATTATCAAAATTTTTTTACTTAACATAATTAATAGAAAAAATAAAATTTCTGACTACTCTCTTATTCAACAATAAAATTATCAAAATTATTAATTGTAATATATTTTGGATATTATTAAAAATTATTAATTGATTTAATAATTTATTAATAAAATAAGTTATTTATAATGTAATTAAAAATTCGAAAGAATGTACTGTAGTTTTTAAAGTTATAAAAGAATATTTTAAGCAAACAAAAATTATTTGTAAGTAATTTGCATATAATAAATAAGAGTATAAAATTTTACAGTTGTGGTGCCGACACTTGTCAGCACGTGGTGGTGCCTTTTATGTGCATTGGGCCTAGTTTTTATTTTCCGACAATTTGGGGGTTTTTTTGAGAGATTTGGGAATTAGAATTGTTCACTCCGAGGCCGAGCCCGACTGGGGAAGGTTTGTTGTGGTGTGTAGGGGACCACTTGGCGTGCGATGCTCCCTCAATATATTAATCGATTTTGCTACGAATATAAAAAGAAGGGCGCTGATTCATCCCCCGAAAGGGGGCTCCCCGAATCTCCCGTTTTTCCATTTTAAGTAAAAAAAAAAAATAATTTGTCAAAAATAGAAATTAAGGGGATTAGGAAAAGTTTTTTTAGGAGAATTATTCATTTTCCTAAAAAGAAATACAAAATATACATAAATAGATATAATTTTATTGAATTTGTGGGCGGACCTAATTTTTTAAAAATCATATCGATTCATATATATATATTTGTGTCTAAATCTGTAATTGACTTCTATGTTTGTAAATTTATTTATTTAGTTGTAGATTTTATTGGAGTAAGGTTATACAAATAAAAAAATAATAATTATAAAGTATACCTTTACTTCAAACTTTCACCAGAATTTCTCTATGTTTCATCATACTTCAATTTGTGTTTTAATGTGATTCTTCTATAATTTATCGGTAAAAATTTAAAAACTGCTCAATTAAGTACATTTTAAGTGTATTAAAGAAATTGCATTTTTTACCTCTTAATTTTTATTTAAATTTCACTTTAGTCACTCAAATTTTTTATGGTTGGATGACGGGATGATTACATAAAATGTATGTTGATGTTTGAGAATTTAATTGTTATAATTCGAGGATAAAAGATCAAAGTAAACTTTTGGTAAAAGTTTGAAGATAAAAGGTGTAATCTACCAAATAAAAAAAACCCATAAAATTTAGGGTAAATTATACTAACTCCTCTTGAGATTTAGAAAAAATACATTAAGTCTCACAAATTGACTTAATTATATTGAATTTTTCTAATATTTTAATTCACATAACACTTATTCCTTTTTCATTCGTAATTCATTAGTTATATAGATAAAAAAATAATATTATTATCTCTTTTTACACTAAATATATATATATATATATATATTTTACCCTATTTATCTTTGCATCTGCACGCTATCTATATCAATTTTGATTGCATTACCCTTACACACCCATTATATTTTGTCTAAACTTTTACTCTAAAATTCATATTAGAAAAAATTCACCGCACCCTCGTAATTTGGACCATTTGCACTCCACCTTTATGTAATTATAGTAATAGGCTGAGCCACTTTATAATTTTGAGTGCTTAGTATTTTGCTTCATCTACTACTATTTTGAAAGTGTGAAAAACTTTCATATTTTTATTTTACTTTTTTAAATCTTAATTTTACACTCTCAAATTTACTATATTTTCAAAAAGTCATGAATAATCCTATATAAACTAATTATCTCTTTATTTTTGGAATTGAACACTCAAAAATAATATATTCCAAGAGTCTTATATAAATATAAACAAACTGTCTCATTTCTTATAAATAAATATATATAAAAAAAACTGTCTCTCTATTTTTTACATTGATGATAATTGAACAAAAAACTATTCAGCTTGGTTGGTTCTGATTTTCAAAAAATAGTTTTCATAAAATTCTACTTTTTGATTTTTCATATTTTAATGTTTTCAATGAATTTTTTTTAATATTTTAAGTAATTTTTTTAATTTTTACACATACCTAACATAAATACACTTAAAAAATATAATATTTCTGGGAAAAATCTTTTAAAAATACACTAAATACCAAAAAAAACAAAAAAAACAAAAAAAACAAAAATTCAGTAATTTTTTTGTATTTTTGTGTATTTATTAATTTTTTAAAATATTTTTTCATAAATGAGAGGGGAGATTTGGACAGGTTTGTACGACCGAGCTACGATACCGCAGGTTGGTCAAATCTCACGGCGTCGAGCTGTGTTCTCAGTTGGCGTAGCCCCCGACTTGTCATGTGCAGCTGCAGGGATTGGTCGACCAGGCATGAATAGAGGTCTAGCCGAGCTATGAATTGGAAGGCATTTGGCCGAGGGCGCGGTGATGTGACACAATAGAGCTAAGGGTAGCCCGGGCTAGACTGAGGACAGGCGAGGGACGGCGTGCTTTCACAAGAGTGAATGTAGAGCGGTAAAAGGTCTGCATGTCCATGACGGCCGGTGGGTGGCTCGTCCTTGACTTCAGCCGTGGGCATAATATTTTTGTCCCTTGCCAAGGGACAGGTCGGCGATGCATAGCTCGGTTGAGTTGCTTGTGAGTGCAATACTCTACGAGGGATAGACCGGTCGTGGCACTCCAGTTAAGTGTGCCACCTGGGCCAATGGTGTGAGGGAGAGGACGTCTGCTCCAAGCACGCATCAATACCGTTGGGTAGTTCTGTGTGTACTGGTTGGAGGACTAGGCCTTTACACGCGTAAGGTGGTGAGAAGCAGGCGCTGCCACCTGTCTAGGGAAGGACAGCAGAGGTAGTGCACGCACAATCTTGGGGCTGCATGGCCAGCCTAAAAATAGGAGGGGGAGAACAATGTTAGAGATAAGCAATTTGCGCCATCTGAAGCATACTCTCTTTCTCTAATAGCCTTTTACTTCTTCCTCAAGGGATCTGACTTGATCGTCGGAGGGTCTATCCGACAAACCACTGTCGGGCAGCTCACCGTTTCTGTGTTGCCAGGTTAGACACCGTCACGAGAAGCTTGGAGTCCAAGGAGTACGGAAAGCAGAGGATATTTCGCCCCCGTACAATTGATGCCGTCTGTGGGAAGTCTTTGATACTGCGCCTTTGTTCTTCAAGCTTCTTCGACCATTTCCATGGCCCACAACGACGAAATTCCACTGTCCGTCGTCGATGGTGTCACACCAGAGTCTGTCTGACGGAGAGAAGGCCCCCCGAATATCCCGGCCATGGCGGCCTTAAAAACTTCTTCGCGAGGTGCACGAGATAAACGCGGAAGAAACACTGATCGCTCGAAGAGTCCAGAGGGCCGTCGACGGCGGGGGGAGTCCCGTCCGCAGTGCCTAGGGCACAAACTCAAAGACCAAGATGCCCTCATTCGCAAGATAGCGGCGGAGATGAAGATGCTGAAATGCCAGATTTAGGGGAAGGGTGTTGCTGGAGAGGGCAACCTCAGTGAATGCACCCCGTCCCTACATTCTAGCGGTCGCTGCCAAGGGAGTACTCATTCTCTCTCCATTACCAAGAACTATGGGGTTGGCGATTCTGACCCAAGAGAGGCCAGATCCCTCACTCGTGACAGCACTTACCGTCCCTCTCGCCCGTCGTCGACGTCGCGATACTCTGTCTTCATCCGTTCCGGAGACCTCAGGGATGTGTTGGAGGAGAGAGCGCGCCGTCGAGAGGCTTAGAGGGTGCCGGCGTTGCAAAGGTTGAGCGTTTTAGTTCATTGTAGCGAAGAAGTGCTGACACCGACGCCCAGGGTGTTGGCCCCTGCGCTGGTGGATAAAGAGCTGGCAAGACTAACAGCCACGCCGCTGTCTCCAGAGACTGAGAGTATGCCACTCCCCACCTGATTCTATCTGCCAAAGTTCACTTTGAACGACGGCAAGATGGATCCATACATGCACGTGAGCCATTACCAGCAAGTAATGGCTGGCCACCGGTGCTATGACGCCCTGATGTGCCTCATATTTCCAGCAAACTTGGGAGAGCTAGGCTTGAAGTGGTTCGAAAGGCTCCCGGAGGGGAGTATCGAGGGGTGGCAGCAACTAGCGGAAGCCTTCGTCACCAGATTCAAAACCAACACTCGAACGCCGAAGGAGGTCGACCATCTCCTGGGCGTCAAGATGGAATCTAGATGTTCGTTGAAGGCATACAACGCGAGTATTGGGAAACTTACAACGAGATCCTCGACTGCCCTACCAATCTGGCGATCACTCAGTACAAGCGGGGTCTCCCAGTCGGACATAGGCTGCGAGATTCGCTCACGATGCACTAGCCCAACACTATGGAGTCCTTGATGCAGCGGATCAATGAGCACATCCGTGTGGAGGAAGATGCTGCCTCTGCGACCGAGAAGGCTAATCCGGTCGTGGCGAACAGAAAGGTGGCGGGTAAAGTTCACTTAGTTGGGCAGGAGGATAATCGCCCAAATGACCGGTCAAAAGATCAACGTCGTGGCCTAAACCGCGATGACAGAAACAAGGGTCGCAAAAACGACTGAGCTGATGCTCCCCGTGACGCAGCGGAAGATGCCAAGAGAAAATTAAAGGCGCGGACTGAAATCACCACGGTCTTTAAAATCCCTATCTACCGCATTTTGAGCGAGATCCGAGGCGAGCCTTTTGTCCGCTGGCCGGCCAAGTTGGGGAGTACGCAGAGAGGCTTCAATTCAAAATATCGCTGCACCTTCCATGAGGAACGGGGGCACCGAACAGAGGACTGCTTGCCGCTCAAACAACACTTGGAAGAATTAGTGGCAGCCGGACATCTTGACCAATACATAGATGGGGGTATGAAGGCTGCACTATCAAGACAAACTGAACCAAACGGTTTAGCCGCCCTGGACGCGACGCCGCAAGGTGTAATCAATGTCATCCATGGCATCATTGAACCGGTCAGGGGTCTGCGAGTTGAGAGGGATGATCAAGAAGGCCGAGCACATGAGGGAAGTGCTCTCCGTTCAGCCCGCCATGAAGAAGGGGAAGACCGAGGAAAAAGACGTCCTTACATTTTCAAGCAAGGATTTGGAAAGGATCCAAATGCCCCACAATGATGCACCAGTGGTAACTCTTCGCGTCAAAGACTTTGACATCAAAAGAATCTTGATCGACCAGGGGAGTTTGGTCGAGATTATGTACTATGACGCTTTCAAGCAGATGAAGCTGGAGGACAAGGACTTGACCCCTGCGACGTCTCCTTTGGTTGGATTCAACTCACAGCTAGAGTGGCCGGTGGGAAAGATCATATTGCTGGTCAAAGCGGGTTCAGTTGTGAAGCAGGTGGAATTCTGGGTGCTCAAGGTCCCATCTACTTACAACTTAATTTTGGACAGGGGCTGGTTGCATGCCATGCAAGCAGTAGCGTCGACTTACCATCAGGTTTTGTGCTTTCCGACGCCAACCGGATAAATAGAAGAGGTTTGGGAGACCAGGTGATCGCAAAAAAATGCTTCGTTGTAGTAAATGGCAGCCGAGCAGCCAAGGGGTTCGTCCAAATGATTGAGGGACCCGAGGGAAAGGAGGTCCTTGAAGACGTAGGTAGAAAGGTTGAGAAAAAATCAGTTGAGGATTTGGTAGAAGTGCGCATCGACGAGAACGACCCAACTAAGTTCTTCCTTTTGGGATCATCTTTGTCTAGCGCCGAGCGGTTAGATTATGTCAACTTCTTGACTTCCAGTTTGGAGGCTTTTGCGTGGATGCCTTACGATATGCCTGGTGTCGACCCGAGCTTCATTTGCCATCAGTTGAATGTCTTCCCTAATGCACGGCCAGTCATCCAAAGGACATGCTGCTCAGCCTTGCACCATGCCGAGGTAGTGGCAGAGGAAGTGAAAAACCTGCTGGAAGCTGGGGCCATAGAAGAGGTGCAATACCCTCGGTGGATATTCAACACGGTGGTGGTTCCGAAGAAGAATGGTAAGTGGCGAGTCTGCGTTGACTACAAGACGGTCAATCGTGCTTGCCCAAAGGATAGCTTCTCCCCCCCTCGAATTGACCAGCTAGTAGACTTAACCGCTGGCCATCAGAGGTTTAGCTTCTTGGACGCGTATCGCGGCTACCACCAGATAGCCATGTATAAACCGGACCGAGAGATCACATCGTTTACTACTCCTAGAGGATTGTATTGCTATAAAGTCATGCCGTTCGGGCTGAAAAATGCCGGAGCAACTTTTCAACAGATGGTGACAAAGATGTTCGCCCCACTGTTGGGCCGCACCACGGAGGCCTACATCGACGATATGGTGGTGAAGAGTAAGGAGAAATCTCAAAACCTCTCCGACCTAGTAGAGATGTTTGCTATACTTAAACGCCACAAGCTTCGTTTGAATGTCTCCAAATGCGCTTTCGGAGTTGGCACCGAGAAGTTTATGGGTTTTCTGGTCACAAACCGAGGGATTGAAGCCGACCCATCACAGATCAAGGCTATACAAGACCTGGAGCGCCCAAACTCCACGAAGGACGTGCAACATCTTGCAGGGATGGCAGCTGCGCTGAACAGATTTATCAGCCGGTCTTCAGATCGTTGCAGGCCCTTCTTCAAAACTTTGAAGACCACGTTCTTCTGGGACGACGAATGTGACCGTGCACTGGCAGACTTAAAAGTGTACCTCTCCTCAGCCCCTATCTTAGTCACGCCTCGGCCGGGCGAAGAATTGTATCTCTACTTGGCAGTCTCTGAACTTGCGGTGAGCGCCGTTCTAGTCCGCGCTAAAGGCATCCAGCACCTGCCCATTTTCTATGTAAGCAAGACTCTGCTCTTGGCCGAGACGAGATATCTTCCGTTGGAAAAATTAGCGCTGGTCTTGATGATGGCGTCGAGAAAGCTGGCACACTATTTTCATGTCCATACAATAGTTGTGCTAACCGAGTTTCCACTCAAGGTGCTCTTTGAAAAGGCAGACTTTACCGGGAGAATTTTGAAATGGGCCGTGGAATTGGGACAGTACGACATCAAGTTCTGCCTGCGCATCGCAATCAAGGCTCAAGCTCTCGCAGACTTTGTGGCGGAGTTCGCTCCTGGAACGCATCCAGTTTGTCCGGTTAATTTGGTTGGTGCGGATTTAGCACAACCCATGGATCAGGCAATGGAGACTAGTGTTGGCTCGCAAGTGAAAGAAGGACAAAAGGCGACCGAACTGGTGGAGCCGGGTAACTCATTGGAAGACGGACTCAACGAAGACAAGGAAAGAGACCAGAATGAGCCGATCAGAGACTTGGAACTGAGAAGCTCCCAAAACCCTTCTGATTGCTGGAAGCTGTTCATTAGCGAGATGTGGAAGCTCTTCGTCGATGGGGCATCCAACAGGCACGGGGCTGGGCTGGTTATCGTACTGACTTCTCCGGATGGGCTGATTATCGAGCAGGCAATTACGCTCGGCTTCCCTGCATCCAACAACGAGGCGGAGTATGAAGCCCTCTTTGCCGGGCTAAGAAGCGCATTGAAAATGAAAGCGTCAGTCCTTATGGTATTCAGCGATTCAAAGCTGGTGGTCAATCAAGTCTCAAGGGAGTATAAGGCAAGGGATGAAAGAATGGCCAAGTATCAGGCCCTGGTGCGCACAGAGATCAAGAAGTTCGACACCATAAGAGTGGAACAGATCAACCGCGAAGAAAACAACACGGCTGATGAATTGGCCGGACTCGCTTCTGCTCAGACAGCTTTTCCTAACCCCTTGATGATAGAATTCTTACCTCGGCCAAGTATTGAGGAATCAGAAGCGACCAAGGTACTCTGCACCAACTTGGGTCCTTCTTGGATGGATCCCATCATCGCCTTCCTAAAAGATAGAGTTCTACCGGAAGAAAAGAAGGCGGCCAACAAGATCAGGGCCAAGTCAGAGTGGTTTTGGCTCTCCCCGTCTGGAGCCTTATATAAGAAGTCTTTTACCGGGCCATATCTGAAGTGTGTCCACCCCGCCAAGGTGGAAGCTTTTCTCTATGAGATCCATGATGGCATCTGCGGCAGCCATACTAGGGGCAGATCTTTGGCTTACCGAGTAATTTCCCAGAGTTATTGGTGGCCATGCATGTAAGCGGACGCGTAGAAATACGTTCGCAGGTGTGAAAAGTGTTAGAAGTTTGCTCACCAGATCCACCAGCCAGCTAGAGAATTGCTCCCCCTTACAAGTCCTTGGCTGTTCGCGCTTTGGAGGTTGGATATTGTTGGACCGCTTCCAGCAACACCGGGTAATCGCAAGTTCTTCATCGCTGCCACTGACTACTTCACCAAGTGGGTTGAGACCGAGCCACTGGCGACCATAAAGGAAAAGGATGTGAAGAAGTTTGTCTGGCAAAATGTTATCACCCACTTCGGCATACCAAAGGCCCTCATCTCAGATAATGACACTCAATTCGATGGGAAACTCTTTCGCGGATTTTGCGAAGAGCTGAAGATCGAATTCTACAATTCAACGCCGGCCTATCCTCAGTCAAATGGTCAAGCAGAGGCCTCAAACAAGACCATCTTGGACAGGCTGAAGAAGCGACTTGAGAAGGCCAAAGGGAAGCGGGCTGAAGAACTCCCTAACGTACTGTGGGTGTACTGTACTACGCCAAGACGGTCGACTGGGGAGACTTCGTTTGCCTTGGCCTATGGCAGGGAAGCCGTTATCCTACTGGAATTTGGCATGCCAACCATCTGGTCTGAAAGCTTCCAGCCAGATTTGAACAATGAAGCAATAGCATTGGAGCTAGACCTCGCCGAGGAGAGAAGGGAGTGGGCACTAATCCACATAGCGACCTATCAGCAAAAACTCTCCAAGAAATACAACAAGGTTGTGCACCCCAGGCTGTTCAAGATCGGGGACTGGGTCTTAAGAAAAGTGTTGGGCAACACGGTGGTCCCAGGCAAAGGAAAGCTCGGTGCAAATTGGGAAGGACCATATAAGGTGACTGGTCTCGCTGGCAAAGGGGCATACCATCTGGAAGATTTAGATGGCAAAACTGTCTTTAGACTGTGGAATGCAGCCAACCTTAAGATCTTTTACTTTTAAGATGTAATTGCTTTTATTGCTTAGCTTTCTAGCATGTTAGCCTTTTTGGCATTTGATGTAAGTATAGCATTGCTTTTTGTAATAAAAAATAGCATTCTTGTTGCTTTTTATTGCCTCTTTCTGTACAATGACACCGCAAGGATACAAGGCTACTATGGATGCCAGGGGCAAAGAGACCGACCTGAATGGAACCGGACTGATTTTCTCTCGCCGGTATATAAGCGGACTGCACAAACAGTTGGTGTATTGTTCAGCGATATGATTGGCGTATGGTCCAATTCACATAAAAACCGAGCTGGTTTTTGCTTGCCCAATTGGGATGTTGGCGTCGTGACCAACTTACGTGAAATATCGGTGTTTTGCCCAATGTTAAGGCCGAGCTGATTTTGCTCGGCCGAAAAGAAATGTTGGTGTTTTGTCCAACTAATAATAGCCGAGCTGACTTTGCTCGGGCAAGCGATATGTTGGTGCCTTGTCCAACTTACAAGAAGTCGAGCTGACTTTGCTCGGAGAAAAGAAATATTAACATTCTATTCGACTCCAAGGCCAAGTTGATTTTGCTCGGCCACGTCGGAATATTGGTGTTTTGTCCAATATACAGGCCGCGCTGGTTTTGCTCGGCCGAAGCGAAATAATTGTGATTTGTCAAACTTCCTTTTTGCCTGCCCAAATACTAGACTTAAAGTGTTGTCAAAGCCAGAGTGGCAGTGGTAATTTTTGCTCGGCCGAATAATAATTTTTTTGGTTTCATTCGAAAAATCAAAGAACCGAGCTACTAGTCGATTCACGCACATTTAAGTTGAAGAAATTCTGATAAGATTGGCATATTGCGTGACATAGACGACGTACCAGTTGTGATGTATTAAAGTTTGAATGAAGAAATTTTGCACATGCCAACCGAACAGAAATGGGAGATAAATGAGCAAAAAGTTCAAATTTTCATTGATTATGGAAATTGCACTACAAAGGTAGGGCCTAGCCCGGTTACAAAAAAAAAAAAAAAAAAAAAAAAAAAAAAAAAAGAGAAAAAGGAAAAAAACAGCAAACAAACAATAGTGGATCACTTTAGTCGAGGTCGATATCAATGGTTTGCTCGGGCGTCTGGGTTGTCTTCTCGGTCATGCCCTCCTCGGTTCCATCTTCACCGTTTTCCATGGTAGCCTCCTACTCGGCCTCCGCATCCTCGACGCTGTGAGAAGCTTCAGGAGGAGTCTGCTCTACGGGTTGTTCGGTCGCCACTTCCTCATCGGCTAATCTCCTGGGCTCATCAATGAGCCTCTTTTGTGCGACGTTGGCGTAGGCCTGTATGTAGTGCGGTATGAAGGTGGCAGGCGGGTTTTGGAACATTTTAGCGTCTTGACCAAAGCCAACTTTTTCCACAGCCGCTTTCCAGCCGCATTGGAAAAAGATGTCCTTGGTTGCCTGAACCTGCCGTTCATAAGTCTTCTCGCCCTGCGCGTATCCCTGGTCTTCGGCGTCGTCAACTGCCTTATCCTACTCTTCTTTGTGGGCATTGCGCAGTTTACGAAGCTCGGCGAGGTACCGAGCCTTCGTTGACTTCACGGCCCGCTGCTTGTCAGCTTCAGCTCGGTCAACCTTTTGGCTCAGGTCATCTCGCTCGGCCACAATTGCCTCATGCGCGGCCTTAAGCTTTGCTAACTCGGCGGCTTGGGCCTTGTTCTCGGCGATGGCATCGCGCAGACTCTGTCGCACGGCGATCATGTGCTCGTGGGTGAGATAGTTCTTTTGTGCGGCCTGAAAACGAATTAAAGATTGTAAGAATGCAGAAAAACGAGCAAAAACCGGTCAATAACTTGAAGAAAAAAGAGTGGAAAGCTTACCAAAATGATCGATTTTGCCGTCGAACGAAGCACCTTCAGGTCGGACAGCTCGTCGTGCTTCTTCATGTCAGCGGGAAGGATCAGCCCCTTGGTTATGTTGAAACCGAGGGAGTAATCCTTGTTCGCGTACACTGAATCTGCCTCAGAGACAGCCCGGCCTTTGTACTTGATCTCGGGTGCCTAGACTGGGGGGGCAGTTAGGGTTTTGGATGGCCCACTGAGTAGTTGTTCGGTTTGGTCACCCAACTCGGTGGATGCATGCTCGGTTGAATCTTCGTCGGCTAGATGTTGCTCGGTTTGGTCTTTTCTCGGTCGCTTCTTCGACCGGCCTGTTGGTTGCTCACTCGCAAGAGCCAGCACAGCCCCCTCCTTTTGCCCGGCGGGGATGGAGGAAGTCCCCCCAAATACCTTTGGTGGCTGGGAGTCACTCGGTTCTCCAGTGATCATTGATTTGATTGCCCGAATTTTTGCCATTTCTTGTTCGGCGGTGAGTGGAACAAGTTTGATCGGTGGGAGATTTGGATCTGGTTCTGGGGAGGGCGCACGAAGAAAGTCAGTCACCCTGCTCTTGCGCGGTGCTGTGTAGTGGGAGGTCGGTTCGAAGTCGAGGCGTTTTGGAGACTCCCTTTCCTCGGCTGGATGACGAAGCAGAACTCTGATGGCCTTTTGATTAGCTCGGGAGTAGTCGTCGGCCAAGAGCTTGTAATCTGCAAAAAAGAGGACAAGTGTTAGATCGGCAAGAAGAAAATCAATGCAAAAAGAATGTAGTGCAGTTTGCCAAGCTACTTACCAGCACTGCTAAAATCTTTCTTAATGTACCAGCCTGGTATGGGCGCCTCGGTGTCCTCGTAATTACCGGACACCCACAAGAAGTCGTCTTCGTTGGTCTCCTTGTCTGGGTTGCCCTCGATGAGTTTTGCTCGGCCCTTTTTTACCTTTAGGTACCAGCAAAACCCATCTTTATTTTTACTAAGGCTGTACTGATGAAATATTTCAGCAAGACCGAGATTCAGACCAAGCCTCCTATTCAGCTCGGCGACACCGTTTATTATTTTGTACGTGTTATTGGAGACTTGGGTCGGACAAAGCCTTGTCTGCCTCAAAAATTCGCAGATCAAGGGTTAGACTGGGAAGCGAAGCCCTCCCTCCACTATTGATACAACCGTGAAGGGGCACCGGTCCAGGTCTTCGTAAGGGGTATCTCCCTTCTTAGCAAGCTCTAAGACGACATCGTCTAGAATATTGTACTCCCTACGAAACTTGGCTAGTGCACCGGGCGAGCTCACCATAAATCGGTACTTCCCCATCTATCTCGGTTTTATTTGGTGACTTAATTTGAACCTCGGTCAAAAGTTTTGGTGTATTTGCTCAGAGTTTGAGCTCTACCAGTGATAGTTCTGGATTGGCCTGGTCGGTCCTAGTTTGTTCTGCATTGTTAAGAAACAAGTCCAAGGGTTAGCACGGGATAAACTGCACGGCCTCAATGTGGATTTTTTAGCTCGGTGAAAGGTTTTTGGGTTTTTGACCGGTTCGACCCTATCTCGGCTAGGCAACTTGGCCAATTTGTCCTTCTTAGTTCGATTCTGTCTCCCTATTTTCAACTCACTGAAGGCCTAAGGAGAGAACTCGAACAAGTTTTAGCTCGGTCAAGGCCCCAAGTAGAGACCTCAAACAAGTTTTAGCTTGGTTAAGTCCGATTTACAGATCTAAATTAATGTCTAGCTCGATTCTGTCCAGTGTTCATTCAGTTCATCCTAAATTCAAGGCCCATTCATTTGAGCTAAGGAGTAGGGGCTCGAAGGCTCCATTGATTCCTACAATTCCAGTTTTTCTAGGGTATATCATTTTTGGTCTAAAGGGGAGAGGGACTGTTGTGATCCCAACACCCCCAAGCGAAGAACACGAAGAGCAGTGGCAAAAATGAAAAAAAATTTGATGAATGAATGAAGAACTCGAGTACAGATATATGAATGAGGGATAGAAGAACTTACCAATGCTAGATGCCCAGCGAGATTCAGCCTCTCAGTTTAGATTGCAGCTTCAGAAATGGCAAGAATGGACGAAGGGAAGCAATTGGGGAGCAACGGCAGCAAGGGTGGAAGCTTGGGGTGATGGAGAGTTAGGGTTTTGGCTTGGAAGGGAGGATGAACAGTCCAAGGATCATGTAGTGTTTAAAGAGGGAAAAAAAACCAAACGGCGCAGCCGTTTGAATTCTGCGCATAGAAGACAACTGGGGTATACGGACTAATGGCGTGAGGCCACGTGGCACTGAGAATGCAGCTGTCAGTACGGCTGTACGACCTTTGACAAGACTACTGAGACAATGGCCGACCAAATGGAATAGCTTGGCAACGGATTTGGTGCCAATTGCGCTCGGCTTGGTACTGGCGCAACTTAAGGGATGTAAGCTCAGCCATGGAGGTAACCCCAATCACGATTAGCTCGGATGGGATTAAGGGGCAATTGAGAGGGGAGATTTGGACCGGTTTGTGCAGCCGAGCTACGATAATGCACGCTGGTGAAATCTCACAGCGTCGAGCTATGTTCTCAGTTGGCACGGCCCTCGACCTGTCATGTGCAGCCGAAGGGATTGGTCGAACAGGCATGGATAGAGGTCTGGCCGAGCTGTGAATTGGAAGGCATTTGGCTGGGTGCGCGGTGATGTAACACAACCGAGCTAAGGGTAGCCTGGGCTAGACCGAGGACAGGCGAGGGACGGCGTGCCTTCACAAGAGTGAAGGTAGAGCGGTGAAAGGCCTGCATGTCTTGCAGCCGGTCAGCCGGGACTGACCGGTCCTTCGCAGCTCGGCCGTGGGCATCATATTTTTGTCCCTTGTCAAGGGACAGGTCGGCGATGCATAGCTCGGTTGAGTTGCTTGTGAGTGCAATACTCCACGAGGGATAGACCGGTCGTGGCACTCCGGTTAAGTGTGCCACCTGGGCCAATGGTATGAGGGAGAGGACGTCTGCTCCAAGCACGCATCAATATCGTTGGGCAGTTCTGCGTGTACTGGTTGGAGGACTAGGCGTTTACACGCGTAAGGTGGTGAGAGGTGAGCGCTGCCACCTGTTCAGGGAAGGACAGCAGAGGTAGTGCGCGCACAATCTTGGGGCTGCATGGCCAGCCTAGAAATAGGAGGGGGAGAACAATGTTAGAGGTAAGCAATTTGCGCCATCTGAAGCACACACTCTTTTTCTCTAACAGCCTTCTACTTCTTCCTTAAGGGATCTGACTTGATCGTCGGAGGGTCTATTCGGCAAACCACCGCCGGGCAGCTCGCCGTTTCTGTGTTGCCAAGTTAGACGCCGTCACGAGAAGCTTGGAGTCCAAGGAGTACGGAAAGTAGAGGATATTTTGCCCCCGTACAGTAAATATTTTACTATTTAGATACATTTAAATAAGGTGCATCTAAAGAAGTAAAAAAATAATTTAAAATTTTAAAAATATTCACTAAAAATAAAAAATAAAAAATAAAAAACTTAATTTTTTGAAAACTGAAACCAAACACACTGATTACTCTTTTTTATTTTTTGTGTCTACTTCGATATACATAATATTTACAATTGTCCATCATTGATTAAATCACTGTGAATAATTTTAATTGAATCTGAAAGTTACATGCATTCATTCAAATCTAGATAAAAAAAAAAAAGCACATGTGTTTATAAAACAAAGATCTATACTGCATCTCAAAAATTTGCATGTTATTTTTCATGTACTTTCGTTTTATTTAAATTATATTTTATTAATTGTAAAATTTTGCATGGTACTTTAATAACTAATGTATGATATCAAAACTCTAAACAAGAATCACTTTCGTTGCTTTTATTTTTTAAATATATTTTTTAGTTTTTGATTTTTCATATTTTCTTAGTTTTTCTAATTAAAGATACTAAAATTTCTTTATATTTTATATTTAAATTATACTTTCACATGAAAATCTAATATCTAATAATCTAAATAGAATTAAAAAGTAAAATATTGGTAAAAAAATTTATAAATTCAAACATATATTGCTTTTCATTATTATATTTTTTGTTATTATTATTATTATTATTTAATATTAATATTTTTTTAAAACAAAAATACACAAGAAATTATTTTCTAATAAATCTAAAAATAAAATAAAAATTCAAAAATATTAAATTAAGTGAATTTAAAAAGAAAATAAAAGAGTTATTCAAAAAATGGTGTCAAAGATTAAAAAAAAATGAAAACCAAAAAATTCAAAATAAAAGTTAGAAAAAATAAACCAAACCAAACAATATAAAACTTCTCTTTTTATTTTTTTATTTTAAATCTTTCTTCACTAATCTCTAATTTTACACAAATTATTCGCTAATTCCTTTCAATTTTTATTTAAATTTAATAATCTAATTAAAAATGATACATACATACAAAAATATAACACTAAATATATATACTATGACCAACTATTTAATTATGAACAATTAACTCTTCATTGTTACATGTATTATATTGTTGCAAAAGATTTCACATACTACTTTTGTGATATCTTATATATGTCAATGTTTACATATATAAAAAAATATAAATGTAAATTTATATATGTTATTGTATTCCTATATTGTCAATTTGTAATGTTATATTACCATTGGATATTTTAATTTTCTAATATGTATCGCTTTATTAATTTAGTTATATTTGTTAGGAAAAAATAGCATAATTGTATATTGTTTTCCTATCAATTTATGTTTAATACATATATACATAAATGCTATACAAACAAGTGCCCACAATAAACACTTTCAATAATAAACCAAAACTTTGCAAAACAACTCAATCACGACAATTAGAGTTGTGCAAAATATCGTCCAATCCATTAAAACTATACCGATCTTCATCAATTCACACTTTTCTATCCGCTAACCGCAGTTTAAACTTTAAAATTTATAATCTGCCTTCGAAACCACTCCGTTCCGCTCCGTTATAGTTAATACATATATATTTTTCAACCTGTAATGAAATATTAAAATAAAAATGAGTGTGAAAGAGATTTAATATATAAAATTTATTACAAATTTGTAGTTATATATATGAAAAATATTATGTAAAATTAATTTGTATTATATATTATGCAAAAACTTGATAATTGGATAGAATATTCCTTAATCCGCTAATCCGTCCAAAATTGCTCAAACTACTATTGTCAATTCGCAAATTCGCTAATCTGCCATTCAGTTTATAATTTTACTCTCAAACCACTCAAACCACATCGTGCACACCTCTAACGACAATAATTGTATTTTTTTTTCCTCACAGAAAAAATCACAATATTTAGGGAAAATGAATTTTGAAATTCATAACAATATGATGTCGCCTCAAACTTTTACTCATTAACATATTTTTATTACAATGAGTTATAATTGTGAGCAAGGAGAAAAATAAGAAGATGATGAAACAAAAATTATAAAAGATCTATTGCAACATACTATTAAAGTAAAGTTAGACAAACTGAAGCAAGAATTCTCCTATCTATTGTGAAATTCAAGAAAAACAATATGCCTCATGCACACATTTTAGTCAAATTATAAGGAAAAAATAAATAATGCTCAAACATTATTTCAGCAACTTAATGATGCAGAAAGTAAGTACATCAAATAAAAAGTTTCGATCAATTTTTGTCATATGCTGATTACTTATAGATGACATAATAAATTATATAATTTGGCAATTTTATGAAAGTAACCCTGTAAACATTATAAGCATGGATCTATAAATATCGTGAAAATAATTATGAAATTCCTATATCTATCGAAATATTAAATACAATATCATTCCATTTTCTTAAGAAAAATTATTTCACATTTTCTACGTAAGTGAAAATATATTAATGACTAATGTTATATTTTTCATTATGCAAGATATTCATGGAACAGAAAACGAGACTCAATAACTCTAATGTATAAAAATATATTACATGTTGATATCAATGTATTTTTACCCTAATAATATGCAAATAATATGTAACAGTGAATTTAATGAATTTGTATTATGAGATAAACTATTAAACAAAATTGTGTAATTATGCAATTAATTTAATACTTTCAATTATATTACATGTATGGATTATGAAAAATTGAAATGAGAAGTTGATAGAAAAAGATTTGTATAATACTATATTTAAAGGATTTGCTTATTGTTTAAGATAAGATTGTGATCTCAACAATTTAGTTATAAATTAATATTTATATTTATAAATTTTCTCATTTATCATTTAAATTATTCAATCGAGTATGTTCTCATTTCTTACTTAGTTATATTTTAGATACAGTTCAATTTACCCATACAAATTTTCATACTTCGTATACATATCACACACTAATTTAAAAAACACGTATAATTACAATACTAATAATTGATAAAAAATCACGTACCATAATGTAAGCCGAAAAGTATCACATTGAGGCCACCTAAATTACATTTTTACCCGGCCCTATGGGTTTAGCACCGTAACTGGCCAGTAATCCGAGATTACCAAAGGCCTGCTGAAACGATATCTGATCAAAGCAGTACTGGCGGAAGCCAAAACAGTAAATAACTAGTGTCCATTGAGCTGTGACAATCTGTATGCCAAAAACATTTTTCATGCATTCATACAGTTCAACACAGTACATTCTATACAATCATATACAGTCAGTCAGTACGGGGATTGAATCCCTCGATAACAGTACAGTAAACAGTCTATACAAAAGTACAATACAGTAAGGAGACCGATAGGGGACACAAAGACACCCCAAGCCATAACATGGCACTCGGAACCTCGCAGTGAAGCACATAGGTTGGCTTGACAAAACTGGGGACCGATCCCACGCTCCTAGCTCCGGTCTGGTTACTGAGAACCTACATATATATATAAACAGTGAGCTAAAGCCTAGTGAATAACATACAGTGTAAAGAGGTTATGAATGAATGCCCCTTACGGTAATGAAATCAATTCATTATACAGTATTTCAGTCAATCAGTATTTCAATCAATCAGTCATATGTGGTACATCCATTAGCCTATAAACAGTAGGTCCAGAAAGGGACCGGCCTATGAACCAACAATAATGATGGCCATCAATCAAGAAATGATATGGTTCCACGAGGAAACCGACAGAGCTCAGAATAACGATCAATAACGATGGGTGCTAAGGATGCCACAATGTCTGATTCAAATACAGGACATACATTCATTCCATAAACGATATCAGTTCAATAAACAGTTCAGTTCAGTATTCAAAATATAACCATTTGAACATATCTTTACACGATCTGTTACTCACAGAGATTGGGCTAATAGCAGCTAGAGCGCGTCCCCGAGAGCCAACCCTAAACAGTTAACAAATAGAACACACACTAAGTTCACAGTCGGAAGGATATAATTAAATCCCTAAATTTCCTCGGTGTGGTTCTATGTCTAAATCCTCATTAAGATGCCTTAAACTAGGCCTAAGAATGCCTAGGATGGGATGAGGATGCAAAAATGTGCCTGAATCGATTTGAAATTTTGAAAACAGGGCCTCCGCTCGGCGTCAACTTCCCTTTCGGCGGACAAATAACAAAGTCCTTTCGGCGTCAACTTCCCCGCCGAGCGGATGCTGATGCAAGATCTTTGGATCGCGATTTCCCGAAGCGTGAAACTCTCCGCCGAGCGGATCAGAAATAATGCGAAGAAATCTTTGGGAGCATGAATTCCCGCCGAAGGAACTTCCGCCGAAGCGGACCTCAAAAATCTGGAAAACCCAGAACTGTGTTCTGAGTTCGAAACTCAAGTTTGGGATACCAAAATCGATCCTCTTGGGCCTATTTTCTGGAAAACTCTTTTAAACACATAGAATAACAAGTTTTAAAGCTCAATTTAAGAAATCGAAGCCCAAGGGTGTTTCAATTAAACTCAATTTTAAGAACACTTTCAAAACATGACATGCATGATCTTTAAACAATTTCAAGCTTCCAAACTAGCTCAAATGAGCTCCAATCTTTCAAAACAAAGTGAAATCATGGACTAATGTATGAACATGAGCATGCATGTGACAATTAGCCAAGAATTCAACTCAAAACCCAACAATATTAACATGCATGCAAGAATTATGCTACAATCCAACATTCTTGAACTTAAAACATGGTTTGATTCTACAATGGAGCCTAGAACATGCAAGGTGAGGTTCAAGACAACAAGAAGACAATGAGTTCCTTACCTAGAGTTCCAATTACAAGGTGAGGAGGTTAAATTATGCCAATTACACTTCAATTCCAAGCAATCCAAGCCAAAATCTACAAGGCCAAGTCAATTCTCTCTCTCTCTCCCTAAACCTCCTCTTTGGTCGGCTAGAGTGAAGGAAGTAGCTGATCAAATGTTTTGTTAAGTGTAACAAGGTCCTTGCAAATCAATAAACAAGTGCCCACTATGGGTGGCAATTCGTAATTAAATCAAACTCTTTAATTGGCTTTATTTAATCTAATTTAATCATTCCTAATCAATTTTCGATAAATATACCATTAAATCGTAAATATTCTCGAGTCTAAAACATCAAACGGTTTCTAAATCGGCTGCCGATAAGGCCTTCAATTAGCAGTTTAAACACATAAACTCAAACTGATAATCATTCAATCAAACAGTTAGAAATGCAATTCAATAGATAAACTTATTCAATTTCAGTTTCAGTTCCATTCATGCATGTTGAGAGTTCATCCAGTTCACTTATCAGTCATTATCGTCGGTTTAGCGATGTCGGTAGATAATTCATTGGTTTAACGATGAATCAAGATCTGAGGTTATTCTGATTCTTGTCGCCCTGAATTGTGGAGTTTGGACCTTGAACTAGAAAGGACTCTTAGGAGACTTAGAGCCTCTGCCCGTGTTCCTAGGCTTGTAATATTCATATTCATACATTAGAGATGGAAAATCCAAATGTCCCGAATGTGCCCAACCAGACCTTTAAGGATTATTTCACACTCACTGCATATACATCACCATCATGCATCCAATTACCCAACACCACCGCTACTCATTATGAAATTAAGTCCCGCACCATACAAATGCTCCTATCATTCCATGGACTAGCTCATGATGATCCTTACAAACATTTGAATGAATTTCTAGAAATTTGCTCTACAGTGAGGATGCAGAATTTCACAAATAAGGCCTTAATGTTGCGATTGTTTCCATTCTCATTAAAGGATAAAGCCAAACACTGGCTGAATTCCTTACCTGCTAATTCAATCACAACTTGAAACCAATTATAGCAATGGTTCTTGGAGAAGTACTTTCCCACAGGTAAAACCAACCAACTTAGGTGAGCCATCACCAATTTTGCTCAAATGGATGGCGAGCAATTCCATGAGACGTGGGAAAGACTTCGAGACCTTCTTTAACAGTGTCCCCACCACCAAGTACCTGATTGGCAACTTGTTCAAACATTTTATTATGGCTTAATTGAGCCGCACCACCAAATGGTGGATTCATCATGTGGTGGGACATTCATGTCCAAAAATGATGCCGAGGCATGGCAATTGTTTGAGAACCTAAGTGATAATTCCCTTCATCATGCCTCCACAGCCCGGCAAGTCCGACAACCAGTAGTTGGAGGCCCGAAAAGATGGGGCATTTATGAGGTCGGGCAAAACCTAGAGTTAGCCCAACAAGTAGAGGCACTGTCCCACAAAATGGACCAATTATTAGCTGCGAGACATGTTTCTACCTAGCAAGATCAGCTTCAATTTCACGAGGCATGTGTTATTTGTGCAGCCCTGGTCATGACTTGAGTGAGTGCCCTTCGGCATCACAATTTCCGAAGTTAGTCCAAGAGCATGTGAATGCGGCTCAAGGATTCTCCAACCCGAGTAATGACCCATACTCCAACGCATACAATCCGAGATGGAGAAATCACCCTAATTTTTCATAGAGACCCCATTCACAAGGCACTTCTTACAATCATTCACCACCAAGGCAGAATTTTAATAATTTTGCCAACCAATCATCTTACCGACCAGCGCAACCTTATAGACCCCCACAATCGTACCGGCAACCACAACCCCCACCTACTCCTCACGAAAACTTTGCCTTTGAGACTCAGGTGTTGGAAGTTCTCTCAGAACTTAAGGGGTTAGCACCGGTAGTTCACTCACATGCTCATTCTATTGCTAAGCTAGAGGCCCAATTGGGTCAAATGGCTAACAACATAAATAGGAGAGAGGAGGAAAAGTTACCGAGTCAGACTGTGGCCAACCCCAAGGGACAATACGAGACACAGAGTTTGAGTGGGAATAGAAAGTACCATGAGCAGGTGCAAGCGGTGGTTACCTTGAGAAATGGGAGGGAGTTAAAGTTTCAGCCAGTTGCGTCTGATGCAACTAGGACTAAGAAGGGTGACCATGGTGGTACACCCAATGAGAGCAAGCGTGAGGGAGACACACCTAAGAGGGATAACTTGGTCCCTAGCACTTCATATATGCCTAAGGCACCCTTTCCCCAATGCCTTAATACACCGTCCCTTTTTAATAAGAATACGACATCCACGGAAGCAATGATGGAGGTCTTTAAACAGGTAAAAATCAACCTCCCCCTGTTGGAGGCGATTAAGCAAGTACCCTCTTATGCTAAATTTCTGAAGGACCTTTGTACACAAAAGCGTAAATCTAGGACACACGTGTCCCAAAAGGTCATACTTATGGAGCAAGTAAGCTCCATCTTATTGAATGACACGCCCTCTAAACTTAAAGACCTGGGTGCCCCAACCATTGCATGCATTATAGGGGACCATTTCATTAATAGGGCCTTGTTAGATTTAGGGGCTAGTGTCAATTTGTTGTCGTACTCTGTGTACGAAGAATTTGGGCTTGGCGAGTTGAAGCCCACTACTGTCATTCTCCAGTTGGCTGACCGGTCCCTCAAAGTGCCACGTGGCATGATTGAGGATGTGCTAGTGAAGGTCGATAGGTTTTACTTTCCTGTTTATTTTTTGGTTTTAGATATGGAACCGGTAACCAGTTCTAGGAAACAAATCCCGGTGATCTTAGGTCGACCTTTCTTGGCTACGGCCAATACATGCATTAATTGTCAGACCGGGGTTATGAAAGTTTCATTTGGTAACATGCAAGTGAAACTTAATGTTTTCCAAGCATCCTAACAATCCCATGAAAGAGAGGAGTGCTTATTTGTGGATGTTGTGAATGAGATTGTAGAGGAAGCTTTACCCTTCATTCTTGTAGAGGACTCTCTAGAGGCTTGTCTAGCTCATTTTGGGTTTGAGAATTTAGATATTGACAGGTCGGTTGAGGAGGTAAAGGCTTTACTTAATGCTTCTTCTACACCGGATTTTCCTCCGTGGAAAGCTTAGTTTGAGTCACTTCCTCCTCTGTCGAGAGAGCCCGCCATACCATCTTTAGTCACACCACTTATACTTGAGTTGAAGCCATTCCCGACCATACTCAAGTATGCATTTTTAGGGCCCCAGGATACTTTACCAATCATCATTGCATTTGACTTGACTGCAGAGTAGGAGAGTCAGTTAATGAGTGTTTTTATGGCACATCAGAGTGCTATAGGGTGGTCGGTGGCTGATTTGAGTGGGATAGATCCCTCTGTTTGCATACATTATATACATCTTGAGGAGGACACCAAACCTTCTCGTGAAATACAATGGAGGCTTAATCTTAATACGAAAGAGGTGGTGAAAAAGGAAGTATTGAAACTGTTAGATGCGGGTATTATATACCCCATCTCGAATAGCAAGTGGGTGAGTCCCACATAAGTGATGCCCAAGAAATTGGGCATCACTGTTGTTGAGAATGAGCGAGGAAAGTTGGTCCCACACGAACCATTACTGGGTAGTGAGTGTGCATTGATTATAGGAGATTGAATTCCATGACTATGAAGGACCATTTTCCTCTGCCATTTATTGATCAAATTCTTGAGAGGTTAGTGGGGCAGGGGTTTTATTGTTTTCTTGATGGCTACTCGGGGTATAATCAAGTCTTAGTGTACCCTGCTGACCAGGAAAAGACCACATTCACTTGCCCTTTTGGCACTTTTGCTTATACGCGCATGCCTTTTGGACTATATAATGCACCAGCGACTTTTCAACGGTGTATGATGGCTATTTTCTCTAACATGGTAGAGAAATTTTTAGAGGTATTCATGAATGACTTCTCCGTATTTGGGCCGTCTTTTGAGGAATGTCTCCAAAACTTAACTAAAGTCCTTATTCATTGTGTGGAGACAAATCTGATTTTGAGTTGAGAGAAGAGTCATTTTATGGTTCGCGAGGGGATAGTGTTGGGACATATTGTGTCCCCTCGAGGTATAGAGGTTGACAAAACTAAGGTTGACCTTATTGCAAGTCTTCCTCCACCTAACTCTGTGCGTCAAGTTAGGTTTTTCCTAGGGCACGCAGGTTTTTACCGTCGATTCATCAAAGATTTTAGTAAAATATCCCATCCTTTGTGTAGTTTACTTGCTAAGGACGCACCTTTTGTCTTTGATGAGGCTTGTCTTAAAGCCTTTGAAACATTGCGAGTAGCCCTTTCTACTGCCCCTATCATGCAATCTCCTGAGTGGTCCCTTCTTTTCGAAATCATGTGCGATGAATCTGACTATGCTGTCGGTGCCGTCATGGGCCAAAGGGTGAATAAAGTGCCCCACATCATATCTTATGCTAGTCGTACTCTTTCTAATGCTCAATTGAATTACATTACCACCAAGAAAGAGTTTTAGCTGTGGTCTTTGCCCTAGATAAATTTTGGTCCTATCTCTTAGGTTCCAAGGTCATCGTCTTCACTGATCATGCTGCTTTGCGGTATTTACTATCAAAGAAAGAGACCAAACGTAGATTGATTAGGTGGATTTTACTCCTTCAGGAGTTCGACCTAGAAATCCGGGACAAGAAGGGATTCGAGAATGCAGTTGCGGATCATCTATCCCGCATCTTTATTGAGCACACGAGTGATCCCTTAGCCTTGCATGACTCGTTTCCAGATGAGCAACTTCTTGTAGTTTCACATGTGTCCCTCTCGTGGTTTGCTCATATAGTAAATTACTTGGCAGTTGGTCAAATTCTGAAAACTTGGTCTAAGCAAGACAAAGACTGATTTTTTTCACAAGCCAAGCAGTATTTCTGGGAAGACCCGGAATTGTTTAAGTATTGTTCGGATTCGGCGTTGTGTGCCTGAGAGTGAAACCCATAGCATTCTCATCTTTTGTCACTCATGCATGTGGCGACCATTTCAGGAGGCAGAAAACAACTGCCAAGGTTTTACAATGTGGGTTGTACTGGCCCACTATCTTCAAAGATGCCCATAACTTTTGTAGAGCTTGCGAGCATTGTCAACGCATGGGCACTATGTCACGGCAAGATATGATGCCAATGACCCCTATTTTAATTGTTGAGATTTTTGATGTTTGGGGCATCGACTTTATGGGTCTCTTTTCACCATCTTTTGGCTTTAAATACATTTTGGTGGCTGTGGACTATGTTTCCAAGTGGGTGGAGACAGTGGCAACTAGAACGAATGATCATAAGGTTGTGGTTATCTTCCTCCATGAGACCATTTTTTGTCGTTTTGGGTTCCCGCGTGCCATAATTAGTGACGGTGGTAAACATTTTTGCAACCGATTCTTTGAGGCGTTGGTGCACAAATATATGATCACTCACAAAGTTGGCACTCCCTACCATCCCCAGACTAGTGGTCAGGTAGAGGTTTCTAATTGGGAGGTTAAACACATCCTCGAGAAAACTGTGAGGCCCGATAGGAGAGATTGGTCCACTAGGTTGGTAGATGCTCTTTGGGCCTATAGCACTGCATATAAGACACCCATCGAGATGTCTCCATATAGGCTTGTGTTTGGAAAACCGTGTCATCTCCCTGTTGAGTTAGAACACCGGGCTTAGTGGGCCATTAGGAAATTCAATTTTGATATGGCTAAAGCCGGTGACGATCGAAAACTTCAACTCAATGAGTTAGAAGAGCTCTGCAATGATGCGTATGAGAGTTCTAAAATTTACAGGGCTAGAACTAAGGCATTTCATGATAAACATATTTCTCGTAAGTCTTTCGAGCCTCACCAAAAAGTGTGGCTATTCAATGCCAAATTGCGATTGTTCCTGGGTAAACTCCGATCTCGATGGGATGGCCCCTATGAGGTTATAGAAGTCTTTCCGCATGGGGCGGTTGAAATTAAAAATCCACAAGATGGTACGACCTTCAGGGTCAATGGCCAAATATTGAAACATTATGTGGATGGTATTGAGAAAAGGGAGATTATTGAGGTTGTCCATTTGACGGACCCAATATATCTTCCATAGTGATTACTTTGAGTCTAGGAGACTTTAATTCCTTTAAAGGTGTAATTACTTTGGTGTTAGCCATGCCCGAACGGCATATGACGGTCTGGTATTGTGATACCCCTATTCTGTACTGTGCTAAACTGGTCCTTAATTTGTTTATGGTTATGTGTTTAGCATGATTTTGTGTGCCATTATGTGATAATATGTGATTTTGAATTCATATCTGTTTGCCGTAGGAATATCTGTTTGAATAGTCCCCTTCGGGAATTAAATTGAGGGCCTTATCAGCTACAGAACCCGAAATTGATTACGCCATTGTAATTGGCATAATTTTTAGAGCCTACGGTGAAATTTAATTGAAAATTTATTCTGGTCAATTCAAACTGATTAAAATGATGAATTAAGAGCCCAAATATTTTATATTAAATATTGTGTTAGTGGGCTTTGTTGTCAAGGCCTTAAACACTCAATCTCTCTCTCCTTAGCCTCATTTTGGACTGAATGTAACTCAAGAAGAGAGAGGGAGAGCCGGCCATTTAGAGAGGGAGGGAGAGAATTGTATAATTTGTGACTCAAGCTTGGAGATTTGAAGTTTAGTTCAAGAATTGACCATAGATTGGGCTTCTAGGTAAGCATTGATTCTTGAATCCATGAGTTTAATGTGTAATCTTGTGTGTTCAATGTGTGTTCAAAGCTAATTAATGGTTAAGAGCATGTTTTGAATTGGTTTTGTTGAGTTGGAAGACCATATATGCATGCATGTATATAATTGTTTGGAATTGGCATATTTGAGCTTGAATCACATGACTTATGTTGCAATTTGGTTGAAAGCCATGTACTTGACCATCTTTTCATCATATGAACTAAAGATGAAAGTGATACATCACATGCATGTACAATTTATGGAGATAGGAGCTTTGAATGCATGAATATGAATGATAGAAGTGAGTTGGTGTCAATTTGAAGCATGCAAATGTTTAATCCTTGAAATTAGGCTCCATGATGATGTGTTTTGGTGTTTATACCATGTTAGTATGATTATATGTGAGATTTGAGCCATTGCATGCAAGGGATGAAGCTGGAAAATTGAATTTGAGCTCAAGAACACCATCTGGAATTTCCAGAATTTCGGCTTACGCTCGAGCGGGGAAATCGAGCCCCCAGCATTTTCCTGCAGACATGATGCCCGCTCGAGCGGGGAAATTGACGCTCGAGCGGGGAGCTATGTAGGCAGGAAGTCCGCTCGAGCGGAAGAGTTAACGCTCGAGCGGGGATTTGTGGCAACCAGAACTTTCGCAGACCTAAGGGTTCGCTCGAGCGGGGAAGTCCACGCTCGAGCGGAGACCCTGTTTTCTGAAATTTTGTTTTTGCATTCTGTGTTCAGTTTTCCGTTCTCTTTCACTTGCAAGCACTCTTAGGCATATGTTAAGCATTATAAATGAGTTAATGAGATATGAATAAAGCCTAAAGAGGAATATGTGAATTGAAGAACGGATTGAACTGTTAATGACCCTTTTGTGTTCGTGAAATGTGTAGGGTCAAGCTCAAGGGCAAATCCATAAGCCGATCACTGTGAGTAATATCGATATTTGAATGCTTGTGAATGCCCAAATGTTTACTCCCTTTTAAGCTTTATAAATTGCTAATTGGGATTGTGGACGTAAGTCAGATATGAATGCATAAATGGACCCAAGGTCGTTTTGTTAACGTGAATGGACCAAAGGTCGTTTTGTTAAACATAAATGGACCAAAGGTCGTTTTGATGAAATGGACCAAAGGTCGTTTTGATGAACATAAATGGACCAAAGGTCGTTTTGATACGAATGTATGGGCCTAAGGCCGTTCTGACATGAATGAGTGGGCCAAAGGCCGTTTTGAAACGAATAAGTAGGCCCAAGGCCGTTTTGAAATGAATAAGTGGGCCAAAGGCCGTTTTGAAATGAATAAGTGGGCCAAAGGCCGTTTTGAAACGAATGATTGGGCCAAAGGCCGTTTTGACATAATCAAATGGGCCGAAGGCCGTTTCGTAATGAATGTAAAGCTGAATGAGTAAAAGGCCAGTGTGTGCGGAACTATGATTTAAATTACCCTTATATATGCTAACTACAGAAATGAATTGGGCCTAAGGCGGTTTGGAAAACGTTGTTTTACGTCTTGTCGCATAAATTCTGTAATTGATATTATTCACTGGGCTATCGCTCACGCTTATCCATGTCTTTGTAGGTGAGCCAAAAGAGGTCCAGACCGGCCTCGATGAAGCTTTGTGTAGAACGACCCAGATTTTGGAGAGTCAGCCCTCGTGTCTCACGTGCGAGACCCGTCCTTGCCATTTTGTTATGTAATTATATGTGGTTTTATTGGCAAGGGTTTTGTGTACATTTGTATGTAGTCTGATATGGGTTGGCTCAGTTTGATGATCCTGTTGTAAAGAAGTTTATGCTACTATACTTTTGATGTGGGTTATTAACGCATATGAGTATGGTTTGTTCTTTGTGCATATAAGTACCGCTCTATGGACAAAGTTTTAAATTTTTGCTTCCGTTTGGCCCATTTTCTCTGACGAGTTATGTCCGTTTTGGTTTGAGGCCGTAGGTAATCATAGGATTACTGGCCGGTCATGTCCTTAACCCATAGGGGCGGGTTGGGGTCGTGACAGGTATAGCCACCAAACTGTGTTTGTAGTGATTTCCTAGGAGACCAATTGAGACGGTGGAAACTAGAGTTCGAATGGCAAAGCCTAGAATACAAAGGTTTGGAATTTCCTTGGTTTAAATACCCAGGGGTGTGGAGATTGCTTCAAAACCACTTCAACTCGAACTCTGTATGGTAGCCCCATAGGTAAAGTTAGCTTTATGCGCCTCGATTTTGGATACCGAATCAACCTAGTCTGTCACCCTGTTGGAGAATACGGAAAGTTACACACACTATTAGGGAGAAAAGTAGTACCTGTGTTTTTCGCGTGAAGATTACACCCTTGTTAGCCATTCCGATATTTTCTAAAGTGCTATATTTATTTCAGATGTCAAATGAAGGTAGAAATGGTTTAGCATGATTTGGGTTGTACTTGGTTTTAATTTCTTTTCTTTAAACTTTTAAAAAATATATATATATATATATTTATTTATAATTTAAAAAAAAAAACAAAAAAAATTGTTGTACTTGGTTTTAAAAAAAATGTTGTACTTGGTCAATTAAAAAAAAAATGTGCTGTACTTGGTTAAAAAAAAAAAAAAAAAGTACCAGACCACACATGTGGCCCACATGGGCGCACGAGCGGAACCTCTAAACAGACCGCATGAGCGGATGGGCTAGGCGCATGAGCGGCCTAAGCCCAATGGCGTACTGTTTGCATGCCGTAGGAGTGGCCCACTTTTGCCGCAGGAGCGACCCAAATTAAGCGCTCGTGCATCCCCATTGGGCGCACGAGTGACCCAAATTTAGAATAAAAAAAAAGAAAAAATACCGCATAAGCGGATGGGCTTGGTGCACGAGCGACCCAAGCCAAATAGCCTACTGTTTTCACGCCGCAGGAGCGGCCTACTTTCGCCGCTGGAGCAGCCCAAAAATAGGCGCTCGTGCGGCCCAAATGGGCACACGAGCAGTCCAATAACAAAAAAAATAAAAATAAAAAATGACAGTTTTATTTTATTTTATTATTATTTTTATTTACTTTTTACATATATATTTAAAAAAAAATCGTGCATATATATATATATTTTTATTTATCTATTTATTTACTTATTTGATTTTACATTATTCCAAAAAAAAAAAAAATGAAAAGTCTTTCAACAAAAACCTAGCCCACTTTGCTGACCCTCGTTTTCCCAACTCTCTCTATCTATCTCCCATCTTTATCATTCTTTTTCTTCTTTTTTTTTTTTCTCTCTCTCTCTCTCTCTCTAAACCCCACATAGCCACAAAGTCTATCAAACCCCACCATCACCAACCTTCACCTTCCTTCTTCCTTACTACCATCTCACCACTAGCATCCTATTTCCTCTCTGTCCATCGAATCTCCGGCGACCACTATTTTTTTTGGTGAATCATCTTTCTTTCCCTCTTTCTTCATTACTTAAAGGTAATTTCAAACTTTATATTTCTTCTGTCAATCTTGCATTGTAGTTAGATTTAAGGTTAGTTTACCACAGATCTAGTGTTCATCCTTAAAAAAAAAAAAAAAATCAAAAATCAAAAATCAGAAATTTGGGCAAGAAGACGATGGGCACACGTGCGGCCCTCTCCAGCGCACGTGCGGTCCAAGCCAAAAAAAAAAAAAAACCTTAGAAATAAAGGTACTACTAATAATAATAATTTAGCTTGTTTTTATTTGCTATATTGTTTAGTTTAAATTGTTTAGTAGTGATTCTCGTTAGTTTAATTAGTTAGTGGATTGTTGTTATTTTTTATTTTTCTTTTACTTATTTAGTTAGTGATTTTATTTTTTTTTATTTTAGGATGCAATTGTTCCTTTAATTGTTAAGTAGTTTAGTTTTTGTTTTATTTTATTTTACCCTCTGAATTTTTATTTTATTTTCTTCTCTTCTACTAACTTAGATTGTTTAATTTAATTTTATTTTCTTATTTATTTCATCTTTGTAGTTCCACTGTGTGGTTGTAAATACATAAATAAATAAATAACAATAAATTCGATGGTGTGAGGACGATGAGGTTTTGAGTGATTTATGCATCCATGCTTTATTTGATGAATACTGATATAATGGTTCCATATTTTGGGTTGTGTTGGTTGAATTATTTTGGGCAGATATGTCTTCATCATCTCGCCGAGCACCCAAACGGCCTTGCAATGCCAACATTGCATGTAGAGATGTGCCAACCGATGCTTGGGCCACCAAACCAGTTGCATGTGATACATCCTTTGATGTGGACTTCTTCCGTCGCCATCAAACCATTGCGTGGAGTATTCAACAACTTGAAGACCGTGGCCTCCTGGGCATTTGCACCATCACTGAACCGGCATATCCTCGCATTGTGCGACTCTTTTATCAGCATATGTACATTAGCAATGAGGCCTCGGGAGCTCTTTGCTCCCTTGTTGACGGAATAGAGTTAGTGGTCACTCCTGTTTCAATTGCTGAGGTCCTATACTGTTCCATGGACCCTATCAATGTAGAACAGTTCCTGGTATTCACTTGGGAACTCACCATCCCAGCACTGGTAACTGAGTTTTATGAGGGGCATCAGGATGATGACAACCGTACTAGCATCCGATGGGCTAATTTATCATGCCGCCTTCTCTTCCTCGATGTGCTACTAAAAAAGAATGTCATTCCTCTTGGCCACAAGGAAGAGCGGCGGGGGGACTTCCTCCGTGCCTTGTATCGATTTGACTTCAGGTTTTGGGTTGACATCCCTGCTTTGATCTACAACCAGATGCACCGAATCTTTAATAAAGACAAAATATGCAATACCCGAGACAGTTCTACATAGGCCCTCCCTTTTGCCAACCTCATTATTGCGCTTATAAAAGGCCAACAGACGTACCCACTTCAGGCCAATGAGGTTCAGCTTCCGCCGCCCATATTTTATGGTAAAACCCACTGGCGCCAAACCACTGCTCGCCTGCCTCCTCCACTACTCCTTCCTGAAGCCCCGGCCAATCCTTATGATGCCCCAGTCGAGCCCGCTGCCGCACTAGTGCCAACACCAGCGCCACTGCCATTCCGTATGATGAGGGCGCAATATTAGTCTCTTTTGGATAATCAAGCCGTCATTCAGCAATCTGTGGTTGATCTCCGGACCGACTACCAGGCTTATTGGGATTACTCACAGGCAACATTTGATGGGTATCAGCAGTCAGTTGCCTCTATGCAAACTGACTTCTATGCATACCGGGATTTGAGTAAGTAGCGGTTTGATCAGCTTGGCGCTAGGGTTCATGATGAGGCATTCGAGACTCGGACACTGATGCATGCCCTATTTGAGTAGCATTTCCCACCATCGTCGGATCCACATCAGTGATTTCTGTATATTTCCTTTATTTTCTTTCCTTATTCATTTTGTTTTGTTTTATTTTATTTTTTCTTTTTCTTTTTTTTACTGTACCGAAAAAAAAAAATTCAAAGTGTGTTTGGGTGTCCTTGCCTCACTGGATGTGCGTCCACGCTGTCTGGTAAGATCCTCTTTCTCCTTTTACTAGCTAATGTACAATTGCTTACATTGAGGACAATGTTATGTTCCAGTTTTGGGGTGAGGGTATTTGTAATAACCATTCATGTTTGTACTTCCTACACTTGATTGCACCACTTCACTTAATGTTTACTTTGTGCTAGTATGGTAATGATATGAGCCTATGTTAATTGGGGAACATAGTGGGCTTGTATGAAAAGGGTTTATTGGGTAAATACTCACATGTGATGTTTGCACTAGGATAGTTGTTTGTGTTTGTGGTATTAGTACACTTGTCATGAGTATGCCTTAATTCACATGAACACACTATCATAGCGGTGACCTCTTTATTATAATCCCTGGTATACATCATTGATAATGGCTAAGGTTGCAGAAAAGAATAAATGAGTAGCCAAGATTCTTTAAAAAAAAAAAAAAATTACTTGACTTGTTTGGGTTCGTAGCCTCTTTAACTCGAGTTACTAAGCCCGTAGGGATATCTCTACACCTAGTGCCCTAAAACCGTCCGGTTTGGAAGTCATTGGTCCAATGCTTATTACATGGGCTGACTGGAAAGCTTAATGGATCTGGACATTGCACAGTCTTTCAAAAAAAAGAAAAAAATTGAGAATCTTGGTTGCAATAGTTTAGTTTTTCTGTATATGTTGAGTATTATTATGAGTTACACTGGGCTATTATAGTGGACAGTTAACTAATATGGAGATTGCACTTTACACCGAGGGTAGTAATGATGTGTCTACTAGCATTCATAAGTACAGGGGACTTTACTTTTGTATTAACTGAATTGTGGTTTTGGCTCAATAGATTCCTTCATACTTGTCCACTGTGCCTTTAATGACTCATCAGATATCACACTGTAGTGGCACATAAATTGGTTGTTGTGTAGAGTAGTGTGGTTAATTGTTGTTAAGCAGATATGAATATATTGATGTTTGTGGGTATCATTTCTAAAAACCCTCACGAGACTATACTCGTCTACTTAGGGTAACCTCGTGGTTTAAAGGCTTGTTGCATATGCTAAATGCAATCGTGATCCCTACGAAAGTGGCTGAGAGTATTTTACTTTTCTTATTTCTTTTGTTTTGCTTGAGGACTAGCAAAATGTAAGTTGGGGGGTGTGATGTAGGCCGAAAGGTATCACATTGAGGCCACTTAAATTACATTTTTAGTCTTTCAATTTTGTTTAATTGGTGGAGATAATGTGTTTCGTGCACTTCTACAGATTTGGCAGGAAATATAAAAATTCAATCAAAAAGGGCGCGAAAGCAGATCCTCCGTGCGAAAAGTGAAGAATCCGAGCCAGCCAGACCATCACACGTGCGGCCAAGCTTCACCGCACGAGCGGCCCACCTAGGGACGCATGCACGGAATTTTTGGTCTATTTTGCTGAGAATAAAAGAAAGAAAAATAGCCAAACCTAGGGTTCAAAAATTAATTCAAAGAAAATGGAGGCTAGGGTTCTAAAGAGGTGATTTTCTCCTAAAGCTTGACACACACTTCCATGGGGGTTTCTTCCTCATCTTCTTCCTTTTTCCACTCCTTCATGAGTGGCTAGTCATCTTTTCTAGGGTTTTGATGAAACCTTAGCCATGTAATAGGATTTTTCATAAGCTTTAATTGTGAATTGGTTTGAATGGATGTATGGATGATTTATAAGTTTTTAATAATTGTTTCTTTCATCTCTTCAAGCATTTTACTCTCTGTGATCGTTTAATGCTTTCCATACATTAGTTTTCTTTGTGTTTGTATTCAAAATACGAGACGAGTCATGCTATGAGAGACAGGTCGTTTTGCTACCATAGTTTAGAGCAAACACCTCGTACCACTCGAGATGATTCGTGCTTGTACGTTGAATGCGACAACTCTCTTGATCAATATTTCAAACTTGTAGTTGTGAAATATTGGGTAGTTCAAACCGAATTGCGATTGATGGCCGATGTTAAGTCTCATTCATGTGGTTAGTGGTGAATTCTCTGCCCCTGAAAATTAATATCTCAAACCCTAATTTTAATTGTCAATACAATTCTTCAATTTCATTTAATTGTTGTTTAGTTATAAAATCAATCTTATCTTTTTAATCAAAATTAATTTGGGAATTTAGCGATTAAATTAATCTAATTTCACATTTGTTCTTGTGGATCGATACCTGGACTTGCCATTATTCTAAAAGAATTTGGTATAATTTAGTGATTTATTTTTGGTGTGTTTAATGACTCATCATACCACATGCAATGTCCATATCCAATCACTAGTTTTATTAAAATATCCATCCAAAACACAAATAGTTAAAGTCTTCAAACTCAGTCAAAAATCAAATTTCAAAAGCAAAAGGAATAGAAGGACACTTTTTTCTTTTCCATCTAAAACATTAGCTACAGCTAAGAGGTGGCAATCCTAATCCGAACCCGCCAATATCCGCCCGTAATATATGGGTTTATACTTGCTTGTTTATCAGGCGGGTCATAATTGGGTAATAATGATTTGAAACTGGTTTGCTTGTATGGGTTTGAACGGGTTATTAACGGGCCGTGAGACTTGCTAGGCCTCGTTTAGGAATTAATTATTTTAATTAATTTTTTATTTTTTTTATAAAAATGTGTTCAGAAAAACAAAGAAAATATGTGATAATTTATAATAATTTTTTAACTTTTTAATTAAAATCTTAACTTCCCAAATAACGTTGGTAATCACTCAACTACATTTTCATTGTTTGTCAATTTCTATCTATATTTTATTTATAATATTCATGTTCTCTCTTTGCTCTCTCTACTCATGCACATCTATAAATCTTCATAGAAGAACTTACAAAAATTATTATGTACTAATATGGGTATCTTTGGGTTTGGTTTTTTATTGAATGTTCTTTTTCTTTTTTTTCTTTTTTCGTTTTCATTTCTTTTGAATTTAAATTCTAATCATTAAGAAGAAGAAATTCTTCTTGATTTTATTCTCATTTTTTTTTTTTAAAGGTTGTATTGTAACGCCCCCAAAATAATACAATAAATACAACCCATAAGTAGAAGGATAATATAAATAATATGCCTTCATTCATCAAAGTTCCTATACAAAAGATAATACATGCAATATACATTCACAAACTGTTCATCCTGAATCTATAGCATGTATTACAATAATAAGAGAACTGAAAACTAAACAGATAATCATATGTCCCATAGGCTTACATCTTTCCAAGTCATTGTTTGGTTACAACAAAGTGAGCCTAGTTCAAAACAGTTAAAGCCCTTGGCTATACATTAGAATACAACAAAACAATGAAGCTCTTCGTCCCGAATGTCCTTCCATACTATTGCCTTGGCGGAGGCATATCACCAATACCTGAAAATGATTTTTTCCCAAATAGGGTGAGCCAAAGCTTAATACAATATATGAGATTTAATAAAGATATAAGTACAATGTGCATACACAATGTCTGTGACAAAACATTCACATTTTATATAATCATAAAGTACCAAGTTCATATCTTAATCCATTTTCCTTCAATTCATGAGCCAATTTCATTATCTTTTAACAACCCAACTGAGACTATAACTTAGTGGTTCTCCAACAACACAATTACCACACAAACACTTCAATCTGCCATTTTACGAAAATTTCGTCCGCGGGATCGGCACCCATGTATACGCACGGTTTCAGGACTTTCACCCAAGACACTTCGGTCAACTTAATTTCAATGAAGTTCATCCCCTATCTCCTCCCAAACATGGAGTACATCCTCTTTCTCCTCCCAAATATCATACATATACAATGTATTTAAAACATAGTCATTCAATGATAACCGACAATAGATTAGTTTTAATTTACCTAATCCTCATGTAATTTCTACAACAATCATAGCAATCCTCTACCAATAGCTCAATACAGATATTTCTAAACAAATATTCAATCTCAAGACAAATAATTCATTCATATTTCCATAGGTGTGAGGTAATACATATCTAACTCCACCGTTTATATCAACATTCATTTCATATTTACAACACCAATTCCATTTATTTATACACAATAAATATTTGAACCATTTTAGGGCCAGCTCAATTTTCCCAAATATCAACCCAAAGGTCAAAATTTACTATTTTGTCACAATAGAGACTCATATTCAAACCGCATAACCCTTTATAACACATTCGTCTTAGAAATCTCTCTTTTGATTTTATACCCAAAACCTAGGTTCGTCCATAAGACTCCAATATCCCACCATTGTTACACAACAACGAATAACTAAGTTGAAAACCATATGAAAGTGTAAAAAATCCCTACATCAAAGAGAAAAGACAAGCAAAGCAAGGATGAAACTCCAAAGATGCTCAAACCTAACTTTATTCGGATCACTATGAAGATCTTGAGACGCTCTACCTTTTTTTCAAAGATACTAAGATGAAGAACTTAATGGATCTAGGTGAAAATGTAGAGAGAAGATAAGTGTTAGAGGGAGAAACTCAAGGTCTAGGGTTTTGGAGAGGTTTAGAGAGAGAAAGAAATGAAAAAGTGATGTAAAAATGTGGCTGTTACAAACTGATATAAAATCAGTCCGCTCGAGCGTGAGAAGTAACGCTTGAGTGTTAGACACATTGTTCTGCTCGAGCATGAGAAGTGACGCTCGAGTGCAGAATGCACATTTTTTGAAGTTTTGCAGATGAAAGACATCGCTCGAGCTCAAGATTGGACGCTCGAACGCCCACCCGCTCGAGCGTAGAATACACTCTTCCAGTATTTGCAGGTCTGCAAAAATACTGAGAGTTTGTAAAGCCCGCTGGAACACAAGAATGGCTGCTCAAGCGGAGGAACAAAAATCTGAGGAACAAAAGTTTGGAAAATCAAGCAACCAACCTGCTTCAAACATACAACTACAATCCAGTAACCATATTTAAGGAGGAATAAGGGGAAAAACGACAATGAACAACATTTAGAAACCATAAGCCCGAGTCTGGAATGTAACAAGAGTCGGGTCAAAACCGAAATCGCTATATGTATTGCATTTTTTTAATCATGATTTAGATCTAAAATTTTAAGTCAACCCCAAACCTTTTTGTGAAAATGGATATGTTAATTTGAAAAATAAAGTTTAGAACTTTTTTTTTTAAATACAAGACTGTATGTATATATATGTAGCTCTTTAAAAATTATTTTTTACATTTTTTTCTGTTTGCAAAAAAAAAAAAAGTATATTAAAAAAATGAGTTCAATAAAGTAAATGTCAAAAATAACTACCATCACTCTACAACTACTACCTCCTCTCTACCACTATTACCACCACCACCACCACTACCACCACCGTCGCCACTCCACCGCTACCTTCGATCTACCATTTTCATCATAAAAAAAAATTTTAAAAAATAATAATTTTAAAAAAATAATTTTTTTTATAAAATGTAAAAAATTAAAATATTAAAAAAAAAAGATGAAGTGAATCGGTTGGTGGGTTTATTTGTCAAACCCATATCCAATTCAACTTAACCCGTTTAAACCCATTTATTAAATGCAAAACCGGTTTTGATCTGTCCAAACCCACCCATTTGCCACCTTTAAAATATATATATATATATATGTACATGTTACAATAGATGGATAATGTGTTTTGAAGTAAAACCATTGAAAGTTATGCTAAAAAGTAATAATCATTTATTTATAGTAGGTGGCTATGTTTTAGTAACAAAACTAGTGGAAGGCATGCCTTCCACACACACGGAAAGAAAAGAAAAAAAAAAAAGGGTTGGGCCGGGTCACGCCGTGAATGGCCCGGATATGGCTTGACCGGTTACCTAAGTGGATAGTTTTGGACTAATACTCCTTTGACCTATTACCCATTTAAACTTGCCCAAACTCACCCATTTGTCAGCTCTAAGCTAATTATACATGTATTATTTACATAATAAAAAATCATATCAACTATACACAAACTATGCTTAGTGCTTAATGAACATTTTATTAATACTTTTTGATGATGTTGATGATCCAAGGAAGGGCGAGTCAGGTTGACCCACGCTTCTAACACCTTTCACTGGTCTCAGAGCTCGCTGGTGGTGCCTGCAAAAAGGTCCAACGGGGAATGAGAGTCCCCAGCGAACCTTCCAACGATTAAGTTAGAAAAGAGGAGATTGACTGTGTAGAGAGAGAGAGATAGAGAGTGAGAGAGAGAAGAAAAATGGAGAACTTAACCTTTGATATGTCTTGGAAGCCTCCTTATATCATTTGTCCATCATTTCCTTGTCCACTCTGACCTGTAGTGTTGGTCGAAAGTCTATACTCTAGCTTGCATTGTTCACAGTGAGGCTACATGTTCCGACGTGAAGGGATTATCGCATTTAATGCTGTAGGAGTCTCATTAATGGCTGATGTGTGGTGCAATAACTCTGTAGGATCTTTGTCTGCTTACGTGGTTGGTTCCCTGCTTGACAAGTATTTAGATGCCACTGGTTCCTGGTTCAATGTCGGGTTCTCAAGGGTGTTGGGTTTTAGTACTTGAACTGTGAATTAGGCTCTAAGTGGTGAGCCAAAACCTTTTGTGGGCCCATTGATGTCAGTAGTCCCCCATTCGCGAGTGCAGCTTTAGTCCAACAAAGGAAATAAGGAGGAAGATGAGAAGTGTGTAGGGCCGAGCGAGAGGGTCAACCGTGGGGAGGGCTGACTGCAAAGGGGGGTCGAGCGCGAAGATCGATCGAGAAGAGGGCCGACCACGAAAGGGGAGGCCGATCGCGAAGGGAGGCCGACCGTGAAAAGGGGGGTCGACCGAGAGGAGGGCCGAGCGCGAAGATCGACCGAGAGGAGGGTCAAGCGCAAAGGGGGGCTGAGCACGAAGACCGACTGAGTGGATTGTAGACTTCCCCGAACGTCCCAGGAGGGAAATCCCGTTTTGTTCGATTTTGGGCTCACTACAGTTCAGGACACAATGTCACGGTCCTGTATCTAATCTCGCAGAGTGCAATGCAAGACCGATGAATCATCAAAGAGTCCAAATCCAGCAAATCGTTTTGAAAACAGATTTTTTGAAAGAAGTGCCAAACATGGACTGCTTTGCCAGATACAGAGTCGCCACCTAAATATTTTATTTTGGGGAAATTTAGGAAACCCTGACTTGTTGCCTAAGGTCACATGTCCGTCATCACCAAAGTTGCCTCGGCTCGGGAACTTGGCTACGATTGGGGAAGGTCACTTCGTGAGCACCCTCGCTCGCCCGATCAAAGATCGGCCTTTACTGAACATGATATCTAGTTTTGAAAATATTGTGCGTTCTTATTTCGGTTATTAGCCTAGATTTACTACGTGATGCGCACAGCATACAAGTATAGATCGGGTCGCTTGAATTGGAACAAAACATTTCATACTTGTTTTTGAACGATGGTTTGCTACTCGCAAGTAGGCTTAAAATGCAGATTTTGCTACCCTCAGGTGGGCTCAGAAAAGATGGTTTTGTCACTATCTAGTGGGGTTAAAACTCACAGTTGATGATTTGTTCCAATCCAAATAACCCAACCTTCACCCACAGGCACTCAGGCAGTTATATCACATAAGTATATAGCCTCATGGTAAGCATGCTATCATGGCAGTCACTCACACGCATGTAAGGATGTTAAAGCATAAAAACTTACCGAGTACTCCAAGCCAAAACAGAAGCTAATTAGAAATCCATGCATGATCTTAACTATACAGAAATGCCTAATGCAACACATGCAAAAATGCAACTATAACAGGCTCGGCTATTCTAATCATGGCATATGGAATGCTACAGATAACAAGTATTCAACTTGAAATTGAAATACAAATACAGTTAGTATGATGCGCTGAGCCTGGTGTATGCAAAACAAATGAATGAATGCAAACATGCTATCATACTGTATGCTAATTGAAACATGCCCTAATCTAACCATTGTAAGCTGGTAAATAAAAGGGAGAAAGACGTGGGGTTGGAAGACATACATCACACGCACGCACACTTATTACAACATTGCCCTCGCACGGAGGGTCCGAATAAATAATACAGTCAAAATAAATACAAAATCCTAATTAATTAACAAATTAACTAAGGAAAGCGGTAAACAAGCATGCAAGCTAGGGACTGCTTCGACTCTGCTCCGGGTGATGGATGATGCATGTTCGGGCTGCCTTTGAGCGGAAATCCACTACGATGCCCCAATTAGCCTCTGTTTGCAATTGTTCTTGGAATGTGTGCCAAGCTTCGAAAGGCTGCTGATTCTTGATTTGCTGCAACAGAGAGCAGGAAAGGGGCATGGCAATGTATTTTCACATATGTATGCTTGACTACCCTTCAGGAAGTGTAGTCCTCGATCCTCGTGCCACCAATCACGCATATCAATGCATGATGGCCGAGGAGTCGATTTGCACAACTCGATATGAAATGAATGCACGTATAAACACAACAAGACCGAGACTCCATCATGGATAATCCGGAGTGTCGGTGATTGGGAATTGAGACACGTTCCGTCACTCAAAGTACAAAACGTCCCTCGTTTCCCATGCTCGGGCTAACTCCTACCCCAAACACAATGCGATATGCATGACATGCATGAATGCAACTAAGATACAACCTAACATGCACAATGCTATGGAATGACATACACGATGCACGAGGTAACATGGCATACACAATGCACTAACATATAACCTAGCATACACAATGCTATGAAATGGCATACACAATGCATAATGAACTTACACCAACACAAGTGGACCTTAGCCACACTCACATAGAAGGCCATTAGATGAAAATGAGACACTCGAAATGCGTGCACGCGTGCACGCAAACCGAGGACCGAACTTGAGGCACAAATGCCACTCTACCAAAGCGTGGTAAGGCATGGAACATGGTATGCAAACATGCAAATTTTAGCACTGAAATATGATGCTAAACAGCCCCGAATCATGAAAACATGGCACCTGATGCATGAGGTGAGAGCCGAAACTCAAAACTAGGCACATGGAATGACTTACAGCTATACAAAGCATGCATTATTTGAACATAAAGCATGAAGACAGAGTCAAGGAAGTCCTAAAACATGGACTTTTCCAAATTAAAGCAAGGCCAAAAAGTGCTAGCAAGATGGACTAAAGTAGCATGCGATTTTGACTAGCAAACATGGTTTGCATGGCAAGTGTATGATGCACATAGAATTTCACCAAATCGTTGAAAATCAGTGAATAAAACATGTGAAAATAGGCCCAAATAACCACTGATATGCAACCATGGTATGCAAAAATGATGAGCTCCTTTAGATGGCCATACAAGGAGTTATTAGGCACATACAAGATAGACAAGTGACATGACATATAAAACTCTGAAAATCAAATATGATAGTCCCAAAACTCACCAAATTGGCCCCAAAATTAGTCAACAAAGCATGCAAGATAGGGCCTCTTTGGAAGGCCAAAATGACTACCAAACCAGTCAAGGAGAGAGAGGGTCACCCCCCTCTGATTTGAAAGCTCAAAGCAATGGCCAAGCCACTGAAAATCCATTGGATTTTAGTGGCTAGAAGGCCAAACAAAGCATGCAACAAGGGCTAGGATATAAGGCTCAAAATAGGAGGCAACCAAGCATACAAGATAGCATGTGACCTTAAAAAAAAAATGAAATCTTAATAAAATATGAAGATGATGCCAAAAAAAGCCTCTTTCCAGTTTACAACATGCCTCAAAAGTGATCACAAATATGGCTTATCTATCATGCAAAAATGGCCCTAAAAGGGGGAAAAGAGATAAGGGACAGAAGCTGGACTCAAATGGCAAGGAGCCCTTCAACAATATTGAAGAGGGACTCAAAAAAAGGCACTTTACAGTTTATATCAAGCCACGAAAATAAATACAAGTGAGGCTAAACTATCATGCAAGAAAAAGGCCAAAAGAGGGACAAAGAGGCAAGTGGTAGCTTCTGGCCTCAAACGGGAGAGAGCCCTTCAACAATGTTGAATAGGGGCTCAAAACAAGCCACTTTACAGTTTATGACCAAACCCAAAACAGCTCACAAATAAGCCTAAAATAGTATGCAAAAATAGGCCTAAAAGGAGGGTTTAAACACAAAGGGTAAGAAGGAAGCCTCAAACAGGGAAAGGCCCTTAATAAAACATGAAAATGAGGTAAAAATATGACTATTTCCAGTTAGGGTCAGAGCCCAAAAATTTAAGCACAAGGAGCTAGAATATAGATCAAAATAGTGCACAAAAGAAGGAAAATGGGACTCACCCTTGTAGAACCAATCTTTGACAGCCTTTGGACCAAGAATCTGAGCTTCCAACCTCTGAGAGACAGCCTCAAGGTGTTTGAATGAGTGATGGAGGTCTTTTGCTATGAGGTATAGTGCAAAAATGCAAAGAAATCCAACTTCCAAGCTCTAACCACAAGCAATATAGAGAGAGAGAGGAAGCTTTTTGCCCTTCAAAAACTCAGAATCCTCTAAAATGAAGGAGCCCCTTACTTATATAGAGGAATGCAAAGCTAAAGCTTCTTAAACAAGCTTGGCAAGAGCTTCATCCCTCCATACACGTGTATGGAGGGCAGATATGAGGAATCCAGCTGGTACAAAAGATCTTCCCGGAAACCAGCTGAAATAGGGGGGGTGTCGGCCATCAGCAATGGCCGGCAGGTGTTCACAAGTAGCCGGCAGGGGCCAAGCCATGGCCGGCAGTGCACCACAGGGGCCACCCTGAAAGGACCAGGTCAGGGTCCAAAAATGAGACAAAAAGGATACAAGGTTCGGGAAACCCGAACCAGTGACGTTCCGCCGCGACAGTCGAATGCTGGGCGAGCAATCGAACCAGCCGTTGGGTGTACCTACAAGCACAACCAAGTCTTGAGGACGGTCAAAAATGGGGTGTGTACAAGGATGGCCGACCGTGAAGGGGGGTCGAGCGAAAAGTGGCAGTGGCGCGCGGGGCTCGAGGAGCGATGAGACACGTGATGATGTGAAGTGACATAGACGGGAAAGGGAAAAAGGGTAGGGAATTGTGGTTGTACACGTGGTATGATCTAAACCAATGGTTAGGGAGGTGATGCGTTAGTAGGAAGCGAAAGGTTAGGACTAGGATAGGACGTGGAAAAGGCGGGGGTTGTAACTTTTGAAATTTTCAAACTGGCGAAATTTAACCTTGACCCTTGGAAAATAGGCAACCGTGGGCATTTGGAGTTATCTGTTTTACATATCTCATTGCGAGAAAGACCTAACCTCATTCGTTTCATGTGACACTCCTCTCCAACAGTTTGCGAACTTCCTCGCACCTACATCCGAAGCAATATACAAAAATGCAAAAGAGATAGCTCGAGACGAAGCACCAGCTATGAGGTTAGAGGCGTTAGGTGAAGACGATGCGGTAGAGTTAGCGGAGCAATATAAGACGGAGAGACGGGAGGAAAAATGACCGGAGCAAGCGGTGAGACCTTGTCCGTCCACAATGATCGTGGCCGCGAGGCCGATTAGCCAAATGGGACCAGACCACTAGAACACCAAGGTCAACAAATCGACGTTTACGGCAGATGAGTTAGAGGAGGTGTGTAAGAAGTACTAGATTCTAGTAGAGATATAGTTGAAGTTGCCAGCGTCTAAGGAGAGGGCGTCGGATGCACATCCAATGGAGTTTACGCTGTACGAGACGGCGTTGCGGGGGGGGGTCTAAGGTTGTCGCTCCCACAAATAGTGGTGGATGTGCTGAACTGGTTGGAGGTGGCGTGTCACGCCCTCAAATTTAACCCAAAATACATACAATATTGACATGCATCGACATAAGAAAATAAAATATTATTCCATTCATCAGAGTATCCTTAAAAGAAAACATTATATGTAATAACGAAAGTAAATGCCCTACGGGCTTACATCTTTCCAAGCCAATACTTGGACATAAAAGAAAGGAGTACTAACTCAACTCCAGGTTAAGCCCTTGGCTTGTAATTACATGTAACATCAAATAACAAACTAGCTAACTAAAAAAAAAGAGAAAGAGTCTTCAACTCCAAATCCTCTCAAGCTAAGTCCTTGGAGGTAGCATATCACCTGGACCTGAAAATGATGTTCCCGTATAGGGTGAGCCACAGCCCAGCAGAAATATACTAAATCAAATATACGAATTGACTAAAGCAGTAGCATTCAATAGATGGTTACACTTATAAATCACTTTTATCACAATACAGTTTCACTTTCCATTATTTATCCAATTTTCCATTTATACAGACATGGCTCAAAACCTGGCCAAACAACAAGCTGAGACTACATCTCAAATTAATATTTCTTCTGATCTTAACAATTAAATGAGGCTGAGGCTCATAATAAAACACTTCCATCAATTGATAAGTACACATATATGTTATACTAATACACTTCCATACAACAGTAAGTACACAGATTTGTTGTACTAATGGAGTCCATCCCTTTTCTCCTCCTAAACAGGTTTGAGAGTCCATTCCCTATCTTCCCTTAAGCCATGGAGTACATCCCCTATCTCTTCCCAAACAATATGCATATACAATGTATTAAACACTTGTCATACACAATATTCAATCAATACACAAATTCGCTGTATTAATTCAACTGTCAATTTCAATGACTCATTCAATGTGATTAGTTTCAGTTTTCCCTAATCAACATGCAATGTCTACAACAATCACGACTATCCTCCACCGATAGCCTAAATGTACCCACAAATGTAAACTCTACATTTTCATAGGTGAGTGATTAAACTATCCGACTACACCATTTAATTTCATAATTCCCCAAATTTCGAGAATTAAACTTAATTCCATATTTTTCTCTAAATTAATTATACAAATTAATTTATTATAACAACTAGGGCTTTTCCCCCTTTCCTCAAAATTAACCCTAAGGTTCAATTTTAATCAACCTGACACTACCAATGTCATTTATCATGATTCACAATCACATGGAATTTAATATATAAACAATTCCCTATTTCTCAAATTATAACACCAACCCTAGTTTTTCCAAAGTTACTAAACGACACCAACATATCAAAAATACCAAAACTTAGGTCAAAACCTATAATATGGAGTAGGAAATCCCTACCTCGAAGTGAAGAACTCAAATGAAGAAGATGGCGAAAACCCAATGTGCTCCAAACCCAAGATTGTTCAGATTAAAGTGAAGCCCTCGACCCACTCTTTCTTTTTAACAAAAAACCTAGGGTAGAAATACACTCTAAGTAGATCAAACCTAGGAGAGAAGGTGTGTAGAGGGAAAGAAAACACGGGCCTAGGGTTTTTAAAACAAAAGAGGCTGAAAAAAGATGTTTAAAACCGTTGCTGCGTATTTAAATAAAACAGGCTCGCTCGAGTGAAGACTTGGTCGCTCGAGCGACCAGACACAGAAAAATCTCGCTCGAGCCAAGAAGGTCTCGCTCGAGCCAACAACTCAAACCCTTAGGTCTGTAACCAAACGCACGCTCGAGCGACGGAACGCTCGCTCGAGCGATGAACAAACCAGCTCGCTCGAGCCAAGAAACATAGCTCTCAGGTCTATACCTAGACGCAATCTCTCGCTCGAGCTAAGAAACGCTGGTTCGAGCGACGGACCAAAACAAAGAGCTCACTCGAGCGAAGGACCAAAATTCTGGACAGCAACCCTTTGCTCCCAAACACTCCCAACCTGTAACAAACCTACCCAATACATCCTATAACTCAAAAATAAGGAATTAAAGGACGACAACAACAAATATATAACAACAGAATCTATGGAACGTAAGTCCGGATACAACTACCAAATGGAAAAAGACCGGGGTTGCTATAGGCGCCGGGTCAACTTATGCCCAACGCGTGGAAAATATTATTGGCCTGTGCAATCATATGGCCACAGGCGACCGGGAGAGCAGCGATGACAATGGATGAGTTCTTTTCTTGCTACAAGGCCTCTGGTCAACAAGAAACATGGGTGACCTTGCAGGCGGTGGAGGGTAGAGGATTAGTGGTGGGTTTGCCATCGTCAATGAAAGGGTGGAGACCAAGGTGGTTTTATGTATCAGCAAATGGCAGGAGGGGGGTGCACACAATGTGAAAAATTCCCATGAAGTCGGTGGAGCCAAGGCTAGAGGCAGAGGCAGAGAATAAGGTTAAACGGGGGAAGGAGTGGAGGGAGAAAGAGGGCGTGAAGTGGAATGACCTTATCCAACCTTCAACCTTGTTTACCTTAAGTCTGGGGCCACAGCCGATCGAGGAAGATTCTACGCTGGAAGAGTTGAAGGCGAGGAGGAAGATGCAGGAGGCGGAGGATAAAAGGACATTCACCAAGACAGACAGGTATAAAGAATCACAGTTAGGCCATGCGCCTAAGCTAGTCATGAAGAAGTGAGTTTGACCACGCCCCAAGCCTCTGGGAGATAAGGATCTGACTAATTTTGCGCTGCTGCCACCCGTAGTAGATCCGCTAAAGGAGAAGAGCAAAAAGGAGGTGGATGCGGTGTTCATAAAAAAGAAAAAAATGAGGACAGCTGTAGAGGAGAGTGGGGGGGGGGCCAGTGTTGAAGAAGGCGAATGAGGGGATGGCAGAGGCAGCCCCAAAAGTAGAGGTGGGGGAGACAATGATGGGGGTAAGAGAGGCCATAGGCCTAAGTGCCTAAGTCGTGAGTGGAGTAGTTGAGCCAAAGAAGTTGACGGGAGGCGAGAGATTGGAAGAGCAATTGCCCAAGAGTGTGCATGTACAAGAAGTGTCCTCCAGTCCTCGGGTAGGGAGGCGGTGAACGAGTAGAGTGGAGACGAGGGTGACATTGAAGATTGCCATATATCATGTTTATACGGTAGCTGGTCGTTTGGCAGAAGAAGGGGGCGAAGCCAGGGTCGCCGCAGATCGTCTCCTTAGGGTAGTGAAGGATGAGGCCGTGTGATCGATGGCGCAATTTATAGAGGCCGACCTCTTGAGAGGGTTCTGCTCAGCGCAGATAGAAGCAACGACCTTGGCAGCGGCCCAGCTAAATAAGACGGCGTAGACGAAGGTGGAGGCAGAGCTGCTGAAGGCCCAGCTGGCAAGGATGAAGGTTGAATTGTAAAATTTAAGGGTGGAAATGGCGGGCTAGAGGAAAGTCACACGCAGTGCCTGTGCAAAGGGCCTGGAATATGCACAAAGGTCCAAGAAGATGGAAGTATTGGCGGTGGTGTAGAGCTACCTAGCAGAGCGCACTGCCTCCGAGCTCGCCGTCGCTAAATCGGAGTTGGAAATGGTGCGCCACAAGGCGGTATCGCTGGAGTTTGAACTGGTGGGCAAGCAGAGGAAGGTAGATGTGATCCAAGAAGCCTACAACACTGCCAAGGAAAGATCAGAAGAGGCCCTCTCTAATAACGAAGATCTGCGCGACCAGGCCCTAAATGACAAGAAAGAAACAAATGGGTGCATCGCGGAGTTGGAGAAAACATTGGGAGAGGAGAGGGCCAAAATGGCCTCTGAGAAGGCAGCGTACCCAGACCTCTGCATGGCGGCGGTGGAGCAGTTTAAAGGGTCTGCCGAATTCCAGATGGCCATCAACGCAGCAGTCGCAAGGAGTTTGGCCAAGGAGGGTGAATGTGGTACTGGGCCATCAGGAGTGGCCGCTGGAGATAGGAGTGAAGAAGAAATGATCCAAAGTTTTCAGCGATCAGACTTCTACAAGCATGAGATGAGCTAGTATTGGGATAGCGGCCGGATGAGCTTCAAGTATAAGGCGCAAGAGTTGTTCCCAGATGTGGACTTCAGTCTGGTGAAAGTAGGAGAAGACGATGTCGCCCAAACTCCCCTTGATGAGGGGGTGGAAGAGGAAAATCTGGTGTCCAGCGAAGGGGAGTGAGGACTGGGTGTTTCCTTGATTTTTTTTTTTTTTTGTAATGAGGTAAATATAATGAAGTGAATGTGATTTCTGTAATAAAGTGTGTAATGGTGCAAGTTATTAATAAATAAAAGTGCCAGTTCTGTTATGGTTTGTTGTTGTTGTTGTTGTTGTTTTTTTTTTTTTTGTGGGCAAATTACACTAACGGTCCCTATAGTTTAAGGCTTGTGTCACTATGGTCCTTAACTTTTCAATTGTGACATATTTGATCATGAATTTTGAATTTTGTTCCAAATAAGGACAATTGAAGATATGATTGCTTAATTTCAAGGGCAAATCCGTCAATTTGATAAAATATAAACTAATTTGATAAAAATAAATGTCAAAAAAATAATTTTGAATTTTTACAAATTATTTCTACACACTAAAGATAAATTTATGTAAAATTGATATATCTTTTAGAAATTTATTTATTTATTTTACTAAATTAATTTTATTATGTGTTTGGATGATGATCATGTAATAGGTGATTGTTTTTATATTCATTAAATTATTTTATATTTTTCTAAAAATCAAATATGGCGACAATTTTGATGTCATTATTAAACCAATTCATTAAATCAAAAAATCCAAAACTAAAAATATTTCATATATTAAATAAATCGATTACACGTTAAAATTCTAACAACCACCCCTTATATAATCATCATCCAAACACATAATAAAAATTAATTTGGTAAAATAAATAAATAAATAAATATCTAAAAGATTTATCAATTTTACATAATTTTATCTTTTGTGGGTTTAAAAATTCAAAAATATTTTTTTGACATTTATTTTTGTCAAATTAGTTTATATTTTATCAAATTGACAATTTTACCCTTAAAATTAAACAATAATATTTTTAATTGTCCTTATTTGAAATAGGATTCAAAATTCACGGTCAAATGTGCCATAATTGAAAAGTCAGGGACCAAAGTGACACGAGGCCTAAACTATAGGGACTGTTAGTGTAATTCGCTTCCTTTTTTTTTTTTTTTTTTTTTTTTGTGAATGGCAAAATTGGAAAATAATCTAACTTGTATGTATAGTAAAATTGGAGAGAAAATCTAGCTTAGGTAAAAATGACCTGGGATAAAAATGAACTGAGATTTAACTAAGTAGTGGCGCTATATACAACTCAGTTTGGCTGGGTTGGCTCACTTAGACTGGTTGAGCTCTTCATGTTCAGTCTGGCTGAGACATTGAGGTCTCAGTCAGACTGAGGCTTGGCTTAACTCACTCTAGCTGAGCTCTTCATACTCAGTCTGGCTGAGACTTTGAGGGCTTAGTCGAGCTGAGCTTTTCATGCTCGGTTTGGCTGAGGCTTGGAGGGCTCAGTCAGGCTGAGGCTTGGCTTAACTCAATATGGCTGAGACTTGGAGGGCTCAGTTAGGCTAAGGCTTGGCTTAACTTAGTCTAGCTGAGCTCTTCATACTTAGTCTGGCTGAGATGTAGAGGGCTCAGTCGAGCTAAGGCTTGGCTTAACTCAGTCTGGCTGAGCTCTTCATGCTCAATCTGGCTGAGACTTGGAGGGCTTAGTCTGGCTGAGACTTAGTCTAAAACTTGTCATTAAAGCAAGATACAGATAATGGAGATGTGAAATTGTTGTCATTAAGGCATAGTCTGTCGATCAAAAATTTACATTGTGTATGGAAAGGGCAAAAATGAACAAGTGTTCAGATCGGCAAAAGAGAACATATAACGATTGAATGATACAAAAACAGTAGACGCCATTTTACTGGAAATAACGCTTCAAGTGTTTAATATTCCATGGGTGAGAAAGGTCCTTTCATATTTTAGAGAAGGTAAGTACCTAGGCGGGCCTGGCCTTGACAACGTAAGGTCCTTCCCATTTGGCTGTTAGCTTTCCCTCAGTCAGATTTTTAGTGGCAAGGGTTGCTTCGAGCAAGACGAGGTCTCCTACTGTGAACTCTCAAGGTCAGACTTTGCGGTTATAATGTGTTCTCATTTTCTGCTGATATGATGCCCGTCTGACAGCAGTTGCTTCTCAGAGCTCTTCAACTAGGTCCAGGTCAGCTTGACGCAACTCTTCATTTAGTTTAGGATTTGGATGTAGGACTCGAGGGGTCGGTAGGCCGATTTCCACTAGGATGATTGCCTCGGCGCTATATGTTAGGCGAAAAGGGGTTTCCCCAGTAGGGGTTCGAACTGTCGTCCGATAAGCCGGGAGCACGTTTGGTAATTCCTTAGTCCAGAGTTCTTTGGTGGCTTCCAACTTAGTCTTGATGATCTTCAGAAGTGAGCGATTGGTGACTTCGACTTGCCCATTGGTTTAGGGATGGCCTGGGGAAGAGAAACATGGTCTAATGTTGAGCTCTTCACAGAATTTCCTGAACTTGGCATTGTCGAATTGTTTTCCATTGTCCGAGACAATGGCTTGGAGAATATCAAATCGGCACACGATCGACTGCCAGATGAACCTGGTGGTGTTTCTCTCAGTAATTGTAGCAAGGGGTTCTGCTTTCACCCATTTGGTGAAGTAGTTAATGGCAACCACAGCTAACTTGGCAGTGGGCAAAGGACCGACTAAATCGATGTCCCCACTTAGCGAAGGGGTAGGAACTACTGAGTGTAATCAATTCTGTCAATAGAGCATAGGGGATGTTAGCAAAGCGCTGGTATTTATCACACTTAAGCACAAATTCATTGGCATTTTGATTGAGTGTAGGCCAGAAGTAGCTGGTGTGGAGGATTTTATGGGCCAAAGATCTTCTACCTGAATGATTACCACAAATTCCCTCGTGTACTTCTCTCATCACATATGTTGCTTGAGCAGGACCGAGACATCTGAGGTATGGTCGTAAGAATCCCCGTTTGTATAGTAGGTCGCTGATGACGATATAATTGGACGCCTAGGCTTTAACTTTAGCGGCCTGCTGTTTATCGTCTGGTAACTCCTCTCGTGTCAAAAACGGAATGATATCTTGAGCCCATGGGATAGGTTCGTTTTGAAGGAAGTTGATCTTCTATGGATTTGGCAAAGTCGCCGGATGGGTCAGGTATTCAATGTGGATGCCATAGCTAAAGTCTGACTAGTCAGCCAAGGCTAACTAAGCCATTTCATCCGCCTTGGAGTTTTCTGACCGGGGGATGTGTCTGATCTGGAAAGTATTGAAGAAGCGGACAGGAGGAAGGGCAATGTCCCTGTATGCTCGCATCGTTTCCTCTTTTGTATGGAACTCTCCAGTAATCTATCCAACAATCAGTTGGGAATCACTGAATATTTGGATATAGCTTACACCAATGTCTCAGGCCAGTTAAAGACCTGTTATCAAGGCCTCATACTCGGCCTCATTATTGTTTGCGTCGAACAGGAAACAGAGGGCACACTTGAAGTACTTACCCTTTGGGGTGGTGAGGATTAGACCGGCTCCACTGCCCTCTTTGCGGGATGAGCCATCAACACTAAGGGTCCAAGAATGGTGTTCTTCTATATCAGTGGTGAAGTGTGCTGATGGAGGAGGTACGTTCGGAGTGAGATTGGTGAATTCCAAGATAAAATCAGCGATAGCTTGGCCTTTGATCGCTGTTCGAGATCGGTAGGAGATTTCAAATTGACTTAGCTCGACGGACCATTATATATGTCTTCTTGCCGATTTTGGTTGTTGCATAACCTTTTTCAGAGACTGGTTATTGAGAACCACTATGGAGTGAGCTTGGAAATAAGTCGAAGGTGTCCGGAGGCTATGACCAAGGTGAGGGCCATTTTTTCTAACAGAGGGTAATTCTGTTCTGCCCCCCTGAGAGTAGGGCTAATGTAATAAACTGGACGCTATACTAAGCTGTCTTCCCAGATGAGAGCAGCACTGACCGCAGTGTTTGACACAACTAAATAGAGGAAGAGAGTTTTGCCTAACAGCGCTTAAAAGATGAGGGGAGGGTTGGCCATGCACTGTTTCAGTTATTGGAAGGCCTTTTCGGATTCGGTGCTCCATTTGAACGCCTATCAGAGGAGTTTGAAAAATGGAAGAAACTTGTTGGTTGCTCGGGAAATAAAGCGGTTGAGGGCAGCAACTTTGCCCATGAGCCGTTGAACCTTCTTGACCGTTTTTGGAGACTGCATTTCTATCAAGGCTTTGATCTTTTCGGGGTTAGCCTTAATGCCTCGTTGGCTGACCATGAAGCCAAAGAACTGTCCAGATCCTACGCCGAAGGTGCACTTCTCCGGATTCAGCTTCATTTGATATTTGTGTAAGGTTTCGCAGGTCTTTTGCAGGTTTGCCAAGTGATTGGATGAGAGTTTACTCTTGACTAGCAGATCATCGATGTAGACTTTCATGTTCCGACCTATCTGATGTTGAAAGACGGCATTAACCAGGAATTGGTAAGTTGCTTCGGTATTCTTCAAGCCGAATAGCATAAGACGATAGTGATAAGTCCCTCTGTCGGTGATGAATGAGGTGTGCTCCTGGTCGACCGAGTGCATCAGGATTTGATTGTAACTGGAGAAGGCATCCATGAAGCTAAGCATCTGATGTCCTGCAGTTGTATCGACTAACAGATCTATCCGAGGGAAGGGATAACTATTTTTGGGGCAAACCCGATTGAGGTCGAAATAGTCGACGCAAAGTCGCTATTTATCATTATTTTTGGGGACCAAGACTACGTTGAATAGCCACCTGGGGTAGTCCACGTTTTTTATGAACTGTGCCTTCAGTAGTTTGTCCACCTCAGAGGTGATGAGGGTATTGCATTTCGGGTGCCTCTGTCAGAAAGGTTGGAAGTGGGGCTCAATACTGAGACGATGAGTGATGAAAGAAGGATCGATACCTGGCATGTCTGAATGGGTCCAAGCGAACACATCGTTGTGCTCGGCTAAGAGAGTCGTGAGATTAGCCTTGGTCTGAGAGGCAATTGGCTGCCAATCCTGGCTATCTTGGTTGCCAATCCTGGCTATCTTGGCTGAATTGGTAGGATCGATAGGCACTTTGACAAGTTCCTTCACTGGTTCCCTTCTGACTAACTCTTCCTCGTCTTTGACATCGAGATCTTTGATGATCATAGCCTCCTTTATTTTGACCTCCTTTAGTGAGCTGACGTAGCATTCTCTGGCCATCATCTGCTCACCCCTAACGGTGCCAACCCCGAGGTCGGTCGGGAATTTCATGGCTAGATGGTATGTGAAGGTGACAGCTTGGAAAGCATTGAGAGCCGTGCGTCTGAGAATTATGTTATAAGTAGAACGACAGTCGACGACAAGGAAAGTGAGTAACTTGGTGGTCTGTTGTGGATATTCTTTGATGGTGATGGGAAGATCGATGGAGCCTATGGAGGTCACCTGATCGCTAGTGAAGCCGACTAGCGGGGTTTGGAGAGGGGACAACTTTTCTTCTCCGACCTTGAGTTGGCAATAGGCATTCAAGAAGATGATTTTTGAAGAGCTGTCGTTATCGACAAGCACCCGTCTAACTTTGTAATTGGATAGGAGAGCGGAGATGAAAAGGGGGTCGTCGTGGGGGTAACAAATGCCTGTGCAGTCGGCTTCTATAAAAGTGATGGGTTTAGACCATTGCTTGGGGTGTTTGAATGGGCGATCTAATGTCATGACTTCCTTATTGGAGCTTTGTCTGATTTTTCTGAGTTTGGCTCGTTAGGCTGAACGAGATGGCCCTCCGATGCGAGCCTGCTAGCAATGACTCTAATCTCATCGACTGGGGAGGCGGGATTGCCTTGTGCCCGGGGTTGTGGTGGGGGCTGATCATTGTCTCGTTTAGGTTGTGCAGGTTATCAGGGTGGTATGTCGGCGGTGGTCCCCTGGCGGGTTGGTCCTTGGTCATTGCTTGGGACGGGCTGCCGTGAACCGATTGAGGCGTCCCTAGCGTATCAAATCCTCTACTTTGTCTTTAAGGTTAATGCATTCCTCGATGTTGTGGTCGTGGTCTTGACGAAAATGGCAGTACTTGGATTAATCTCGCTGGTTGGAGGGAGATCGTGATGGTTAGGGCCATTTCAGGTTGTAATCTCGTTGGATCTAGTTCAAGACTTGTTCCATGGGGGAATTGAGAGGGGTGTATCATTCGAACCAATCGAGTGGTCAGGTCGGTGTCGGTCAGTCGGCTCGGACAAGTCTGTTAGTATATTGAAGGGGTTACTATGCATATTAGGAGGATCTAGTTTTGGGTTCCTTTCTTTTGTCCTTAGGAGTTGGATTTTTAGGTGTGGTATCTTGGCAAGCTGCCAAAAAGTCTTCGACATTCATATATTTTTAGGCTTTGGAAATGAGGGTGGCCATGGTGGTCGGAGGGTTTTTAGAAAGGGAGAAAGGAAATCAGATGGTCGTATATCGGCCATGAAGGCTGTGAGGATGACCTTGCCGTCGTTTTTTGCCACCTATAGGGCCTCGGTGTTGAAGCGGGTGACAAAACTGCATAGTGACTCCCCTTCTGTCTATCAGATATTAAGCAGTTGAGTTGCTGGGTGCCACTGGCGCTAAGCACCAATGAAATGGCTCAGGAAGGAATCACTTAGGTGTTGGAAAGTAGAGACAAAGTCTGGCGGTAGCTGACTAAAGCATAGTCGAGCCAATTTCTTAAGCGTCACGGGGAAAGCCTGACACATGATCTCAACAGGAAAAGCATGGAGGATCATGAGGGTCCTGTAGGTCTTCAAATAGTCAACTGGATCTGTTGTGTCGTCGAAAGTGTCGATCGAGGACATTTTGAACTTGGGGGGTAGGGGTTTGTCCCTGATGGAGGTGACAAATGGGGAGTTGGCTGTTGTGGAGGGTTTATTCTGTATGTTTCGCATGACTCCTTGAAGTTGGAGTTTCATGGCTTGGAGTTCCACATCCCAAATAGGAACATTGTCCCCTCCAGAGTGCAGTGGAAGCTAAACACTACTAGCCTTTCCTTCAGGGATAGGTGCTTGAATTGATGGATGTAAACTCCAAGGTAGTAGGTTCATGTCTTGAGGTGGGGGTTGCAGACCCTCTAGGTTGGAAAGGTGGGTTTGTTTGAAAGGATGGCTCGGGGTTTGTTCTCGACTGAGAGGGATATCTTGTGGTGGTGGATGAGGTATAGGAAGGTTTCGTTGGAGTAAAGCATTGATCAAGGCCTGGTTTTGCTCGGCCAAGCGGTTGATGTTGTTGGTGAGCTCTGTGAAGTACTGAGGTGGGTTGTTTGGGTTGGGAGGGTCGGCTTGGGGGTCGACAACATTGTGTTAAGAAGCCATGGATCTCGTTGTAACCATCCACCTTGATGGTAGGTAAGGATAAATTATTAGGAATGGGTCTCCGGCAACAATGAGCACAACTGTTACCCGGAGTGGCGTTGCCCATAGATGACACCAACTGATGATGTTGCTGATCCAAGAGAGGGCAAGTCGGGTCGACCCACGCTTCCAACACTTTTCACTGCTCTCGGAGTTCGCTGGTGGTGCTTACAAAAAGGTCCAACGAGGAATGGGAGTCCCCTAGCGGACCCTCCGATGATCAAGTTCGAAAAGAGGAGATTGATTGTGTAGAGAGAGAGTAAGAGAGAGAAGAAGAATGGAGAACTTAACCTTTGATGTGTCTTGGAAGCCTTCTTATATCCTTTGTTCATCATTTTCTTGTCCACTTCGACCTGTCGTATTGGCCAAAAGTCTATACTCTAACTTGCATTGTTCACGGTGAGGCTGCCAGTTTCGACATGAAGGGGTTATTGCATTTAATGCTGTAGATGCCTCATTAATGGTTGATGTATGGTGCAATAACTCTGCAAAATCTTTGTCTGCTCACGTGACTAGTTCCTTGCTTGACAAGTGTTTAAATGCCATTGGTTTTTGGTTCAACGTTGGGTTCTCAAGGGTGTTGGGTTTTAGTACTTGAACCGTGAATTGGGCTCTAAGTGGTGGGCCAAAACCTTTTATGGGCCCACCAATGTCACTATTTTCCCAGTAATCACGAGAAGGTAAGAGTGTTCACAGGTCAGTGTTGGATGAGTTGCATGTCATCCGTCACTTAGACCAAATTTGGTTTGGATTGAAAAAATTCTATCTCCATCTGACTACCCATAGTTTCAAAATCAACCGAGCAGATTGGGCAAATTGATAGGTAAATGCGAATTGAGTTGCCGAATTAAACAAATCATAATTTTATACACTCCCCCTCCCCAAAAAAAAAAAAAAAAAAAACTTAGGGTCTGTTTGGAACGATTCTAGAAATCGTTTTCAACATGTGAGTTTGAGAATGGTGTTTGGTAGGAGTTTTGGAATTAATTTTCCAAAACTCTGCCGAAAGCTCCTGTTTTTCTGCGTCTGTTCTGCGCGTTGTCTGTAATTTTTTTTCCCGTTAGGGTCGTCCGGCCGGCTGACAATTTTTTTTTTTTTTTTTTTTTTTTTACAATTGATATGTTAATTAATTTATAATCGAAAAAAATATTTTCTAAATTTTTTATGTACTTTAAAATAATTTTGAATTGTATGTTTAGTTATGAGTTGTAAATTTTTGTATCACATATCAAATGTCACATCAACAATTTCCCACTCAAATCAAACCTCTTTTCCAAAACTATTTTCAAAACTCTTTACCAAACAAATTTTCTACACTCAAATTATAATTCCACAACACACAAACTCAAAATACAACTCATACTCTCAAATCACATTTACAAAACTCTACCAAACACTACCTTAATTTTTTATTGAACAAATCCTATTTTAAATCCTAATTTCTCTGCACACAAAAATAATATACGCGTACATGTGACTATTTTTAAACCCCATGGTAACAAGAATCTAATGTACTTACAATGTCCTTTTAACTTACCAATTTTCAAAATTAAGGGAGAACTCTAATATTGAGGGTAACAATTGTCATCAATCAATAAAAAAGGTAAATTACATTGACCTTCTTTGAAGTTTGAAAAAATTATAATAAGTTTTACAGTTTTGCATGGTTATTTTGACCTTTCTTTTAAGGGAAAAATCATTTTTACTTCCATGTGGTTTAGGCCAGTTACACTTTACCCCTTTATTGTTTAGAAATACTCACTTACCCCTCTTGTGATTTTGGACTTTTTTGCAATACTGATTCCGTTAACGGCTTGTGTCGAAAAGTCAAAATTGTCCTTCCTTAAATATATAGGTTTCCTTTGTATAGTTTTCATTCTCACATGTCACAATTGAAAGAAGATTTGGAGAAAGTTTTCTAAGGTTTTAATTTTGGTTCTCAATTGGGACAGTGGTTAACGATTAAAGAGGGTAACGATTAAAGTGAAGTCAACTCACACAAAATAGCAAGAAAAATCAAGCTACAAAGGTAAAAGTTGTGATGTATGTTTTGTATTTATGCCTAAATTGTTTGAATACTTCGAATTTTTTGATTTTTATGTTACAAATCTGAGGTTATTTGAGATTTTTGTATCTCCATGTTATAGATTTAGAGTTTTTCAGAATGTATGATATTTTTCAGAGGGTTTTTTCAAAGTTACATTTCATTTATGGAACATGCGTATGTGTTATATATTTCTATTACATGCTTGAAATACAATTATGTTTTTTTAAATATTTTTTTTATGTTTTCTTGTGTGCTTTTGTTTTTGTTTTTGTTTTTTCCTACTTTGGTAGTTGCTTCTTTATGATTTTAAAATGTTTGTTAGTGCTTGTGGCCCATAGCAGTACAATAAGGAGAAGGGTTTGCTGTATTTTTCTTACATTCACACACATGTTTTTTAGAACCTTAGGTCAAGTACTTCCATTACCTCCATTTTGCTTGATGAACGTGACATGTACATAAATTTTAAAAAAAAAAAAAAAAAAAAAAAAAAAAATTATAATTAAATCAATTACTTGAAAGCTAATAATAACAATCATACTATATACATATATGATTTCTAAAATGTAAATTAAAATAAAATAATAAATAAATAAATTATAGTAGCTCACCTGGAGATCTTCTTCTAGATGGGTTCCTCTGGGTCGTTTTGTTGGCAAACAACTAACAACTCATTGTTTCATTATAGAAATATGTGGGGGCATTTATATTTTGTTTTCTTCTTCTTGTTGTGTGTGTGTTTTTTTTTTAAAATTAGTTTTGGAGAGAAACAATTATTTTTTCAGCAGACTTGCGTCAAAAGCACGTACACTTCAAATATATGAAGTTGGACAGAATAGCTAACGGCAACAATTTAATCCAAAACTACAAGACTCAAGAGGGGTAAGTGGCTATTTCCAAATGATAGGGGATAAAGTGCAACTACGGCAATGCAAAATATCACCTAATCTGTTAAAATCACACCGATCGGCACTAATCCGTTAACCGCATATTAAATTTTAAAATTTATAATCCGCTTTCAAAATTGATCTGTTCTGCTATAGTTAATAAATATATATATTTTAACCTCTAATGAAATATCTAAGAAAAAATGAGTGTGGGAAAGATTTTAGATGTGAAATTTATTACAAATTAGTAGTAATATATATGAAAAATATTATGTAAAATTAGTTTGTGTTATATATATAAAAAATATTATACAAATTAGTGTTATATATTATGTAAATGATTGATAATTAGTTATGAATATTCTTCAATCCGTCACAAATCGAAATTTGGTTATTTGTCACTCTGCCAATCCATTATTTAATTTATAATTTTACCCTCAAACCGTCTGAACCGTACCGTACATACCCCGAAGTACAACTGGTTTAAACTATATAAGATAGAGAGAATTTTGCCCTTCTTTTAATAAAGTTAAAAGAATCGAAACTAATGCAAATGATGTGAAAATAGAAAAGCAAAAAAAAAGTGATATATACATTTCAGACTAAAATAGATGGCACTATTATTTTTTTCATTTACATGTTTAACAATTTGTTGATAAAATAAGAGTAAGTATTATGTAAATTAAAATCTTAAAAGAATTCAATATAATTATGTTAAATTTATAAGATTTATTATATTTTCTCTAGACTATAAGAAAGTCAGTGTTATTTACTTGTAAAAAAAAAAAATTACAAATGGAAATGGATAGAAACTTTTTGTTTTTTTACTAATCTAAACATAAATTTTTTTTATAATTTTTTTCATTAAAGGATAATACCATCTTACGTGCCATCAATAAATAAATAAATAATTGAAAACAAAAATAGATGGAAATCTCGCTTCCTACTATTTCTTACTGACTTTACAAATACATCATTACACCAAACACAAAACAAACATCTAAAAAGTCTCATGAGAGACAAATAGGTATAAAAAAAAGGTGTAAATTACACTTACCTCCCTGATGTTTCTTGCAATTATAGGAACATTCTCTATAGCTTTAATAATTACAATGACTTCTCTTGTTTTTTAAATTATTATTAAGATTTCCTGACTGTTATCCTTTATTAGGCTATTTAACAGAATTTGCTAATATCATGCTAATGGCATGTTGATGTCATAGGCTATACTATCCAAAATGATGAAATTGCCTATTAGTTACCATATTTATTCAAATAAGAAATTTCACTCACCTCATATGAGCTTTCGCATATATATTATCAAAGGCTACATATTTTACCATTATTTAATAAAATTCTTAAATTTTATTTAATATTAAATAAAACCCTTAAATTATTAGGACATTATTAAATTATTTAATGAAAAAAAAACTTAATTTTCATTGATAAAATATTTAAAAATAAACAACCTCTCTAAAATTAATATTAGATAACATTCTGATGATTTAATATAAGACTTATTCTACACTACCTAAATAACGTAAAATTTAACATTTTAAGTAATGCATTTATTATTTGATTTTTTTTTAAAAGTTGAAATAAATGGATTTATTTTTTCCCGTTAATTTGCATTACTTATTTCTTCATATGTAAAAAAAATTATTATTTTATCTTTTCTCAATCATATATTATTATTAAATTTTAATTTTTATCTTTGAGACATTAAAATTTTAATCGATTCATATTTTAAAAAATACAAGTTAATATTCTTACATGATTAAAAAAAATAAAAAATAAATATAGAATTTAAAAAAAATCTAATCACCTCACAATAAATTAAAATTAGTTGATAGGGAATAAAGGATCAAGAAATCATTTGAGAATGATAAATAATCAAATAATTTGTTATTACTTACACCTAAAATTAAAATTAATCCTTACATGAATGGATAAATTATTTAAGAATAATAAAATGCTCAATTAATTTGTTGTATGATACTTAAAATCTATCTCTCCATCTTTATTTATCTCATTTAAACTATTTTTATTAAACTAAATTTGAAAATTAATTTCACACCTTCATTAATGATTGAACTTTTATTTTATTATTTGTTTATAAAGTTCAAAAACTTATTGTGGAAAAAAATATAATCAATAAATTACATTTATATTTTGAAAAAGTTATAAAAATAAATAATAATTTCACATATATTTAATAAGGTAAACTAAATTTAGTGCATTTAAGGTTAAGAGAGATAGTTTATTTTAAGTATTTTATTAATGAAAAAATATATGTATTTTATTATAAATATTTTAATAATGTCTTCACAATTTAAGAGTTTTATTTAATATTGTATGAGATTTAAGAATTTTATTAAATAATGCTAACATATGTATGAATCTTTGAGAATATATATACAAATCTCAGGGGAGGGAAGTGTAATTTACCCATGTTAACAATGAATGAAACTTCTTGATTTATGGGTATTTTCGTCTTTTTAGGCGTAAATCAAAGGATAATGATTATTTTCACATCCAAGTAACATTGTTTGTACAAACTTAATAAATTGAAATTTTTTTAATAATAATTTCAAAAGTAAAAGAGATTAGTGTAATTATTAAAAATTACAGAAAAGGTCTTTATAATTATCCAAAAAGAAGATATAATTTACCGACTATTTTATTAAATAAAAATACCATCACGTGATACTATTGTTGTATCAATTATGGAAAATGTCTTTTGAAACTCTTGTAAGGGTTGGGTTGGGTTGGGTTGGGTTAGGAATTGGATTAACTTTTTGATTTTTTAATTTTTTAATTATCTTAGTTTGGGGTTTTAAAGTTTCGTTTGAGAAGAATATTTTTTCAATTTTTTGATTTTTTGTAAGAAAAAGAATACAATAATTATAGATTAATATGATATTTTGTTTTATTAAATTAAAAAATTTATTTATTTATTTATTTATTTATTTATTTTTAACTATTTTAATCAAAAAAAATTCCAACCTGAGGCAAATTAGGATTAATTTTGAAATATCAGTACCCAATTTCGAAAAGGATACAGTATGCATACTTTGATTTGGGTGTGTACGGATATATATATATATATATATGGGTTTGGTTATGGTGTGCAACTTACACCTTACACCTTATTCTTTACACTTACACATTTTATACCTTACACCTTATACCTTTTGTGTAAGTGGCACATGGTGTGCAACTCACTTATACCTTACACCTTACATTTACACCTTACACTTACACTTACACCTTACACTTACACCTTTTGTATAAGTGACACATGGTGTGCAACCCACTTACACCTTTTGTGGGTTGCACACCTAAAAAAACTCCTATATAGATTATAAAAGCGTAAACTGCAAAACTTGATAACCTAGTACACAACAATTAACAGTGACTCCACCACCATTATTCTAGTGGCCCACCTATGTATAGAGTAGGCACAACCTACTTTTAATTTTTATTATTTATTTATTTAAAAAAAAATACTTTTTTGTCTTGTTTATCATGAAAATAAATAAATTACACTAATCTCACCGTTCAATTCCAGTTATTTTTTCTCTTTAAGATGTGTTTTAAGAACAAAGAAATAAACAATTTTTTTTCTTTTCATAAATAAGCAAAAAGTAACTTATTTTAGGTCTGTTTTCTTTCGACAAGAAGATGAATAAGTCATATGTTAAATTATCGAAATATTCTCAATTTATTTCATTGATCAGGTGTAGACACTCCATTTTTTACCGACCTTAAGACTCAGACGTCACCAATTGAGCGTTCGGTGATATTGCATATTGTGCTCGTTCTGAAGTTTTAGAGTTTCGGCTGCGAGCCTTACCTTTAGACTTCTGAGCTCTTTTGTACTCTGCCTCGGTTTACGAACTGGTCCCATTTTCTCCGTTTTCTCTTCCCGAAGGGAGAGAGATGTCTCGTAGATCATCTCGATGGGTCAGAGGCTACGTTTTCGGGTCAGAGGCCATTTTTTCCGCTTGGAGCACAGTTACCGGTTTTTGGGCCGCGGTACTTTGCCGGATCGCTAACCATATCTGTTTGCTCCGATTTTTGGCATACACCTTGTATCCTCCCTTTTGAGGGACACTGTGGCCCGAGAGACCAACTTCGTGGTCGAACGCCACCTCCGGTGCTTAATAGTCAGTTTTCGGGGCCCCAGGCTGCGCGTTTTGGCCCCCGAACCTTCGTTTTTCATCGATTTGGGCTCATTTTTTGTGAAGACCTTATTTTCATTGTTAGGAAGGTTGTAGAAGGGTGAGAGGCCAGCAATTGTTCTGAAGACCAGCTTTATTCCTTCAGCGCTCTTCATCACCCGTTGTAGACACCCCATTTTTGACCGACCTTACGACTCAGACGTCACCGATTGAGCGCTTGGTGATATTGCATATTGTGCTCGTTCTGAGGTTGCGGGGTCCTGGCTGCGAGCCTTACCTCCGGACTTCCGGACTCTTTTGTGCTTTACCTCGGTTTGCGAACCAGGCCCTGTTTTCTCTGTTTTCTATTTCCGAAAAGAGGGAGAGGCCTCGTAGACCATCTCTCAGTGGCCGTAGGCTACGTTTTGTGGTCATAGGCCATTTTTCCCATTTGGAGCCCGGTTCCCGATTTTTCAGAACCGTCGGCCGTGTGCCTCGGTTCGGGACCGCCTAACCACCTCCGTTTGCTCCGATTTTTGGCACATATCTTATTTCCTCCCTTTTGAGGGACACTGTGGTCCGAGAGACCGACTTCGTGGTCGAACACCACTCCCGGTGCCTAAAAGTCGATTTTCGGGGCCGCGAACTGCGCGTTTTGACCCCCGAGCCTTGCTTGCAAGCATTGTTGGGCTCCGACCCAAACTAGAAATAGTCATATTTTGAGCTCCTTTTCATGTTTGATTAAGGAACTTTTTCTGTTTGAAACTCCCTTTTTACACTTTGTGTTTAAACCCTCTTTTAGGCCTTTTTTTGCACGGTATTTTAGGCTTACTTGTGAGCTGTTTCGGACTTGGTTGTAAACTACAAAGTGTCTTGTTTTGAGCCTCTCTTAAACTTTGTTGAAGGGATTTCGGCCGTTTGGGACCAGAAGCTACCACTTGCCTTTATATCTCACTTTTTGGCCTTTTGGTGGGGGGGGGGGGAAATTTGAATTTCATTTCCCCCCCCCCCATTTTTCTCCCTCTTTTCCACCCTCTTGTGTCTATATAACAGACCCCTCAGCTGTGTTTTAAGAGTTAGAAAATTTTGGTGGAGCTCTCACATTGAATCTCTCTCTCTCTACATTCTAACCATCAAAACCCTTTGATTCTTACACCATTTTTTACACACCAACTCATAGCACAAGACCTCCATCCTCTATTCCAGCACTTTGGGACACTTTTGAAGAGATTGAAAGCTCAGATTTTTGAACCAAGAGTTGATGAAAGACTAGTTTTCAAGGGTGAGTCTCATTTTCTCTCTTTTTGCTCTTTTCTTGGTCTATATTTTAGCTCCTTATGCTTGCATATTTGGGCTCCGACCCTAACTGGAGATAGGATTTTTTTGAGCTATTTTTCATGTTTCCTTAAGGGCTTCTCACTGTTTGAGGCCCCCATTTTGCACTTGCTTCATTATCCCTCTTGTATGCCTATTTCTTGTGTAGCATTTTAGGCCTGTGTATAATCTGTTTTGAAGTATGATATAAACTGTAAATAGGATTATTTTGAGCCCTTCTTCAACATTGTAGAAGGGCTCATCACTGTTTGAATCCTTCATGTACCACTTGCTTTGATATCCATCTTTTGGTCTCATTTTTGCATGATTTATTAGCCTTTTGTGCTTCTGTTTTTGGACTTTGATCCGAACTGAAAAGGGTCTTATTCTAACCCCCTCTTCATGTTTCATTAAGGGTATATTACTGTTTGGAGCATCTTTTGTATACTTTGTGTTGCAACCTCTTTTTAGGCCTTATTTTGCATAGCATTTTGAGCATACTTGTATACTGTTTTGGGTCTGATCATAAACTGTAAAAAGTCATGTTTTAGGTCCTTCTTCAACTTTGTTGAAGGACCTTCATCTGTTTGAGGCCAGCATGTATCAGTTGCTTCTTTGTCTCCATTTTCGCCCATATCTTGCATAGGAATTTTGCCATACTTGTGTCTGTTTTTGTGGCTTGACATAAACTGTAAAATATCATATTTTTGGCCACTCTTAAACATTGTAGAAGGGCCGTTCTCTGTTTAGGGCCAGCATCTGTCAGTTGCTTCATTATCTTGCTTTCGGGGCCATTTTTTGTATGCTAGTTTAGCCCTATTTGTGCACACTGTTTGGCCTTGCTTTAAACTGTAAATATGCTTTTTTTGGGGCTGCCTTGCTTCTTTCTTTACACTTCATGTTCAAATAATGCATGCATTGCATAGCTATAGGTCATTCCGTATGCCTAATTTCATGTTTCGGGGCTCGTTCCATGCATTGGGTACCATTTTGCCATGTTTCGGGGCTGTTTTGCATCTCATTTTGCTACTGAAATTTGCATGATAGTGTGCCATATTCCATGTCTTGCCATATCTTGTTAGAGTGGCATTTCGGTGCCTTAGGATCGGTCTTCGATTTGCGTGCACGCGTGCACACATCTCGAGTGTCTCATTTTCATCTGATGGCCTCCTATGTGAGTGTGGCTGAGGTCCACTCATGTTAGTGTAAGTCCATTATGCATTGTTTATGCCATTTCTTTTCATAGCATTGCGTATGCTAGGATGTATGTTAGCGTATTGTGTATGCCATGTTACCTCGTGCATTGTGTATGCCATTCCATAACATTGCGCATGTTAGGTTGTATCTTAGTTGCATTCATGCATACCATGCATATTGCATTGTGTTCAGGATTAGGAGTTAGCCCGGGCACGGGAAACGAGGTGCGTTTCGTACTTTGAGTGACGGAACGTGTCTCAATTCCCCAGTCATCGACACTCCGGATCATCCATGATGGAGTTAGGTTTTGTTGTGTTTTCATGTGCATTCATCCCATATTGAATTGTGCAATTCGACTCCTCGGCCATCATGCATCGAGATGCGTGATTGGTAGCATGAGGATCGAGGCATGCATACATTTGTGAAAATATATTGCCATGCCCCTTTCTTGCTCTCTGTTGCAGCAAATCAAGAATCAGTAGTCTTCCAAGGCTTGGCGCGCTTTCCAAAAAACTATTGCAAAACAGAGGCTAACTGGGGCATCACAGTGGATTTCCGCGCGAAGGCAACCCGGACATGCATCATTCATCATCTGAAGAAGAATCAAGGCAGTCCCTGGCTTGCATGCCAGTTTATTATTTTCTTAGTTAATTTGATAATTAATTAGGATTTTTGTACATATTTGGACTGTATTATTTGGACTGTATATTTATTCGGACCCTCTGCGTGAGGGCAATGTTGTAATAAGTGTGCGTGAGTGTGATGTATGTCTTCCAACCCCACGTCTTTCTTCTCTTTTATTTACCTGCTTATAATGGTTAGATTAGGGCATGTTTCAATTAGCATACAGTATGATAGCATGTTGCATTCATTCATCTGTCTTGCATGCACCGGGCTCGGCGCATCATATTAACTGCATTTGTATTTCAATTCAAAATTGAATACTTGATAGCTGTTGCATCTCATATGCCATGTTTAGAATAGCCGAGCCTACTATAGTTACATTTTTGCATGTGTTGCATTAGGCATTTCTGTATATTTAGGATCATGCATGGATTTCTAATTAGCTTCTTTTTTGGCTTGGACTACTCGGTGAGTTTTATGCTTTAGCGTCCTTGCATGTGTGTAAATGACTGCCATGATAGCATACTTACCATGAGGCTATGTGCTTATGTGATATAACTGCCTGAATGCCTGTGAGTGGAGGTTGAGTTATTTGGATTGGAACAAAATCATTGACTGTGAGTTTTAAGCCCACTAGATAGTGGCAAAACCATGTTTTCTAAGCCCACCTGAGGGTGGCAAAATCTGCATTTTAAGCCTACTTGCGAGTAGCAAACCATCTTTCAAAAACAAACATGAAATGTTTTGTTCCAATTCCGGCGACCCTCTGTGTGAGGGCAATGTTGTAATAAGTGTGCATGAGTGTGATGTATGTCTTCCAACCCCACGTCTTTCTTCCCTTTTATTTACCTGCTTATGATGGTTAGATTAGGGCATGTTTCAATTAGCATACAGTATGATAGCATGTTGCATTCATTCATCTGTCTTGCATGCACCGGGCTCGGCGCATCATACTAACTGTATTTGTATTTCAATTCCAAATTGAATACTTGATAGCTGTGGCATCTCATATGCCATGTTTAGAATAGCCGAGCCTGTTATAGTTGCATTTTTGCATGTGTTGCATTAGGCATTTCTGTATAATTAGAATCATGCATGGATTTCTAATCGGTTTCTGTTTTGGCTTGGAGTACTCGGTGAGTTTTTATGCTTTAGCATCCTTGTATGTGTGTGAGTGACTGCCATGATAGCATGCTTACCATGAGGCTAACTGCTTATGTGATATAACTGCCTGAATGCCTGTGGGTGGAGGTTGGGTTATTTGGATTGGAACAATTCATCAAATGTTTGTTTTAAGCCTACTAGACAGTGGCAAAATCATGTTTTTCTAAGCCCACCCGAGGGCGGCAAAATCCGCATTTTAAGCCTACTTGCGAGTAGCAAACCATTTTCACAAACAAACATTAAGTGTTTTGTTCCAATTCAGACGACTCAGTTTATACTTGTATGCTGTGCGCATCACATAGTAACCTAGGCTAATAACCGAAATAAGAACACACAATGTTTTCAAAAATAGATATCATGGTTTGTAGAGGCCGATCTTTGATCGGGCGAGCGAGGGTGCTCACGAAGTGACCTTCCCCAAACGTATCCAAGTTCCCGAGCCGAGGCAACTTTGGTGATGACGGACACGTGGCCTTAGGCAAACGAGTCAGGGTTTCCTAAATTTCCCAAAAATAAAATATTTAAGTGGCGACTCTGTATCTGGCAAAGCAGTCCATGTTTGACATTTCTTTTCTAAAAATCTGTTTTCTCAAAACGATTTGTCAGATTTGGACTCTTTGGTTCAGATTAAGAACCGTGACAACAATTCGAGTCCGAGCTGTAGCGAGGTCCCGCGGCGGGCCTGTCTACACCCGTCTTTCTCACTAGAAAGCTGACTTTTTCCATTTCCAGGCCACTTTTTCTGACTTTCCACTACAACATTGTGTTGTACACACCTGGGAGGCCACCAATATGGATAGGCCGGCCATCAACTCTTCCTGACCCTTTTGAACCCCTATAAAAAGTTGGTTTTTCTCTCTCCTGGATTACATTTCTTGGTTTTTCTCCACATAGCTGTGTTGTACACACATGGGAGGCCACCTTTTTGGGGTGGCCGACCACTAACTTTGCTCGAACCTTTTGCACTTGGTCGGCCGGCCAGGGGAGGTGGCCGGCCGGCCACCTAAACCTCCTGAACCTAGCCGGCCAAATTTCTCTCTCCTGGTTCCTTACAGCTGTGCCAGCTGTTTTGACCCAGACCCCTCCCCGGGGATCTGCCCTTTTGGGGGAGAAATTTGAATTTGTTTTCCCCCCCACTTCTCCACCCCTCTCCCCTCCATTGCTAGGGGTTACAAAAATTGGTTAGAGCATTATACATACAACTTCCATATCTCTCTTATCCAAGCTCCAAAATCCTAGTTTCTTGGCCATTTTTGCACTACAACCCATAGCACCACACCTCTATCCTCCATTCCAACACTTTAAGGCTGATTTTCAAAGGCTAGGAGCTCCTCTTCTTGGACCAAAGACTGCTGGAGGTTGGCTCTACAAGGGTGAGTCCTCTTTTCCCTCTTTTTTACACTATTTTGTGCTATATCTTAGCCCCTTTTGCTTACATCTTTGGGCTCCAACCCGAACTAGAAATAGTCTTATTTTGAGCTCATCTCCATGTTTGATTAAGGAATTTTCTCTGTTTGAGGCTATTTGTTACCCCTTTTCCTTTATCTCTCTTTGTAGGCCTATTTTTGCATGATATGTTAGCCCTGTTTGTAGGTATTTTTGGGCTTTGAGACAAACTTTAAAGTGCCTTATTTTGAGCCTCTCTTCAACTTTGTTGAAGGGCTCTTCACTGTTTGAGGCCAGTTACTGCCTCTTTCTCTCTATCTCTCTTTTAGGGCCATTTTTGCATCATATTATAGCCTTACTTGTGAGCATATTTGGGATTTTTCATAAACTGTAAAGTATCTTATCTTGAGTCCCTCTTCAACTTTGTTGAAGGGCTCTTTACTGTTTGAGGTCTTTTGCTGCCCTGTTTGTTCATCCTCTCTTTTAGGGCTGTTTTTGCATGATATATTAGCCCTATTTGTGAGCCTTTTTGGATCTCGACCTAAACTGAAAAAAGTCTTGTTTTAACATCATCTTCATGTTTAATTAAGGTCTATTCTCTTTTTGGGGTCATCTTCCCCTATGCATGCTTCATTCTTCCATGATTAGGGCTATGCATTAGAGCACTTGCTTTGGCCATGGTTTGGCCTCTTAGCCACTGAAATCCAGTGGATTTTCAGTGGCTTTGATGTATTTTTGAGCCTCAAAATCAGAGGGAGGTGACCCCCTTTCACCTTGTTTTGTTTGATGGTCTTTTTGGCCTTCCAAAGAGGCCCTATCTTGCATGCTTTGTTGACTGATTTCAGGGCCAATTCGATGAGTTTTGGGACTATCATATTTAATTTTCAGAATTTTTTGTGCCATGATAAGTGTCCTTGATGCATGCGCTTAATAACCCTTTTGTATGCCCTCTAAAAGAACCCATCATTTGTGCATGTGTTGGTTGCATTTCAGAGGTTATTTGGGCATGTTTTGGCATGTTTTATTCACTGATTTTTGCTGGTTTGATGAGTTCTCACTTGCTTCATATACATGCCATGTAAATCATGATTGCTAGTCAAAGTTGCATGCTATTTTAGTCCATCTTGCTAGCATTGTTTGGCCGTGCTTTGAACTAGAAATGTTCATGTTTTGGGACTTCCTTGGTTCTATCTTTATGCTTCATGATCAAATAATGCATGTTTTGTATAGCTATAGGTCAATGCATGTGCTTGGTTTTGTGTTTCGGGACCATTCCATGCATCGGGTGCCATGTTTCCATGTTTCGGGATCATTTTGCATCAAATTTTAGTGCTAGAACTTGCATGTTTGTATGCCATATTTCGTGCCTTGCCATGCCTTGTTAGAGTGGCATTTGTGCCTTAGGATCGGTCCACAGTTTGCGTGCATGCGTGCACGCATCTCAAGTGTCTCATTTTCATCTTATGGCCACTGATGTAAATGTGGCTGAGGTCCACTCATGTTGGTGTAAGTCCATCATGCATTGCGTATGCCATTTCATTCATAGCATCGCGTATGCTAGGTTGTATGCTAGAGCATTGTGTATGCCATGTTATATCGTGCATTGTGTATGCCATTACATAGCATTGCGTAGGCTAGATTGCATGTTAGGATTGCATTCATGCATGTCATGCATATTGCATTACGCTTGGGATAGGAGTTAGTCCAAGCACGGGAAACGAGAGACGTTTCGTACTCCGAGTGACGGAACGTGTCTCAATTCCCAGTCACCGACACTCTGGATTATCCATGATGGAGTCTAGGCCTTGTTATGTTTTCATGTGCATTCATTCCATATTGAGTCGTGCAATTCGACTCCTTGGCCATCATGCATCGAGATGCGCGATTGGTGACACGAGGATCGAGAACTACACTCCCTGAAGAGTAGTCAAGCATATATATGTGAGAATACATTGCCATGCCCCTTTCTTGCTATCTGTTGTAGCAAATCAGAAACCAGCAATCTTTTGGAGCTTCGCGCAATATTTCGGGTTTAACTGTAAACAGAGGCTAATTGGGGCATCGTGATGGATTTCCACGCCAAGCAACCCGAGCATGCATCATTCATCATTTGGAACAGAGCCGAGGCGGTCCATGGATTTGCGTGCTATTTATTGCTTTCCTAGATTAATTTGTTAATTAATTAGGATTTTGTACCTATTGGGACTGTATTATTCATTTGGGACTGTATATTATTTATTTGGACCCTCTACGCGAGGGCAATGTTGTAATAAGTGTGCGTGTGTGTGATGTATGTCTTCCAACCCCACGTCTTTCTCCTTTTTATTTACCAACTTATGATGGTTAGATTAGGGCATGTTTCAATTAGCATACAATATGATAGCATGCTTGCATTCATTCATCTGTTTTGCATGCACCGGGCTCTGCGCATCATAAACTATATTGTATTTCAATTCCAATTTGAATACTTGTTAGCTGTAGCATTCCATATGCCATGTTTAGAATAGCAGAGCCTATCTTAGTTACATTCTTGCATGTGTTGCATTAGGCATTTCTGTATAGTTAGGATCATGCACGGATTTCTAACATAGTTTCTGTTTTGGCTTGGAGTACTCGGTAAGTTTTTACGCTTTAGCATCCTTTCATGTGTGTGAGTGACTGTCATGATAGCATGCTTACCATGAGGCTATATGCTTATGTGATATAATTGCCTGAATGCCTGTGGGTGAAGGTTGGGTTATTTGGATTGGGACAAATCATCAACTGTGAGTTTTAAGCCCACTAGATAGTGGCAAAACCATCTTTTCTAAAGCACACCTGTGGGTGGCAAAATCTGCATTTTAAGCCTACCTGCGGGTAGCAAACCATCTTTCAAAAACAAACATGAAATGTTTTGTTCCAATTCAGGCAATCCAGTCTATACTTGTATGTTGCACGCATCACATAGTAAATCTAGGCTAGTAACCGGAATAAGAATGCATAATGTTTTCAAAACTAGATATCATGGTTAGTAGAGGCCGATCTTTGATCGGGTGAGCGGGAGTGCTCACGAAGTGACCTTCCCCAATCATACCCAAGTTCCCGAGCCGAGGCAACTTTGGTGATGACGGACACGTGGCCTTAGGCAAACGAGTCAGGGTTTCCTAAATTTCCCCAAAAATAAAATATTTAGGTGGCGACTCTATATCTGGCAAAGCAGTCCATGTTTGGCACTTCTTTTCAAAAAAATCTATTTTCTCAAAACGATTTGCCGAATTTAGACTCTTTAGTTCAGATTACGAACCGTGACAATTTGAGTCCTGAACTGTAGTGAGCCCAAAATGAACGGAACGGGAGTCATCCCTTCCGTGGCGTTCGGGGACGTCTATAGTTTCTGGCGACTCCGCTGGGGATTTAGAGAACTTGACTCAAACTCATGATATCTTGTTTTGATTACACTTATGTGTTTCTTTGTATTGCATGTGTATTCGTGCGCCTAGGACACCGTGTTTGCCATCTGCTATTCCTGAGCGGTTTGCCAGAGGCTGCGTGCCATAAGGCTTACCAGTTACTGGCTCTGCCAGTATAGGAGCACGAACCCCGATTTTACCGAGGCACCCTTTTGACCATTCGACCTAGTGCATATTCGGAATCCGTAGTGACCATTCCAAGCTAGGACAGGTTGCTTACCCGATATAGGTTGTTTGAAACCGCTGCGTGCGTAGTGAAACCCTAGCTCCTAACAAAATAGGACAGGGAAACCCTACTCCAACATAGGGGTGTTTTGGCTCTCACTTATCTGTTATGTGCTTTTAGAGTGCGTCTCTACAGGGAAATGCATGTATCAGTTTGCAAGTTTAGGCATCGAACTGCGAGCATCGGTCGATGTTTGAGAATCGATTATCTGCGGGTATCGATTGATCTTGAGAATGATGATTCAGGGATAGTGATCAATGTTTGAGGACAGTGTGTATTCAGTTTATCGATCGTGTGTTGTTATGCCCAGCTGTGTGTTGTGTATATATTTTAAGCTGATATACTGTTCGTTTATCTGGTTATTTATTTCTTTATTGCTTTATTTATCTTTTTGCTAGGGCAGTTTTAGCACAATTGCTTCCGACCCAGCAGATATTCCCCAAGAACTTTGGACAAGAGGTCGTCGGCTCATTCGATCTGAGGATCTGGTTGACGAACAGCCAGTGTTCTATTCTCTACCCCCGGTTGTCAGAAGAAGGTCGAGAAAGTGCAGTGTGTCTGAGCAGAGGTTACCAGAACAGTGGTCTACCCTAGTAGTGAACAGTCGGGCTGAGGTCTCAGTTTCTGCCATAGAAATACACATACCGGTTAGTCAGTAGGATCAGCAGAACATGGCTGGAATGGAAGAAATGATGCGCCAACTCCAAGAGAATATGAAGCAAATATAAGAGGACGCTGTCCGCCAAGCGGAGTTCTCTAAACAGCAGGCCACAATCATGGCTCAAAGAGCGGACTAATTACTCCTGGCCATGAAGAAGTCGAGCATCAGCCTCACATCCAAATCCTCCCCCACCAGGAGTCCTAATACCCGAGCAGACACCCACCACCTAGAATGTCTTGCCGAATGCCCAGAACATTTTGCCAAATACCCATGCCGCCCAGGAGGACATAGACATCCCAACGGGGCCGACTTCGCCCCCGCTCCCACCTTAATTATCCAAAGTACATACACCCGTCAACCACCCGAACTCTCCCTTTGAGTTCAAAGTAGACCCTACAGCACTGAAATTGAGCAAGCTCGAGAAGCTATTCAAAAAATCCCAGGGGGTAAAGGCTATCCCGGATCTCGAGGACGGATATACCGATGTGGTTGTGACGCTACCGGATAGATTCAAAATACCGCAGATTGATCGCTTCGACGGATCTGGGGATCCCATGGTCCACCTCCGGCTATTCTCAGATATACTACGGCCGATGGGCCTAACCAGACCCCAGAAGCTTTCACTCTTCGGCCGGACCCTGTCGGGTGTTGCCGCTATCTGGTATACGAAGTTGGAGGATGATGTCAAGCGGAGTTGAGATGAAATGGCCGAGGCCTTTGTTACGCAATACTCTTACAACACCCAAATTGAGATTACAACTCGTGATCTTGAAACAACAAGGCAGAAGCCCAAAGAGAGTTTTTCGGATTTTGTGACCCGGTGGAGGACGAAGGCCTCGATGATGACTTTAAGGCCCACCGATAAGGACCAGATCAGGATGATTGTGCGCAATCTCCAGCCGAAACTGATGCAAAAAATGATTGTACTCCCCTTTCCCACCTTTTCGGATCTGCACGAGATGGGAGTACAAATCGAAGATGCGATGAAACAGGGTCTGATTGACCAAGACAGGGAGTAACCCCAAAGAACCTTTAACCGCAACAACAATGCAGGCCCGAGCGGCGCTGCAACTGCAAGAACTTCGGAGGTAAGCATTGTCGCCACCATTCCCTCTCCCCTTCCAAGGCCCATGGTAGCCACACCCTTCTCCGGTGCATCCGGAAGCAATACACAGACCACTAAATACCAACCCAGAGGCCAAAGAACCTTCACCCCATTGTACATGCCCCTGTCCAAGGCTCTAGGGGTCTTAATCAGAAAAGGATATCTAAAACCCCTGGAGCCGAGGCCGTTACCAAATCCGCTACCCCCCACTCACAACCCAGCCAAATATTGTGCATATCACCAACAACACGGTCATGACACCGACCAATGTTTCAGATTACGTTACGAGATTCAAGATCTCGTTGACAAATAGGTGATTTTGCCACCAGAAAGACCCAATGTCACAACCAACCACTCCCTACACACAACCAAGCTCCACTTCCCAAAAGAATTAACTTTATCCAGACTGGGGTCGTGTCTTACGATCCTAGCATCTATATCACTCCTTCCCATTTACCTAAGCCGGAGGTGCTCCTTCCTAATTGCACTGATCTTTCGTGCATGATGGACATCTCCACAACCCAACTGGAGCCAATGGTGGTGGCTGTTGAAGACGGTGCATAGGAGATTGTAGAAGAGGATAGAATGATTGAGTCAGGGTCTGAGCAGTCTGGGAATCTTGCTAGGGAAACCTACGATCCAAGCAATTACATCTTGTCAGCAGGCCAGTTTGAGCCAAGTGTAGAATTGCCAGGGAAAACAGAACTGTGTATGATCTAGGGAGGTAGAGTTGAGCAGGGGACAGAGGATTTGACGGCTATAGAAGAGGACTTTGCCAAACTCCAGTTCTTTAATGACCAAGAATCAGGGGATGCGGCAGTCAACTGGTTTGAGTATGAGGAATCGGCAGAGGCTATCGGATGGCTGGATGATCAACCGGATATTGTAGAGTTCCAACAGGGCCCGGCAAGGGCGAGGGTATCAATTATGGCCGGAAGGGCCGAAAGTCAGAGTACATTGCCGGAGAGCGCCGGTACGAAGAATTTCGCTCAGGACAGAAGCATTGTAAATACAGGGAAAGCTGAATAACAAACTGCGTTGACGCAGGTGGAACAACAGGGTTTTGAGAGAACCGGGAGAGCCAAAACCCATGAGGGGATTGAAAATGCTGTGGGCACAAGAACAGAAGATGCTGCGAGCATGTGGGCTAAAAGTGCTGCGAGTACAATCATGCCGGAGCTAGACAGATGTCTGTTGGCTGCTTACGGGATATGGTGGGAAGATGATGATTTATGTCTTGCCCACACAGACGAAGATTGGGGAAGCAATCAACCAGACGACACCTGGTATCTTGATGAGGTCGATCACATGACGAGAAGCGGGCGGTATTTCAAGCCCCCGCACCTAGATCAACCAGAGGCATCTGGGAAGGATAAAGAAACTGAAAAATAGAAAGAGAAGCAGATTGAAGAAGAAGTTGTACTGAAGCAACTGAAGAAGATACAAGCAGACATCTCCATCTGGGGACTACTTATGGCGTACGAGTGCACAGACAGGCTGTCCTATCTGCTATGGACAAGGCTAAACTCTCTATAGATACCACACCAGAGCAGCTAGTTGGATTGGTCTTTTCGGAAGGAGGTTCCCTGACGTTAACCTTTTCGGACAAAGAACTGCCACCTGAGGGCGCAAATCATAACAAACCCCTCTACATCTTTGTGGAATGTAGAGACAAGTGGGTGCCAGTGGTTCTTGTCGACACGGGATCCGCCATTAATGTGTGCCCGTCAAGGACGACATATGCAATCGAGTTAAAGCCCGCGGACTTCGTACCGACTACTCAAGTGATCAAAGCTTATGATAACACCAGCAGGGAGGTGATGGGGACTGTCAAAATTCAGACCCAGGTTGGTCCAGGACAACACAACATTGAATTCCATGTCTTGGACGTCCCGGCAACCTTTAATCTACTCCTGGGGTGACCGTGGTTGCACCAAGTCAAGGCAGTCTCTTCCACTTTGCATCAGATGCTGAAGTACCCTCACGGGAAGGGGGTGGCCATCGTTTTCGGGAATTCGTCAATCCATCCACCGCCAGAAGTGTCTACACCAGTCTTGGAAATCGAACATGACACGGAGGATATGTTCTTATCAGGGTTTACCTTAGCTGAGGCTCGGGTTGTACAAAACATCATGGCTATTAATGAGGGAGTATATGTCAGTGCTCAATCTGTATACCTCATGAACAAGCTATAACACATCGCTGGGATGGGATTAGGAAGGAGCGGCCGGAAGAACGTCGCAGCATTGGCCGAAGTACCACATAACCCTCATACCTTTGGATTGGGTTATCAGCCCACCAAAGAAGATTGGATAAGAAAGGGGAAGGAAATGGCTGGGAGAGCCAAAGCGAAGAAGGCGGGGAAGCCTTTTGACTTAATTCACCGGCCCATTCAGGGTACCCTAAACAGACGTTTCGTCCGGGAGGGGGAGGACTTTCCGTTTTGTGGCTTCCCCGAGCCGTGGCTGAACGCGGAGAAGAAGCGCGTGCCAGGCTTCGAGATTTTCTTTGACCTACAATTGTCCGGGGATGACATTGTCGAAGAGCAGACAGACCCATTAGCTGAGGTTGAGCAGTGTAAGGAAGTGGACTCCGAGGGCGCTGAAATTGCAATGGGGGTAGCATTGGCTTGTCTACTTTCAGATCCTCCGATCGACCAGAAGTGCTTGGGGGATAACTTCTCGGTTTCCATGATTGGGAATGAAACGGCTGCGGGCCTACCAGCAACTATTTTGGATGCATCTATCGCACCCTCTCTCACTTGGCAATACGAAGAAGGATTTTTGTCCAGCAGTACCGGGTCAGGTAGTGAGCCGAAATCTGATTCCACCGAGTCTTGTGAGTCGGAATTAGGTTCCAGCTCGACTGAATCTGAGTCTGGTAATCCTGGGGATGATAACCCGGATGCCACAGTCTTGTCCAGGTCGTCTTTTTCTTTCTCTTTCGAGTCTGTTGTAACCGAAAAATCGGACGATTTGGATGTGCTTAATGAGAATCAAGTAGCTGTGGTTTTTGAGTACTTTTCTATGCCCTTGATTTATTGCATTGACTCAGACTTTCAAAACTGTGATGAAAACGACGAGGACGAAATTCCTCCGATTTTGCAACGCTTAATTGAACAAGAGCAGGAGAGATTTGTTAAGCCCTTAATGGATGAAATCACTACTGTGAATATTGGTACTGAGGAGGACCCGCGGCTGGTCCAGATCGGGTCCATGTTGTCTTCGGAGGAACGTGAGCGCTTAGTCGCTTTATTAAAAGATTTCAAAGATGTTTTCGCGTGGTCCTACGAAGACATGCCTGGGATCGATCCTGAGATTGTACAGCACCGGATCCCCCTTGACCCCGAGGCCCGACCTGTCAAACAGAAACTCAAGAGAATCCGCCCGAATTGGGCTCTCAAGATCAAAGAAGAGGTCCCAAGCAAATCGACGCAGGCTTCCTGCTGGTATCCGAATACCCGACTTGGTTGACCAACATTGTTCCGGTGCCAAAGAAGGATGGCAGGATCCGAGTATGCGTGGATTTTAGGGATTTGAACAGAGCTAGTCCGAAGGACGACTTTCCCTTGCCGCATATTGATGAGTTAGTGGACTTTACAGTGGGGCATGCTTTGCTTTCATTCATGGATGGCTTCTCCGGCTACAATCAGATAGTGATGGCACCCCAAGACTGGGAAAAGACTGCATTCACCACCCCGTGGGGGACGTATCGCTACAGAGTGATGCCGTTTGGGTTGAAGAACGCTGGAGCTACTTATCAACGGGCCGCGACCACAATATTGCACGACATGATCCACAAAGAGGTTGAGGTGTATGTGGACGACATGATTGTCAAGTCCAAAGAAAGAGAGGGCCACTACACCGCCTTGCAAAAGTTCTTTCAAAGGATCAGAGAATTCCCGTTGAATCCTCGAAGTGTACGTTCGGTGTTACAAATGAAAAATCTCGGGGTTTCTGATTACATAAAGAGGTATCGAAGTCGACCCTTCCAAAATCAAGGCCATCCTAGAAATGCCCCCACCAAGGACTGAAAAGGAGGTGCGAGGCTTTCTGGGTAAAGTGCAATTCATAAGACGGTTTATCTCAAAATTAACCTTGACTTGTGAACCACTTTTTGGTCTCCTGAAGAAAGGAAAGAAATTCCAATGGGACGGCCGATGCCAAGCTGCTTTTAAACATATCAAGGAATACTTACAGAACCCGCCCGTGTTGTCGCCGCCAGAGCCGGGGAAACTGTTGATATTGTACCTTTCAGTGATTGAGACTACAATGGGCTGTATGCTTGCGCAAGAATCAGAGGACAAAGTGGAGAGAGCCATCTACTATCTGAGCAAGAAGATGTTAGAGTATGAGACTCGCTACACACCGTTGGAGAAGGCTTGCTTAGCTTTGGTATGGGCTACCAAGAAGCTACGGCACTACCTGTTAGCTCACTCCGTAATGTTGGTTTTACGACTCGATCCCATCAAATATCTTTTCGAGAAACCAGCACTTACGGGTAGGCTAGCTCGTTGGTTGCTGTTGCTCTCCGAATTCGATCTGAAATATGTGACACGCAAGTCAGTCAAGGGAAGAGCAGTAACAGAATTCTTAGCCGACCACCCAGTGGAAGGGGGTGAAGCAGTCGAGTACTTATTCCCAGATGAAGCAATTTTGCACATCGACGATGAAACTTGGACAATGTACTTTGACGGAGCGTCAAATCAATACGGGTATGGGATAGGAGTGCTGCTGATAGCACCTGACAAGTCCCGTATACCTCTAGCCTTTAAGCTCCGGTTCAAAGTCTAGAACAACGAAGCAGAATATGAGGCATGCATTGCCGGTCTAGAAGCAGCCCTAGAACTAAGGGCAAGATGGTTGGACGTCATCGGGGACTCGAACCTTGTTGTGTCTCAAGCAAAAGGAGATTGGAAAGTCAAAGAAGAAAAGATGATGATGTATCACCAGACCTTAGATTTGTTAATTCCTCGGTTTGAGAAGCTAAACTTTGCTCATCTACTAAGAGAGAACAACAGGTTCGCAGATTCTTTAGCAACTCTATCTTCCATGATAGACATCCCGTTCAGAGTCCGGATGCGTCCAGTCATTATTGACCAGAAATTTGTGCCAGCCTACAAGTCGATTGCTGCTATAGATGAGGCTCAGGACGAAAACCCCTGGTATTATGACATTTGGAATTTCTTGGAGAAGGAAGCATACCCGCTAGGGGTAAATGCCAAAGATAAAAGGGCAATCAGAAAAATGGCCGTTCAGTTCATCATCTGCGGGGGTAAGCTGTATAAAAGAGGTCATCTGGGAATACATAAGTTGTGTGTCGATGCCGAAAAATCGAAGCGCCTAATGGAGGCCATCCATGGAGGAGAATGCGGTGCGCATATGAACGGAGTAATGCTAGCACGGAAGATCCTCAGACAGGGTTACTACTGGTCCACCATGGAGGAGGATTGTATCAGTTTTGTTCGACGATGCCACAAATGTCAAATTCATGCAAATCGCATGAACATTCTGCCATCGAAGTTGTACAATATGACTTCGCCATGGCCATTTTCAGTCTGGGAAATTGATGTGATCAGGGCTGTCACTTCAAAGGGGTCGAATGGGCATGAGTTCATCCTGGTCGCAATAAATTATTTCACGAAGTGGGTCGAGGCCTAATCTTATGCGGTGTTGAAAGCTTCACATGTTGCGAAGTTTATCAGAAACAACATCATCCGTCGCTACAGAGTCCCAAACGAGATAATTTCAGATAACGGTTCCCACTTCAAGAAGGAAGTGATTGACTTTTTGGAAAAATACAACGTGGCTTTTCATAAGTCATCTACCTATCGGCCGCAAACCAATGGAGCGGTTGAGGCCGCCAACAAGAACATCAAACACATACTGCAAAAGATGGTGGAGACCTACCGGGATTGGCCAGATAAGCTGCCGTTTGCTCTGTGGGGTTACTGGACCTCAATCAGAACTTCTACTGAAGCGACTCCGTATTCATTAGTTTATGGGATGGAGGCCGTTCTACCTATCGAGATTGAAGTTTCGTCATTGCGAGTACTGGCTGAGTGTCAAATAGCCAAAGCAGATTGGCAGCAGAGCAGGTTTGAGGAACTCATGCTCTTTGATAAGAGAAGACTGAAAGCACTATACCATGTTCAAGGTTATCAGCGCAGAATTTCCTAGGCTTTCAACAAGAAAGTTAAGTCCAGGAATCTAAAAGAATGAGATTTGGTGCTCAAGGACAACCGAGCTCCCATCCACGACCCAAGGGGCAAGTTTAGACCCAATTGGACTGGTCCCTACATCATTAAGTCTATCTGGTCAGGTGGAGCTGTGGTTCTGATGGATCTAGATGGCTTGGAGTTCTCACAACCGATCAATATGGACAAGTTAAAGAAATATTATCCTTGAGAGGCTCGCTAGGCCGAAAACCCGAAAGCGCGACCTAGGCAAAACTCAGAGCACAAAAAATTTGAAATTATAAAAACTGAGCTCGTAAGGTTGAAAACCCACAAAAGGCGGCCTTGGCAAAAGTTGGAGCGTAAAATGAGAGTGAAAATACCCGAGTGAACCCGCGCCTGAACTATGTAAGGCTTGATTCCCATCTTTGGGATACGTAGGCAACTTCATCCTGAAATTCAGCCATAAACTTTTCCCCAATCAACTTTGTCCATTTGATCATCTTAGTCATCTTTGTCTATCAGCATTCATCACGATCTCCAGTGTAGTGCTATTCAGACTAGGGGCAACTTTCCGTTGCTGTGCAGTGCTGCGGTACTTTTCAGACTAGGGGCAACTTTCCAGTTGCTAGGATTTGGGGTTGTGCATCTCAGTGACAGATCTCAGGCGTGTCCAGTTTTGATCCATATCGAAAATGGTTTTGAAAAGTTTTAATAAAAGTTGACTTTGTTCAGATTAATCTTTCTACAACTAAGACCATTTTGGACCAAAGCGAAAAAATTTCAGTACCCACAACCTTCAATTTCATTGATTTCAAAACAGAGTTCTCCTACTCTTGCATATAAATTGAAGTTGCTTTTTTATTACATTCATAAAGAAAACTTGAAAGTACTGGTAAAGCAATAAATCTGGGGCATGGATAAGTCAGGTGTCCCTGCGCCCCCTCCCAGAGCTGGTCGAAGCCTCTGATGCCAAACTGGGCCCAATCTGTGCCTCTTCATTGAGCCAATCCAAGCACTCGTCAGACAAAGTGCAGCTGAAAGTGGGAGCGGGGGCCAGGAGCTCTCTAGTCCTCCATGCTGTGGCATACAGGGCAAGCTGTGCACCTCGAACCAGGAATGTGGCAGGATACTCTATCCCCTCTGGCGGGCAAGTCTGATTATGACCGAACTGGCGTTGGAATTGGAATGCAAAGTAGAACACACAGTGAGTCAGACCAATCAGCTGGATCCCGGTCTGCCGGGACATACTATAGCTCATTGCCGGAAGATTGAGCCAAGGACAGCGCCTAGTAATGCGATCGGCAGACAAATTGCATATCCAGTCAAACCACCATCCCTCATCAAGGGCATCGACTAGGCGTTGTCGAAAGAAGTAGCCGCGAGCTGAGTAGGCTGGGCAAGAGTCCACAACCTGTAATTTATCCATCAACCATACCTGGGAAGGGATGAAAAATGAGAGAATAAAGAATAGAGAGATGTACGATGAGAGAAAAGTAAGAAAAGGATTTTGTGAGAAAAACTGAGCATAAGGGCCGAGTGATGTGAGCAATACATATGTGAGATTGGGTGGGAAACATTACCTGCAGCAATAGTGGACTCCCCGCAAATCTGGTCGTCTCCTGGTGATAGAAAGCATCTAAGCCCATTAGTGTCTCGGCCAATGTCATGGCAATGCAGCTCTTTCCTTCTTTCAAGCCTTAAGCAACCTTAATCAAACGAATGCTAGATCCACTAAAACCTGGGGCAAGTAAAAAGTGAGATAGCATGCACAAGCAAAGTGCGTGTTGTCGAAAACCTTGCCAATAATGGTTGCCGCGGTCACCGGCATCAGAAAAGAGATGAATCAAGCCGAGGATGTTCAGTTCCCCGTTGCAGATCAGAGACCGAGTGTCATGCATGGTGAGCCCACACATCCGCCCTAAAGCTTGGGCGTGGCCCAAGCGAAACTGAGGCAAAATTTCCTCATGGCATTCAGATTCCATCAAAACTTGAAAATCTTTGAAAGTTGGACATACCTCTTGCCCGCCGAAGCTAAACACATGGGTTACCGGGTTCCAAAACCTCGCCACGGCATGAAGGAAGGGAAAGTGCAGCGGAGTACGGCTCAGCATGAATAGTGCGTTTAAGCCGAAGCCCCGGAAGTTCAGCTTTTCCGAGCCATCTAGAGAAGCGATCCAAGCTGTGAGATTTTCGACGAGAAACGCCTCCATTTTGGTGCAAAACTGAGATGAAATGAATCAACCACAAGGCTAGGACTTTTAAAGAGGAGAAGACATTGTTCGGGGGACACGTGTCAAAAATTTGGTGGTTGCTGAGCTAGATGGCCGGCCGGCCACCTTTTCTGGTAGGCCGGCCACCCCTCTCCCCTCAAATGCAAAAAGCTAGCCGGCCAGCTCCCAAAGGTGGCCGGCCATGCTGCAAAATGTGCCTTTGGTCCTATTCTACCCTCTAGAAGGAAGTTCCTAGCATTTCCATGCATCGGGAGTGTCGAAGGCCTCCATTTCCCTCAGTTTCGGATGCGTTCCGTCACCCAGATCGTCTGAAATGCATTTTGTTTATAGAGTTGTTGTTAAGTTTTGCTTATCAAGTTGTTGTTCTGCTTATCGAGTTGTTGTTTTGCTTATCGAGTTGTTACTTTCTTTGTCGAGCTGTCGAGTTTCGTGCATTGAGTTGTTACTTTTTGTTTAAACAATTTTGTTGTGCCTTATTTATCGAGTCATCAACTTTGTTGTGTCTTGCTTATTGAGTTGTAAACTTGCTAAGGTTTTGTTATTTCTTAGTGAGTTGAGTTGTTTAGTTTGTTGCGTCGGTTCACTACTTGACTTAGCAATTTTCAGTGCACATTTCCATTCAATCTCATTTTGGTGCAAAATGATGCGACGCGATGCTAAGAACATAAAATACTACACTTTCTCAAAAAAGTTGTTTCATTCCATCATGCTTCCTTTGTTACAACATTTTACAACAAGGGTACAAGTTTTACAAAAAATAAAACTGCCTAACAATGTACAATGTGCTACAACTACTAGTAAAAAGGTAAATAAAGCAGGGAACAGCTGTATCAATGCTCTTAAGAGCACGAAAGAGAGGCCTTCTTCGTCCTTTTCTGCGGAACGGACTCTGCACCATCATCACCATCATCTGAGTCGAGGCTGCCATCCTCGGAACCCTCCTCAGCCTCATCTCTACTACCGGAACCGGGATTAGAGCCACCCTCTCTGTCAGCAGATGTCTCTGACTGGAGATCTACAGCCTCCTCCTCCTCACTGGACTCCTCCTCTATAATGTGCGCCCTGCGTCCGCCTCGTCCACGAGACGACTCCCCTCTCCCAGCTCCTCGAGGAGGCCTAGATGGCCCAGCTCCTCGGGAAGGCCTAGGTGGCCCGGCCTGTGGCCCAGTATATATCGGCAGCATCTGAAAAGGAAGAGTGTAATTTGGACGCATCAACTCAAATATGTTTATCAGATGCAGATGCAAGAAAGCTACATGAAGTGGGTGCATGCAGGTACAGTACGTAAGTGCGGTGTGTGTCAAACGTGCTCTACACAGGCAGCCTATCAATGCGGTAAAATGTTCAAGATCAGCATGTCATCAGAAGTATGATAAATGCAAGAAAACTAAAGGGTACCTGGACACCCATGAGGGACAACTACACCTCTCTCCGTAGGACCATGCCCTTAAGTGAGGTTACCATCTCGAGCACCTCATCCATGTACTCCCTGGGGGGCTGCAGATACAAGCTCAAGTCATCAATGAATAAACAAATGCCAAAGTATTTGTGTGATAAACGAAAAACAGTGGAACATACCGGTGGTGAATCAGGATCACTAACATATCGGTGGTCAGGCATAGGAGGCTCTATCGAAATCGGGTAGGAAGTCCCATATCGCCATCCCGTCAACTTAGTCGGTATATCTGGCCATTCGGGATGATGATAAGTCGGAGGAATCGGGGGAACCAGTCCGCCCCCGCCTCTAGACGTACCAGCCCTGCTGGTGGAAGGGATATCTGCAGTCCGAGCTCGGCTTGATGAAGGCATACCAGCAGACCTCCTCGTCAGAGTACGGACCCCTGTCAGTGGAGGCATCAAGTATGTGTGAGGATAGGTCGCATACTCCCCCTGCTCCAGATGTAAGAATGCATCGGTACCCTGCATAGCACTGACGACATCCTGGGAAGAGAGCCTATTAGCGGTCCGCATGTCGTCTGGAGGTGCTGAAGGAAGATCCTGAGTAAGATAGCCCCATACCTGCCGCAAGAAGCAATCCCCCAAAAACCAGGCCCTACCAACTGGCCCCTCAAACAAGATCCTATACCGAGAGGCACCCCATGCTCCGGCAAACTGGAATCAGAGGTCTCTACCTAGAGGCGCCTAGGGCTGCCACGAGATCTGCGGATAACCGATGTATAAGCTAATCAGAAATTGTGAATGTGCAAGATAAGTCAGAGATCGGGAACATGAAGAACTGAGAGTTCTGAAATACCTCTGACAGCCGATATATCAAAGTACTGTCGTAGGTAGAGGAAAGACTCTCGAGGTCTCGGCCGCTGCTGGCCCTCGAATACGAGTGAATAAGGAGTCATGAGGGGCACCTCCACCTTAAGCTCTGGGGCTAGTGTCGAGAAGTACGCATAGATCCATAACTGTGGAAAACAGAACAATAGCCATCAGAATACAAAATGCTGAGTGCAGAATGTAAATACAAAATGCTGAGAGCAAAGTGTAAGGTACAGAATGTAAAGTGCGCCGTGTGTGCAATGAACAAGTAATAAGAAGCAGAAATGCAAATCAGGATGGCAGAAAGTACCTCCCAGGCTCTCCAATAGCCACCGAACTTGTTCCCCTGTCCGCGGGAGGTCGTGCTTATATAACAGTAAAGAGTAGCCAGGCTGGCGCCGCCCCAATCATACCGGCTAACCTGTGAAAGGTCTACTAGAGCGCTCAACAGATAGAGCCCGACAGTGTTCCCCCTATCGGCGAATAGAGTGGTCCCGAAAAGGAACATCAGGAATCCACGGGTATACTGTGCCACCTCCTCAGGAGTCTCAGGCTCCATCTCCGCCCTCCTGAAATGGGAAGAAAACCAAGTATAGCGGACTCTGACCGAAGATCAGTCAACTGGCGGGCGAGCTCCCAATAAATAGACCCAAGCGGCCTCCCACTGGCCCATGTCCTCATCATATGGAATGGCCCAGCCTCCCACATCAAGGCCCATCAGTACGGCGAAGTCAAATGGGGTCATGGTCATATCCCCGGTAGCAGAAAAATGAAAGGAGTTGGTGGTGTCCTACCATCTCTCTACCAAAGCACCCATTAACGTCCTACTAGCAGGACAGCAGGAGATCCCGGTGCAAAAGGGCCCAAACCCTGCCACGTCCACCAAATCCCGGACAGCCTCCGGAAGCTTCGCGTACCATTCTCTCGCCGTGATAGAGCCATATCCTCACGCACTACGAGAAGTCACCTACATCCAGGATGAACACATGTATTCAGTTTTAGAATGAAATGTATAAGCTGCGTGCAAATGAAATAAATAAGCTGCGTGCAAATGAAATGAATAAGCTGCGTGCAAATGAAATGTATGAGTTGTGTGCAAAATTGAATCAGATACAGAATCTGGGCTGTGTGTTCAGAAAATTCAAAGTATGAGCTGTGTGTTCAGAATTCAAGTGTTTGGGCCGCGTGTTCAACTCTCAATCAGTGTGGGTTGTGTGTTCATCTCAAAGTTCGAGCTATGTGTTCGACATCAAGTGTTTGGGCCGCGTGTTCAACTCTCAATCAGTGTGGGCTATGTGTTCATATCAAAGTTCGGGCTGTGTGTTCGATATCAAGTGTTTGGGCTGCGTGTTCAACTCTCAATCAGTGTGGGCTGTGTGTTCATATCAAAGTTCGGGCTGTGTGTTCGACATCAAGTGTTTAGGCCGCGTGTTCAACTCTCAATCAGTGTGGGCTGTGTGTTCATATCAAAGTTCGGGCTGTATGTTCGACATCAAGTGTTTGGGCCGCGTGTTCAACTCTCAATCAGTGTGGGCTGTGTGTTCATCTCAAAGTTCGAGCTATGTGTTTAACATCAAGTATTTGAGCTGTGTGTTCAGATTTCAGAATCAGTGGGCTGTGTGTTCATCTCAAAGTTTGGGCTGCGTGTTCAACTCTCAATCAGTGTGTGCTGTGTGTTCACCTCAACAACGAGCTGTGTGTTCAACATCAAGTATTTGAGCTGTGTGTTCAGATTTCAAAATCAGTGGGCTGTGTGTTCATCTCAAAGTTTGGGCTGTGTGTTCAATTCTCAAACAAGGGTGTGCTGTGTGCTCACAATCAGAAAAATGGGTTGTGTATTCATTATCAAAGTTCGAGCTGCGTGTTCAACGTCAACATCAAGTATTTAAGCCGTGTGTTCAAATTTCAAAATCAGTGGGCTGTGTGTTCAATTCTCAACGAGTGTGTGCTGTGTGTTCACAATCAATATACGGGCCGCGTGTTCACAAAGTCAGAGTGTTTGAACTGTGTGTTCAAGATGCAAACGGAATACGGTGCTATAGACTAAACATTCAAAACAAGCTGTGTGCTCAAGTGAGCAGATAAACATAGCGAAAGCACGAAATGCGCGGAAAATGCAGAATACATTGTAGAAAATGTAAAAGTGAAGTAAATACCTCTTGTGCCTGGTAAGAGAGGTGAGACTCGGGCTCCCGCAGTAGCAGATCCCTAGGCGCTTGATCATCGAAATCAGTAAAATGGTAGAAAACCGCCTGCGGAAGGATGTGCACCGGAGGGTCGTACCTCTCGGGGATGAATGGCCGAATCCTCGAGGGTAAAGACATAATGTCTAGCTCACCCCGGCACCTGAAGAATCTCCACCATGAGGAAAATGACCAGCCATCTCGAAAAATCTGCAAAAAAGAGCAAAAATGAGCAAAATGAGCCAAAATTAGAAAAAGTCAACAAAAGTAAACTCTCGGGAAATGAAAAAGTCAACAAAAGTCAACTCCCGAGAAAATCTTCCAAATATTGAGACAAACTTACCTCAAGTGGTGAAAATAAGAAAAGAAGCGCCGAAATCAAAATTTAATCGGTTCAAAGTGACGAAAATTAAAAGATTTCGCAAAAACAACTTGCGTGGGGCGTTGGAAAACGCGTATAGAGCGCAGATCTGAGGAAGAAAATGGTTTGGGAAGGAGGAGAGAACAATTTCGGAGCTGGAGTTGTGAGGAAAAGTGCTTTGGATAAGCACATTTAAAGAAAAGAGAGCAAAAGGACCAAACTGCCCCGGATTTGGACTAGGTGGTCGGCCCGCCACCTTTTCTGGCAGGCCGGCCACCCCACTCCCTCACCCCTGGCCGGCAGCCTCCCCCTTGAACCAAGCATGGCCGGCAACCTTCCCAAGGTGGCCTCCAAGGTCCCTGCAAATTTTGGTGATGATTGGAGTCCCCCAGCACCCGAGAAAGTACAAGGAAAGTGCACTTTTTGTCGCGAAATCCCTCCGTAGGAACTTCAACTCCAACTTTCGATGCGTGTCTCACCGTTACTCGTCAAGAGCAAGGTGTATCCTTTTTGAATATGTTGTGACCCCTCCAGGAGGTAAACCGGAGGTCGCGATTGAGTCATCTTCATCGAAACTTGCATTGCTTTGCTCGTTGCTTCATTTCGAAATGTGCATTCGAGTTTACACTTATCCTGCATTGTTATGCACGTCACTTGCATTCTCATGCACACCACTTGCACTGTTCTGCACGTTTCATGAGCATTGTCATATCCTTGTGCTTAACTTGCATTGTCATGCGCGTCACTTCTCGCATTGCGATGCACTCACCCATCAACACCGCGTTTGCATGCATTCGATATGACACTGAACATATGTTGCTAACTATGTTGTGCTTGTTGAGTTTCTTCCTTTTGCAGGCACGATATTGTATGTACGGTTCATTTGAGGCTGGTGCGACTAGACCTGCCGCACAGGTATTGTATCTTCTCCGTATGAGACATGGTGAGAATTCGATGATTCTCCGCATTCTTCAACTGCATGAAATGTAGTATTTGCTTTGTATTCTTGCTTAAAACTATTGCATCTATTATGAATATTTGCTTCATTACAGCTTGCTGCTTCGCATGATCATTGAGTTACATCCGGCTTTGTGCATACTGCTTTGCATTTTGCCCCCGCCTGTGGGCATGCCTGTGGGCACATCTTTTTGTTTATCTCGCCTGTTTGTCTGAGTCTTCGGCCTTGTCAAAAATAGGTCGTCTCTAGGCTTTGACATTCACTCCCATCACTTATGACTTTTGAGTTCTGTCAAAGAGGGGCAACTGTAGACACTCCATTTTTTACCGACCTTAAGACTCAGACGTCACTAACTGAGCGCTCGGTGATGTTGCATATTGTGCTCGTTTTGAAGTTTCAGAGTCTCGGCTGTGAACCTTGCCTCTAGACTTCCGGGCTCTTTTGTGCTCTGCCTCGGTTTGCGAACCAGGTCCCGTTTTCTTTGTTTTCTCTTCTCGAAGGGAGGGAGAGGTCTCGTAGATCATCTCTCAGTGGCTGTAGGCTACATTTCGTGGTCGTAGGCCATTTTTCCCGTTTGGAGCCCGGTTCCCGGTTTTCGGAGCCGTCCGCCGTGTGCCTCGGTTCAGGACCTGTTAACCACCTCCGCTTGCTCTGGTTTTTGGTATACAACTTTTTTCCTCCCTTTTGAGGGACACTGTGGCCCGAGAGGCCAATTTCGTGGTTGAACGCCACCTCTGGTGCTTAATAGTCAGTTTTCGGAGCCCCCGGCTGCGCGTTTTGGCCCCCAAACCTTCGTTTTGCATCGATTTGGGCTTATTTTTGGTGGAGACCTTATTTTCATTGTTAGGAAGGTTGTAGAAGGGTGGGAGGCCAGCAATTGTTCTGAAGACCAGCTTTATTCTTTCATCGTTCTTCATCGCCCGTTTTTCTCACTAGAAAGCTGACTTTTTCCATTCCTGGGCCACTTTTTCTAACTTTCCACCACACCATTGTGTTGTACACACTTGGGAGGCCACCAATATGGATAGACCAGCCATCAACTCTTCCTGACCCTTTTGAACCCCTCTAAAAAGTTGATTTTTCTCTCTCCTGGGTTACATTTCCTGGTTTTTCTCCACATAGTTGTGTTGTACACACATGGGAGGCCACCTTTTTGGGGTGGCCGGCCACTAACTTTGCTTGAACCTTTTGCACCTGGTCGGCCGGCCAGGGGAGGTGGCTGGCTGGCCACATGAACCTCCTGAACCTGGCCGGCCAAATTTCTCTCTCTTGGTTCCTTACAGCTGTGCCAGCTATTTTGACCCAGACCCTTGCCTGGGGATCTGCCCTTTTGGGGGGGGGGAATTTGAATTTGTTTTCCCCTCATTTCTCCACCCCTCTCCCTCTATATAACCAGCCTCTCCCCTCCATTGCTAGGGGTTACAAAAATTGGTTAGAGCATTATACATACAACTTCCATATCTCTCTCATCCAAGCTCCAAAACCCTAGTTTCTTGGCCATTTTTGCACTACAACCCATAGCACCACACCTCCATCCTCCATTCCAACACTTTGAGGCTGATTTTTAGAGGCTAGGAGCTCCTCTTCTTGGACCAAAGACTGCTGGAGGTTGGCTCTATAAGGGTGAGTCCTCTTTTCCCTCTTTCTTACACTATTTTGTGTTATATCTTAGCCCCTTTTGCTTACATATTTGGGCTCCGACCTGAAATATAAATAGTCTTATTTTGAGCTCATCTCCATGTTTGATTGAGGAATTTTCTCTGTTTGAAGCCATTTGTTATCCCTTTTCCTTTATCTCTCTTTGTAGGCCTATTTTTGCATGATATGTTAGCCCTGTTTGTAGGTATTTATGGGCTTTGAGCTAAACTGTAAAATGCCTTATTTTGAGCCCCTTTTCAACTTTGTTGAAGGGCTCTTCACTGTTTGAGGCCAGATACTGCCTCTTGCTGTCTATCTCTCTTTTAGGGCCATTTTTACATCATATTATAGCCTTACTTGTGAGCATATTTGGAATTTTCCATAAACTGTAAAGTATTTTATTTTGAGCCCCTCTTCAACTTTGTTGAAGGGATCTTTGCTTTTTGAGGTCTTTTACTACCCTGTTTGTTCATCCTCTCTTTTAGGGCAGTTTTTGCATGATATATTAGCCCTATTTGTGAGCCTTTTTAGACCTCAACCTAAATTGAAAAAAGTCTTGTTTTGACATCATCTTCATGTTTTATTAAGATCTATTCTATTTTTGGGGTCATCTTCCCCTATGCATGCTTCATTCTTCCATGATTAGGGCTATGCATTAGAGCACGTGCATTGGACATGGTTTGGCCTCTTAGCCACTGAAATCTAGTGGATTTTCAGTGGCTTTGATACATTTTTGAGCCTCAAAATCAGAGGGAGGTGACCCCCTCTCACCTTGTTTTGTTTGATAGTCTTTTTGGCCTTCCAAAGAAGCCCTATCTTGCATGCTTTGTTGACTGATTTCAGGGCCAATTTGATGAGTTTTGGGACTATCATATTTGATTTTTAGAATTTTTTGTGCCATGCTAAGTGTCCTTGATGCATGCGCTTAATAACCCTTTTGTATGCCCTCTAAAAAAACCCATCATTTGTGCATGTGTTGGTTGCATTTCAGAGGTTAATTGGGCATGTTTTGGCATGTTTTATTCATTGATTTTTGCTGGTTTGATGAGTTCTCACTTGCTTCATATACATGCCATGTAAATCATGTTTGCTAGTCAAAGTTGCATGCTATTTTAGTCCATCTTGCTAGCATCTTTTGGCCGTGCTTTGAACTAGAAATGTTCATGTTTTGGGACTGCCTTGGTTCTGTCTTTATACTTCATGATCAAATAATGCATGTTTTGTATAGCTATAGGTCAATGCAAGTGCCTAGTTTTGTGTTTCGGGACCATTCCATGCATCGGGTGCCATGTTTCCATGTTTCGGGATCATTTTGCATCACATTTCAGTGCTAGAACTTGCATGTTTGTATGCCATATTTCGTGCCTTGCCATGCCTTATTAGAGTGGCATTTGTGCCTTAGGATCGGTCCACAATTTGCGTACATGCGTGCACCCATCTCAAGTGTCTCATTTTCATCTTATGGCCACTGATGTGAGTGTGGCTGAGGTCCACTCATGTTGGTGTAAGTCCGTCATGCATTGCGTATGCCATTTCATTCATAGCATCGCGTATGCTAGGTTGTATGTTAGAGTATTGTGTATGTCATGTTATATCGTGCATTGTGTATGCCATTTCATAGCATTGCGTATGCTAGATTGCATATTAGGATTGCATTCATGCATGGCATGCATATTGCATTGCGCTTGGGATAGGAGTTAGTCCAAGCACGGGAAACAAGGGACGTTTCGTACTCCGAGTGATGGAACGTGTCTTAATTCCCAGTCACCGACACTTTGGATTATCCATGATGGAGTCTAGGCCTTGTTATGTTTTCATGTGCATTCATTCCATATTGAGTCGTGCAATTCGACTCCTTGGCCATCACGCATCGTGATGCGCGATTAGTGACACGAGGATCGAGAACTACACTCCCTGAAGAGTAGTCAAGCATACATATGTGAGAATACATTGCCATGCCCCTTTCTTGCTCTCTGTTGCAGCAAATCAGAAACCGGCAATCTTTTGGAGATTCGCACAATATTTCGGGTTTAACTGTAAACAAAGGCTAATTGGGGCATCGCGATGGATTTCCGCGCCAAGCAACCCGAGTATGCATCATTCATCATTTAGAACAGAGCCGAGGCGGTCTATGGATTTGCATGCCATTTATTGCTTTCCTAGATTAATTTGTTAATTAATTAGGATTTTGTATTTATTGGCACTGTATTATTCATTTGGGACTGTATATTATTTATTTGGACCCTCTGCGCGAGGGCAATGTTGTAATAAGTGTGCGTGTATGTGATGTATGTCTTCTAACCCCACGTCTTTCTCCCTTTTATTTACCAGCTTATGATGGTTAGATTAGGGTATGTTTCAATTAGCATACAGTATGATAGCATGTTTGCATTCATTCATCTGTTTTGTATGCACCGGGCTCAGCGCATCATAAACTAACATTGTATTTCAATTCCAAGTTGAATACTTGTTAGCTGTAGCATTCCATATGCCATGTTTAGAATAGCCGAGCCTATCTTAGTTGCATTCTTGCATGTGTTGCATTAGGCATTTCTGTATAGTTAGAATCATACATGGATTTCTAACATAGTTTCTGTTTTGGCTTGGAGTACTCGGTAAGTTTTTACACTTTAGCATCCTTGCATGTGTGTGAGTTACTGCCATGATAGCATGCTTACCATGAGGCTATATGCTTATGTGATATAACTGCCTGAATACCTGTGGATAAAGGTTGGGTTATTTGGATTGGGACAAATCATCAACTGTGAGTTTTAAGCCCATTAGATAGTGACAAAACCATCTTTTCTAAAACCCACCTGAGGGTGGCAAAATCTGCATTTTAAGCCTACCTGCGAGTAGCAAACCATCTTTCAAAAACAAACATGAAATGTTTTGTTCCAATTTAGGCGATCCAGTCTATACTTGTATGCTGCGTGCATCACATAATAAATCTAGGCTAATAACCGGAATAAGAATGCATAATGTTTTCAAAACTAGATATTATGGTTAGTAGAGGCTGATCTTTGATCGGGCGAGCGGGGGTGCTCACGAAGTAACTTTCCCCAATCGTACCCAAGTTCCTGAGCCGAGGCAACTTTGGTGATGACGGACACGTGGCCTTAAGTAAACGAGTCAGGGTTTCCTAAATTTTTCCAAAAATAAAATATTTAGGTGGCGACTCTGTATCTGGCAAAGCAGTCCATGTTTGCCACTTCTTTTCAAAAAAATCTGTTTTCTCAAAACGATTTGCCGGATTTGGACTCTTTGGTTCAGATTACGAACCGTGACAATTTGAGTCCTGAACTGTAGTGAGCCCAAAATGAACGGAACGGGAGTCATCCCCCCCAAGGCGTTCGGGGATGTCTACACCAGGACAAATCAGACTCCCTTTCAAAATGGGTAAAATGATAATTTCATAAATATGCATAAGGATAATATAGGAATTTCACAATTTTTTTCAAAATGATGTGACATCGTATCATAATAATTTTCAAAAAATAAAAAGTCAATAAAAAAGCAATTACCAAATGTATCTTTAAAAAAGCAAAAAACTACTTATTTCTTTATTTTTAAAACACCCCTAACTCTTCAAATTACCTATTCTAACGTTTTTGTCCAATTTTGGACAAAAAAGCAATCACGTTAATTGTTTTAATATTTTCTCACTTTAATTTTTAATTTTATTTATTTTTTAATATTTATATTTTAGTTCCTAATATTTTTAATATTTTTTCAATTTATTCAGAAACAAACACTCATAAAAAATAGAATGAAAATCTGTCTGTTGATGTGCTTGACTAAAATAGTCAATAAAAAAAATAGTTAATATAACAAAATTTCACGTCCTCAATCAATTATTTTTTCTTTTACAAATATTTATTCAATTAAAAAAAAATCACAAATCATCCAAAACATACAATTTTTAAGCTAAAAAGTATTTAAAAAAAAAAAACTACTAAATAGCGAACTTCCCATAGGCCTTGTTTGGGAATAGGCTATTTTAGTTGATTTTTTAACTATTTTAACCTGACTGAAAAAGTTATATTTAGGATGATAGTTGGGTTTTTTTTTGGTTATGAGAAAAAAAATAAAATTATTATGATTTGGATGTAGCATTTTGTCTTATTAACTATTTTAATATATTTTGTCTTTATTAGCTATTTTAGCCAAAAAAAAAAAAAAGGCTCCAACCCAATGGTTTGAGGCTAAAATAGTCAATAAAGACAAAAGATACTAAAATAGCCAATAATATAAAACATCTCACAACCATCTATTCAATTATAAAAAAATTCATAAATCACAATAAATATAATATATTTTTTTTCATCTCATAAAATAATTAAAAAGTCAAAAAATCAACTAAAATAACCAAATTCTCAAACTAGACCTCCACACTACCCCTTTTATAATTCCCTTTCACTATCCCTTCACTAAGTGCAGCAACAACTATTGTGCACTGTATTGGGACCAATTTAATATTTTAAACCGTTCATATTTTAGAAGATATCGGATAGAACATATCTGTAAAAAATTATATTGATCGGATATCGGTAGTCCTCTCATTAAATCACATTTGTATGTAAAAAAATAAATAGCAAGTGTAATTTAAAATACGAAACTACATGCAAATGTGATTTGATTAAAGGGTTATCGATATCCGATTAACGTGATTTTTTGTAAATATGTTATACTCAATATTTGTTAAAATATAAACGGTTCAAATTATTACATTATACCTTTGGAATAAACCCAATTAAATATGCAATAATTATTGCTACGCATGAAACACAACAACTTCAATTCCCCATTCACCAACACAAAACCACCACTAAAACCACAACAACCCTTACCCACTATTTGCCGGTAATTTGTCATCACCAACAATTAAACAGCACCACTATATCCATTTCTTTCTACGCACCACTAATCATATGAATTCAAGCACCATGAGCCTTTCACATCAATATTGTGCGTACCGGATTCCGCACTAGATGAAAGTGGATTGGGGCTCCACGCTCAGCTGGACTATCCAAGGATTAAGGTTCCTGCCACAAGAAGCACCATAAGAGCTGCTCGGCCGGGGTTGACCGGATAACCTGTAATAACCCGACTCTCGTACATGTTTTCTGGTATGCTTTCAGTCCCTTACTCTGTGCATTTGTATGCTTACTTTGAAATTTCATGCAAAATTAAGTTTAAGTGAGTGAATCTTATGACTAGAGATTCATATCTATCTAATAAGAGAATGTCTGTTACAATTATGATGTTTAGATCAGAAATTGGAAGCCTTAGAAGCTTGCTAATTTGAAATTGACTTTGTAATTAAGATCAGCATGATTTTTAGATCATCATATGATTTTTCGTAAAAATCTGATTTGGAATGATTAAACTGATTAATTTTTGAGTTAATTAACTATATCTCTATTTATCCTTTTAACCCTTGACTTAGAAAATGCTAAGACATAAAAATATCTCCTGAGAGAGGGTTAGAGGAGAAGAGAGTTAGAGAGGAAGAGAAGAAGTTTAGCAAGGTAGAAGATTGGGAGGAAGTGTAAAGATTTGAGCTCAAGGTAAGTTTAATTCATCTTGTACAACCCTTCTCTTGAATTTGAGTAAGAAATTCTTGTTATTATATAAGCTAGGGTTTGTAGTTGGGATGAAGCGTGTATGTAATCACTTAATTGGATGAGTATTCATATCATTGAGTTGTTTTGGAAGTAATTTGGGTTATGTGAAGGAATTGTAGCTTACTCCTTGAATTCTTATGTTAAAACTACATATTTATACATCTTTATTGTTTATATACCAAGTGGAGGAGTTAGATCATGATCTCATTAAGCTTTTAATTTATGATTATATGGTGTTATGGGTTGTAATCCATGTTTATAGTGTTGTTATACCTTTATATTGAGTTGTTCTTCCCATTTCTTCCCTTTGTGATGTGGTGGATTTGATGAATTTGTGCCTAAATTCGGACTGCCCAAAACAGGGGCTACGACCGCACGTGCGGGGGTCATGGCCGCACGTGCGGGAAGCACCACCGCACGTGCGAGGCTCACAGCCGCACGTGCGGGAAACATGGGAAATCAAAGCTTGCATTCTAAAATAAATGCACGTGCGGGATGCACGTGCGTCCATCTTCCCGCACGTGCGGTGAAGGGCCTCCGCATTCCGTCTGCTTTGTTTTCCTTGTTTGACCCTCTGATATTACTAAAATCTGTGTTTGATGTTTTTAAAATGGTTGTAAATTCATTAGAAGCGAACGAATCCGATATTGTTTAAAAAGAAAACTGAACTAATATCTGAACTATATGTGTGTGTAGGTCACATACAGGAGGGGACTATCGCTCCACCACAGCACAGTGAGTAATAGTACTGTAGTACTACATTTGCTTATTGTTAATAATTATTATTATTAACACTTTGTTATTCACAAGTTAACTATGCTAACCTTTATGAACGATTGGAAAATCTATGTGCATCTGTACAACTCTGGAATTATTCTGCTTTGTTGGTATCTGGGCTAGAGGCCAATCTGTAAAGTCTGTTGAGCCAGAGGCCGATCTGTAAAGTTTGTTGGGCCTGAGGCCGTTCTGTATGTTACTGGGCTTGAAGCCACTCTGTATAAAGATTGGGCCCAAGGCCGTTCTGAAAATATTTACAGAATAAGATTAATCATATGTTCTCTGCCCTTATATACATTATAATTCAAGTTTATTCAATGAATTGCTTAAGTACTATTATTCACTGAGCCTTGCTCACTCCGTGTTATGTCTGTCTCTGTAGGTAATCAACCTAGAGGTCAATCTTAACCCATCATGCCCATTTCTCTTTTGTTAACTTTAATGCGACCAAGCACTTAGATGAAGCTCATTCATTTTGCGGAATTCTTGCTAAGCTTTTAGCTTTGTGCTCTAAGTCTTCTGTCTAATGTCATGAAATGTGTATAACCTTCTTTTACCAATGCTTTTACTACAAGCCCAATCATGGAGCCGGGTCTGTATATATGTATGTACATAACTGTTTCTCATATGTATGTCCCTGTATGTTTGTCTATCTGATGCAATGTTCGTGATCCTGGCATATTAGTGATAGCTCAATGGGTACTATTTATGTTGATAATTGCTTCCGTTCAGGCCCCATATGCTATGCAAATCGAATTTTGTGTCCGTTTCCAAATTGGTCATGCCTAAACTTTCAAGGGCAAGTTTGGAGTGTGATAAGTGGTATCAGAGCACGAGTTGCTATCTCACACACGGATCCATTGAGCCTTAGGATGTCCAGAAAAGACTTAGGCATCATGCATAATATTCTGAATGCACACGAAAAGCTTGATGGCAACGTTAATTGTATATGTAATATTTGCTAACTCCAATGATTACGCTCCATGTCTATTGTATATCTCTTGTGCATATTGTAATTGATTGTCATGTAGAATATGGTGAGAACAAGAACGGAAGACCTGGAAGATTCTACTTCTACACGGTTAGACAGAATGGAAAGAATGATCATGGAAATGGCCGAGACCTTACGGCAACAACAGCTACAACCACAACCACACCAGCTACCGCCACCGGTGCCTCCGCCTGTGGTACAAGATTTCCATGCTGAGGACCGAACCATTACACTCACAAAGGAATTTAAAAAGATGAAGCCGCCATCATTCAAAGAAGGAATAGAACCAATGAAAGCTGAAGCGTGGGTGTTGGGGATAGAAAAGCTGTTCGAAGTTTTTCCTTGTACCGAAGCCCAAAAAGTGCAACTTGCTGCCTTCACTCTGGAAGACGAAGCACGGAGGTGGTGGATGCTTACGAGAACTGTACACCAAGGGTTAACATGGGACAGATTCTTGGAACTGTTTTATGACAAGTACTTTCCCCAAAGTATGCGAGACAAGAAGGTGACAGAATTTGAAACTCTCAGATAAGGAAATAAAACTGTTGCGGAGTATGAAGCCCAATTTGTAGAGCTAGCCCGATTTGCACCTCATATGGTGGATACGGATTATAAGAAAACACGAAAATTTGAAGGGAGATTACGGAATGCTATCCTTGACTGGGTCAACATGTTGAAGTTACCCAACTATGTTGATGTGTTGGAGAGGGTTGTTATAACAGAGGGAAACTTGCTGCTTAGAATCAGATTTCCAAGTAGTAAGGAAAGAGGCAGAACATTCAATTATCAAAAGGGTCAGCCACTCCACCAAACAAGAAACAAAATTCAGGGACCTCTAGTACTTCCACCCCTACTCAAGATTCAACTCCTGTTTGTTCAGAATGTGGAAAGAAGCACCGTAGGACTTGCTATCAGTTGACTAGAGCATGTTTTAGGTATGGCAAAACAAGTCATCTAGTAAAGGACTGTCCTCAGAGAAATCAACAAAATGGAAATAGGGCTACTGCAAGTTCAGCAGGGTCTACACTAGCTTCCAACACCAAGTCAGCTACAAAGCCTGTTAATAATAAAGACACCGCGAGACAAGGGAGGGTGTTTGTATTGGTTCCGGGACATGTACAAAATGCTGCAACAATGGTGTTAGGTACATTTATTGTTCACAGTCATTCTGCTCATGTATTGTTTGATTCTGGCTCTACCCATTCCTTTGTGTCAAAACTATTTGCTCAAAATTTAGATAGATCTGAGGAAGTATTATCTTATATGCTATGTGTGTCTTCACCTATGGAAGACTCTATGGTCTGTACTTCTATATATTTTGCTTGTGAACTCCTAATTGGGGATATCCAAGTATATGCTAACTTATTGCCTCTTGACATGACTCACTTCGATGTTATTCTGGGTATGGATTGGTTGAGTGACTATTGTGTGACAATTGACTGTCTGACTAAGCAAATTAGTTTCCACCCTCCAGGACGATCAGAATTTACCTTTCAAGGACATGAAGTAACTTCGCCACCCTATTTAATTTATGCAATGAAGGCCTGTAAATTAATTCAGAGAGGGTATCAAGGGTATTTGTGTAGTGTCTTGGAGGGGCAACCAATGAATGAGAGTACTAATATGATTCCGGTTGTCTTTGAATTTCCGGATGTTTTTCCAGAGGAATTACCAGGGGAGTTAGGAGACCGTGAAATTGAGTTTACAATCGAAGTAGTGCCGGGAACTCAACCCATTTCTAAAACTCCGTATAGAATGTCACCAGTTGAGATGAAAGAATTAAAGGTTCAATTACAAGACTTACTCGATAGAGAGTTCATCCGCCCGAACGTCTCCCCTTGGGGAGCACCGGTCTTGTTTGTGAAAAGAAGGATGGAACACTTCGATTATGTGTAGATTATCGGGAACTTACTAAAGTGACGATCAAGAATAAGTACCCATTACCCAGGATTGATGATTTGTTTGATCAACTACAAGGGGCACAAATCTTTTTAAAAATTGATTTACAGTCTGGATATCACCAACTGAAGGTTAAAGCTGATGATGTTGAGAAAACTACCTTCCGAACCCGGTACGGACATTATGAATTTTTGGTTATGCCCTTTGGAGTTACCAATGCACCAGCGGCATTTATGGATTTAATGGACTGTGTCTTTAAGCCATACCTGGACGAATTTGTGGTGGTATTTATCGACGACATTCTGATCTATTCAAAGAATGCAAAAGCTCATGAGAACCATCTTCGTTTAATCTTTCAAACACTGCGAGACAAGAAATTGTATGTAAAATTGAAGAAATGTGAATTCTGGCTACATGAGGTGGCATTCTTGAGTCATGTGATAACGAAGGAAGGTGTATCTGTTGATTCGCACAAGATTGAGACAATTATAAATTGGCCAACTCCTACCAATGTAACTGAAGTGCGTAGTTTCTTGGGATTAGCGGAGTACTACCGGAGGTTTGTAAAAGATTTTTCTAAAATCATCGTGCCACTTACCCAATTGACTCGGAAGGGGTTTTGTTTGAGTGGTCAAAACAGCGGGAATCTGCCTTCTAAGAATTGAAAACAAAATTGACTACAGCACCGGTTCTAGCATTACTGTCTGGTATCGAAGGATTTGTAACCTACAGTGACGCTTCTTATAAAGGACTTGGCTGTGTACTTGTGCAAAATGGGAGAGTCATCGCTTATGCTTCCCGACAGCTCAAACCCCATAAAAGAATTATGCCAGACATGATCTTGAGCTAGCAGTAGTGGTTTTTGCTTTGAAGATATGGCGACACTATCTGTATGGTACTACCTGTGAAGTTTATACTGATCATAAAAGCCTCAAGTACCTTTTTACCCAAAAAGAGTTGAATATGCGACAACGACGATGGTTGGAACTTATTAAAGATTATGAATTGCAGATCCACTATCATCCCGATAAAACCAATACAGTTGCAGACGCACTTAGCCGAAAAGGTACGGGAAACTTGGCAAATTTGTTTACGGAACGAAGAAAGTTATTGATTGAATGGGAGAAAATGAATGTAGACCCTATGATGTATGGACAGGAGGCCATAGTAGCAGCAGTGATGGCCCAACCGACATTAATTGAAGAAATCAAACTACGTCAGATGGAAGATGAAACTTTGAAGAAGATATGTGATGAGTTAGAGACAAAACCGAGACCGGGATTCAATCTGATGAATTCAGTACTCAAATTTCAAGGCAAATTATGTGTTCCCAATGTGTCAGAAGTTAAACGAAAATTGATGGAAGAAGCACATGCCTTAGGATTTTCAATGCATCCTGGGAGTACTAAGATGTATCGGGATTTAAAACAAAACTTTTGGTGGCCAAGTATGAAAAAGGAGATCGCGGACTTCGTCTCGAAATGTTTGCAATGTCAGCAAGTAAAGGCAAAGCATCAGAGACCGGCAGGGTTATTACAACCCCTTCCAATCCCGGAGTGGAAATGGGAACATCTGTTGGATTTTGTTGTAGGGTTGCCACGGACTCCTCGGGGTATGAATTCTATATGGGTCATTGTAGACCAATTAACTAAGTCTGCCCATTTCCTACCTGTAAAAACTCAGTACAATGCAGACAAACTTGCTGTAATCTATGTGAATGAAATTGTAAGACTCCATGGTGTTCCAGTTTCAATAGTATCAGATAGAGATCCGAAGTTTGTATCTAGATTCTGGCAGAGTCTACAGGGAGCAATGGGGACAGAATTAAAATTTAGCACAGCTTTCCACCCTCAGACAGACGGACAATCCGAGAGAACGATACAGACATTAGAGGATATGCTCCGAATGTGTGTTTTGGATTTTCAGGAAAGTTGGGGAACTTATCTACCGTTGGTAGAGTTCGCATATAATAATAGTTACCATTCAAGTCTTGGTATGGCACCCTATGAGGCTCTGTATGGAAGACCATGTCGTTCCTCTGTGTGTTGGGCCGAAGTTGGAGATAGGTCATTGTTAGGGCTCGAAATTGTCCAACTGACAATTGAAAAGATTAAGACTATTTAGGAAAGACTGAAAACCGCCCAAAGTAGGCAAAAGAGTTATGCGGATGACCGACGAAGAGATTTGGAATTTGAAGTAGGTAATCACGTTTTTGTAAAGGTTACTCCGATAAAGGGGCATCCCAGATTCGGAAAAAGGGGTAAGTTAACACCCCGATATGTTGGTCCGTTCCAAGTTCTAGAAAAAGTGGGTTCGATGGCTTACCGAGTTGCTTTTCCACCAAGTATGAGCCAAATACATAATGTATTTCATGTATCTATGCTTCGAGGGTATCTTCCGGATCCATCTCATGTCATTGATTACCACTAAATCGTTCTAGATGATAAGTTAACTTATGAAGAAAAGCCAATTCGAATTCTGGATCGGCAAGTGAGACAACTACGGAACCGAGAGATTCCGATGGTGAAAATCGAATGGCAGGAACACTTCTTCCGGATCCATCTCATGTGATTGATTACCACTAAATCGTTCTAGATGATAAGTTAACTTATGAAGAAAAGCCAATTTGAATTCTGGATCGGCAAGTGAGACAACTACGGAACCGAGAGATTCCAATGGTGAAAATCGAATGGCAGGAACACTACGGAACCGAAGTTACTTAGAAAAAAGAAGAGAAAATGCAACACCAATATCTGGAATTGTTCCTATCATAAGGTAAAACAAGTTTGAGGGACCAAACTTATTTAAGGGGGGGAGAGTGTAATAACCCGACCCTCGTACATGTTTTCTGGTATGCTTTCAGTCCCTTACTCTGTGCATTTGTATGCTTATTGTGAAATTTCATGCGAAATTAAGTTTAAGTGAGTGAATCTTATGATTAGAGATTCATATCTATCTAATAAGAGAATATTTGTTACAATTATGATGTTTGGATCAGAAATTGGAAGCCTTAGAAGCTTGCTAATATGAAATTGACTTTGTAATTAAGATCAGCATGATTTTTAGATCATCATATGATTTTCCGTAAAAATCTGATTTGGAATGATTAAACTGATCAATTTTTGAGTTAATTAACTATATCTCTATTTATCCTTTTAACCCTTGACTTAGAACATGCTAAGACATAAAAATATCTCCTGAGAGAGGGTTAGAGGAGAAGAGAGTTAGAGAGGAAGAGGAGAAGTTTAGCAAGGAAGAAGATTGGGTGGGAGTGTAGAGATTTGAGCTCAAGGTAAGTTTAATTCATCTTGTACAACCCTTCTCTTGAATTTGAGTAAGAAATTCTTATTATTATATAAGCTAGGGTTTGTAGTTGGGATGAAGTGTGCATGTAATCACTTAATCGGATGAGTATTCATATCATTGAGTTGTTTTGGAAGTAATTTGGTTTATGTGAAGGAATTGTAGCTTACTCCTTCAATTCTTATGTTGAAACTACATATTTATACATCTTTATTGTTTATATACCAAGTGGAGGAGTTAGATCATGATCTCATTAAGCTTTTAATTTATGATTATATGGTGTTATGGGTTATAATCCATGTTTATGGTGTTGTTATACCTTTATATTGAGTTGTTCTTCCCATTTCTTCCCTTTGTGATGTGGTGGATTTGATGAATTTGTGCCTAAATTCGGACTGCCCAAAACAGGGGCTACGACCGCACGTGCGGGGATCATGGCCGCACGTATGGGAAGCACCACCGCACATGCAGGGCTCACAGCCGCATGTGCGGGAAACATGGGAAATCAAAGCTTGCATTTTGAAATAAATGCACGTGTGGGGCACACGTGCGGCGAATGGCCTCCGCAGGTGCAGCCCATGCCGAAAAATTCCGTCTACTCCGTTTTCCTTGTTTGACCCTCTAATATTACTAAAATCTGTTTTTGGTGCTTTTAAAATGGTTGTAAATTCATTAGAAGTGAACGAATATGATATTGTTTAAAAAGGAAACTGAACTAATGTCTGAACTATATGTGTGTGTAGGTCACATACAGGAGGGGACTATCGCTCCACTACAGCACAGTGAGTAATAGTACTATAGTAGTACATTTGCTTATTGTTAATAATTATTATTATTAACGCTCTGTTATTCACAAGTTAACTATGCTAACCTTTATGAACGATTGGAAAATCTGTGTACATCTGTACAACTCTGGAATTATTCTGCTTTGTTGGTATCTGGGCCAGAGGCCAATCTGTAAAGTCTGTTGGGCCAAAGGCCGATCTGTAAAGTTTGTTAGGCCAGAGGCCGATCTGTAAAGTCTGTTGGGCCTGACGCCGTTCTGTATGTTACTAGGCTTGAAGCCACTCTATATAAAGATTAGACCCAAGGCCGTTATGAAAATATTTACAGAATAAGATTAATCATATGTTCTCTGCCCTTATATACATTATAATTCAAGTTTATTCAGTGAATTGCTTAAGTACTATTATTCACTGAGCCTTGCTCACTCCGTGTTTTGTCTGTCTCTGTAGGTAATCAATCTGGAGGTCAATCTTAACCCATCATGCCCATTTCTCTTTTGTTAACTTCAATGCGACCAAGCACTTAGATGAAGCTCATTCATTTTGTGGAATTCTTGCTAAGCTTTTAGCTTTGTGCTCTAAGTTTTCTGTCTAATGTCATGAAATGTGTATAACCTTCTTTTACCAATGCTTTTGCTACAAGCCCAATCATGAGGCCGGGTCTGTATATATGTATGTACATAACTGTTTCTCATATGTATGTCCCTGTATGTTTGTCTACCTGATGCAATGTTTGTGATCCTGGCATATTAGTGATAGCTCAATGGGTACTATTTATGTTGATAATTGCTTCCATTCAGGCCCCATATGCTATGCAAATCGAATTTTGTGTTCGTTTCTAAATTGGTCATGCCCAAACTTTTAGGGGCAAGTTTGGGGTGTGACATAACCCCTCCGGTGTGGGAATCAATGATCGGAGAAAAAGTATAGAGAGTTTAGTTTGTAGTAAGTGCGGTTCAGCTTTGAACAATTCAGTTACCTTCAATGTGAAGTTCATATAAGATTTATAAAGTTCCTTACTTGTTTCCCAAGATGGTTTATGGAGCTTTGGTGCTGCCAAGCTTCCTTTAACATTGCTTAAGATAGGGGACCATTAAGTTGTTTATAATGGATGCACATACTTGTTGTAATCATGCTGATAACAGATCACATTCCCTTGATCAACCAATTCCGTGATTCTAAGGGGAGGGGACCAGCTGAGGTGACATCCTCTATGTGCTTGCATTTACAGCTTCCACGTTTCTCTAAGAGGTTTTCTCCAGCTCGGTACCATTGTGCCTCGGCTCGATCTCTTACAAGATTATTTATAGAGATGGGCTGGTCCATTCGAATACCTTTGTATAGGCTTGGCCCACTTTAGTTCTGATGATGGGTTTGGTCTATCAGCTCGGCTCATAGAATGTGTCCTGCAGCTCGGCCCTAGCCCAGTATCGCAGCTGGGCAGGCCTTTCCACTGCGAGTTGGGCTCAAGTGCTTGAGGACTTGGGTAGACTGTTGATCCTGGAGTTGGGCTCGATTGGCTTGCCCATATGTTCATCTACCCGCTTGGATTTGGGTTTTAGTGGATTAGGTCGGCCCCAGGCTTGGATCCGACCCATTTCATATTCAGCCCCTTCAAACATTATTGAGCAACATCTCTCTCAAATTCAATTGTCATTTAGTAGATTTAAAGGAGGAAAGAGGGCGATGGAGTATGGGGCTCCAATTGGAGGCAACGTGGTTGCAATTCATTCAATTTTGGGCAAAAGTTAGATGTTAGATCAAATTGAGAATAAGTAAAATTATAGGACCAAAGTTTCAAAAAAAAAACAACCAAAAAAAAAAAAAAAACTTTAAGAGTTAAAATGAGAAAATTTTGAAACTTTAGGTGGTAAAATACAATTTATCCAAATTAGTAATAAGAATGTGTTGTTATGTCACGTGACTGTAACATGGTGTCACATGGACGCTGATGTAGCATTTTTCGTAAAAAAATGAAAAAGCTAACATATGCATTAAAACTCATTAACAAAAGTTAAAAATGGAAGTGAGGCATGTTTGGTTTTTTTGGTTTTTAGAATTTTTTTTCAGATTTTTTTTTAAAATTAAAAATTAATGTGGTGAAAAAATGAAAAAAAAATTATTCACTATTTTTATGTAGTTTTATCTTTTTGAAGGGAAGAAATAAATTTTGAAAATAATCTTTTTAATATTTAATTTTTTTCAAATTAAATCTATTTTTTCAAAAAAAAAAATCAAAAAATACTTTCAAAAATTCAAGCAAAGACCAAAATATCACTATGTTCCATCATCTACCATGGCACGAGTAATTTATTTTCTTTTTTTAGGTACAAATTGAGAGCTATTTTGCTGATGTCGAATGAATGATTCAAAAATTAATAAAGAAAAAATAATTGATAAAATAGTTTGCCATCTATTACATCTTAATTAACCAGTTTGTTATCTATGAATCAACATTTCAATCTGAAATGATTTTTTTTTTTTTTTAAATTCTTGTTTCTACAAAGTTAAAGTACTCTATATTGATTGTAGACAATTATAAGAAACAGATTATTCTACCAAATTTGTACACAAAATATTACACTAAAATGATATGACAGTATTATTTATATAATTGTAATAAGCTCTTTATTCTAAATTGATAAATTCAAAATAAAATAAAATAAAAAATTCTCATCTCAAAACCCAACCAAGTCATTATGTATAATTTTTTCATATAAATTTATTACATCCTAATTAACCAGTTTATCATATGTTAATCAACCTTTTTGCTAAAATATATTTTTTTTTAAATAATTAGTTCTACATTACTTAAATAACACTCTATTTTGATTCTAGATAGTTATAAGAAAAATATTATTCTACCAAAATATTATACCAAAATAATGTAACAGTATTATTTGTTTAATTAAAGACTTCTTAATAGGCTCTTTATTTTAAATTTGATAAATTAAAAAAAAAAAAAAATTCTCAACTTAAAACCCAACTAGTCATTATGTAAAAAAAATTCATATAAATTATATCTAGGGAAAATTATTTATAAGTCCTATTAGGGAGAGTTATACTATGTTAAGTCCTAAGAAATTTTTTATTAAGTTTGCAGTCCTATTAAAATTAGAAAGTATTCCATTAAGTCCTATATATTGTGTTTTAATTGAATCACTTTACGATTATACCCTTTCATACAGGTTGTAATGTTGTAACCGTTTTCTTTCCATATTGTTGGGTGCCGTGATATGCGCCATTATCGGGGAGTCTATTAGGTTAAATTCGTGAGTGTTACTCTGATTTGGTTGTTTCATCTTTGCCGCTTTCGAGTCAGATTGTTTGAGGGAAGGAGATCAATTTGTGTGCTTATTCAATTGGGAGATGTTGCGCCACGATCGCGGACTCTGTTAGGTTTAAAATTGGTGAGTGTTGCTCTGCTTTGGTTGTTTCAATTTGACGCTTTCGAGTCAGATTGTTTGAGTGAAGAAGATCAAGTTGTCTGCTTATTTGATTGGTGAGTGGTGATCTGGTTTTTTTCCGAATGTTTTGCTTGCAATGTCCTCATACATCGTATGGATTTCGCAGTGTGTCATAGTAATCCATTGGTAGACTTTGTTATGGTAATCTTGCATCAAGTTCCGTCGTAATGATATTGTCTTACAATGTTCACATATATGTCACATTACGTTTCGTAATAGTATTTTACGATAGCTTATTAGATTAGTAATTGAGAATGTTAGAATGGTACAGCCTTATATTGGCGCAATTCTGTAGAGTCGAAGGCTCTTATATGATGATGGTGTGTGTTACATTCGTTTTGTATTTAGTTTGTGTTTTGTAGTTATATAGTTTTTGAAAACATATGTGTCACGTTATAAATCGCAAATTTATTGAGCTTCATTTTTTGCCTTCTAAATGTCATATTTGCTTGTCTGTGGATACTATTGGAATGTATGTGAATGTAGCTCAGATACAGGTGGAGAAGTACTTGGTTTTTGTATTGTGTTGTCTTATTCTTGTATTTACTGTGGACATATGTGTCACATTTCGTTTCGCAAAGTCTTTGGTTTCTATTTTTTTTACAATTGTTTTGTGAATGTTTTTTGTACAATGTATGCCATGGTTAATGTTTCAAGCATTTTGTTGTGCAAGATATGGATATCATGCTTTTTTGTACCTTCCGTTCATCCACGGTCGCTATAAGGGGTGTTAATGGATTGACATTAAAACGATTGATACAAAATTTATGAGATAAGTGGGTGGATGTGACACCATCATCGATTTCAATATCTTACAAATTACCATGTCACGATAATCAAGTGATGTTGTGTGATGATGTGGACATGGAAAACATGTTTTCCATTGCAAAGTCCATTGGTGTTACCCATATCAATGTTGTGGTTGTCTTGGAAAATGAGGTGGACGATTTGAATCAAGGTACTCAAATCAGTGGTGCTATGTCTGCAAATCATTTGGATCCTCACAGTGATCCATTTACAGGTCCCCAACCTAGCGTAGATTTGTTGGCCAATTATTGTCACCATAGTGACAAAATGTTGATGACAGTTGATTGGTCACAGGGCATTAGTCATGTAGGCCAATTTTTTGAAGGGAGTGTTGCTGCTTTCCGTTTGGTTTTGTCCAAATATGCTATTGAGTGTGGGTTTGACTTCAAATTTGTTAAAAATGACTCAGTTTGAGTTACGGCAGTGTGCACATTTCGAGAGCAAAAGGGGTGTTCATGGTTGGTACATGGAAGGGTTCAAGCATGCAACGGTTATTTTTACTTGAAGAGGTTGAACAACTTGCATAGTTGTGGTGTTGTTGTCCGCACTGGGAAGAATAACAGACTTAACTCTGAATTGGTTTGTAATGTTATCGGTGATCGGTTACGTGATAAGCCGCTTACACGTCCTATTGACGTTGTGTTTCAGCTTAAAAAGGAGTACGGCCTTAATGTTAGTTACCACATAGCATGGTTAGGTGTGGAGAAGGCAAGAGGTGAAATGTATGGTGACTATCATGCTTCATTTGATCAACTTAGGTAGTACGCGGATGCGGTTATGCATTACAACCCTGGGAGTTATGTCAACTTGGATTTTGAGCAGTCTACCGATTGATTTAAGCGGTTCTTCATTTCATTCAAAGCTTGCATTGACGGATTCAACCATATATGCCCATTATTGTTTCTTGATGGCACTTTTTTAAAAGGGAGATTTAAAGGCAATTTGCTTGCAACGACGAGGAAGGATGGCAACAAAGGTATGTCTCTTATGATGATTACTTTATACTTCCATATAGTAACGCATTACATTGTGGCTAAGCTTTGTTTTTAAGTCCACAACAGTAGTGGGTGATCCCCATGTGCCAGATTGTTTCCAATGTAATGTTATTTTTAGTAACATTGTGTGTGGTGCGATTTGAATTGTGAACAATTGTTAGTGTGGACGTAAACTTCGTTAAAAATATTTCATCTAATGGTAAACGTGTTGAATCTGGCAGGTTTATTCCCATTAGCTTTTGCTATTGTTGACTCTGAAACAACTGCAAGTTGGACTTGGTTTTTACAGCAACTGACAAAGGTTGTTAGTAGTGCTCGCACATTAACTTTCGTATCCGACCGTAATATTAGGCTGCTTGAATCCTTACTGCTCAGATTCTATCTGCACACCATGCATACTGCTTACAACATCTCCAAGCAAATTTGAGGGACAAATTACGATGGGTTGACAACCGTGTACGTTTTGGTTTAATGGCGAAGTTGCGTGAATGTGCGTATGCTCCAACTGAGGCTTCATTTCAGCATCATTGGAAGAAGCTAAAAGGAACAGGACGATCTGGAATAAATAATTTCTTGGAAGATATGCCACCGAAGCATTGGGCCAACGCATATTTCAGGTTCGTACGATACTTACAGGTGCTAACGTTGCAAGTACCGAATATGTGATAGCATTTTGATTATGTTTTGATAATGTGAACAGGGGCAAATGGTATGGGGAGATGACCTTGAATGCTGCAGAATCGTTTAATAAATGGATACTTGATGCCCGTAATTATCCAATCACATGGTTGGTTGATACAATCAGAAATCAAATAATGACTATGAGGGCTAAGCGTAAAGTTTTGGCTACTAGTTGGAATGGGTTACTTTGTCCAAAAATGGAAAGCCGTCTTAGGGAGGCGTATTCAACTGGTTGCACATGGATTGTTAGCCAGTCAAATGAAGACATATATGAGGTCCATTCATTTCCGACGGTGTTGGTAGACGTTGGCAAGCGTTCATGTTCTTGCTTCCAGTGGCAATTGAACGGATTCCCATGTGCACATGCGGTGGTTGCAATACAGAGTAGTGGAAGGGATTTCAGTACATTTGTTGAACAATTTTTCACTATTGATCAGTATAAAGCTGCTTATTCTGGATACATTCAGCCAATACCTACAGTTGACAAGCCCTCCTTCTCGGAAGACGATGTCATCATACATTCACCGGCAGTTAAACGTCCTGCAGGGCGACCCAAGAAGAATCGAATACCATCCCGGGGAGAGAAACTAAGTCAGATTAGGTGCGGTCGATGTGGGCGCATGGCGATCTGGCAAAGACATGTAAAGAACCAATTTAGTAATACGCATTTAGCATTCACTTTTGTAATTTGTTTTGAACAGCAGCATCGTATTATCGTAGTAGCATGTATTGAAGCCAATTGATGACATATTTTAATAAGTGAAGACACTGTTTACAATTGACCATTCAGTTATGTTCTCTTTCACGCTTTCTCATTTATATGTTCCTGTTACATGTTTATTTATTTAGTCATGCAAATGTATGTTTCAAACCTGCAAAATATGTTAAACAAAATGTTTTTGCCCGCTGGCTTTGTATGTGAGAAGACGTTGACATTCACAATCCTCTTTTCCCAGTCAGAAAGAAAAGTGCAGAAAACTGTTACACATTCGGCATCACAATGTTGCTATGTAGTGTAAACAAGAAAACCTGTTCTATGAAACAGAATCACATCCTATTTGACATTCACTACCATATAAACATAATAATTCACATTCACATTCACACAACCACATGCACATCTGTATTTCACATTCGCAAAAATAGTGCTAAACACTGTCACACATTCACATTTGCATTTTGGGTGTAATAGGTATACAACCAAACCTGTTATGCCATTCACAATCGCATCCAATTTCATATTCACCATGACAGAAACGTAACCATTGACATTCACCATGACAGAAACGTAACCATTCACATTCACTTAACCACATTCACATTTGTATTTCACATTTTCAAGAAAGTGCAAAACACTGATATATTGACATTTGCTTCTTCAGTGTTATAGGTACATAACCAAACCTGTTGTGTTATTCACATTCACATTCGCTGTCACATTCACCTCACATTATCAATTACATTCACACTTATGTACGCAACATTCTAGCTGCCCTTAAATTCCTATTGACATTAGTGAATTACCCATAAAGTCATATTAACAAAATAAAGTGCATTCCCATAAAAGTCAATTAGCCATTGTTGCCTATTGCCAAAACAAAATACAGTAATCCGTAATCCATATTTAGAATGCTATGAAAAACATCAAAAACTTCCAGTATTTTGTGTACTAGCAAACTTTTAATACCATTCAAAAACAAAAACAGTGTGTTTATATATCCACAAATTTTAAATCTGCACCCACGTAGCACCATCAGATAGTCAGTTGCCAGCCACAAATGACATTCTCCTGTCATTCACAAATGACTTAACCATACTGGCTCGCATTGTTCTGCAGCTCTTCCCTCCCATTGACTTGTCAACATCTAGGTGATGCACAAATTGCTTCATAATGAAGCATACTATAACTCCACAATCATTCCTATTACAAAAATTAAAGGCATTAGTAACAATGTCAAAACAGACCACGTGCAATGTACAGAAACATGAATGGCATATGTTGCAAAGAAACGTAACAATCTTACGAGTCTGGTTTTTGCTGGGGACAATAATCAACCACTAGAAGCTCCTTCACCAAGTCTTGTGATTCAACTGTGCCCTCCTTCAATCTGCGATTTATGTAATCCTCAAAGTAGGATTTCTACATTATTGTCAAATTTAGAATACAATAATTAGTGTTGTTGTCCAAAAAAAAATACAAATATCATTGCATGAAAGTAATTGATGTTTACTAACCAGCAACGATGCTTCCCAATAATGTTTGTCTTCCCTCCCACGTCTTGGTTTCATAGAGTTGTAATGCAACCAAAAGCGTTCCTCAGTGTCATAAACCATTAGTGTCCAATGGTTATCTAAGTGGATTGGGAATTGAATATATCTGGCCTTCAGGGCATGCGGGGCACGCAATGCCAAGTACCTGTCACGTACATCTTCGGCCACATCTCTTATCGTAGGCTGCATACATTCATTTTGGGAATTTAAAATGACAAACTACAAATGACAACATTCATTTCATCAGTTGCATGTCTTACCAAACATAATGTGCTGAAAATGTATGATTTTTCATCATCTGCGGATTTAGGCGCCTTTGTCTGCTGCTCGTACATTAGCATTTCCACGTAGGCATCAATCACCTGTGTGAAAAAGAAAACAATTTCTATTTTCCTTCCCTTCAATACATGTATGTAAATTGCATTCTATGTGAAGAAGCTTCAGAAGTTTGATGAATAATTACAAATACCATACTTACATTGCCTCGTAATGTGAGCCCCTTAACTATTGCCCGTATGTCATTGAAAGACACAGAGTTGGACACATGCGGTCTAGTCCAGACTTGTGCACTGCAATCCATTTTTTGAACAATAAATTCATGTACAAATGCATAATGGTTAGAGCAAGTTGCATAACCTACCTGTCACCCCCTTTCTCATATGCTTCTTTAAGGTTGCCTTTCTCTTGCGTTGATAACAACTTCCAAATTGGTAGACGATTAGTCAAGTCAAACCGAGTAAATGTCCTGTCTGGGTCTGCAACGTTGTCAACCTTAATGATCTCATCTTCCATTTCTTGTTTACTGTCACACTCACCCTCATTGACCACACCACTGTCAGATGGTTTGATTTGCCTCCCCAAAACCGGTGGATATTCATATTCTGGCAGTTTATGCTCCTTCATATTTTTCTTTTTAATGTTTCTCACAAGCGAGTTTTGTAACGCAGTTGTTCCAGTGTTTTAATTAACATCAGCCATTAAATCCACATCAGATGCCATTTGCCCAATGTCATTCATCTGGGTCACATGAGTATCCACGCCTTGTAACTCTGTCTTCTCATTCACATCAGATGGAAACGATGTTGACAATGGTATAATGGCAAGTACGTTTGCCTTACAATGGTACATTTCCTCATTAGTTTGCTTTTCCTCCTGTACACTAGCAGCTGCTTGGGTGTATTCATGGACTGCGTACTCCTCCAATTGTTCCACGAGCTTCGCGTTTTTGTCATTAAGTTCATCCAGTTGCTGCTTCATCCTTTCAATGTCACATTCCTTCTGTTTATTGTTCACTGTGATTTCATGTTCTAACTTGGCACATTTTTCTTCGTAGGCTGCCCTCATTGTTGCCAATTCTGTTTGTAATGCAAATATGACATCATTTTTACGTTGGAGTTCAATCTTAAGCACACCAATATCAAGCATTGCTCTCTGGTATTCTTCAGACATAGATGCACCCCGAGCACGTCCATCATTGCTCTTAGCATGAATTGCACTGCGCTTTGAACATTCAGCCTTTTCTCCTATTTGTTTAATGTCTTTCGTCTTCATGAAGCACCGTTCGGAATGAGTGATGTACAGATCTCCTACTACAACCTGCAAACAATGTGAAAATTAAAAATCAAAAAAAGCAAATTGGCACATCTAATATTTACTCTAACGGTACAGAAAATCATACTTCCACATCATTTTCCTGCTCAATGTCCACTGCTCTTATCTTTGTAACTAACTTGCTGATATTCCATTTCATAAACCTCGGAAAAACATCTCCACGATCTGCTTCTATCAAGTTGGTGTGCTCACATATCCAAAACTGTGTGACCATGGGTTAAAAATATTAGTTGTTAAAAGTTTTTCAAAACAAATACAAAATTATATTGTTGGAAAAACAAAAAAACAGAGCACTTACAAGTAGGGCAGTAACACATCCAGTAACTTTCTCAGGCTTAGAGTGAAATCCCTTAATTGACTCCATCAAAGTTGTGCAGATTGCTCCAGCCCAATCATATGCCTTCATGTTGTCTAGATCCTCTACAACCCGGACAAACCCCCATCCCACGGTCTCGCCTGAAGTAGCAAAGAATAACTTCCCACACAAGTACAAACTCAGTAGCTTTGCTACATCTTCGTGATCCTGAGTTGTGTCCCCGAGTAATGCTTCCATTAATAGTTCCTTAATGGTCTTCAAGTTTATGCGTGCTATTTTGGGACACCTTCATTGAATGAAGTCAGTTGGGAGTCCTGGCCCATGTGACACATCTAAACTCTTTTTACCTCCTTGAATTCCAAATATTAGTTGAATATCATTGCTTGTAAACTCAATGTGATTTCCACCAATCATGAAAGCTGATTTATCTGGAACAAATGTCTGAATGATCCTCATTACAATGTCATCGCATTTTTGGAAGTCATGTTGGTTTAGATTGGTTTGTCGCATCGCATTCAACAACAACCAGAACGGTGTTTTCTGAAGATGCTGCAAATGTTCATCTTTCAATTTTGACACTGCCACTTGACAATTCCAGCAATGTTGGAACGGTAGCAAAATGTTTGTTGTTTATTCAGTCGTTGTTGAGGCTCATATTTCAGCTTCTTCCCTTTTTGGGCACTGCTTTGGCCTAATGCGTTCACATTCTGTGATGGAGTTTGAGATCGCCGTCTTTTACCAGTTCTAGTCCCTTCACTGCTGCTCACTTTTGCCTTGGAGCCTGTCTGTGGTGTACGTTTAATTGTGCCTCCTGAAAAAAATGCCACCAAAAAATCATATTTCATATACAAGTAAGATCCCACTGATAATGTATGTAATTTAAAAGCAATATTTAATTTAATAGCAATATATGACTAGTGTCACTAAGAAGTACTTGACGTAACTGTGACAAATTACATAGACACATGCCCGGACATGTTTTGAAATGTGACTGAGAAGTACTTAATGTAACTGTGACAAATTAAGAGCACACATTCACGGCCATGACTGTGACAAATTACGTAGACACATGCCCGGAGATGTTTTGAAATGTGACTGACAAGTAGTTAACGTAACTGTGGCAAATTAAGCGCACACATTCACGGCCATGACTGTCACAAATTATGCAGACACATGCCCGGACATGTTTTGAAATGTGACTGAGAAGTAGTTAACGTAACTGTGCCAAATTACGTGGACACATTCCCGATCATGTTTTGAAATGTGACTGAGAAGTAATTCACGTAACTGTGACAAATTAAGTGCACACATTCACGGCCATGTTTTAAAATGTGGCTGAGAAGTACTTAACATAACTGTGACAAATTAAGCGCACACATTCCTGGGCATGTTTTGAAATGTGACTGAGAAGAACTTGACGCAACTGTGACAAATTATGCGCACACATTCACGGCCATGACTATCACAAATTACGCGCACACATTCACAGGCATGTTTTCAAATGTGACTGAGAAGTACTTCACGTGACTGTGACAAATTAAGCGCACACATTCACAGCCATGACTGTCACAAATTACACGCACACATTCGCGGCTGTGTTCTGAAATGTTACTGAGAAGCACTTCACGTAACTATGACAAATTATGTACACACATTCACAGCCATGACTATCACAAATTACGCGCACACATTCACAGCCATGTTTTCAAATGTGACTAAGAAGTGCTTGACATAACTGTGCCAAAGGTGTGTGTGTGTAATTTGTCAAATTTGTAATTTGTCACATTTGTGTACCTAAGTGAAAACAACCAAACGACATCGTATCACAACGTGGCACTGTAGACACAGTCCAACTTACATGTGCTTCCACTCACATCCGACACTAATTTCATATTAGGCCACAATCACATTCATTAAGTGTACAACACACAACGACAAACCCCTAAAATAATATACAAAACACAGTACTATGCTCGGATCGAGAAAAAAACAAATAAAGTCAATTAATGAATGTGACTGTGGCCCCCAAAATAGTCTACCAAACGCAATGCAACAAGAAATCAAGGATAAATCACCCACACTGGGCACCGCGTAGAACCTCCATCATATAACACCAACATACATACTATTTTCAATTCGGAAACTGTAAAATCAATTATTCAGCACAATTGTCACAAAACATACAAGTAACAAAGCAGATTACGACTGAAGGTCACATAAACCCTAGTTTTGGGTTGTTAATAAAAATCAAAAAAATTAACATTGCGAAATAGGGGTAAATCAACACTTACGTTTCGGAGTCATCATTCCTCCTTCTGATTGTAAACGTTAACCGTTGTCACTTTTCTGTCGAACGTCTCCGTCGAATCGCTCTCCTTCTCCTGTTCGTGGTGAGTTTCGAAATATTAACAACTGAATCAAATTATTTTAGGGGTTTCGAAATGTTTTTTGGGGGTTTCGAAATGTTTTTTGAATTTTGAAATTAGTGTATATCGATATGATCCTCTACTATTAAGGGTAAATGTGTCAAGTAAATTTGCATAGGACTTATGAGAATATAAGTTTTTATTTAGGACCTAATCTACCATAAATGTATGAAAAAAGACTTATAAATAAGTCTCCCAATTATCTATTTGTATTTCCTTCTTATAAAATCATTTACGACCTTTTCTTTTAACTTTTTTTAAAAAATATTGGGTGAAATTTATTTGTAGCAAGGGCGGGTTTGGACAAAAATTATTTTGAGTGGATTATTTTATTTTTTTACAACTATTTAAAATTAAAATTAATAAAATAAAAACATTATAATCCAATCCATCAGCAAGTCAAACAATACAACAATCCAAGTCTACAACCAAAAAAATTAAAACCGACTTATAAAATATATTTTTTTAAATAAATATAATCAAGTTGAGGTGAGAATCAAAACTCGTCCCTACTCTTAAACTTTTATTAGGTCAGAAGAAATTTGTATATTTTGAGACGTGTACGATCAAAGCCAGTCGGGGCAACCAAACTTGACAATATGTCAAAAGAGTACACCAAGTGATATACTTCGTGGTGTTTTGGAAAGATCGTACAAAAAATTGATTTTTTATAAAAAAAAAAATTTATAATTTTTTGACTTTTTTGATATAAAAAAATAAAGAGATGATGTGACTTAAAAAAGTCGAAAAATTAAAAAATTGATTTTTTACCAACTTGCTAAAACGCCCCTTAATACAATCATCGCCAATGGCTATTTATAAGATGCTCCTTAAATCTTTTTTTTGTTTTTTGTTTTTTAATTTTGTTTTTCTGTTTTTGCTCGTGCAAATAAGCAACAAAATAAATACAAAAAGGGCGTTTTTTGGGGGGCTCATTAAATCCTTTTTATTTTATTTTATTTTTTTCTATTTTTACTCGCGCAAATAAGCAACAAAATAAATACAAAAAGGGGGTTTTAGCCCCTTCATACAATCATCACCACTGGCTATTTATAAGAAGCTCCTTAAATCCTTTTTTATTTTTTTTCTTCTTTTCTTCTTTTTCTGTTTTTGCTCGCGCAAATAAGCAACAAAATAAATACAAAAAAGAGGGTTTTTTTTTTTGAGGGGGGAGGAGAGGGCTCCTTAAATCCTTTTTTTTATTATTATTTTTTTTTTCTATTTTTGCTCGTAATAAGCAACAAAAGGTGTCGTTTGGAAAGAAAAAGTTGAGACTTTTTTGACTATTTTAATCACAAAAAATAAAATAAGTTTTTTAGCTTAATAAGACAAAATATCACATTTAATTCATAATCATTACATTCTTTCTCTCACAAAAAAGTCAAAAAAGCCTAAAGTCCTTTCCAAATCAGACTTTCTAGCCCCAGGCTAAAATAGTTAAAAAAGTCAAAAAATTAAAAAATCAATTCACTTCTCAAACGAATCCTAAATACAAAATGGGTTTTTTTTTTTTTGGGTTTTTTTTTTAAGGTCCCTGGTATTATGATTTTATAGCATAAAGGACACCAAACATTTTTATAATATCTAAGGTCCCTCAACAATATTTTCATAATGTCTAAGGTCCCTCAACCTTGATCTAGAGAAATTTCAGTCTAGAGAAATTTCAGTCCAGAGAAAATTGGTCCAAAGAAATTTCAGTGCAGAGAAAATTGGTCAGAGAAATTCTGGTCCAAAGAAATTTCTCTGGACCAAATTTCTCTTGATGAGTTTCTCTACTTTTCTTCTCATTCACATCCAAATCATTGTGATTCATTAGGTAAGCAACATTGTTCAACTAAATTCAACTGGAAAAATTCCACATTGTCATATGTAAGCAACATTAGAATGGGATAACAACGGCAACTTACCAGCACTAGAGAAATTCTGGAAAAATCTGAGAAATTCTAGAAAAATCTGAGTATTTCTCTGTTTTGTCAGAGACTGAAAAATACCTCTAGTTAATAGAAATCAAATGATTCCAATTTCTTGTAATGTTAACGATAGAAAACTTGAGATGTTTGTACACAAATGTAGTTACAGCTACAGTTCCAATAGATCTTTTAGTTTTGTATTTTCAACTGACACAATCTCAATGTCTTTCTTCTAGATTATTGTTCAGATGATTCATACTTGTATTTTGGTCTTTTATGACTCTTTACTCTATTTTTTGCATCTTCTACAGCTTTGGGTTACAAATATCTGAATTTTTTTAATTAAAAAGAAATTTTTTTGAAGAGCAACATTTTTCAAGCAATGCCAGACCAACATAGAATAAATGTTCTGACATTACATAATTCAACACATGCTAGTGTTGGAGTTTAGTAGGTGGATTCCATGATATAGAATTATTGATAATAGATTTATAAAAAATGTAATGATCTTCTGAATTACACTCTTATTCTCAACATAATTAAGGATAATCTCTCAACAATTTTTTCTACGGATACAGTAAAAATTCACAAAACAGAGTGGTGTAGAACCCACACCCACCCTTGTATCTATGCTGCAATTTTGTTGGTGTCCCGTTTGCATACTTTCTCATTCATATATGTCTATGCCCCAGGTTTTGGCAGGTCGATTGGTCCGGTGCTTAACACATGCACAAGTGAAGGAGGTTGTAGAGAAATTTTCAAATTTCTCTGGAGTGGTAATTTGGTGAGAAGGCCTGTGAAGTCAGAGAAATTTTCAAATTTCTCTGGAGTGGTAATTTTGTGAGAAGGCCTTTGAAGTCAGAGAAATTTTCAAATTTCTCTGGAGTGGTAATTTTGTGGGAAGGTCTGTGGAGTCAGAGAAATTTTCAAATTTCTTACTCTCAAATTGAAGTTTGATGTAGGTGATGAAGCTTGGTTTCACCAGCAAATAGAGGCCGATGGCTTCTTGTGATTTCCACTGGGAACACACTCCACTTCTGGAATTTTGGAGACAGAACTGTGATAGTGATGGAAATTCCTATGTTATGCTGGAGTCCAATCCCCCAGAAGAAAGTGTGCCAATTTTTATGAAAGCCCTTTCAAGCAACACGGTGAGCCATAGAGTTACTACCTGAAGAAAAATACCATTTATTTTACATTTATGCACAGAATTGAAACTTCAAGATCAAATTTACAGTCTCTAGGTAAAAGAAAATTGAATTTTCTCTGGGTTGAAACCAGAGAAATTCTCTGGATTCAATAGTGACCACAGCATTCTTCACAGTGGAACCAAGGTATGCCTCGGCAATTTCACGCATCTTAGTTAGAACCATGGAGGAGATCTCCTCAGCTGCAAAGAGCTTCTCCTCACTCTTGTAGTTGACACCGATCATGGGTTTGTCACCAGGGCCAACAATGACCTTAAAAGGCCACAACTTCATGTCACTCTGTACCGAGACATTAGTGAACCTCCTACCAATCAACTTCTTTGCATCTGCACAAAATTTATTACATTATTAAGGCTAGTACAAAACAGATGCAAAACAATTTCATGTTGCATTTTCACTACAAATGATGCATCACACAAGTATAGTAGAGTTCAAAATCCAAAAAGAAAATCAAAATAATTTAAAACAAATGCAATTACATACAGAGCTAAAAATTGGACTTTTCATGATTACATATTATCAAGTACTCCTGGACAGCATATATATTTAGTTCAATCCAGAGAAATTTTAGTTCAAACCCAGAGAATTTCTCTGGGGATATATTGAGAGTGCCGGAACAATTTTACAAACCGAACTTACAGCCAAAGAACCAATTTTTCCAAAACACAGAGAGAAAATAAACATAGATAGATAAACTTGTGTTTTGGAGATATATTTATATATATATATATATATATCTATTTTTTTTCATCTCTCCTGTTTTCATCACTTTTTTCTACCTTTGCACAGTGAAGCTTCTTACCTCTTATCCTCCAAGAACACTCCATCACGGAAGCTTTGCACCTCTGCTAAGATCTAGATCCATAACTTCGTTGAAGCATCTAAGTTAACTTCGTTGAAGGATCTAGATCCATAGCTTTGCGCCTTTGCATAGGATCTAAGCTTTGCGCCTCTGCCACATACATATATATATATATATAGCTCCACCTCCTCTTGTGTTCCTTTTCATAATCAACCACAAAAACTGCTACAAAACCCCTCTCTCTCTCTCTCTCTCTCTCTCTCTCTCTCTGTATGTTTTGATTTTGTTTTGTAATGGCAACGATTATTCTTCCCACGAGAATGTCTGACGCCATTTTTGGGTGAGAATGAGAGAAGGGTTTCTGGTGTGCGAGGAAGAGAGACAAATTTATCTGATATATGTTTAGAGACCTTAGACATTAAAAAATAATTTTGTGGATCTCTTCCATTATGAAAAATGAGAAAAGGACCCTAGACCAATTCTTCTTTTTTTTTTTTTGGGTTGGGTTGGGGTGGGGTGAGGGGAATAGAACTATCCAAACTGTGCCAAATTTTCACAAGCAACCCTACACTGAAATATTTGGTATAAGCGCTCACTCCAGTCCTCTCTTCTGAAGAAGCTAAAATGTTTCACACGATATGAGTCACTCTGATTTGGGTGTGTTCGGATATATATAGATTATAAATGTGTAAAATGCAAAACTTGACAACCTAGTACACAACAATTAACAGTGACTCCACCACCATTATCCTAGTCTATAGAGTAGGCCCAACCTACTTTTAATTTTTATTATTTATTTATTTAAAAAAATCACTATGTTTGTTTTTAATTTTTTAAAAATACTTTTTAGAAAATTTTAGGTTGTGTTTAAAAGAGTTTTAGAATTTTAGTTTCACCCATTGATTTGTCTATGATATTTGTTTGCAGCTTTCAAAACTTAATTTCACGTTCATTTTTGAAAACTCAGTCAAAGGCAGAAAAATCTAAACTAACCGGTCGTCCTACTGTACGTCTCACCGGTCGTCTGGCCGGTTGATCGGAACAGTGCAAATATTTTTTTTTTTTTTTTTTTACATTTGACATATGTTAAATTTATATATTCGAAAAAAATATTTTTCAAAATTTTAAATTTTTTTTATGTGTTTTAATAGAATTTTGAGTTGTATGTTTGGTTATGAGTTATAAGTTTTTGTATCAAATATCATATGTCGCATCAAAAAATTTTCACTCAATTCAAAACTCTTTTTAAAACTCTTTCACCAAATAAATTTTTCACACTTAAATTATAATTCTAAAACTCACAAACTCAAAATACAACTCCAACTCTGAAATTATATTTAGAAAGTTCTACCAAACGCAACATTATTTTCTTGTTTTTTGTATTTTTGTATTTTTATTTTTTTTTTAATATTTTGAACAATTTTTAAAATTTTTATACACGCCTGACATAAATACACTTAAAAATTATAATTTTTGTGAAAAAAATCTTTATAAAATTCAGTAAATACCAAAAATACAAAAAAAAAATATGAAAATTCAGTATATTTTTTAACAAATATTTTACTTTTTTTAAATATTTTTCATAAATATTTTAATTTTTAGATATATCTAAATAAGGTATATCTAAAAAAGTAAAAAAAAATGCTCAAACTTTCAAAAATATTCACTAAAAATAAAAATAAAAAAAACACGAAAAAGAAAATTCAATTTTCAAATAATTAAAATCAAACACACTGTATACCATGTTTGGAAATAAATAAATTACACTAACCTCGTCCTTCAGTTTCAGTTATTTTTTCTTTTAAGATGTGTTTTGAGAACAAAGAAATAAACAGTTTTTTGCTTTTTCTTTTCATAAATAGCAAAAAGTAGCTTATTTTAGGTCTGTTTTCTTTTGGCAAGAAGATGAATAATATGTCAAATTACTGAAATATCCTCAATTTATTTCATTGACTAGGACAAATCATACTCCCTTTCAAAAAAGGTAAAATGGTAATTTTGAAAATACGCATAAGATAATATAGGAATTTCACAATTTTTATAAATGATGTGACATCATATTATAATAATTTTTGAAAAACAAAAAAAAGCCAATAAAAAAGCAATTATCAAAGGAGATTTTTTTTTTTTAAGGTCTCTAGTATTAAGATTTTATAGCATGAAAAACACTTAATATTTTTATAATGTTTAAGGTCCTTCAATATCGATCCAAAGAAAATTCGATCTAGAGAATTTCTCTAGACAAATCACAAAGAAAATTCCAAATTTCTCTGGACACATCACAGAAAAAAAACTCCAAATTTCTCTGGACAACAATAAGGACTAGTGCTCTGCTTCAGAGAAAATTGGGTTGGTCCAGAGAAATTCTTTGGTTTTGACTCAATTTTCTCTAGGTTGAACTAGTGCTCTGCTTCAGAGAAAATTGGGTTGGTCCAAAAAAATTCTTTGGCTTGGTCCAGAGAAATTCTCTGGTTTCTAGTGCTTTACTTCAGAAAAAATTGGATTGGTCTAGAGAAATTCTTTGAATTTTCTCTAGACCAAACTAGTGAGAAATTTTCTTTGATTCAAATATAAAAAAGCTGTTCAAGCTCAAATCTTATTAGATTCTCAAATGCTCATAGAAATCATAAACAATGAGATTGAGTTTACATGGGATAAAGAAAATTTCTCTGGACTCTCCACCTTTTCTCTCTGCAACCCCCCTTCTACTAGACTCTCTGGAACACTCCAGAGAAATTTGAAAATTTCTTTGGCTTCACCAGCCTCCTCACAAAATTACTAACGACATCATTAGCTGCAATATACTAAAGGTCTCCTTCGTGATCTCCCTGCTCTTAGGGTTCAAGTTGAGCAGATTAGGTTTCGTGAAGTCAAAAGTCAACAATTGAGGTTGCGATTGGGGATGAGAGCTCGCCAGAGCCAGAGAGGCTGGCGTCGGAGTCTAATTGTGAAGAGACGAGAAGGAAGACGACGGAAGACAAGACGGTTTGCGACAGAACCACACGTGGCCAGTCCGGTTCAAAATTGAAATGACTTTTTTGAACTTGAAAACAATGAAATCTGTGAGTTCTCTGCAATCCAACTGATTCGAAAAAGGTTGTTGTTGTTGCCTTTGCTGAGACTGATGAGACATTATATGAATCAGATGTTCCATGCTTTTCAATCTAGTTGAAGCCGCCTTTTGTCTCGCCATCTGTTTATCCATCTTCGGAAACCACAACAGCTCCACTGCCATTGAAGCTATATATATGTTTGTGTATGCATTCTAGAGAGAGAGAGAGAGAGAGAGAGAGAGAGAGAAGTGGGAAGCTGAGGTTTGATTTCAGTCAAATTTCTCTGTGATATATGGGCATGGGAGTTGAGGGACCTTAGATATCATAAAATAATATTGTGAATTTCTTCCATTACTAAAAATGGAAGAGGGACCTTAGACTAATTTTTCCATTATCAAATGTTTCAAAAAAAAAAAAAGGCGCAAAAAACTACTTATTTCTTTATTTCCAAAACACCCCTAACTCTTCAAATTTACTTTTTTCTCACTAACGTTTCTAACGTTTCTACAAAAATTTCTTCAACTGTTCACTTTTGTCCAATTTTGGACAAAAAAGCAGTCACATTAATTGTTTTAATATTTTTTCACTTTAATTTTTAATTTTCTTTTTTTTATAAATATATTTTAGTTCCTAATATTTTTTCAATTTACTCAACAAAAAACACTCATAAAAAATTGAATGAAAATCTGTTTGTTGATGTGATTAAAAAAATAAAATCATAAATCATTCAAAACATACAATTTTTTTTAGTAAAAAGCTATAAAAAAAAAAAAAAACTACTAAAATAGCCAAATTCCCATAGGTCTTGTTTGGAAATAGGTTATTTTATTTAACCTTTTGACTATTTTAACCTGACTAAAAAAGTAGTATTTAGGATGATAGTTGGCTTTCTTTTTTTCTTTTCTTTTTTTTTTTCATAATTGATTTGATTGTTGTGAAAAAAAAATCAAAATGATTATAATTTAGATATGACATTTTGTCTCGACTATTTCAACATATTTTGTTTTCATTGGCTATTTTAGTCACCCAAAACAAAAAAAAAAAAAAAAAAAAAAAAAAAAAGAAGCCTCCAATCCAATGGTTTGAGGCTAAAATAGCCAATAAAGATAAAAAAAAAATGTTAAAATAGCCAATAATATAAAAAATATCTCACAACTATCTATTCAATTATAAAAAAATTCATAAATCATGACAAATATATTTTTTTTTTTCATCTCATAAAATGGTTAAAAATCAAAATACCAACTAAAATACCTAAGTTTCCAAACCAGAGCTCCCCTACCCCCTTTATAATTCTCTTCCACTGCACTATGCGCAACAGCAACTATTGTGCATTTTATTGGGCCCAATTTAATATTTTGAACCTCTCATATTTTAGAAGATATCGAATAGAACATATTTGTAAAAAATCACATTGATCAGATATCGGTAGTCCTCTCATCAAATCACATTTGTATGTAAAAAAATAAATAGTAAGTGTAATTTAAAATATAAAACTATATGCAAATGTGATTTGATTAAAAGGTTATCGATATCCGATCAGTATAAATTTTATAAATGTGTTATACTCAATGTTTATTAAAATGTGAACAGTTCAAATTATCATATTATATCTTAAAATAAACTCAATTAAATATACAACAATTATTGTTATGTATAAGACGCAGCAAAGCAACCACCACTAAGTGCCGTTTTGGGAAGTTTGGTAACATGCCACGTTTTTTATCCAAGGGAAAAAAAAAATTAGGGCTATGACAAAAAAATAAAAAATAAATGTTGGGTAAAGATATTTTGGTCATTTTAATTTGATTTAACACCATAAATAAATATTAAACTAAAAATTCAAAAGTCAACTTCTTACCAATTTCTTAAATTACTTTCTAAAAAACTAAAAAACTTAATAAAAAATCAAAAATTAACTTTTTACCAACTTTTTAAAACACTTCTAGAACCCTTACCCCCATACGGTGGTAATTTGTCTTCACCAACAACTAAACAGTACACCATTATATCCGCTTCTTTCTAGACACCACTAACATCTCAGGACCACATCCAATCACCATAACCTTTTCAAACCAACATTATTGAGCAACATCTCTCTCAAATTCAATTGTCTTTTAGTAGATTTATGTTGTGTTTGGTTGGGAAATTTAGGGAGAGATTTGGAAAGAAAAATAGAAAAGATAGGTAAAATGTGAATAAAATATGTATATATTTCACATAGTTTCACACACCTTTTCTCTTTCCCTTTCCGAATTTCTCCCCAAATTCCCCAACCAAACACACCATTAGGGAGAGAAGAGGACGATGGAGTGTGGGGTTTCAATTGGAGGCAACGTGGGTGCAATTCATTCCATTTTGGACAAACGTTAGATGTTGGATCAAATTGAGAAAAAATAAAATTATAAGACCAAAGTTTTTTTTTTTAAATAAAAAAAAAACTTTAAAAGTTAAAATGAGAAAATTTTGAAATTTTAGGTGGCAAAATACAATTTATCCAAATTAGTAATAAGAATGTGTCGTTATGTCACGTGACTGTAACATCGTGCCACATGAACGCTGATGTATCATTTTTTGTAAAAAAAATGAAAAAGCTAACATATGCATTCCAACTTATTAACAAAAGTTAAAAATGAAAATGAGGCATGTTGGTTTTTAGAATTTTTTTGCAGTTTTTTTTTTTTAAATTAAAAATTAATGTGGTGAAAAAATGAAAAAAAATTACTCACTATTCTTATGTAGTTTTATCTTTTTCGAGGGAATAAATAAATTTTTAAAATAATATTTTTAATATTAAATTTTTTTCAAATTAAATCTATTTTTTCAAAAAAAAAATCAAAAAATACTTTCAAAAATTTAAACCAAGACCAAAATATCACTTTGTTACATCATCTACCATGACACGAGTAATTTATTTTTTTTTGTTTAGGCACAAAGTAAGAGCTATTTGTCGACTGAATGATTCAAAAATTAATTAAGAAAAAATAATTGATAAAATAGTTTGCCATCTATCACATCTTAATTAACCAGTTTGTTATCCATCAATCAACATTTCGATCTAAAATGATAATTATTATTTTTAATTCTTGTTTCTACATTAATTAAATAACTCTATTAATTTTGATAGTAGATAATTATAAGAAAAAGATTATTCTACCAAATTTGTACGCCAAAATGATGTGACAATATTATTTGTGTAATTTTAATAAGCTCTTTATTCTAAATTGATAAATTTAAAAACAAAAAGAGAAAATTTCTCATATCAAAACCCAAACAAATCATTATGCATAATTTTTTCATATAAATTTATTACATCCTAATTAACTAGTTTATTATCTATTAATCAACCATTTTCGCTAAAATAATTTTTTTTTAAAATAACTATTTCTACATTACTTAAATAACACTCTATTTTGATTTTAGATAATTATAAGAAAAATATTATTCTACCAAAATATTATACCAAAATAATGAAACAGTGTTATTTGTGTAATTAAAGACATCTTAATAGGCTCTTTATTTTAAATTTGATAAATTGAAAAAAAAAAAAAATTCTCAACTTACAACCCACCTAGTCATTATGCAAAAAAAATTCATATAAATTATCTATTTGTATTTCCTTCTTATAAAATCATTTATGACCTTTTCTTTCAACTTTTTTTTTAAAAATATTGGGTGAAATTTGTTTGTAGCAAGGGCGGGTTTGGACAAATTATTTCCAGTGGAGTTTTTTTATTTTTTATTTTTTTTACAACTATTTAAAATTAATATTAATATTAATATTAATAAAATAAAAACATTATAATCCAATCATCAACAAGGAAAACAATACAACATTCCAAGTCTACAACCAAAAAACTTTACAAAATATATTTTTTAAAATAAATATAATCAAGTTGAGGTGGGAACTAAAACTCATCCCTACCCCTAAACTTTTATCAGGTGGGAAGAAACCTGTATATTTCGAGATGAGTATGATCAAAGCCGGTTGGGGAAACCAAACATGACAGTGTCAAAAGAGCACACCAAGTGATATGATTCATACAATCAACACCAAAGGCTATTTATAAGATGATCCTTAAATCCTTTTTTTTCCCCTCCAGTTTTTGCGCACAAAAAAGCAACAAAATAAATACAAAAAAGGGGTTTTTTTTTTTTTTTTTGGGGGGGGGGGGGGGGGGGGGGTGGTGGGTTTGGGTTGTTGGGAAGAAGAAAAAGAAAAAAGAACCCCAATAGAACTACCCAAACTGTCAAATTTTCACAAACAACCCTGCAGTGAAATATTTGATATAAACACTCACTCCAGTCCTCTCTTGTGAAGAAGCTAAAATGTTTCACAGAGCCAAACTTACAATAAAAATCGACCCATCAAACCGTTCATCATACGATTTCCTTTAGCATCTTATCACCGACCTTCTGACAAGTTCTTGTGAATTAACTTGGGCGAGAAAAGTGCTATGAGTAGTGGATTTCTTCTTAAGCAAGTACAAAAATCATCCTTGCTGATCTTCCCATCATTATCAGTATCAAATAGTTTGAAGAGTTCATGGATCTGCAAGTGTAAAATCCAACAAAGCTTTGAGTAGGAAAGACATGTTGGGTTTATAAAACTTTCACAGCTTGTTTGAATTGGGTGATTTGAAAAGAACCAAAAAGAAAAGAAATGCATATTTCTTACTTCATAAATGGAGAGAAACCAATTTCTCTTATAACCCTCATGTTGAATCTCTCAAAAAGTGAAGAGATTGGGAGAAAAGATAACAAATTAATGTTTTTCCATAATACCAAAACTGCCCTTTATAGAAGAAATATAAAAAGGGACGCCTATAAAAAGTTACTTTGGCAATATAACAAGTAAGAATTTATTTTCTTTTCTTTTAAAGAGTTCAACCAAAAAAGATTGGTGATAAATCATTCTCTTTTCTCCCCTATTTATCCAAACAAGAGGGAGAGAAAACACAATCTTCTCTCTTCTTTTCTTCTCTCCGAGGTTCGCAAAGGGAGGAGGAAATGTCGAAACTATAAATATAAGATTAATGTATGGATTACATGGACATGGCTATTGAACCAATAAGAGTGTTGACTACTCACCTCATACTGATTCAAGTTTGGAATCGCTTGATTAATGGAATCTCCTAACTGTGCCATGTGCATTTACCAGCCAAGAGTGCAAAAATTAAAGCTTATCCAATTAAATAAATATAAGAGAATATCAAGAAAGAGAAGAAAGAGATGTACTTCTTGCTCGGCAATGTAATGGTTTCCATCAGCATGACACTCGGTGAAGGCTAATTCACAGGCTTGTCTGAATAGCGGTTGCTTTAAGACATGAGCTGACCCATATACAAACTGCAAGCAGCAATATATTAAATTTCATTTTCTGTGTAACTCTGTGTGTGTGTGTGTGTGTGTGTGTGTGTGTGTGAGAGACAGAGAGAGAGAGAGATTGTTACCTGCTTGAATGTTATTTTACCCCTTTTCTCCACATCAAGGAGTCCAAATATCTACAACACAGAACAATCTCCATGAGATAGACGATGAAATCAAGCGATGAATAGAATCAAAAAAATCAAGTAGCTGTAAATTGCAATTGTTTTGTTTCACACTCCATGGAAATCAGGTTCCCGAGTTAAACACCATCAAGATTACTATCAAGTTCTATCAAATTTTAATATGGACAACTAACTCCTATTTGTGATAACATGTTCCCAAAAAATGCACTACTTCATAATGGTCTATCTTATTTCAATTTTACCTTTATGATTTAATACGAACAACAATTTTAAATTAATTAAAATTTAAAATTTTAATTGTAAAAATTATTAATATTATATTTTAAAACACATAAATAACAAATGGATCCAAAAAAAGCATAGTATAAAATGCATTATTTTCTGTTATTTAAATTATGAATTTTTTTAGTGTAAACAATCTAAAAAGGCTAAATTCTATTAAAATTACAACATGCTATGAAAAATAACTATGAATATTTTATATATTTCTTAGGCCTTGTTTGGGATAAACTAAAAAAGTCAAAAAATTACTAAAAAAGCTAAAAAGTCTATACTATTCAAGGGTAGTTTGTGGAGGAAGCCACTAGGGCAAAATAACCTTTGAATTCAACTACCCAAAAACTCAAAAAGTTAACCGTCAAAAAATCAAAAGGGTAAAATGGTCGTTTTAATTTTACTATAATATTTTATTACATATCTTTTCGTAAAAAGTCAAAAAATTATCCCAAACAAACATTTTTTTTTTCCTCTACTTTCTTAACCAAAAAGTCCAAAAGTGCACTCATATAGCACAATCCCACACAACTACTTAGTTGATGAATTTTATACTTAATACTTTTGCTTAAAAATTCATTTAATTTCAACAATTAAAATATTTTTATTATAAAATTTTAAACAAATAAAAAATATTTATGAAATTTTTGCTTCATACTTTAATGAGAAATATAAAATTAAAATAAAATATACTATTACAAATAATTGAATATTTTTATAACAATTTATAAATAAAATAAATAGATTTATTTGTTAATATAAAAATATGATAAAATTTAATAGCAATTTTCAAAACAAAATAGAATTTACTGATAATTTTTTCATTGTGATTTATGATTATTTTAAGGGCACTCGATCTATAAATCCAAATTGAATTTTGTTTGATCAAAAGTCTATACTTTAAAATATTTTATCCATAAGGACATGGTTAAGCAAAATGATCAGAATACCCATATATATATTGTATACACGGTCAAATGAGCCAAACACTCACCCCCTCCTCTCTCTCTCTCTCTCTCTCTCTCTCTCTCTCTTGCGTCTTCTACTCCGCCCCTCTCTCCACTCTCTCTGCCAACCAGATCTGTCCCTCCGCCGCCGCTGACGTTGATTGTACGTCGAAGTTGTCTCTCTTCCTCTCTTTCCTCTCTACAACAACGATGCAAATCAACTCGTCAAGTTCGATGGAGATTCGAAGTTGAATCAGCTTTCGATCAACAATGGGGAGTTGAAGAGGTTGAGCTTTTGTTGTTTTTCCAGCGAAATTAGTCGATGGAACTCTCACGTGCCGCTTTAACTATGAACCCTCCACAACAGTGACTTCAGCCACCGAGATCCAGATCGGTTTCCATCGTGAGATCCAGATCCAGATCCGACCCTCCTCGATCCAGATCATCATAGATCGATTACTCTAGTTTCATTGCCGACATCATGTTCTGTTACAAGCTTGGCTCATGGCTTGCTATTCATATTCTGTGCTCAAATCACTTGCCAACTATGTTACACGAACTCTTCAAAATAAATCAAATACTTATGTCGGACACCCGACACTCGAACAAGTGTATGGAATGTGTTCGATACTTTTCAACAGATATTTTTTATATAATTGTATATAACATTATTATTATACGTACATATTATTATATAATTGCTATAAATGTCTTTTTAACACTGTAAATTACATATAGTACTATTTTATCTCACATAATTAAAAATATAAATATAACAATTTTTTTTTGCCAAGTCTACGTATCCTTAAATTTATTGTTTGACGAGTCTAACCTCTAAATACATACCGCACCCGTACCCGAGCCCATGTAACATATCTTACCAATATGAAGAATATGGATGTGTAGGTGATCTGATGAAGTGTGAAGGTGTGTAGGTGATTTGTTGAAATTTGGAGTGACTTTTTTTTCTTTTTTCTCTCTATCTGTTGTCGGTGTTGTTGTGGGTGTGTGGGTGATCTGTTGAAATTTGGAGTGATCTTTTTGTTGTTGTTGTTGTTGTTGTTGTTGTTGTTAATGATGATGATGATGAAATAGATATTTGCAACATATTAAATCTTTGTTGTTGATATGAATAGATAGAGATAGATTTGTTATTGTTGTTGAATTTGAATTTTATTTGTACAGATAGTGGGAAGAGAGAGAGATTTAAACAGATAAGGAAAAAAAATTGAACAGATAATAAAATTTGAACAAATATTTGAACAGATAAGGAAAAGAATTTGAACAGATAGTCAAAAAATTAAACACGTAATAAAAAAAATTGAATAGATAATTAAAAAAATCAATAGATAAATTAAGATGTAAAATTGAAAAATATAAAATAAAAATCCTCGAAAACAATAAAAGGATTTCTCACCAAACTATTTCCCAAAGGGTGGACCTCTCATTAATAAAAAATATCCATTAGACCTAATCTATGAAGCACAGGTACTCCAAAAATAGTGTCGTACAAATACCGGGTACTTATCGATGTGGGTACACATACTGGTACGGTGGTACGCGTACCGGGTACGAAAAAAGAGGGTCTGGTACGTTTGGTTCATTCGGGTACGACGTGGGTACGCCATTGGTATGTTTCGAGTACACCAGGGCCAAATTTTTTTTTTTTTTTTTTTTGGTGCCCTTGCAGATCAGCAATTATTATTATTATTATTATTTCTTTGTGCCCTTGCAGATCAGTAATTTTGATGTTTCTCTGCTGTCCTGTCTGTCTGTATGAATTGTATAAGCATATCAGCAAATGATTTTGATGTTTTTAAAAAGCAATTTGAACCAAAAAATATAACAAGGCCTATAAAGGATAATTCTGTGTATAACTATGCATTATGCTTTTGCTTCAGATCCTCCTAGAATTTCTTTATAAAATCTTTAATCATAACAAACTTTTAAAGTTTATGCACAAAACATTAAAAATTGATATTGTATTAGTTGATTAGTAGTGGTTGAGAATGATACAATTTTATGTATTATACAAATTGCAATTGACAACCTGTCCCAATTGAGAATTTTTTTTCCTTTACTGTTGGCAATTAACTTTAAATCTTTCTTTGGTTTCTTGATATTTCTTTGGTCTCACCCTATAAAAATAGCAAATTGATGAGCAAAAAAAAAGATTTTAAAAATAAATTATGATCACAAATTCACAGTGCATAACATGTCAAAGTGAGATTTCACAAATATTATTTTTAATGCTTAATGGTTTTAAATCATAGGAAAATGAGTAGTTCTTTTTTTAGTTTTGATATTTAATTTAAATTTGTAGGTTAGATCCTTTAACCATAATTATATTAATATATATATATATATCGACATACCGCAGCCGTACCTGTATCATACTTTTTTTGAGTTTTGCCGAATCGGCGTACCCGTACCTTACTCGTACCCGCACCCGTGCTTCCTCGGACCTAATGCCTTAGACAATTGCTAGATTGGACTTTTCAATAATTTTCTCTTATTTTAATACAATATCATAATTTTTACAATTAAAAAATATGATTTACTTGGATTAAAAATACGTAACAAATTAGTGTTCTTACTAAATAAGGGGTAAAATTGAAGTATCAAGCACCATTATGGAATAATAAACTTTTTGGAAATATTTTATAAAAAAATAAGACTTAATTGTCTATATTAAAACTTGATAAGACTCTATAGTAATCTTAAGAGCAAAATAGAATTTATTGGTTATTTTCCCAAAACAATTTACTCCGGTCTCTACTTTCTTTTCATGACAAATGCTTCGTGTCCTGTCCATCCATTCTTAACTCTAGGTAGGGTTTGGTTTTGATTTCACTAAAAAAAAAAAAAATGGAGGTTAAAAATACATTATAAATGGAATCATTATTCACCATTGCAAGTGAATGATCTTTCCGTAGGGTGGTTAAGGAATGAGCATTCCATTTCATTTTAGTGAATCAAACATAGCATAGGACCTATTTTTGTCTCCATAGTTATACAATATTGCATTTTCCTTTTACCCATTAAAAAAAATAAAAATAAAATAATAAAAGAGTAACTGACCTTTTCAGAAAGGCTGCAAGCCTTCAATCTCAAAACCCCGGAGAAGTCCTGGATTTTAACATGTCCACTGCGAAAAAGGGCGAAAACAGTGAGATAAAGTGGTCTTGCATTGCCACCAATTAAAACACTATTGATATAACATGAACTTAGATGTATTTTGACAAACTCAAAAAGAAAATAAAGCATTTTAGCGTTGCAGAATTCAATTAGGACAACATTCATCATATTTAGATATACAGTATGAATCTTCAGTTTAGAAGCAGTACAGTATATTATTTTGGTCACAATAACAAATAAATTGAGCTCACATGTACTCAAATAAGGTGTAAAACAAAAAAACAGAAAATTCACAGCAACAGCAGGTTTATCCAGTACGACTAATGTACAACATACTGATGATGGAGAATAACCAGAAACACTCATGATTAGCATCAATTCCAAACTTTCCGAGGATTTGCCATATGTACGAAAAATGAAAAGAAGCAATACCATATACTTTCAGATTAAACAATGGCATATCTAAAATGATTTGATGCAGCCACCAAAAGCCCACATTTGCATCATTTGCATGGATGCAGCATTAATTCAATGGAAGCATTTATTTTCTAAAATGACCTCAAATTTTTTAGAAAAAAATAAAATAAAAAATACACAAGATAGAACAAAATGAAAAGAAAAGAAAGAGAAAGAGAAAGAGAAAGAAAACCCTCATCACTCATCCATGATTCAAACACACTATCCAATAATCTTATGTTAGAGAATGAAGGAAAGTCGACAGCATTGCGCAACTTGCATGATGTAGGCATGGTGGCATCTAACAGCCAGATGAACAACTCGAGCAACTTCAATCAGAAGTGTAATAATAATTGTTCCTTGCGAAGACAATCAAGGCATACATGACAAATAAATGTAAAATATGAACATCACCAAAATTAACAATTCATGCCAACATACCTGGAATCTGGATTCATGGAAAGAAATGTATCCAGGAAGTCCATAGCTTCCAAACTGCTTAAATGGAATATCTGGCAAACAAGAGAGGTAAATCAATTCAACATTCCTTTCAATTGGGTAATTACTATGAAATTGGAGGTAATCCATTCACAATGAACTAGAATACTGTACACAAAGAGATGAATTTGATTAAGAGGATCAATACAAAGACTTTCATTGCACATCAGATTACAAAAAAATTATTGCCTTCTATCTTTTCAGAAATATTTAAGATAATTTGTGGTAATCAAATTATGTGAAACTTTTCCCCGCCCCTGATAAATAAGGTGGTACTTTATTACAACCCAAGAAACCGCAACAGAGAGGAGGCATTTATTTTTGCAGAGAATAAATAACAAGATTTTTAGCTTTAAACCCAAGACATAATTAATACACTTTAGGACCCTACTTATATAGTTATACATCGATGCTTGTTTCAAAACCGACATCTCAACAGTAATTCTCTAGTTTTTTAAAAGATAGCTTGAAGGTATAGAACCACACAGTATGCATCCGGGGTCTTACATGAGCACCCAAAAATTCTTCAAAAGCCAATGTTTATGAGTCCATAAATCTTGTTACCATCATTCCAACCAAAAGATACAACATCATGTTCCTTTTATTTTTTTTCTTCAAATTTTGCATTCTACATATAATATATATACATATATATATATATATATGACCAAAAAAGAAAGAAAAAGAATAAAAAGATACTTAAAGTAAGGTAATGCCTATTGTGCAAAAGCATATAATGAAGTCTTTAAAGGTTAGACACAGTCAGTGCAATGAGCAAATTTCTGTCTTGAAAACAATGTGAATATTGAAATATATAGACCATATAGTACAATACTCCTTAATATGTACCATTGTAACTAACCAGGTCCATCCAAAAAGCAGTTACATTAACTTGTGCAAGAGACATGATTAAGCATTCAAGAAATAAAGCATGCCTCTCTCTCTGCTCGAGGAGAATGGGCAGTAAGCTACGTAGTTGTGACATTGTCTTCTATGGTTTTAGTGTTCTCATTGTATCTTGTAGATTGCTATAGTTTCTGGGATCCATAAAAAGAACTCATTCCAGAATATCATTTTTACCATATACAACAATACAGAGATATGAATCAAATAGTAGTTTATGCACATCACAACACAATAAATATATTAGTATCAATCATTCAAGTATAAACTCACCGATTCCACCTTTTTCATTTCAATCATATAAAGTGTAGGATTTTCCTGCAAAGCATACCAAGCAATGCCAAAAATTAGGACCCCAAAGTGGACAATATCTGTTTTGTCCAGGCAAGATTTAATGAAAATTTTTTAAGGCTCCAGCTTTAGATTGCAGGACTAAACAAAGAAAGTTCAAGTTCTATGTATCAGCCTAACTTGGAAGCAAGTTGAACCTGGCAAACCGGTGTCCACATAATCTAAGATGCAGAGCACAAAGAATGCATACTCTTCCCACAAAACTACTACTTTGAACTTGTATACAGGTTTTTTTCTTCTTCCATGTACCGTAATTGACAATTCATTGTTTACTAGAAAAATAGAGTAGGAATTTAAATTAAAGTTGTACTGTATTTACGTTGTCAAGATCTCTTTTAAACCCTAGCTTAGATGGAGAGATCTCCTTGCTGGAAATTGAAGGAATACAAGACCATTCACAAGCACATTACTTTCTCATTACTGCTCTACTTCATTTTTCACCTCTTTTATTTTTTCAAAATATTCTGAGATCCTAGCACTATTTACTTGTCACTAACATATATTTTTCATTAATATGAAGACTACTGCAACTTCCATTTTTATCTACCACATCAATTTTCAAGGTTCATTGCCACAAAGGGCCTCAAATTAAGTTAGAGCTGAAACCAAGTGCTTTATAACATGCTTGAATTTAGTACTAGATCATTAGTGCAGACCCACTAGCAAGATAAACTGTGAAAGACATGACACACGGAGCACGAAAGTGCACCTGTTTGGACTCGGCAGCTTTTGCAAACAGCATGAAGTCCCCATACGCATGACCTGTTTGTACGACATTAAGAGCAGTAGCGATAGCATGGCCAGTCTGCACATATCCATCAGGCATGAAGTGACAGATTAAATTCAATAATCTATATAAACAACTCAAAGAGAATGATATATACTTCAGGCAGCTCATGTGGCATACCAAGAAATATCCAAAATGGAGTGCAGCTGTTAGATAATCATCATATTATCAAATCAAGGATTCTTCTCCATTTACCCACATTACAAAGAAAAAATTCTAAGAACCAAGACAGTGCCCCAACTGCCACTAAAAGCATGCAAGAGAAAGAGAGAGAGAGAGCAAACTATAAGACTAACCGCAAAAAAATGTTCCTTCAATTGTAAGAAATTAAATTACACACATACAAGACATAAAGGTTGTCAATTATGCAGTTACATCCAATTTAATTGGTACCGTGTGGCATTCATTTGGAACCAAATAACCAGGCAAGGAGCAAACAACTCATGAATGAAAAGATTTTGACACAGATTTATCATTAAAAAACATAAATAAATGTAACTGTGTATCCAAAGTCAAGAAATGAGAAATTAGCTGATTCTTTGTGCACAGATGCCACAAAAGACAGACTTCCCATTTCCTGGGTTAATAGGACCAAGTGCAATAGAAATATACCACGGAAACACAATTACAATAAATAAGATGTGTTAAAACATGTACAGATTTTGCATTGCTTTCGAAACAAGCATATGAAATACAAAGATGTTGACAATGTATAGAACCAACAAAAAATTGTATGTAATTTAATTGCACGCAAAGAAACTTTGATGTATAAGCATGATCTTAATATCAAAATAAACCAATGAAGCAGCAAGAATAAATAAAATAGTGCAGACTCACCCTTTTAGCAAAATGGACAGCATTTTCCTTTTGATTTTCAAGGGGTGAAACAACAGGAAGATACTCCACCTATACAATTTAACAAATAACCTCAATCAATTTATTACCAACATACAATACAAGTAATGCAGTACCAAAAAATTCCAATTAAATAGGTATGGTTGCCTTGTTTGTATGCATGTATATCTAAGCTGATGCATAATAAGTATTGTCTGCTGCGGTCTATAAAATATACATGCACATGTAAGGTCAAGATGCAAATTCTAAGACTATCTGCTATATGGATGTAAAAGCACTGCAATGTTCTTTCCACGATCTTATTGCAGCAGTAGATGATTAACAAATAAACACATTGGCTGTTACAAGCCAAAACACTGTTATTGTACTGCCCATAAGTTACCCAAAGCAGAAATTGGCTCGTTGACTTCAATTCTCAGAGACACTTTGTTCTCCCATTAAAACTATTCAACTTTATATTATGGAATGGCATGTTCTATTCTTGGCACAGAAAATATCATTTGCAGTATGAATGTCTTTTGAAGACAACAGCTACCCCAGGTATAATAAATTTGAGAGACAGAGAGAGAGAGAGAGAGAGACCACTTACGTGCACACAGGAAACTGTTATAGTAGTCTGTTTCAATAGTGAAGAACCATTTGATTTCAAAGAAATGAATTAGAATGAGGAGATTCTATCCGATGGATGACATTTCAGCCAATTAATGTTTTAACTCTTTTTACTCTAGAGGGTCATAAGAGATCTTCTTTTCCTTGGAAAGGGGTGTGGGTTACAAAGGCCCATCCAACATAGCTTTCTTTGTGTGGTGTGTGATGTATGAAAGATACTTACTATTGATAATTCGATTAGAAGGTAAGTACATTTTAATTGGTGTTGCATATGTAAGCCTGATGGATGAGTCACTAAGCCATCTAATTTAGTTTGAAGTGGTGCGGTATTTATGGTCTTTGATCCTCATGTTTGGTGTGAAATGGATGTTCCCTCAGAGGGTGGGGGAGCTTCTTTGTTCATGGACAGGTCAAAGGAGCTTGAGTGAGAGGAAGAAGAAGACTTGGTGTTTGGTTCCTCTAGAATTAATTGGTTGGTAAGGGAGGAATGGAATAGAACTTTTGAAGGAAAGGAAGGGCTACTTTGAGCATCAAGACTAGAATATTGTCCTTTTTTGTATAGTTAATTTCAGTGATGGTCAATCCATCCTTGAACCAACTTTTTTATTTTGTAGAGGCCTTTGAATAGGCTTTATATGTATAGATGAAATAGGTATTCCTTTGCATACAGGTTGCACTCCCTTGGTGCCTCTCTAAATCTTTATTAATAATATTTCCTCATATATATATAAATTATTAACATGACAAAGAAATATAAGGAAAAACACGAAGAGAATCATATGGGCACTTTTTCCTTTTTTCTTTTTTTTTTTTTTTTGCTTTTTAAATTTCATATGCTTATTAATTTTCCAAAAAGATATAGCAAATCGGGGCATTACTATAAATGATTTGCCGCCTCAGACCTTATTATACAGAAATCTAACAAGAAAACAAATACACACTAAACTACATTTTCAGAATATGCAACCTTAGAAAAATAAATAAATTAATCACTCAGTCATAGAGGCAATGGGGGGGACTACTTCGGCTACGGCATACCTCCATGAAATTGTGAAACTGCGTAAACATTCTAAACATGAGCATCGCCAAAGTAACATTTCCCCTACACAAAATGGCAGGCCATACAAAGCAGTTTGGTAAGATATTTCAAAAGATTCAACCAAATTGGATTCAAGTAAAGAAAACTCCTACCAGGATTGGTCAAAGTGTACATGGGGATAGCGAACAATCACTGGCTGGACAGGATATCCAGGGATAAATGCACCAAGTTGGAAAGAAATGAGAAGTCTTCCATTTGTTGTTGTTCCCTCGGGAAATAAAAGCAAACGAGGAAATCTATTGGAAGAAGCCTTTCTCTGTATTCAGATCCTTGAAAGTACATTTCTGTATCAAATAGCTTATATATTGATAAAACTTAATATTCTACAAGCGTTTCAAGCAAGAATATAGCAACTCTAGATATAAACCCAATAAGCCATTGATAACATTGTTAGGATGTGTTCTTAAACATCAATGTCAAGTTCAAGCAATTTAACCAATATAAATTGCAGGAAACAAGTTTCACAACCACAAAACAACTAAAAAAACATTTCAGTAATCATCATATATTTATTAATAACAAGACAAACAATACAACAAAGCAAGTAACAACATCATCCTAAATAACTAAAAGAATTCATGAAAACTTCAGCAAGAGAAAAAGAATCAGAATACGTAGTTAGTGAAGTCATAGAAATGTACTACCTTTATTTCACTAACAGCATGCTTCCTTGATGATGACGAGAACCTATTAACATAAATAACCTACAAACATAGAGAAGTGAGAAAAAGAAAGAGTTGTTATCCAATTTAGTTGACTTAAATGCACAAAACTGAATCTGAAAAATAATGACAATAAGCTCATCCAAAAAAAAGTTTAATATACGGAATGGATAAATGATTACCTGCATTGCTCTGATTATGGTTCCAACAAAAGGTATGGAATCATGGGATTCAGCCGCAACAATGGTGGGAAACAATTCATAGAAAAAGAAGATAGGTTCAATATATGATACATGATTAGATACAACAATAGGAGCAGTCTCCCTTGGAGCGGGTTTTCCTTTACGTTTTATCCAATGGTAACTGCAACATCCAAAGAAAAAAGGGATCAAATTGAACTTATACATAATGAAAGTGAATGCAGAAAGCAAATTTTGGAGAAGCACATAATTCACAAACTTGATTTTTTGAAGTCCCCACCCCCATATAATATATATATATATATACACACATAGGAACATGTGGTAACTAGAAAGAAGGGAAAGATGACAAGCCAAAATGAAAACTATTTCAACCATGACACCATGAAGAAGTCTAACATGCTTCCTGTCAACCCAACCAAACAACACCCCAAGTAATTGGTGTTGGCCGCATAAATCCCTATCATCGTCTAACCAAATTACAGAAATATGTTGACAAATAGGGTTAGCTACATAATTCTCTTTCTGCCATTAATTCCAAGTTCAATAGAGTTTCTGAAATATGGTTCATTTATTGCAACCCACTAATACTGGATTGTGACTAGATATGTGAAAAATAGGGCACTAAGCACATGTAATGGCAAAAGTTGTGAAAATTTGTTTACATCAATAAGACTGAATTATTTGTTCTTCAGAAATCTTCAAGATACTTCCAGAAAAAAAGCTAGATTAACACATTATTTTCCTATTGGAAACATTACTCATTATTTTCCTAATGGAAACATTACTTATCCTTAAAGAGACTCTTTTGAAACTAGATAAATCTCTTGAATGCAAGGAATTAGAAAAGAAGTGGCAATAGTTGTTCTAAAAATAAAGAGAGAGGTGGTCGTCACTTGGATTTGGAAAAAAAGAAAAGTGAAAGGCTGACAGCCCATGTGACTCTTAACTTTCAAGCAGGGGCTATTCTAGAAGAGTTCTTAAAAAATCTCAGCAACTAAATTGAAGAAATGAGGAGATAGCAAGGAAATTTGTTCTTTTGAAAAGTTTTCTTAGAAACTCAAAGAAAATAGGAGATCAACAAGCAGACTTGCCACCCTATATATCATTTATGGAGCATGTCGATGGAAAGGACACAGAATCAAGAAGTTAATTCTAAAGTGAAAAGCAGATTTTTATGCTCACTGTATAGTTGGGATGTTTATGTAGAGAATTTTAATGCTTTAGTTGATCTATAGGGTCATCTTTTGGTTCGTTTGGTTACAATGCTGGTAGAAAGTTTTATGCATGTTTTCTAATTTATAGGTAAAAATAATCTTGTAATTTAAACTTTCTAGACAGGATGTGGTAGCTATTCATGGTTCTATCGGTTGGGGATCTATAATTCACTTCCTTCAGTAGACTTATGCAAGTTTTATAACTTACAATCTATGTAACCAACAAAGACTGGGAGTCCTTAGAGGTCCATAGACATCTGCATACTCTTTTGAATTCAATAGATATCACTTCAAGTAGTTCCATAAGCTTTCAAAACCATTGATATTGCTCGTTTCTGCACTTTGTTATCACTCTTCCCACCCATAAAAAAAACAAAAAAAAACTAATTTGACAATCCCAATCCTTCCTCCATCAACTATTCAATCTTACCAGCTCAAAGTCACATACAACACATGCTATTGTTCCTACCACGTAAGCTGTTAACCTTACACCCAAAACATCTTAGTAATTGCTGCCAGAAATCCAAATAACATTTTCCCCAAATTGCCAACAACCAAACTCCTCATACAAGTGGCCAATTGTAACCCTTTCGCCATTCATAAAGCCTTCAGCGTTTCCTCCACTTATTAAAATCCAAGGATCCAAGGCCCACCACAAAATCAATGATGCACATAATTCACCAAGCCAAAATCCAAACAGCATTTACCCCAAATTGCCAACAACCAAACTTCTACATGTAACCAGTAGTAACCCTTCTTCCATTCATTAACCCTTCAACCTTTACTCATAAAAATCCAAGGATCCAAGGCCCACCACAAAATCAATCATAATGGCCCTATCATTACTCATTAGTTCACCATGCTGATCCACACTTTCTAAATTTTATCTAATTTACTTACTATAAACAAACAACATTCTCTCCATTTCACAGGTCACTGCCACCATCAAGCTTGCTTTAAACACTCGACTTCCATTTCCACCAACCACACTCAAAAAGTAAATACTCTGGCTATTAATTTTTCTACTTAAACCCACACTAACAAGCCAACCACCGGATCAAGAGCATTCCTAAAATAAATTTAGGGTGACTCTAATTTTAAATACTCTGTTCGGTTCAGTTTCTGATTTTTATTTTTTATTTTTTTTAATATTAGAAATTAGTTTGACAAAAATAACCCAACAAATATATACTTTTAGATTTTTAAAATTTATTTTTTTCCCAAAAAAGAGAACCATATAAAAATAATGATTTTTTTTTCCGCATTTTTTTTTCACCAAACTAGTTTGTTTGTGTGTGTGTGTGTGTTTTTTCCCGAAAAAACAGATTTGAAAACTCAACCAAAGAAAGATTATCACTCAAGCTAATCTGGGTCATTAGTCATTTTAGTACTACATATACAACTTTGACTCCACAGTCCCCACAAACTACCACAAGTGTTCTCTAGCCTTTAATTTTGTGATCAAACATTCAAACTGATTGAAAATTAGATGGCATACTCAAACATAAATATGTATCTAAAAACAGAAATCATATTCAAATTTATCATAAAAATTCCAGATTTGACTTACCCAAAAGAAAATAGGATGCAGCGACCACAAATTCGAGTGACCCACATGAGCCTACACCTCCATTTCGGCATTGGATTCTGCTTATCCTTCCAACCCTGTAAAGCAAACTTTGTAGCCACAAAACCAACCAACAAAGACAACCCAAACAACACGAGCCTCACAATCGCAATCGGAACACAAATCAAGATCTTCAACCACTCATAAACCCCTTCAATCCTCTGCGTGTGGTTCCTAAACGGATCGATTGTAGAAGTCGCAGGGACTTCGACAGGCCTAGCACCCAGAAACTCGAATGGATTCTCAATCCCCAAATGGGTATTGTTTGTCTGATCATTTTGAACGTTGGGTTGATTGGAATTCCGATCGTCATCGACGGTTATGATGACTTGGGGTTCATCGGCGGGTTGAGAGAGGCGGTCCTTGGTGAGAAGAGGACTGATGAGATCGTGTTCCGCCATAGTTGGAAGGTTGTGGCGGAGGAGGGTAAGCAGGAAAAGCTCTCCAATGGAGACCAAATGTAGAGAGAGAAAGATGAATTTGTAGAGAGAGAATGGCGAGGTATATAATAGTGAGAGAGAAATGGGTATCAGACAACGTTGCGAGTTTTGTGCTGTTGCTATCTGTTTTGTGGTGTGAATTTGATTTTAAAATAGGAAACACCCTTGCATGCGCCTTTTTGGCGTGAATTTGATTTTAAAATAAGAAACACTACATATATCTTATAATTATAAAAAAAAGAATATATATATATAATTTTAGTTTGAAAAATGCTTCGTAACTCGATTTTTAAGGTTCGAGTTTGGCTCGACAGTCCAAAACGACGTCGTTTTGAGCTGTTTTTTTTTTTTTTTTCCTCCATTCTTTCCCCTCAATTCGAACACAGAGACGGAGAGGGAAGAGAAGAAAGTCGCCGATTGCCCAGTCGTCGCCCAGCCCGTCGCCGCCGATCTCCCAGCCCGTCGCCCAGCTCCGATCGTCACAGCAGCCTCCTCCTCCTCCTTCCTCCTTCCGCCTCCTCTTCCTCCTCCTTCCTCCTCCGCCTCGCCTCCTCCTCCTCCCCTGTGAATATGCCCCCTCCAGTCCTCCTCCTTCCTCCTCCTCCTCCTCCTCCTCCTCCCTCTCTTCTCATTCTCTTCTCCACCTTTCTTCTTCGTCTTTGGACTGCTCTGCTGCTGCTGAAAACAGAGGCAGAGAGGAAGGAAGAAAAGAGGGGGAGGAAGAAGAAAGCCACAAAAAAAAAAAATCAAAACGTTTTCGAGCCAATCAAGCCGCAAGGAGTTCGAGCTACGTAGCGGAACCGTTTTAGTTTTTTGAGTTATAACTAAAAATTTTTAAAAAAAATGTCATAACTAAAATAATGTTACAATTAAAAAAAATTGATTATAACTATAAAAAAATGATATAATTAAAAGTGCATATGATACGTTCTTTTTAAATTAGTGTACATTAGAATTTCTTATTTTTTAAATATTACTTTACTTTCTTTTTCTTTTTTTTAAATGAACTTGCATATTTTAAATTTTATAATTATAAAAATGTATCATTTTAATCCTTGTAGATTCCATCAATAAAAATTGAGCGTCGCAATAATGTTATATCACTATTGACACAATATATCACTAACCATGCATATTTGGTGTTAGTTTATTTTTTGTCTTGAAGTTCTTTTATATAAAAAAAAAAAAAAAAAATTAGAAATGACCAGAAAAAAAAAAAGAAGATTTTTTTTAAATTTTCAAAATATTTTTATTTTTAGAGTCGTCTCAAATAAAAACACATTAACACAATTTTGAAAAAAAAAAAATTCATAAAAAAATGCCTCTTATTTAAATGTTTTCAAACACTTCAAATTTGGATGGTGAATTCCATTTTCAAGTTGATAACTATTTTGGCAAATCTTTATAGGTAGTTAAATGGCAACATATTGGATGGTAATACTAGGCCCTCGTTTGCCAAGTGGATTTTTAAATTTTTTTTAATTAAATTAGTCACAAAAAAAAAATTAGATTAAAAAGTTAATTAGATAAAATATCACATTTTAATCATAATCATTTTATTTTTATCTCACAAAAGTCAAAAAAGTCAATCCAAATGAATTTTGGTTAAAAAAATCAACTCACTTCTCAAACGAAATCTAATGATATAAAAATATCGGTGTATTTAATTTTTTATTTAAACCGTCTATAAAATAAATATATTTGTATGATTTTATAATTAGATAGATAGGCTATTATATACAGATTGATAAGTAAAAAGATGAAGTAATACTTGTTAATAGTTAAAAAAACACATTTTAATAAATTATGTTTATTTTATTTTATTTTCGGACGACTGCGGATGAGCTTGTACAGTGTTGTTATGGCCTCGTGCATTGCGTGTGGCGAAAATCGACGCTTTTTTATTTATTTTTATTTTTTATTACATAAAGGATCTCGAATAATATATCAAATTTTTCATTAAATCTCTTACATGTTGTAGGATCCACACATATATGGATTTGTATGGATTTATATGTTAAGGATCTCAAATAATTTAATAAATTTTCTATCAAATCTCTTATATGTCGTGGAACTCACATATATTTGAATTTGTATGGATTCATACGTAATTTTAGTAACAAATTTAATATATTATTTAAAATTTTTTATTTTTTATTTTTTATTTTTGGTGGGGTCGCTTTTTTGTCTGCCGTTTTTGCTTTTCATATTCAAAAGATTTTTTTTTTTCTTTCCCTTGATTTTTTTAGAATACGTTCAAAATTATTCTTACAATGACATCAGCTTGTCTTCTGTTCATATTGTAAATTACATGTTTATTTAGACGGACTGAATAAAAAAAAATTATAATGTAATAGATTGATAATTTTGAAAGGATAAACTATCAATAAGTTTTAATAGTTAGACTTAATTCCTATCAAATCCTATTGAAAATAAGTCTTGGTAAAATTATCGCTAAAAATAATTTTTTTGTGACAATTTTTTATATGTCGCTAAAAACTAACAATTAGTGACTTTTTTTTGTCATAATTTTTATAAATTATCGCTAAAACTTACAATTAGTGACGTTTTTTCATGATAAATTTTTCTCATAGGACATATTAGACAATAAGTCTGTTTATTGGGACCTACACGTAAGTATCCCATTTTGAAATACGTTCCTAGACTATTTCACTAAAAATGATATGTATCTCATATTTATTTTCTCGTGAAATTATATGTATGGAAATAACTATTTTAGTAAATCTCATGTTTAATTGATTTGAAAATTATGAAGTATATTGTTTAAATTGTTTACAATGACAATACTTAAATTCGAAGTATAATTTATTTTATTTAATTTAAAGTATATTTAATTTAATTTTTATTTGAAATATATTTTATTTTATTTTATTTTAGAAAAACACTTTTAATTTTATTTAAATACGACATTAGAAACACATTTGCATTTATGATTTTGCTAATACCAAAAAAAAAAAAAGAAAAAAGTAAAAGAAGATTATTATATATTATGAGATTAATTTACAGAGGTTTAAAATAATTCAACATGTTTAAAAAAAATTAAAAAATGAAAGAAACAAATTTTATATATACTTGAGGGTTAGTTTTGTCATTTAACTAGCTAATCCAGAGGTTGGCTCAGTCCGCCTATTTTTATCCCACACCACTCCATAAGATCGAGTTATCCCACATATAGAAGATTATTAGTTCGACCAGACTAATAGTCCGACCTTCATTTTTTCAACCAAATATTGGATTATCTACTTTATAGGGGAAGTGGGGATGCTGTGCGGCGATTTAGACCCATTTCGAGGTCTATTTTAATAATCTGAACCGTTCATGTTTTAAAATACGTCAAGCAGAATATGCCTGCAAAAAATGAAGTGGATATCGTTTACCTATTCATCCACTCATATTTGAATTCACTTTAATCAAGTTAAAATACATTTACATTTATTTTTGTAGATACAAATGTAAGTGGATGAATGCGTAAACGATATCCGATTAACTTGATTTTTTACAGGCATATTTTACTTGACGTATTCTAAAATGTGAACGGTACGAATTATTAAAATAGGCTTAAATTGCTGCATAGCATACGCTGCTGCGCGGGCTGCGCAGCAGCATTCCCATATAGGTTTATTGGACATGGAGTCCAATTCTATGCCTTAATCACACCAAACAAACACCTTTGTTTGATGGGATACAACCATGGGATTGGATTCCATTCTAATGAAATAATTAGTCCAATGTTTGGATAAAAAAATGAAAGTTGAGCTAATAGTCTCTCATATGTGGGATAACTCTATCCCATAGGGAGTGTGGCATAAAAATGGACAGATTGAACTAATCTCCGATTAACTAGTTAAATGACAAAGTTGACCCCTTGAAGATATAACATTTCTTTCTTTTATTTTTTTAAACACGTTGAGTTTTTTTAAATATGTATAAATTAATCCTGTGATATATAATTATTTTCTTTTATTTTTTTGGTATTAGCAAAATAATAAAAGGAAATATACTTTGAATATTTAAAATGAAAAAATATATATTTTTTCTTTATTTTTTAAAATATTTTTTTAAACATGTATATAAATTAAATCTCATGATATATAATAATCTTCTCTTTTATTCTTTTTTTTTTTTTTTGTATTAACAAAAATATAAATGGAAATATATTTCTAATGTTGTATTTAAATAAAATTAATAGCGGTCTTACCAAAATAAAATATATTTTAAATTTAGTATTGTCATTGTAAACAATTCAAAAAGACAAAATAGTCTTTTGAGAAGTTATCATTTTTTATAATTTTCTAATTAAACATAAGATTCACTAAAATAGTTATTTTTAGACATTTAAACTCAATACAAAATAAACATGGTATACATATCATTTGTAGCCAAATAGTCTCAAAACTATTTATCCAGAACTAACAGTTTGTTGGATTCTAATCCTCTTTTATTTAATCCATCTAAACAAATATAATGTTACATCCCATCAATTTTGGACTACCACAACCAATCTTTAATGGCATGACAAGTATTTATTAGACCCTTTTTATATTTTAATGGGATTTTTAAGTGATGTGACTTACGAGGCCCCACTTATGGTTGATTTGGGGGTTCAAAATTAGTGGTCAAAAACATTTTTCATGATACAAATTGTATTGTTTTAAAAGTAATGTTAGACATCTCAAAAGTTTTATTAAAATTTTTATCAAATGTCTCATATGGGTGTAAGATTCACATGATGTAGTCTCACACCCATGTGAAACATTTAATAAAAATTTTGATAAAACTTTTGAAATATCTAGCATTTTTCTTGTTTAAATGCACCATTAATTCATTTTAATAATTTAAATTGTTCCATTTATAAAATATATTAAATAAATTATTTTTACAATTTTTTTTGTTTTTTTAAGTTGATTGAACTTTAACAGTTCATCATCAGATTACATTTATTATAAAAATTATGAACAACAGATAAAATTGATTATTAAAAATTTGGGAAATTACTTATCAACGCTAGTTTTTTAAAATTATTACACTTTAATGAAAATTTTATGATTTTAATTATTCATATTTGTCAATTTTTGATAATTAACTTTCTTGAAACCCACTGCACTGTTATTTTCCCTTAAAAATTTAACAATTACATTCACATAAACTCAATTATCTTTTTATTAAAAATTTGTTAGTCATGTCTAACGTGTTAGGGAAAATCTATCATTCCTCACAAGTAAATCAATCAATGGGAATAAAAATTAATGTGAAAAAATTAAATCAAAAGCAACACAAGAATTTTTACGTGGTTCCGTTAATGTGAGGTACGTCCACGGGATCGAAATCCGATTCCACTATCAACCAAAGAGTTTCCAAACGATTACAAATGAGACATGAAAGGTCTCACAAACCACCCTTAGGTGAATTCCAAATAATTACAAATAAATAAGAGGAAAAACCTCACGAAATAGATAAACCAAAATATTCAGAACCAGAGTTGTAGAAGACCCAAAATAACGAACCAAATCAACTTCACCAAAACATCCAACTATGAAGCCGAAACCGAAGCACACCAGCTCAAATTTTTCCACCGAATTGGTTTTTCAATGTTATTGCAGCCGTACAACACCTTTTCCTTGGGAAAAACAATATCTCAAATATGTATTGTGAATCTAGGATTTTTTTATCAAAACCTTATTTGTTTCCAAAACTGAATTGGGTCTCCACAAAATAGGATATAATATATAAAAAAAATAGTATACCTAAACCAAACCAAATTAAAACTCTTCTAATAAACCAATTGGGTCCCACACTCCAATAAGGAGGTATACCCAACAATTCTCCCCCTACCGACTTAGGTGGAGATATCAACCATACCCGCCAAAGTTCGACACTTCAAATGTTTGTCCCTCGATACAGTCTTTGTCAACATATCCGAAATATTATCATCTGTGTAAACCTTTTCGAGTTGTAACAATTTCGAATCTAACACATCACGAATCCAATGGTATCTCACATCAATGTGTTTTGATCTCGAATGAAAAGTAGAATTTTTACTCAAGCGAATAGCACTTTGACTATCACAATAAAGCATATACTTTTCTTGCTTCAAACTCAACTCTTGCAAGAATTTTTTCAACCATAACTCTTCTTTGCAAGCTTCCGTAATGGCAATAAATTCAGCTTCAGTAGTTGAGAGAGCAACACATTTTTGTAATTTAGATTGCCATGACACAGCTCCCCTTGCAAAAGTTATCAAATACCCCGAAATAGATTTCCTAGAATCAATATCACCGGCCATGTCAGAATTTGTGAACCCATCAAGTATCGACTTACCATCCCCAAAACACAAACACACCTTCGAAGTCCCTTGAAGATACCTTAGAATCCATTTTACCGCTGCCCAATGTTCTTTACCCAGATTAGAGAGAAAACGACTCACCACACCAACGGCGTGAGCAATATTCGGCCTTGTACAAACCATGGCATACATCAAAGAACCAACTGTTGAAGCATAAGGAACTTTCAACATCTCTTCTTTGTGTTTCTCACTTGTAGGACATTGATTCGAACTAAGCTTGAAGTGACCCGCAAGTGGACAACCAACCGGCTTTGCTTTATTCATGTTGAACCTCTCAAGAACTTTCTCAATGTAACTTTCTTGAGACAACCTGTAAAATCTAAATTTTTTATGTGTAGAATTATTTTTGGACAAAGTAGTAATTAAATTAATTTATATGGGTCATTTTAGTAATGTCAAGGAATTAGTTATGAGGTGGTTTTTTTTTAATTTTTATTACTTAGATGGTTAAGTTTGTAATTTTGAGAGATTGGGTATAGGCCCACTTGGGCTTTAGGTCTTGGAACCATAGAAGCACAAACAAATAGAGGTATTATTGATGTTGTGGCTGCTGCGGCAGATCTAGCAGTAGAGGGAAAAAAAAAAAAAAGAGAAAAAGAAGAAGAAGAAAAGAAAAGAAAGAAGATTCATAGATTGGTGATTTTGATCTAATCATCTCTTGGAGGTAAGATTTTTTTTATGGTACTCCTAACTATTTCTTTAGACATAGTATCTTGTATGTTGATTGGGTGTATGTATTTTGGGGTTTTGGAATTTACTTGTAGACTATAGGATTAGATTATTACATTATAAAGAAAAGAATGATAAATGCATCATGGTGATCAATAATAATTGTTTTTGTGGTATAATATTTAATTAGGTTTGTGTGATTGAAGTGATGGAGCTGGGTGTTTAGAGTTAGTATTGGAATATTATTTTAAGCGTTAAGGTAAGTAACCCTCTATCACTGTTGGTTTATTTTTATTCCTATCGAATCGTTTAAAATCATAAATATTTATTTATACATTTTCTGTTCTCTTAAAATAAAATATGGGTCAAGTATAAAACAATATCGAATATTATTATGAAAATTATTTGAATATTTGGTGAAACTATTCTGAAAATTTTACTAAACGTTTATTCTGAAAATATCGAATGTTTTATTTAAAATTTGTGTATTGTTTGAATTTTTTTGAACATCACTCTAGTCTGACTATGATTTGGACCCTAGCCAATGAGAGTTATTTATTGGCACAGAAACTAGTTTCTTTTGGGGCTTTACCACCGGCCTATGTATGGTTCTGGGCCTTGTCACGGGCTAAGTGACCGTAGTCATTAAGACTTGGGTTTTGTGAATCGATCATTGAACCATCTGAATATCGATCTATAAATTTTGGATAACGGAATTTCATCGAGTTACCCCATTGACTTTTAATTAAAATGTATTGCTACCCTGTTTATTTTCAGCTATGAAACAATCTTACAAATAATCGTGTCATTTATTGATTTGTATCAAAAATTATATTTATTGGTTATCTACTCTTTATTTACTTCTTTTTGATATACTTGATCCAGCTGGCAGTGATGGTTGGTTATTTACTAGGCTGTCTAGCTTACCCTTATTTTTTTTTTCAGATTCTGAAGAGTAGAGCTATGCGGGATTTTTACATATGGGAGTGCCGAGAGTAGGGCTATGGATTAAGTACTTGGATTATTATTTTGTTAATGGATTTTAATAGTGGACTTGGTGGAAAATTATCATAATGTGCCAAGAGTAGAACTATGATTTAAGTACTTGGATTATTGTTTTGTTAATGGATTTTGTTAGTGGACTTGGTAGATAATTTCATACGATAAGAACAAGCAATTTTTGTGGATTTTAGCATTATGACAATTTAAGGATTTATTTTGAGTATTTTACATTGTGGGTTATGTGATTGGATTCTTAGCCTTGCATGCTCACTTTTATGAGTGTGCGGCGTTGTCACGGAGCTTGGGGCGTGACACAACCAAATCAGTCCCTCTTTGCAATCACGAACAATTTTCATACCAAGAATTTACTTTGCCGGTCCCAAATCTTTCATAGCAAAAGACTTGCTTAACTCCAATTTCAACCTGTTAATCATGATAGAATCTTGACCCACAATTAACATGTCATCAACATAAAGCAAAAGAATAATAAATTTACCATCCGGGAAATTTTTCACAAACACACAATAGTCGGAAGTGGTTTTAGAAAAACCATTATTCATCATGAAAGAGTCAAATTTTTTGTACCATTGTCGCGGGGCTTGCTTGAGACCATACAAATTTTTTTTCAATTTGCAAACAAATTTCTCTTTCCCTTTTTCCACAAAACCTTCCGGTTGCTCCATATAAATTTCTTCTTCAAGATCACCATGAAGAAATGCGGTATTCACATCAAGTTGTTCAACTTCAAGGTTCATACTTGCAGCCATGCCAAGTACAACCCGAATAGAAGACATCTTTACAACCGGTGAGAAAATCTTGTCAAAGTCAATATATTTTTTTTGCCCAAAGCCTTTCACAACAAGACGTGCTTTGTACCTCAAATTCTTGCCATCATTCTTCAATTTGAAAACCCACTTATTTTTCAGAATTTTCCTCCCTTTAGGCAACTTCATTAAATCATAAGTTCGGTTTTCAAGCAAGGAATTTATCTCCTCGTCCATAGCCTTTTTCCAATCACCTTTCTTTGCATGCTCAATTGCTTCTTGGTAGCTCTTAGGCTCCCCTTGATCGGAAATCAACACAAATTCATTGGGAGGATACTTTCTTGAAGGTTGTCGGTCCCTTGTAGATTTCCTCAACTCAAGTTGTGGTGGCGGTTCTTGAGTTGGATGCTCTCCCTCAATTTCTGGCTCAACTTCATTAGGATTAGCATCATCCTCTACATCTTCAATAGGTGGCTGCACATCTTCCCCATTTTCATCATCCACCGAAGATGAAGGAGATGAATCCATGTCAATGAGATCACTAGTTTTTTGCTCCAGTTGATCACCTTTGCCAAAGTCTTCAATTGTTTGGTCTTCAAGAAACACAACATCACGGCTTCGAATGATTTTCTTATCGACCGGATCCCACAATCTATACCCGAATTCATCATCCCCATAGCCAAGAAAAATACATTGTCTTGACTTGTTATCAAGCTTGGACCTCTCATCTTTTGGAATGTGAACAAAAGCTCGGCAACCAAACACTCTCAAATGCTCATAAGATACATCTTTATCGGTCCAAACTCTTTCTGGAACATCATCATTCAAAGGATAGGAAGGAGACAAATTGATTACGTCAACCGCTGTCTTCATTGCCTTACTTCAAAAGGATCTTAGCAATTTAGCTTGTGAAAGCAAACACCTTGTTCTTTCCACAATGGTGTGGTTCATCCTCTCAACAACTCCATTTTGTTGAGGAGTCTTCTTAACTGTCTTTTGATACCGAATACCTTGGTTGCGACAATACTCATCAAATGGTCCAATGTATTCACCACCATTGTCTGATCGGATGCACTTCAATTTCTGCCCTGTTTATCTTTTAGCTATGGCCTGAAAATGCTTAAATACTTCTAGAACTTGATCTTTAGTTTTTAGTTGAAAAGCCCAAACTTTCCTTGAATAATCATCAATGAAAGTAACAAAATAAAGTGCACCACTATGTGTTCTAACTTTTAAAGGACCACAAACATTCGAATGAATCAACTCCAAAACATTTTCTTTTCTAGAGGCAACATTTTTATAAAAAGAAACTCTATGTTGTTTACCCGCCAAACAATGAACACAAGTTTTAAGATGTGTACCTTTCAAACCGGGTAGAAGCTCTTTCTTGAACCACACTTGCAGCCCCTTTTCACTCATGTGGCCAAGCCGCTTGTGCCACAATTCGGTAGAAGTATCATTTTCAAGTGCATTGACAACACCTTTACAAATTTTTCCTTGCATCGAATAAAGTGTATGAGTCTTCTTGCACTTAGCTACCACCAAAGAACCCTTTGTGAGCTTCCATATTCCATCACCAAATTTGTTGTTGAAGCCTTCATCATCTAGCTTCCCAGTAGAGATCAAATTGAGGCGAATATCGGGAACATGCCTCACATCTTTAAGCAACAACTTGCAGCCCAAATTTGTTTTCAAGCAAACATCACCCATGCCAATAATCTTGAACAAACTTTCATTACCCATTCGAACAAAACCATAATCTCCTTTGGTGTAGGTAGTGAAGAAATCAACTCGAGAAGTCACATGAAAAGAAGCACCGGAATCAATCACCCAATTGCTCTCTTGGCCTACAAAATTGATATAATCATCTTCACAAACAACCATGAGATCATTGATAGTAACTGTTGTTGTGTCTTCTTGCTTCTTATCCACACTTTTGTCACGCTTTTTCTCCTTATTCTTGAGCTTTTGGCATTCCCGCTTCATGTGTCCTTTCTCATGGCAATAATAGCACTCAATGTCTTTCTTTGAAAAAGAACCATCTTTTGATTTGTCACGGCTTTGATCACGACCATGAGGAGCCTTACTCCTCCCCCTTGTTTTACTTCGGCCTCTCACAACAAATGCTTCTGAATGAGAGGAACCCGCTGATTTTCTTCTAGTTTCTTCATTCAATAGGCTACTAGTGACTTGGCCCATTGTGACAACTCCATCGGGCGCCGAATTACTAACGGTCACAACCAAAGTCTCCCAACTTTTAGGCAAAGAACTAAGTAGCATCAAAGCCTGTAACTCATCATCAAAAATAATTTTTATAGAAGCAAGTTGGTTAACAATACTCTTTATTTCATTCAAATGTTCTGGAATGGGGCTGCCCTCTTTATATTTTAAATTAACCAACTCACAAAACAGAAAAGCTTTATTTGTGGCTGATTTCCTATCATAAAAGCCTTCTAATTTTTTCTATAAATCATGTGCCGAAGTTTTAATAGCAACATGATGAAACACACTGTCATTAATTCATTGACGGATAACACCAATGGCTTTTCGATTAAGCCTATTCCATTCGTCATCTTTCATATCCTCGGGTTTGCCACTATTATCCTTAATGGGTCCATACAAATCTTTACAAAATAATAGGTCCTCCATTTTAGTTTTCCAAGTTACCCAATTACTTCCATTGAAGCTAGACATACGACCCACAATTCTCTTCATTGATTTACACAAATAAACCGTAAATTTTGATACCAGTTGTTAGGAAAAATCTATAATTCCCCACAAGTAAATCAATCAATGGAAATAAAAACTAATGCGAAAAAATTAAATCAAAAGCAACACAAGAATTTTTACGTGGTTCCCTCAATGTGAGGTATGTCCACGGAATCGAAATCCGATTCCACTATCAACCAAAGAGTTTCCAAATGATTACAAACAAGACACGAAAGGTCTCACAAACCACCCTTAGGTGAATTCCAAATAATCACAAGTAAACAAGAGGAAAAACCTCACCAAATAGATGAACCAAAATCTTCAGAACCAGAGTTATAAAAGACCCAAAATAACGAACCAAATCAACTTCACCAAAACATCCAACTATGAAGCCGAAACCGAAGCACACCAACTCAAATTTTTCCACCGAATTGGTTTTTCAATGTTGTTGCAGCCGTACAACACCTTTTCCTTGGGAAAAACAATATCCCAAATATGTATTGTGAATTTAGGATTTTTTTTATCAAAATCTTAGTTGTTTCCAAAACTGAATTGAGTCTCCACAAAATTAGATATAATATATAAAAAAAAATATTATACCTAAACCAAACCAAACCAAATTAAAACTCTTTTAATAAACCAATTGGGTCCCACATTCCAATAAGGAGATATACCCAACATAAGGTTGCAAACGAGTCGAGTTAAGCTGAATTTTAATATGTTTGAATTTGTTAATTAAGATTTTAACGAGTTTGAGTTTGAACCTGAGTTCAATAAAAATTTAATGAACCAAACTCGAGCTGAGTTGGCTTAGGCTTGACTCAAGTTCAAGCCTTAAAGAGCCAAAAAAATTATAAAATCACACTTGTGTATGAGACTAAAGTTATAATTAAAACTTTAATTATAGAATTATATATGTAATATAAATAAACATACTAAAAATAAATATATCAATATTTTACCAAAATAATAGTATCTACAACTACTATTATATAAATATAATTAGCTATTATTTACATATAAACAAATTTAGCTATTGTTCACTGTTAGGTTTTTATTCTTGGCAATCCCGTTTGACAAAACTCCTTTGAGTTGTAATTTTATTCACACTTTTATTTCAGTGAGACTATGAGTTTATTAGATACGAATCCAAATCCGAATCGAGCCATGCAGAGAAGTTTGTGATGTTAATGCTTTCAAGATTGCCACTTCGCTGATTATTACGGGGGTCGAGCTGCCATGTCAAGCAAAATTCAAAATTGCATTCAAAATTGCATGTCAGCCATTGCTCGCTCGAGCCAAGGAGTTCTCGCTCGAGCTAAGACTTTCTCGCTCGAGCCAAGGAATGCTCGCTCGAGCCAAGAATTGCGTCCATACAAAAACCTGAAGAAGTGTATTCCTCGCTCGAGCCAAGGATCCGTCGCTCGAGCCAAGGAACTAGTAGAAATCATGAAAATTACTCTCCTCGCTCGAGCCAGGAAATCTTCGCTCGAGCGAGCCTCAGAATCCGGATTTCTCAAGGAGTCTGTTTTCTTCCCAATCTGGGATTACTTTTGGTTCTCTATAAATACTTGGTTTTCTCCCAAAACTAAGTGATTGATTGAAGTCCTCCAGATCTTCTTTTTGGTTCTTAAAGGTTTATATCTGGGGATTTTTTGTTATTTTTCTTTGATGTTTTATTGAGTATTCAACTCATGGTTTAAAGAGAGTACATCAAAGATTTGTTTGTTATACACAAAAGAGAGAGTTATTCTTCAGTTGTGAATTCTAAAGAATTCGAGCCTGAAGCTTTGGAGGGAATCCGGAGTGGCTCATCAGAAAGACAATTCTGTGCTGAAGATGGGGTTGGAAGAGGCACATAGAGGTTGGTTCAATTAGGCGTTGTGAATTCGCTAGATAATTGAGAGTGATACCTGTGTAATTCCTTTATATCTTCTTAGTGGATTGTTCTTGTGGCTGTTGCCCGTGGTTTTTTGATCACAATTAGAAGGTGTCCAATTGTGATTTTTCCACGTAAAATCTTTGTGTCTCTTTCTCTTGATTGTTTGATTGGGATTGTTATATTTTGCTTAAAATTGGTACATAATCACAAATCAACATCTAGGTGTTTTCTAGATTTTTCATTTACATTTATATTATTTAAATATATAAATAACATATTTATCCTATTTTTTATACATATTTTTACATTATTTAATATATAAATAATATATTTAATTCTATTATTTAAATAAATGTCAAACGAGTTAGCTAATGAGCTGAACTTTAGTATGTTTGGATTTATTTATTAAAATTTTAACAAGTTCAAACCCAAACGCAATAAAAATTTAACGAATCGAGTTGAAACGAACCCTTACCGAGCTGAGCTTCCGTTTGTTCATAAATGATACTATTCATTTGCAGCTGTAGTCATGTCCAAACACCTCATCCTCTGACCAACATCACCTCTGACCTCTTCTGGTGACCACCTCCCGTAACTAGCAAGCACCTCCTGTTAGAACAATCTTCTGTGTAAATAAAATATATTGAAACTAATTCAAACAAAATAAAATAAAACTTACACAATTTATTTTGTCGAACCAAACGAAAAATAAAAGATCAAGTTGAGTGTGTGACACTCTGTCCTTAAGACAGATTCGCCCGCTACGGTGCTTACAGTTGAGTGGCATCTATCTTTCAAGATACAATGATCTTTACAAACTTGTAGTAACACTCCACACAAATTTGTACAGCGAACTAGAACCTTGTGTTCTTATACTCTCTTTATTTTATCTCTAAAACTAGAATGAAGATTAAAATGCAATGGAGAAAATTCTGGACAGCAATATAAAAATTGCAGACCGATTTTTTGGATCCTTAGACTGTTGGAAGTGTCAAGTATTTATAGGCACATAATGTTGTCCGAACAGGTATGAAGACAACCTGAACGGATGCATTTTCAAACTGTACAGGTATAGTTTGAATTTCAAATAGATCCGGCACTGTTTCAACAGATCACTGCAGCAGTTATTCATCTGTTCAGAAACTGCTCAAAATCGAATCTGTAACTGCTCAAAACTGAATCTATTATGGATTTTTTGAATCTGTTTTGTCATGGACTGAATAAGGAAAGAATTTAGGACACAAATTAAATTCAAATATGAATTTAATTAAATTTTCCCGCAATTAATTTTTGAAAAAATTCAAAAGAATTTTTGTCCAAAAAATTAATATTAGAACCGACCCGACCCAGGCACGGCTCGGCTCGGCCGGACGGATGGCGGTGGAGACGCGCGTGCGTGTGTGGTGGTTTGGGCTAAGGTTCACTATGTCCATAACTCCTCCCTTCTACAAACTTAGGGTGCCTATTGGGGCCCAACCCAAGTGTTGTAGGCTAGAGCTTATATACTTAACAAAACTCTTTTAAAGTTTCAATGTGGGACAAGCCTCACAAGGAAACCCACATTTAAAACTTTAAATGTTCAATTCCTCGAGCCCAAAAACGACGTCATGTTTCCATTTACTCATAAATGGTTTTGACGAACCGTCTGCACTGTGTGACTTGCCACACGGTAAGGAACACTTCACCTCTTTGGACCCACCCAAAAAGACGTTCGGGGCCTACTCAATTTTGGGTTCAAAGTCGGCCCAAAATAAGTCTAATAACTTTTTCTAACAATCCCCCACATTAATAGAATTTGACGGAGAGAAAATGCAACAACATGATCTAATTATAGAGAGTATAAAAATTGGAAATATTCTGCAAATGATAGGTAGCTTTTGGCTTTGAACCTTGTGAGACACTATCGGATTTACTAGCTAACCAGTGAACATGATGTCTTGAACTGTTTAGCCGTTTGTGTAAACTAAGACAATAGAACTCACACAGTATATCTCCAGACACAGTTTAGTTTTTACTATTGTGTTTTTTTTGGTCCTGAACAACCTGGTCTTTCATGAGTGCTCTAGAGAATTGTAGCCTTTCACAAATCTCATAGAACCGGCCCAGTTCACACTCACATAGGTGATTCTTATGAAGAGTATCCTGCTATACTCCACTAGGTTTACCTAGATATAAGAACCATTAAAAGTTTTACTTGACCTAAAACGCTGCAAACATCACTATTTCATCATAGAAATGGGTAGGAGTTAGACTCTCCAGTGATCCTTCTGAGTCATTCACAACTCGGTTGTCCCTTTGAACCTAGATCTTGGGATCTCCAGTCAACTAGGTTGGGTTGCTGTTGTGGTAACTCTTATTTAATAGGCTTTAGTCCCATTCCCCTCGATGAATTCTCAACTAGTTCTCTTGCTAACCCTTTGGTTAGTGGATCTGCTATGTTGTCTTTAGACTTTACATATTCAATGGAAATAATTCCATTAGAGAGTAGTTGTCTCACGGTGTTATGTTAACGACGAATGTGTCGTGACTTACCATTATACATATGACTCTGTGCTCTACCTATTGTTGATTGACTATCGCAATGTATGTATATAGCAGGCACTGGTTTTAGCCATATTGGAATATCTTCAAGGAAGTGGCGAAACCATTCTGCTTCTTCCCTAGCTTTGTCTAATGCTATGAATTCTGATTCCATAGTAGATCTAGCAATGCAAGTATGTTTGGAAGATTTCCAAGATACAGCCGCTCCACCAAGAGTAAAGATATACCCACTGGTGGACTTCGAGTCTTTAGTGTCCGATATCCAATTTGCATCACAGTATCCTTCAAGTACTGTTGGATATCTAGTATAATTAAGCCCAATGTTACGAGTAAATAAGAGATATCTAAGAACCCTTATAATTGCTTTCCAGTGTTCTACTCCTGGGTTACTCGTATATCTACTTAATTTACTTACTGCATAAGTTATATCCGGGCAAGTACAGTTTATCAAGTACATTAAGCTTCCAATAATTTGGATATACTCTAATTGAGAAATATTTTCCTGTACATTCTTAGATAGAAACAAATTAATATCTACAGGTGTTCTAGCAAGATGATCATTATCTTTGCTAAATTTATCAAGTATTTTCTCATTGTAATGAGATTGTGACAAAGCATAACCTTCTGATGTTTTGGTAATTTTCATACCAAGAATTACATCAGCAATGCCCATGTCCTTCATGTCAAAATGTTTATTCAACATTTTCTTGTTAGTTTTAATCATATCATTATTATTACTTATGATGAGTATATCATCTACATAAAGACATACAATGACATAACCTTTGTCTGTGTTTTTAATATAGACACATTTGTCACACTTATTAATTTTAAATCCATTTGACATCATTGCTGAGAGGGTAATTTATATTCATAAAATTAGGCCGAGCTAGATGTTGGGCCAAGGTAAGCCCAAGTACGGAAGATAGTGAATACACCACTAAGAAAGGAGGAGTATGGGTAGTTCGGTTGTAAATCGGGTACTCGTGTATCGGTCGCGGCATATCACGAGCTAGTCCGGTCCAAGAGAAGACGAAAGTTAGGTCGGTTTATGATACTTCGGGGAGGAGTAGACCGGTCTTGGAGTGACCGGTTCGGATGTGTTAGACCGGTTTGGCCAAGCCATAGTTCGGTTCAACCCTCTTATGATTAGCTCGGTTGTGGCATGGGAAAACCGAGGTAAGGAAGAGGAAGGTTAGTGCCGAACTAGTGTTTACTTCGGTCCTCAAACAATTCCGCGATAGTAAAGCCATCTCACTTGGCTTAAACAGTGAGGAGGGTGTTAGAGGATAAGCATTATCTTCTAGGAGTATGAATCCTAGAAGGACTCTACGTAAGGAGGAGTAATCCTAGAAGGACTCTATGTACGGAGGAGTAAGAGTCCTACCAGGATTGTGCCACACGAAACCTATATAAGCTCACCAATATCACCTTTGGAGAGGTAATGCAACTTTTGCTCCCTGAATACATTGAGCTTTTGCCTTCCTGTCTTGCTTACTGACTTAGGCATCGGAGAGGTTTCCGGCACACACCCGCCGGCTAGCTCACGTTTGTATTTTCAGGTGGTGGAACGACGTCGTACGAGGAACACAGACTTGATCAACAGGATTATACGAGAAGGTGTATTTCTTTCCCGTACAATTGGCGCCCCCTCGCCACTCAGAGGGTCGTAGTAGGAATTCTACACCCTCTCGACCAGAGGACAGAAGCCTCAGGACAGGCGACACGCGATCCGTATCTTCCAGGAGTCGTCACTCCAGGTCTGAGAGGACGAGGCCTGAGAGGTCATACACCGAGGGGAGTACCTATTGGCCCTCACATACGCATCATACGAGGTCCAGACAGACGGAATTACCTAGGTCGTCTGACCTAAGATCCATGTTGGAAGAAAAGGCACGATGGAAGGAGGACGCCAGGGCGCGCGACCCCCACAGGGTTCTTGCCTTGCAGCGATTGGCTCCTCGAACGCATGGAAGCGTCGAGGTTGGAATGCCAAGGCCGCACTTGGCATACGAACCAACGGATAAGGCATTGGCGAGGCTGCAGACCTCACCATTCGTCCCAGAGATTGAGAACGCGCCCCTTCCGTCAGGTTTCCTACAACCCAAATTCATGACGTATGAAGGAAAGACAGACCCTTACACCCACTTGAGCCACTTTCGCCAGGTTATGGCTGTATACCGGCGGAATGAGGCATTGATGTGTATCCTATTCCCTTCAAGCCTCGGCGACCTAGGCTTAACTTGGTTTGAGAAGCTTCCAGAGGGCAAGATAGCCTCACGGGCGCAATGGCGAGGCGTTGTAACCCGGTCAACAAACACAAAAACTCCGGTGGAGATCGACGGTTGTTTCCATCGACATGGGCGACAAAGGAGACCCTGTGGTCATACAACAGTCGCTACTGGGAAACATTCAACCAGATTGGGGACTGCCCAACTAACCTCGCCATTGCGCAGTACAAGAGAGGCCTTCCAGTCGGGAACAGACTGAGGGACTCTATCACTATGACTCCACCACTCACCATGGAAGCCCTGATGGAGAGAGTGCATCGACATCGTAGAAGAGGATGGCGCCGGTTAAAGCAAAGACCGGCGCGACCATGACACTGTAAAAGAAGACCTCAAAGAAAGGTCAATACCAGAGGTCGCCAAACCAAAACGGACGGGCAAAGTAGACGATGATGAAGACCAGACAAGAGATGGTTGAGAGTCCGAATCGCCATAACCACGGTGTTCAAGAAACCGATCTACCGTATACTTAGCGAGATTCGAGACGAGCTTTTGGCCAAGTGGCTCGCCAAGTTAGGCGAGGCCTGAAGGACTATGATGACAGATCCAGATGCACCTTCCACAAGGAAAAGGGGCACCGAACTGAGAACTGCACGCCGTTGAGGCAACATCTGGAAGAATTGGTGGCGGCAGGCCACCTGGATAAATACATAGAGGAGGGCGCAGCCCCCAAGATCACAACAAACCCAACGGGATGCCGATAGACGCCCCGCCAAAAGGCATCATCAACGTGATCCATGGAGTCTTTGAACCAGAGCGAGTATGCGAGCTCAGAGGTTCAATAAAAAAGGCAGAGCACTTGAGAGAGGTGCTAAGTGCCCAACCAGTCCAAAAGGGAGGATGAAGCCACAAACGTCATGTCCTTTTCGGATAAAGACTTGGACAGAATATATTGCCCACAATGATGCCTTGGTCGTCACTCTCCGAGTCAAGGATTTTGACGTCAAGCGGATCCTGATTGACCAAGGTAGTTCGTGTGAAATCATGTACTATGAAACTTTCAAGCAACTCAAGCTGCAAGACAAGGACTTAGCCCCTGCCGTATCCCCTTTGATTGGATTCAATTCTATGCCGGAGTGGCCTAAGGCAAAATCATCCTTCCAACAGTATGGAAGTGTGACGGGCAAGTGGAGTTCGGGTCAAGGTCCCTCCACCTACAACATCATCTTAGGCGTAACATGGTCGCACGCCATGCGCCGTGGCATCCTCCTACCACCAAGTGATGCGGTTTCCCAACGACACCGAGTAATCGAAGAAGTATATGGGCACCAGATAATGTCCAAGCAATGCTTCGTCGGAACGAACGGCAGCCGGGCTGCCAAAGGATATGTTCATTCTGTTTGAGAACCGGAGAGTAATGAGCTATTCGGGTGTTGGCAAAGCGGCCGATCAAAAGCAAAGGAGGACTTGGTAGAAGTCGAATAGATGAGAAGAACCGGAAAAGTTCTCCTTACTTGGATCGTCGTTGTCCAGCACTGAGAGATTGGAAGTCTTGGAATTTTTGACCACCAACATCGAAGTGTTTGCTCGACCCCATACGACATGCCGCATTGATCCCAACTTCATCCGCCATCAACTCAATGTCCACCCTTCGCTAGACCGTCATTCAACGACACGCAGATCAAGACTCCACCACGCCGAGATAGTGGCGGAAGAGGTGGGTAACTTGTTAGAAGCAGGGCAATCGAGAGGTCCATTACCCAAGATGGATCTCCAACACCGCTAGTAAAGCCAAAGAAGAATGGCAAGTGGCGGCGTCTGCGTCGACTACAAGACGGTCAACAAAGCGTGCCCAAAGGGGCTTCTCGCCAAGGATAGATCAATTGGTGGACCTAAATAGGCACAAAGAGTTTAGTTTCCTTGACGCATACAGAGGCTACCATCAGATAGCCATGCACGAACCAGATCAGGAAGTAACATCCTTCACCACCCCAAGAGGACTATATTGTTACAAGGTCATGCCCTTTGGCCTAAAGAACGCAGGGGCGACGTTTCAGAGAATGGTTACCAAGATGTTTGAGCCATTGTTAGGCAGAACAATGGAGGCTTACATCAACGACATGGTGGTCAAAAGCAAAGATGCGGATGACCATCTAAAGGACCTAAATGAAATGTTCCAGATCCTGAAGCAACACAAACTGCGCCTTAACGCTTCTAAATGCGCATTCGGTGTAGGGTCTGGCAAGTTTCTGGGTTTCCTGGTGACCAACCAGGGTATTGAGGCAGACCCCTCCCAAATCAAAGCAATTCAGGAGTTAGAGAGACCTAACTCAGTGAAAGAAGTGCAAAGACTCACCCAAGATGGCAAAGACTTAATCGATTCATCACCGGTTCAGACAGATTAAGGCCCATTCTTTCATCATTAAAAGCTAAGTTTGAATGGGACGAAGAATGTGACCGAGCTCGAGAGTTTGAAGGAATACATGTCTTCCACCATTATCGGTCACTCCCATACCGGAGAAGAACTCTTCTCTACTGGCGATCTCAAAGACGCTGATAAGTGCGGTGTTGGTTCGGGTAGAAGGAATCCAACATCTACCAATCTTCTATGTCAGCAAGACATTGCTGGGAGCCGAAACAAGGTATTTGCCTCTAGAGAAGCTAGCACTGGCCTTAATGATGGCCTTCAGGAAATTGGCGCACTACTTTCACGCCCACACTATTGTCGTCCTCACAGCTTTTCCACTAAAAGCTTTGTTTGAGAGGGCAAACTTTTCTGGGCGGATTTTGAAGTGGGCAGTGGAGTTGGGACAATATGATGTGAAGTTCCAACCCAGAACCGCTGTAAAGGCCTAATCTTTGGCAGACTTCGTTGCAGAGTTCACTCCTGGAAGCCACCAAGTCTGCCCAATCGATCTGACTAACACAACCAAACTAGGGATGGAGATTGACGCCGGAATAGCGCAACCCCTAGTACAGGCTACTCAGTCAGAACCCAAGGCAGTCCAGAGTAGAGAAGGCGAGGAGGAAGCCAGCCTTACTACACCAAGTCCAAATTCACTAGCGACTAATGACTTGGGCCTATCAGAAGACAAGGGGCAGACTGCAATTATGGACTCTGAAGAAGACACTGGCATGGAAGACCCCAAGGCATCGTCCGACCCTTCCACTTGTTGGAAGTTGTTCGTTGGGGAGATGTGGAAGCTCTTTGTGGATGGGGCATCCAACCGACATGGAGCAGGACTTGGCATAGTCCTCATCTCTCCAGACGGCCTAGTAGTGGAACAGGCGATCAACCTTGGCTTCCTAGCATCAAACAATGAAGCGGAGTACGAAGCGCTTCTTGCAAGACTCAAGTCAGCAGCCTACATGAAGGCCACCGAACTCATGGTCTACAGTGACTCACAGTTAGTGGTGAATCAAATTTCTGGCAACTACGAAGCAAAGGACGACAGAATGGCTAAGTACCAAGAGCTAGTCAGAACCGAGATCAAGAAGTTCGACGTGGTGAGGATAGAACAGATTGGCAGGGAGGAGAATAGTAGAGCAGATGAACTAGCAGGCTTCGCCTCAATGGCAGATACCTCCATCCCACATCCTCTATTGATCGACTATCTGCCCAGACCAAGTATTGAAGACCCAGAGGCTGAAGAGGTATGTTGTGCGGAGTTAGGTCCTTCTTGGATGGATCCCATCATACTGTTCTTGAAAAACGGCACTTTACCGGAAGAAAAGAAAGAAGCCAACAGAATAAGAGCAAAGTCGCAACGATTTTGGCTCTCTCCATCATTAGCGTTATACAAGAAGTCGTTCTCAGGACCTTACTTAAAGTGTGTTCACCCCAGCAAGGTGGAAGCATTCTGCATTTAAATACACGGGTTTGTGGCGACCATCAAGGAGGCAGATCATTGGCATACCGAGCTATTTCACAAGGGTATTGGTGGCCATACATGCAAGCGGATTCGAGAAGTATGTCAAAAATGCGAAAAGTGTCGAAGTTTGCACATCAAATACATCAACCGCCAGAGAACTCCTACCTCTCACTAGTCCATGGCCTTCGCAATGTGGGGCTTAGACATAGTGGGACCACTCCCAACAAAGACCAGTAACAGAAGTTCTTTCTTCATGCACAGACTACTTCACAAAGTGGGTGGAAGCGAAGCCTTGGCCAATCAAGGAAAAAGATGTGAAGAAGTTTGTCCGCGAACATCATTACTCGCTGGCATACCAAAAGCAATCGATTTCGCATAACCAAGACTCGCTTTGATGGCAGAATTTTCAGAAGCTTTTGTGAAGAGTACAAGATAGAGTTCTACAACTCCACACCGGCATATCCCCAAGCAAATGGTCAAGCAGAGGCGTCAAACAAGGTAGTCTTGGACGGATTGAAGAAAAGGTTGGAAAAAGCCAAAGGCAAGTGGGCGTAAGAGCTCCTCATGTTTTATGGGCTTATCGCACCACACCACGGGCGGTCAACAGAGAAACTCCTTTCTCCTTAGCCTATGGCATGGAAGGCCATTCCATTAGAAGTCGGACTCCCACAATTCGGAGAAAAATTTTGATCCAGACTTAAATGGCGAAGCTATAGCATTGGAACTTGACCTTGCGGAAGAAAGAAGAGACAGAGCATTGGTTCACATCGCCTCCTACCAACAAGAGCTATCTAGGAAGTATAACAAAACTGTGCATCCAAGGCAATTCAAGATCGGCGATTGGGTACTTCGCAAGGTTATGGGCAACACATTGGTCCCAGGGGATGGCAAGCTAGGTCCTAACTGGGAAGGTCCTTACAAAGTGGTCGGATTAGCAGGCAAAGGGGCATACCACTTGGAAGACGAGGACGGCAAAACAATTCCCAGGCCATGGAACACGGCCAATCTTAAGTTATTTTACTTTTAGCTTTTTTCTTTAAAGTATGTGTAATTTTTCACTTTCAATAAAAACAAATCGATTCTTTTTTAGCATATTTGTCTCTAGTAGAAAGTAACTTTTTGTAAGCTAATAGCATTGTAACCATAGTCGGCCGGATTAAACCAACTATGACACTTCCTAAACCCAGGATACGGATCCAGGCTGCAGGACGTTTGGTCGGAATAACCAAACTCTTTATACTCTTCAGCCGAAGTATGTTATATCGGCTAAAGAGTGGTTGGCTGGATTAAACCAACTCTTTGTACTCTTCAACCGAAGTATGTTATATCGGCTGAAGAGTGGTTGGCTGGATTAAACCAACTCTTTGTACTCTTCAGCCGAAGTATGTTATATCGGCTGAAGAGTGGTTGGCTGGATTAAACCAACTCTTTGTACTCTTCAACCGAAGTATGTTATATCGACTGAAGAGTGGTTCGCTGGATTAAACCAACTCTTTATACTCTTCAGCCGAAGTACGTTATATCGGCTGAAGAGTGGTTGGCTGGATTAAACCAACTCTTTGTACTCTTCAAGAGTGGTTGGCTGGATTAAACCAACTCTTTGTACTCTTCAGCCGAAGTATGTTATATCGGCTGAAGAGTGGTTAGCTAGATTAAACCAACTCTTTATACTCTTTAGCCGACGTATGTTATATCGGCTGAAGAGTGGTTGGCTAGTGAGTTAGATAGTTAACCAAGATCACAGTTAGACAAATAAAGGTGTGGAAAATTCATTACAAGCAGACATTCACAAACCAAAACAAGAGTTGGGGATTTTTCATTTAAACAAAGGAAGTACAACAGTGGGGCCATAGCCCGGTTACAAAAGTTCAGATACAAGAAAGAAAAAAGTACAAGTTCAATCAAACAGGTCATCTATCTCGGCCTCCAGATCGGCCCCGAGGTCAGTATTTACTCCGGTATTTGCAGTTGGAATAGTCTCGGTTGGGAGTTCGGGCGCCACATTTTCAACCATTGTCTCCAACCGAGCTGATTGATCGGCTCGCTCCTGGATGGCCGAAGTCCCAGTTGCTTCTTCTTCCTCATCATCGTCATCATCATCGGACGAACCGAGAAATTGTTTTTGGAGATCATCGGCATACTCTTGCAGTGAGACCGGAATAAAGTGCTCAGGAGCGTTGTAGACCTCGGTTTCAGGTCCACAACCGACCTTCTCAACTGCACCTCTCCAGCCGCACTTGAAGAACAATTCTTTGGCAGCCTCGCACTGCAGAGAGTAGCCAGCTTCGGCTTCCTTGAAGCCCTCTTTGGAAGCGTCCTTAACCTTCTTCTCCAACTCCTTTATTTCAGCATCTTTTTTGGTTTCAAGCTGGGCCATCTCCCAGAGGTATTTGTCTTTCACTTCGGTCACGGCCCGCTGCTTGTCACTATCAGCCGAGGCAACCAGTCCGGTCAGACGCGCTACCTCGGCCTCTAGTTCGGCCGACCTTTGCTTCGACAAGGCTATTTACCGGCTCGGCTTCAAGGCCCCTTATTGCGTGCCTTGTTGTTTTGGCGGTTCCATTCTTTGCTTATGGGCAATGGTGTTCTTTTGAATGGCCTGCAAAAGGAGAGTTCCTTGTTAGCCGAGCTAAGAGTTGGAAAAAATTAGACTGATCAAAGAAAAAAACAGTCCTGCTTACCAAAATCATGGACTTGGTGGATGACCGGATGGCCTTCAGCTCGGTGTTTAGCTGCTTACTGTGGTGCTCCATGTCTTTGGGGAGACAAACACCCCTGGCCAGGTTGAAGGCCAGTAGGTGATCCTTGTCAGCCACAACGGAGTCATCTTCGTCGATATCTCGGTTGTTGAAGACGGCGGTGGAGCCCATTTGTTGTTCGGCGCAATTTCGGCCGATGATTCGGTTGAAGGTTGAGTTCGGGCTCGGTGGAAGGATGGGGTCAACCTCATCAACCAAACGCCGCTCGGTCTCAATGATCGGCGCGTAGCTTCGGCGTGAGGAGGATGGTCATTGTGAGGGAAGAGCTACCACTGGCCGTGGTTGGATAAGTTGGAGGCACTTCGCCCGTGGTTGAGGTGAGCATGGCTTTCAATTTGTTCTTCTTCGCCATCTCTTGTTCGGCCGTGAGCGGCACTAAGTTTATCTCGCAAAGTTGGGTCCGGTTCGTGGGTCTTCAAGGAGGAAGTCTGTCACCTTGCTTTTCGCCACCTAATAGCGGTAGGTCGGTTCGAAATCAAGGAGTTTGGCCCAACTTCTCTCCCTTACTCTTAGTGTGGTGCGTAGAAGATCGAGGTTTGGGTAGTTGTACTGGGAGTGAAGATAAGCTAAATCTGCAAAAAGAAAACAACTGTTAGTTCGGTTCGTAGCGAATCACCGAAATAGAAAGAAAAGTGATAAGGGCGACCGAAGTGTGTATACCGGGTTGTCCCATTTTCCAGTTTATTCTTCGGCCAGGAATTTGAGCCTTAAGGTCTTCAAAGTTTCCAGAGACCCAAAAGAAATCGTCATCATTTAGGTCTTTGTCTGGTGTGTGTTTTACTATTTTTTCTCGACCTCGGCGGATTCTCAGGTAATAGCACCAGCCTTCATTTTTAGATCCTATTGAATCTCGGTGCAATAGTTCGCTAAACCGAGGTTCGCACTGTTTCCTTTAGGGCGCCTATGCGCATTATTATGGGTTAGGTGTTGGTGGAGAGTTGGGTGGGGCAAAGTGTGGTTTGCCAAAGGTATTCACAAATTAAAGGCTGGACTGGGAATCGTAGTCCGGTCTCTACTATGGACTGAATGGTAAAGGGGACAAAGCCCTCGTTATTCCATGGGTCGACATCTCGGTCGGCCAGGGTTAGGTGTACGTCGTCTAGTATATGGTGGTCCTTTTAATTCGCCAAACCACCGGGTTTCTACAAGAATCTATATTTCCCCATTTTATTGTATAAGTTAAAATAAGTTATATCGGTTGGAAAAGTGTGCTCAGAGTTTAGCTACTGGCGCAGGAAGTGCTCGCAACCTAAGTCTGCAAAGTGAGAAAACAAGTTGTTAAGCACAGATCGAGGACCGTGCTACAGAAACAAAGCAAGAAAAGGCTAATCTTATTTCGGCTCTACAGGGTGCTATGTTATCTACATCGGTTTGCAAAGGATCATGTTACCTCGGTTTGACAGGGCATTCGGTTAGCTCGGTTTTACTATTTGGTTTTGTTATCCCGGCTGAACGCCAAGGGGCAGCTTTCTGAGTTCGGTTTGGGAACTCTGAATGCTGGCTTGGCCCCTGAAGTTTTAGCTCGGTTATGTGCTCATGAGTGGCTAGTGCGGTGGGTTTTCATTTCGGTTATTGGCCTTATGAAACTACTGTGGTATGCTCCAAGTTCTAGTTCGGTTTCAGTCTGCCAAGATTTTTATATAGCAAGAACAGTATTCTAGTTCGGTTGAAACATGTACAAAGATCAAAGAGGTATTCTACCAGCTAAATCAGTATGTTCAAAGTGTTCTTGTGAAGTTCTTCAGAAAGTACAGATATGGTAGAAGAAAAACAAAGTGTTTTGCAGCAACACATAACATGAACAACTATGGACTAAAACGAAAGCAAAAAAAAAAAAAAACAGATAAACAAAGAACTTGTTCGTGTGTTTACCTGGTGGAGAAGCAGAGGATGAGGAGGAAGAACAACAACGGTAATGGGGGGCACGAGCTCGAGTTGCAGAAAGAAAGGCAAAAACAAGAGAGAGAGAAGATAAACAGTTTATGGGATGATTTTTGAATTTGAGAAGTTTGTGTAAAAAGCAAAAAGGCGGGACTGTTCAAAAGTTGCGAAGTACGAGGGCGGCGCAACAGCTGTGAACGGCCAATAGGGGCTTGCCACGTGTCATTGGAATGTGGAACGCTTCAGTATCTATACTTGAAGAGACGTTTGACTGAACGTATTTATATCGGCTTAAGCTTAGCTCGGCTAGAGAAGCTCAGAAGGTATTTCTGCTCGGCCGGAGTAGCTAAAGGATTGTAGCTCGGCTGGATAAGCTAAAATTTTAGTTCGGTTTGTAGACAGGTAATCCCTATCATGTTGAGCAGATGGGATTAAGGGGCAATTGAGAGGGTAATTTATATTCATAAAATTAGGCCGAGCTAGATGTTGGGCCGAGGTAAGCCCAAGTACGGAAGATAGTGAATACACCACTAAGAAAGGAGGAGTATGGGTAGTTCGGTTGTAAATCGGGTACTCGTGTATCGGTCGCGGCATATCACGAGCTAGTCCGGTCCAAGAGAAGACGAAAGTTAGGTCGGTTTATGATACTTCGGGGAGGAGTAGACCGGTCTTGGAGTGACCGGTTCGGATGTGTTAGACCGGTTTGGCCAAGCCATAGTTCGGTTCAACCCTCTTATGATTAGCTCGGTTGTGGCATGGGAAAACCGAGGTAAGGAAGAGGAAGGTTAGTGCGGAACTAGTGTTTACTTCGGTCCTGAAAGAATTCGGCCATAGTAAAGCCATCTCACTTGGCTTAAGCAGTGAGGAGGGTGTTAGAGGATAAGCATTATCTTCTAGGAGTATGAATCCTAGAAGGACTCTACGTAAGGAGGAGTAATCCTAGAAGGACTCTATGTACGGAGGAGTAAGAGTCCTACCAGGATTGTGCCACACGAAACCTATATAAGCTCACCAATATCACCTTTGGAGAGGTAATGCAACTTTTGCTCCCTGAATACATTGAGCTTTTGCCTTCCTGTCTTGCTTACTGACTTAGGCATCGGAGAGGTTTCCGGCACACACCCGCCGGCTAGCTCACGTTTGTATTTTCAGGTAGTGGAACGACGTCGTACGAGGAACACAGACTTGATCAACAGGATTATACGAGAAGGTGTATTTCTTTCCCGTACAATTGCCTTGTCAAATTTCTCATGCCATTGCTTTGGCGCCTGTTTTAAACCATATAATGATTTAACCAATTTACACACTTTTTTTTTTCTTTTCCTAGAAAACCCTTCTGGTTGTTCCATGTAAATTTCTTCATTTAACTCACTATTTACGAAAGCGGTTTTCACATCCATTTGAAGAATTTCTAAATTGTATAGAGATGCAATGGCAATTAACATTCTAATGGATGTTATTCTAGTAACCGGTGAGTATGTGTCAAAGTAATCAAGACCTTCTTTTTGTCTAAAACCTTTGACCACAAGTCTTGTTTTGTATTTGTCAATTGATCCATCCGCTTTTAATTTTCTTTTGAAAATCCACTTATATCCAAGAGGTTTACAACCTGGTGGCAAATCCATCAATTCCCAAGTGTGATTTTGCAAGATGGATTCAACTTCACTATTGACAGCTTCTTTCCATAAAGGAGTTTCAGAACTGGATATAGCCTCTTTAAAAGTTAAAGGTTCATTTTCTAACAAATATGTTAGAAAATCTTGACCAAAAGATTTTGAGGTTCTAGCATGTTTACTACGCCTAAGTTCCTCTTCTTCATTTTGATCTAACTCTTGTTCTTGATCCTAACTAGTAATAGCATCATTAGATCTTTTATTGTTACTAGTCTCTTGTCCAGTCTTATTTGGAAATACATGTTCAAAGAAAAATGCATTCTGAGATTTAATAATAGTATTTACATGCATTTCGGAATGTTCTGATTTATGAATCAAAAACCGATATGCACTACTATTCTTGGCATAACCAATGAAAATGCAATCAATGGTCTTAAGACTTATCTTAGTCTTTTTAGGACTAGGTATAGCCACTTTAGCCAAACACTCCCACACTTTTAAGTATTTGTAGGATGGTACTCTATGATGCCACATTTCATAAGGTGTTTAATTCACTTTCTTCCGGGGTACTTTATTTAAAATATAATTAGAAGAAAGTGTTGCTTCCCCTCACAAGTTCTAAAGTAATCCAGAACTTATTAACATGACATTCATCATTTCTTTTAAAGTCCTATTTTTCCTTTCAGCAATTCCATTTTGCTGAGGTGAGTAAGGAGCGGTGGTTTGATGAATTATTCCAAATTCTTTACAAAATTCACCAAAAGGTGATTCATATTCACTACCTCTATCACTTCTAAGTTTCTTGATTTTCTTACCAAGTTGATTTCCAACTTCATTCTTATATTGAATGAAAGTTTCCAAAGCTTCATCATTGGTTCGAATTAAATAAATATAATTATATCTAGTATAGTCATCTATAAAAGTGATAAAATATTTTTTCTCACTTCTAGTTTGAATTGATTTGAAATCACAAATGTCACTATAAATTAATTCAAGTGGTTCCGTACTTCTTTCAATTGAATGAAAAGGAGTTTTAGATAATTTTGCCTCAACGCAAATTTCATATCTATGATTTGAATCAATGTCAAGTTTAGGTAATTAATCTACGCAAAGATCCATAAGTAACATGTCCTAGTCTACCATGCCATAAAGTTGAAGACTTAAGCAAGTAAGAAGAAGATGTATTTTTATTAATAACTGAGGGTACAACGGTCATTACATTCATCTTGAAAAGGCCATCAGACATGTAATCTTTTCCTACATACATCCCATTCTTAGTAAGTACAAATTTATCACTCTCAAATACTAGCCTAAACCCATTCTTACTCATCAAAGATCCGGAAACAAGATTCTTACGAATGTTCGGTACATGCAGTACATTGTTGAGAGTGAATTTCTTTCCAGATGTTATCTTGAAAACAATCTTCTCTTGTCCTTCAACTTTGGAAGTTGAGGAGTTGTCTATAAAAAGTTGTTCACCATTGTCCACTGTAGAATAAGATGGGAACATCTTTTTTTCGGCACAGATATGGCGAGTAGCACCAGTGTCCACCCACCATTCTTTAGGATTTCCGACAAGATTTGTCTCGGAAACAACTGCAGAAAGATTGATGTCATCTACACCATTGGAAATATTGTCCACTTCAGTCATATGGGCTTGAGTAGGCTTCTTGCTTGTTCTTCTTTTGCTTTTGCCTTTGCTACGACAATCTTTGGCCCGATGTCCCTCTTTGTCACAGATGTAACATTTGCCATTAAACTTGTACTTTTTATTTTCCCCCCTTTAGAGCCTTGTGATCAACTTTCTCTAGAAGACTTTCGTTTCTTGGTTTTTGAAGCATGTTCCACCACATTTGCCTTAGACTCCATAAGATGCTTACCAGCCCGCTTTTCAGAATTGCGGTTGCTCTCCTCAATCCTCAAACGCACAATTAATTCTTCCATAGACATTTCTTTGCACTTGTGTTTGAGGTAGTTCTTGAATTTCTTCCAACCTTATGGTAATTTTTCAATTAAGGCTGCAACTTGGAAGGATTTACTGAGAGACATGCCTTCTGCGTGAACGTCATGCAGAATGAGTTAGAGATCTTGAACTTGGCCGATCACAGTTTTAGAATAAACCATTACAAAGTCTAGGAATTTGCCAACCACAAATTTCTTTGAGTTGGCATCTTTCGTTTTGTATTTTTTCTTCAACGACTCCCAAAGTTCATTTGCTGTCTTGATAGGACTATAGACGTTGTATAATGTGTTGTCAAGTCCGTTCAAGATGTAGTTTCGGCAAAGGAAATTAGCATGTTTCCAAGCATCAACCACAACAACCATTTGCCGGTCGGTTTCATCCTCTTTCAAAATAGGAGCATCCTCACGGAGGAAACGAGCCAGGTTCAGAGTTGTAAGATAGAAGAACCTTTTCTGTTGCCATCTTTTAAAATCAGTTCTTGAGAACTCCTCTGGCTTTTCATCGTGATTTACTGGTACTGTCATAACAAGAGAGGGGGTTGGCGTCATTGCAGCCACCACAGTAGTACTTGTTTGAGCATTTGTTTCAGTAGCCATTAATTTTTATTTATAAAACAAAATTATAATTAGAATTTGTACTGCACAGAAAATTAATCCAAATTCACAGAATTAAATTTTGTAAAAATAAAAGAAACAAGAATGTAACTTTTATTTTTTTCAATTAATTTGGAAATAAAATAAAATTTTATTTAACCAAATTAATTTTACACAGAAAATTAAATTTCTGTAACACTTCAATAATTAAAATACTGAAATAGAATTTTAATTAATGAAAACTCAGAAAATAATTTCCAAAAACCAAAATTAATTTCTGAAAAAATTTCACAAAAATATATTCTGAATTGTTAATGAAACCAGTATATTACTACTAGTTGTTAAAGAAAATAGACAGTATATTACTACTATCTGTCAAATAGCATATAATCACTATTTGTTTTTCCAACCAGAATATTATTTTGTAAATCCAAAGAAAATAATTTTCTTAAAGAAGAAAGAGAAAATGAAACAAACGAAAAATTCTGTAAACAGAATAATTCGAATCTGTCTTAAGATTATTGGAACAATCTTCTGTGTAAATAAAATATATTGAAACTAATTCAAACAAAATAAAATAAAACTTACATAATTTATTTTGTTGAACCAAACGAAAAATAAAAGACCAAGTCGAGTGTGTGACACTCTGTCCTTAAGACAGATTCGCCCCACTACGGTGCTTACGGTTGAGTGACGTCTATCTCTCGGGATACAATGATCTTCACAAACTTGTAGTAGCACTCCACACAAATTTGTACGGCGAACTAGAACTTTGTATTCTTATACTCTCTTTATTTTATCTCTAAAACTAGAATGAAAATTAAAATGCAAAGGAGAAAATTTTGGATAGCAATATGAAAATGGCAGACTGATTTTTCGGATCCTTAGACTGCTGGAAGTGTCAAGTATTTATAGGCACATAATGCTGTCCGAACAGGTATGAAGACAACTTGAACAGGTGCATTTTCAAACTATACAGGTATAGTTTGAATTTCAAACAGATCCGGCACTGTTTCAATAAATCGCTGCAGCAGTTATTCATCTGTGCAGAAACTACTCAAAACTGAATCTGTTATGGATTTTTTGAATCTGTTTTGTCAAGGACCGAATAAGGAAAGAATTTAGGACACAAATTAAATTCAAATTTGAATTTAATTAAATTTTTCCGCAATTAATTTTTGAAAAAATTTAAAACAATTTTTATCCAAAAAATTAATATTAGAACTGACCCACAACCGGACGGCGCCGGTGGTGCGCGTGTGTGGTGGTTTGGGCTAAGGTTCACTATGTCCATAACTCCTCTCTTCTACAAATTTGGGGTGCCCCTTGGGGCCCAACCCAAGTGTTGTAGGCTAGAGCTTATATACTTAACAAAACTCTCTTAAAGTTTCAATGTGAGACAAGCCTCACAAGGAAACCCACATTTAAAACTTTAAATGTTCAATTCCACGAACTCGAAAATGACGTCATGTTTCCATTCACTCATAAATGGTTTTGACGAACCGTCTTCACCGTGTGACTTGCCACGCGACAAGGAACACTTCACCTCTTCGAACCCGTCCTAAAAGATGTTTGGGGCCCACTCAATTTTGGGTTCAAAGTCGGACCAAAATAAGCCTAATAAACCAATTTTTCCAACACCTCCCACTGCCAAACACCTTCTACCAATAACAATCATCATTGGCCACCACCTCTTATTTGAAATCTCTTTTGGTTGCAAAAATGTTAGGAACTCTAAATGAATTACTAAAATTTGGTAATTCGATTAGAGTTTCTAACATTGCTCATTTGGCTGCTAATAACACATCTGGCCATCTTCTACGATGGCTAACATTGACCTCCTTTCATTGGCAATCACCTCACCCCCGCCACCACCTCAATTATTTTCAAAACAATTTAAAAATACGTATCTATTAAACATATTTTTCATTTTCATTTTTATAAAAAGAAGTATATATTTATTGTTTTTTGTAAACAAAAATAATAAATTGTAAGGCGGATCTTTGCATTTTGTTTAGTTTAAGATTTAAAATTTTCAAATTAGAACATCCAAATCACATTATTATTGCAACAAGTACTTATTTAATTTTTTTAAAAAATTAATGTTAATAGTGTGCTGGTCCAATAAAAACGAGTTGTGTATTATATGGCCTCAAAAAATAAAAAATAGTATAAAAAAATTCACAAAATACTACTCATGAAGCACAAAAACACATGATCTTCACGAAAGACATGACGCACCTTACATTTTCTTAGTCTAGTCTAAATTATTTTATATCATTTTTCCCGTGGCTTTCACTCATGGTTTGTCTCTCACGTTGGTTGGGAAGGTAAAAGTGTAGTACATTGTTTGGCTAGATTGGCTATACATGACTCATCATCACAGGTTTGGATGGAGGATGTGCCTATTTCTCTCTGCACGTTGGAGCTAGAAGATATTATTGGTATTTTGTAACATGTCCTTCAGGTTTTTCCCATCTAAAAACAAGTTATGATAACATGAATAATTAACTTACATCTTGTGAAGTGTAGTAGGGGTGAGTATGGTTCGGATTAGACCGGATTGGAGTAAAATCAGGATCAATTCGTTATCTACGGTTCTTAAAAAATTGAAATCAATCTAATCCGTTTAAATCATGGAACCAATCCGAACCAATCCATTTAAACACGGATTTGATCGGTTTAGGACCACGGATTCACATAATTAAATAACAAAAAAATATATATATATAACACTTTAATTTCATAAAAACATAAACATAGCGCTATATTAGTTCCACAATAGCAACATGTTTTTCTATAATAGCGACATACTGTTCTTGAATTTAAACAACCCTAAGAAAATTGGTTTCACCATAAAAATTTAGACCATTATAAATTAAAACTAAAAATTAACAAACAAAAGTAATAAAAAAAGATATTATACAGGTTTAGGTTTGAGTTTAGGTTTTATATAGAATAGGAGAAGATACTACGAGGGAGGAGGTATAATAAAAATATAGACTATTTACATACGGTCCGGATTGGTTCCAATCCGGAACCGTGGGGTTCAATCTGGAACCAATCCGTGGACTACAGATTTTTAATTCTTCAATCCGAAACCGAACCACAGATTCAAAAAATCAATCCAAACCTATCGATTGGACTAGACTGGACCGAATTACGAATTTTACAAATTCTTTGCTCAGCCGTAAAGTGTAGGCCTTTAGTTCAGCTAGCAATCTTGTTTGATAGTTGTGATTTGGTTACAAGTTTTAGAAGTTTAATAAATAATCTATATTATTATACAAAATTATCATTCTTGTTTTTGGTGTGAACGTATCTTTATGGAGATAATCTATATAGTTATATAAAATAATAATATTTTCGTTTGATGTGAAGGCAACTTTAAAACCCATCACATTATTTTATGTTCCTAAATAATTAAATTAATTAAATTAATCTGATCAATTTTTGTGAATAATTATATAAAAATTTAAACTAGTTCAATCTTTGTTTTCTTTTGACTTTAAAGAATAAATTTATCAAACTTGGACACAAAATCACTTTAACAATTGTGTAACAAAAACAAACATACATTCCACCATGATAATTTTTTACGTAAATTTCACTTTATCTCTTATAGTTTAGTTTATATGCAAATCTGCCCTTTATTATTTGAAAATAATCACATAATTTCTTGTGATTTATGGAGTAGTTAACAACTTAAGCAAAAATGTAGCACTCTGTACTTCTTGTTATAATGAAATTATATTTGACTATTTGATTTTCTTGATTCTTAGTTGATATTTGAGTCTTGATTGAGGTGTTACCATAGTGGTTGGGCGAGATTGAATCAAAAACTCCAAATTTGAATAGTTGTTATTAAGTAATTTTCACTCTTTTATAATTTTCTCTCTTTATGCTTTGGATCTTGATGTGAGGCTATAACCAAAGCTTACTTCCGGGGTTTCAATTTGGACACAATAATGACCATAAACGGAGTCCGAATGAAAGAGTTATGCCTGTTTGAAATTTGTGAATATGTACTGTGCGCATAGTGTGCTCGAGCGCACCTTTCACTGCTCAAGCAACTGTCCAAAATCAAATCTTCAAAAGTCACTTTTTTGGTCAAACCTTTTCACTCCATTCTCTCTCTCCTTCTACCATTTTTGATTTTTTTAACTTTTTAGCCTTGATTTCATCTATTTCTACATATCTTTGACCCCTAGTCTCTTATACCAAAACGTAGAGTTTGACGAGGGCTTCCATTTAATCTAAACGGATCATCTTTTTGTCACTGGTGGTTTTTTCGACTTGTCTTCTTCTTGCTTCAAGAGGTAAGGTCTATTTCTTAAACTCGATGTGAGTTCGATAGTGTATTTGTGGTATATTTTCAATATATAGATTTCGTTGTTTTTGGATAGATTTTGAAAATTTGTTTTATAAATTGAGGGTTTGTTACAAATAGGGTTGTTAAGCTATGGATTAAGCTATAAAAAGTTTGTTTTCTATTTACAAAAATGCATATAAGTTTTTAAAAGTAAAAAAACCCTACGTTATCCCAGATAGGCAAGCCAAGAGGGGGGGTGAGTTAGGTTATTAAAAATTTCACAGTATTAAAATTAACACAATATTCAGAATTTTAATAAATAAAAAAAAACAGAATAATAATTATCAATATAAACGTAAGAGAGATAGGGAGAGAAAATCAAACACTGCGATTTATAGTGGTTCGACACGCCGGCCTATGTCCACTCCCCAAGGAACCTCCTTGAGAATTTCTTTACTATCAATTGAATAAATATACTACCAAGCTTGTGGATTTGGCACAGGACTTACTCTTATCTATTGAGCCTCACTCAACAATAAAAGCCTTACCCTTACAAAATCTCTCTAAAAAATAAGGAATAAGAATAAGGGTAATTTATACCCTCTTTTACAATATTTTTCTCACAAAGAGTAGCTATGAAAGTGTAAGAACAAATGCTAGACTTAGATCTGAAAGTGAAAGAGCAGAATACAATTTGGAGCTCTCAGATTATTTTCTCTTCAAGTTCTTGATTTTTTCTCCACACACAACACTTCTATTTATACACAAAAATATACCCGTTGGACGCTCCTTGCTGACGTCATGGCTTACATAAGCATGCTCCTGACGTCATGGCTTACATAAGCACGCTCCTGATGTCATGGCTTACTTAAGCACACTCTTGATGTCATCGCTTACATAAGCACACTCCTTGATTTTGAATAGTCAGCAAATGATAGGAATTAAAAAGATAAAAATAAGACCGATTTTTTCTTTTTGTTTTTTCAAACATGGAGCCACCATTTTTGTAGACAATTTAATACAAAGTTCACAACTTTCAAACAAACAAATAATTTTCTCTATCGAGTTTATAATATATATATATATATAACTCCATCTTTTTCTTCTTGTTTGATTATAATAAGATATAATCAATGTAGTGTAGTGTGATATGATATAATCAATGTAATGTAAAAAATTTAATAGCGTACGTGATGTATTCTATTTATATTATATGCAATATATATATAATGTTCTAATCAAATATTTGCATACAGAAAAAAATCTCTTTAAATGATATTTATGATGGATCTGAAAATGTATGTCATCTTTAAAATATTGTATATGTTGTAGAGATTTTAAACTAAATATATTCTACTACTCCATATTAATTTTGTCAACACAAGACAACCCATCAATATCAAATTTGTCAAAATAATACAACCAACTCATCATTTTTGTCAAAATAATATAATAAATTAATTTTTAATTTGATCAAAAAGTGAATAGTGATCAGCCTCAATTTTTCAAAAAGTAAATAGTAAAGTTTTCAAAAATATTTTCATTTAACTAATATTTAACAAATATATATATATATATATATATTTTAAAAAGATAATATTTTGTGTCAAATAAATATATACATTAAAAAAACCTAAATTGTTACAAATAATATTTTAGACATCATCAAAATTAAATAATATGATTAACAATCTCCCATTTTTGATGATGACAATATTTGTATAGATTTGACACAAAATAAAATTGACAAAATATTTGATAACCCTGCAACATATAATTTTCAAAAGCAATCATAGTTTTTCTCCCCCTTTGACATCATCAAAATAAAGATGAAGATAAAAAACAAACACATTTGATACAATAATCTGAGCGGCCAAAAATAAAATAATGGGCCGTCTGTCTTGTCGGAATCATTGTGGGGATTTTGGAGCATCTCGAGCGCAGGAAATATTGACAAATAAAAGATTTGAGCAGATATAGCAGATATGCATCGAGTAATGGATCAATGGAGTGTATAAAAAGTGACACAGATCAGAGGCAAAGATACGAAATCATCAAGTGTTTGAGAGAAAAATTTATTTTAGCTTCTTTTGTAATCATGTCATTTCTTACCTTATCGATCAATGAATCGGATCTGCATGAGGTGCCTGTAATGCAGGCAAATGAGAAAGTACCAGTGACGCAGGCACATGTTATGCCTGTAAATGAGGGTTCTAGTGTTATGATTTCGATACTATTAATAACACTATGGCTCTTAGTACACAGGCCATGACTGCAGTTTCCAATATGACGCGACGATTACAAGCAAGAGTACAAGAAAATCAGCAATGGAGAGATGAGGTGTGCTTGGTAAAACAACAACTAGTTAATATGTGTAAGGAGAAGAAAGAGCTAAAAAGGAAAAATGCATAGTTGGAGAATGCAGTGCATTATTATGCAACGGTGATAATGCCAAGACTCACAGAAATCGAAAATAGAGAGAGACATGTGAAAGAGGCTCATGAAAAATTGTTGAGAGAAGTGAAAAAGAAAAAATCTGTGAAACCTTCTGAAAATTTACATGTAATCGAGTAATATTTTCTTTTTCTGAAATAAAATGCGAGCATTTCTTCCTTTATTTATTTATTTAGGTTATTATTATTATTATTATTATTATTATTATTATTTTTAATTCTGTCGTTGCATAAAAAAAAATTTGTTTGTTGGTGCAGATAAAGAGTATGACAGAGAAGGAGTAAAAAAAAAAATGTATATGTACTCCCCCTAAAATTATGCACAGAATCCACACATGCCCTTTTTTTTATATATTTTTTTTATAGTTTTATAATGAAAATATATGAGTCTCCCCCTGAATTAATGCACTAAAAATTACATAAATTTGAAGAAACAAATTACCAATCTATAATACCAAGGGCCCTTAAGATCTGGCCATAAACAACTACACCAAGTGCACTAGCATAAAAGGAGAAAATAAAAATAAAAACAAATTCTTCAAACAAGGTAGAAGCAACCATTGTTAAATCCAAGATAATTTGGAGCACATATAGCAAGTAAAAAAATATAACACAGTGCAACAAGAATTTTAACATGTTGATCGCTAATGACCTTGATGATCGGAAGAAATGGAGAAGATTGGGTAGATCGGTGGCGAATTTGTATAGATCGGCAATGGATCTTGACGGATCAGTCACTAATCTTGATGGATCGGTGATGGAGCTTGATGAATCAGTAACGATGGTGATGCAGATTTCGGGTGGAGAAGTGATGGAGTTCGGTGGATTGGTGAGGGATTTGAGTGGATGATGGTTGTGATGAAAGTGATGGATGATTTTGTGGATGGTGGAAATGGTTGTAGACGATAGTGAACATGGATATGGAGTCGGCTGAGGAAGAAGGGGAGAGCGGGAGATCAAGAGAAAGAGAAAAAGAGAGAGTAAGGGAGAGAGTGGGTGAGAGATAGAGACGGAACGGGAGAAAAAAAAAATTATATATATAAATATATGTATATTATTATTATTGTTATTATTTTTTATAATAATAATTATTATTACTATAGTTATTTTATTTAATTATTTATTTAAAAAAAAATCATTTTTTCGTATACACATTATCTTGGAGTATTCATCATACCAAGTTCTGTTCTAATATAACAAAATTGTTCATCATTGAGAGGCTTGGTAAATATGTCAGCTAATTGACGATTTGTAGGCATAAATTCGAGTTCAATGTCACCTTTGAGTACATGATCTCTTAGAAAATGATGCCTTATTTCAATGTGTTTAGTGCGTGAGTGCTGAATAGGATTTTTTGAAAGGTTAATGGCACTTGTGTTGTCACATTTTATAGGAATTTTATCATAGTGAAGTCCAAAATCTTGAAGTTGTTGTTTCATCCAAAGCAATTGTGCACAACACCCAGCGGCGGCAATGTATTACCTTCAGTTAGCTGACAGAGCTAATCGAGTTTTGTTTTTTGCAAAACCAAGAAGTGAGTGAGTGTCCAAGAAAATGACAAGTGCCACTAGTGCTTTTTCGGTCAAGTCTACATCCCGCAAAGTCGGCATCTGAGTAACCAAAAAGTTCAAAGGTGGTTCCCTTAGGATACCATAATTCCAAATTTTGAGTGCCAACAAGATATCTGAAAATACGTTTGACTGCAGTGATGTGTGACTCTTTTGGTGCGGATTGAAAACGTGCACACATACAAACACCAAACATTATGTCGGGCCTACTTGCAGTAAGATAGAGTAAAGAACCAATCATACCTCGATATTTCTTTTTATCTACAGGTTTACCTTGTTCATCTTTGTCAATTTTTATCGATGTGCTCATTGGAGTTGCTGCAGGCTTTGATGATTCCATTTCAAACCTTTTGAATAGATCTTTGATATATTTCGTTTGATTTAAATGTATTCCATCATTAGTTTGTTTAATTTGTAGACCAAGAAAGTAATTTAATTCCCCCATCATACTCATTTCAAACTCACCCTGCATGTCTTTAGCAAACTCTTTGCACAAATTTTCATTAGTAGCACCAAAAATGATATCGTCAACATAAATTTGAACAATTAGCATATTTTCTTTTTTGATTTTTATAAAAAGTGTTGTATCAATTTTTCCTCTACAAAAGCCTTTGTCAAGTAAAAAATTACTCAATCTTTCATACCATGCTCTAGGAGCTTGTTTCAAGCCATATAAAGCTTTTGAAAGTTTGAAAACATAATCCGGGTATTTATGATTTTCAAAACCGGGAGGTTGTTCAACATAGACTTCCTCCGAAATATACCCATTTAAAAAAGTACTTTTAACATCCATTTGATATAATTTAAAATCTTTAAAACACGCAAAAGCAAGTAACATTCTAATAACTTCAAGTCTAGCAACTGGTGCAAAAGTTTCATCAAAATCAATTCCCTCTTCTTAATTATAGCCTTGAGCTACTAATCTAGCTTTATTTCTAGTAACAACTCCAGATTCGTCCATTTTATTTCGAAAAACCCATTTTGTACCAATAACGGGATGATCCTTAGGTCGATGGGTCAAAAACCAAACTTCATTTCTTTCAAATTGATTTAATTCTTCTTGCATTGCTAAAATCCAGTTTTCATCATTTTCAGCTTCTAAAAATGATTTTGGTTCAATTTGTGAAACAAATGCTAAGTTACCACAAATATTTCTAATAGATGAACGAGTTTTTATACCTTCCGCCGCATCACCTATGATGAGGTCTTTGGGGTGGCCGTGAGCATACTTCCATTCTTTTGGTAGATTTGAGTCACTTTCTGGAAGAGCATATATTTCTTGAAGTTTCTCCATTGTCATTTCTTCTTCTTGTTCGCGTAATGGATTTTCTTCATTTTCCTTTTAGTAAATGTTCTCTATGCTTGGTTGATTTTCTACAATATCATTACTTACAAGATTCTTGGAAATAATATCGTTAGATTCATCAAAAACAACATGCACAGATTCTTCAACAATTAGAGTTCTTTTATTGAATACTCTATAAACTTTACTAGACATAGAATAACCAAGAAATATAGCTTCATCCGATTTAGCATCAAATTTTCCTAAGTTGTCTTTATTGTTATTTAATACAAAGCATTTACAACCAAAAGCACGCAAGTGACTAATATTAGGTTTTTTTCCTTTCCAAAGTTCATAAGGGGTTTTCTTAAGAATAGGTCTAATCATGGCACGGTTTATAACATAGCATGCAATGTTAACAGCTTCCGCCCAAAAATATTTAGGTAAATTATTTTCACAAAGCATAGTACGAGCCATTTCTTCAAGAGTTCTATTTTTTCTTTCAACCACACCGTTTTGTTGAGGAGTCCTAGGGGCTGAGAAATTATGATCTATTCCTAAGTTATCACAAAACATAATAAAATCATCATTTTCAAATTCTCTACCATGGTCACTTCTAATACTACAAATATTAAGATTTTTCTCATTTTGAATTCTTTTACAAAGTTTTGAGAAATTATAAAAAGCTTCATTTTTGTGTGCTAAAAATAATACCCATGTATATCTAGTATAATCATCAACACAAATAAGGGCATAAGATTTTCCTCCTAAACTTAATGTTCTAGATGGTCCGAATAGATCAATATGCAAGAGTTGAAGCGGTCTAGTAGTTGAAACAATATTTTTGGATTTAAAAGAAATTCTAGTTTGTTTTTCAAATTGACATGCATCACAAAGTTTATCTTTTTCAAAAACAATTTTTGGTAAACCTATGACTAACTCATTTTTTGAAAGTTTGGAAATTAAATCAAAATGAGCATGTCCTAATTTTCTATGCCAAAGCCAACCATTATCGTTTATAGCAAATAAACATTTAATATTAAAATGAGAAGACAAGTCGTGCAAATCAAACACATATACATTCTCATGTCTATAACCTATAAATAAAGTTTTATTTTCTAGGGTGTTTTCAATAGTGCAATGAGTTTTCTCAAAAATAACTCTATAACCTTTATCAAATAATTGACTAATGCTAAGCAAGTTATGTTTTAAACCTTCAACAAATAAAACATTTTCAATAATAGGAGAGGGATTTTTACCAATACTTCCTACACCAATGATTTTACCCTTGCTATTGTCGCCAAAAGTCACATATCCGCCATCCTTTGGTTGGAGTGTGGCGAACATAACTTTATTTCCAGTCATGTGCCTCGAACATGCACTGTCGAGATACCATCTATCGTTATTGGATTTTGTCTTGAAACATACCTACAAAAATTTGATTTCTCTATTGGTACCCATTTTTTCTTGGGTCCATAAAAGTTAGAATTTGACACTCTCGGGATATCCTTAGGGACCCACATCTTTTTTATTTTAGCAAAATGATTTCTTTTAATAGGACATGAAGGTGAAATATGACCTTTTGTTCCACAAAAATGACATGTGAGATGAGAGTGATTAGAAGATACATATACAAAGCCATTTTTGACAGTTTTTACTTTTGAAAAAGGTTTATATCCAATTCTGGCTCCACCAAAAGTACGATTTTGATTTTTAAGAATTTTATCTAAAGTCTCTCTACCTTGAGTGAACTTTGAAAGTGTAGTTTTCAAGTTTTTAATATTTTCTTTCAAAATAGTTTGCTCATTTTTTAAAGACTCGTTTTCTTTTTGCAATACAACTAAATATTTTTTAGAAATTGAAGACTCTTTTTGAGTTAAAATCTCATTTTCCTTTTTCATTTTCATGGCTTCATTTTCTAAAACATTTATCTTGGAAGTCAATGATTCATTTTCTTTTGATAAATTTGAAATTACTTTCTTTTGACAATTATTTTTCAAACTAAGTTTCTTAAATTCAGCATGTAATTCATCAAAAGCTAATTGTAATTCATCAAATGTCAAGAATTCGTCATTTACCTCATTTTCATTTCCAAGTGCCATTAAACGTAGGTTAGCAACCTCGTTTTTGCAAACTTCGGTTTCTGTGTCGCTTTCATCACTATCTTCTCCCCATGCTGCAATCATAGCTTTCTTCTTGTCCTTCTTGAATTTTTTCTTAAGTTCTGGACATTCTGATTTGTAGTGTCCAGGTTTGTTGCATTCGTAGCAGGTTACTTCAGATTTTTTGTGATTTTCTCCTCTTTGAAAATCCCTGTTGTTGAAGTCTTTTCTGAAAAAATTTCGTACGCCTTGTTTCTTTCTCACAAACCTTTGGAACTTTCTAGTGATGAATGTCATTTCCTCATCCTCATCTGAATCATCTTCTTTATCCTCTTGATGTTTCGAGGTGGATTTGAAGGCTATTCCTTTGTTCTTGTTGTTGTCCTCCTCTTCCTTTCCTTCTTGCATTATGAGCTCATGAGTTAAGAGAGATCCCATTAACTCATCTAGACTTAGCTTTGATAAATCCTTGGCTTCGGTAATGGCAATGACTTTTGTCTCCCAACTTTTTGGCAATGACCTAAGAACTTTTCTTACAATTTCAGTATTAGTATATGTTTTGCCAAGAGAAGTTAAACCATTAATAATATCAGTAAAACGAGTAAACATTTGAGGAATGGTTTCACCAGGCTTCATTTTACAAAGTTCATAATTATGGACTAGCAAACTGACTCTAGATTCTTTAACTTGTTTGGTTCCCTCATGAGTCACTATAAGCTTGTCCCAAATTTCTTTTGCGATTTTACATGTGGAAATTCTATTGAACTTGTTGGCATCTAAGGCGCAGTACAACATGTTTGTAGCTTTGACATTAATTTGGGTCATTCTAGTATCTGATTCATCCCACTCATCTTCAGGTTTTGGTACCTTAAGTCCATCTACAGTTTTGGTAGGAATTTTTGGATCATTACAAATAATTTTCCAACATTCATAATTATTAGATTGAATATGTATAGTCATCCTAGTTTTCCAATAACTAAAATTTGTGCCGCTAAATAGAGGTGGCCTATTAGATGCTTGTCCCTCGGGTAAGGAATAACTAGGGGTTGTAATGATCTACTCTAAGACGGTTAAGTCACAGAAACTAGAGTCTAGGCTCTGATACCAATTATTATCCCAGATAGGCAACCCAAGAGGGGGGTGAATTGGGTTATTAAAAATTTTACAGTATTAAAATTAACACAATATTCAAAATTTTAATAAATAAAAAAAAACAGAATAATAATTATCAATATAAACGTAAGAGAGATAGGGAGAGAAAATCAAACACTGCGATTTATAGTGGTTCGGCACGCCGGCCTACGTCTACTCCCCAAGGAACCTTCTTGAGAATTTCTTTACTATCAATTGAATAAATACACCACCAAGCTTGTGGATTTGGCACAGGACTTACTCTTATCTATTGAGCCTCATTCAACAATAAAAGCCTTACCCATACAAAATCTCTCTAAAAAATAAGGAATAAGAATAAGGGTAATTTACACCCTCTTTTACAATATTTCTCTCACAAAGAGTAGATATGAAAGTGTAAGAACAAATGCTAGACTTAGATCTGAAAGTGAAAGAGCAGAATACAATTTGGAGCTCTCAGAAAATTTTCTCTTCAAGTTCTTGATTTTTTCTCCACACACAACACTTCTATTTATACACAAAAATATACCCGTTGGACGCTCCTTGCTGACGTCATGGCTTACATAAGCATGCTCCTGACGTCATGGCTTACATAAGCACGCTCCTGATGTCATGGCTTACTTAAGCACATTTTTGATGTCATCGCTTACATAAGCACACTCCTTGATTTTGAATAGTCAGCAAATGATAGGAATTAAAAAGATAAAAATAAGATTGATTTTTTCTTTTTGTTTTTTCAAACATGGAGCCACCGTTTTTGTAGACAATTTAATACAAAGTTCACAACTTTCAAACAAACAAATAATTTTCTCCATCTAGTTTATAATATATATATATATAACTCCATCTTTTTCTTCTTGTTTAATTATAATAAGATATAATCAATGTAGTGTAGTGTGATATGATATAATCAATGTAATGTAAAAAATTTAATAGCGCACGTGATGTATTCTATTTATATTATATGCAATATATATATAATGTTCGAATCAAATATTTACATACAGAAAAAAATCTCTTTAAATGATATTTATGATGGATCTGAAAATGTATGCCATCTTTAAAATATTGTATATGTTGTAGAGATTTTAAACTAAATATATTCTACTACTCCATATTAATTTTGTCAACACAAGACAACCCATCAATATTAAATTTGTCAAAATAATACAACCAACCCATCATTTTTGTCAAAATAATATAATTAATTAATTTTTAATTTGGTCAAAAAGTGAATAGTGATCAGCCTTAATTTTTCAAAAAGTGAATAGTAAAGTTTTCAAAAATATTTTCATTTAACTAATATTTAACAAATATATATATATATATTTTAAAAAGATAATATTTTGTGTCAAATAAATATATACATTAAAAAAATCTAAATTGTTACAAATAATATTTTAGACATCATCAAAATTAAATAATATGATTAACACCCTAACTTGAGAAAAACCCTAAAATGTTAACCTTTTGGGAAAATTGTTGGATTACTAAATTTGATTGGAAAGGTGTATTGAGATTTCGAAAGAAATATTGAATGTTGGATACTCCTTTGGAAATGTTTTGGAATGTATATTTAGATTGTTACCTTTCATTTATTGCATTAGAGATAACTGTTTTGGTTATCAGTGGAGGATAACATTGCTGTATGTTAGAAATTTTATGTGGACTAGGCAAACTGGACTGTTTATAAATCATTCATATCATGGTGCATATAATGGATTTTGAGAATTTAAATGGTGTGTTTTGGAAAGAGGTTTTGAAAATTCTCGTGTCACGTTTTAAGAGTATTTGTTTCGTTTTGAAAACTATATTTTGGATCACATGTATTGTATTATTTGGAAAAGGGTAAATAAAATGGTGAATCTGGGAAGTAAGTATTGTCTCGTTGAAATAAGTTGGCTTGAGTGTCCATGGTGAAAGTTCTAAAAATCGTGCGTATACATGGGTGCTGATCTTGCAGACGAAATATCTGTAAAATGACAATAGTAGCACTTGTATAGCCTATGTTTACATGGGTGCCGGTTTACGGTTTCCCATGGACGAAATTTCCGTGAATGGTTGTATTTGTTCTAGAGATTTACGTATTTTATTTATTAAGATTTTTGGTTTGGAAAAGAATTGTTTGGAAATGGTTTTAACAATGTAATTGCTATTGTTTAACAATGTATTCGTAATTGACTTGGCAATGTATTTGCTTATTGTTATTGAGATACCTGGATTCGTTTGGAGATGGATTTCTTTTGTTTTAAACAAATGTTTTAGGAAGAAGGGATTCTTATTGAGAAATCAGTTGGACTTTTAAAATGCATTTGGGAATATTGTATATATGTATTGCTTCATGATCATTTATACTAGTGGAGCATATTTAGTTTCTGAAATATCCTCTATTGGGCTTTATGCTCACCTTACGTGGCTGAAATTCAAGTGTGCTTATGAGGAAGTGGACTGAGACATCGGAGTTGTGTAGGAACCGTGTAAGGTGGTTCCTTTATTTGTAGGCCATGGGCCATTCATGTTATATAGTGGCCGTGTGCCATTCTTATAAGGGTTACACCCTTTGTATGTAATGTAAACCTTTGAGCGTTTCAATTTGATTTATAACATCTTTGTATGTTTTAATTACTAGAACATCCATTTGACTTAGATGTTGTATCTAGGAAGGTATGAAATTAGATAAAGACATGTACTATGTGACTATATCATTTACATCTGCATGAGTATTATTATCTATTATTTATTGTTGGGTGGTTTATTCACGTGGGCCGGATCTCGTAAATTCGAGGCATGACAAAAAAGATCAAAATACCCTTATATATAAGAAATCATGAATATTTTTGTCATTTTGTTAGGAAGAAAATTTCACTTCAACCTTTTATATTTTATTTCATGTGCGATTTATCTTTTTAGCATTTAACATTGATTACATAATCTCTCTTATGTTTTGACACGTATTTCACAGTTACTATTAACTCTGTCTGGTTATTATTTTTTGCTAAAGATTGGTTAAAATTTGAAAAAAGTCACCAAAGACAGAAAATAAATACAAAAAAAAACACAATTTTTTTTTCAGATTTTCTTTAAACTTTTTAAATATATATATTTTTGAACTTTTTAAAACATAACTAGATTGGGTGCATCTAAAAAGTCTTTAAAAAATAGAGAGAGCAAGAGAGACTAAAATATGAAACAAAAATTTATTAAAAACAAAGAAAACTTGTCTAAAAACAAATTTTGGAAAATCAAACCAAATAAAGCCTTAAATTTTTAGAGCATCTTTAATCAAAATTTTAAATTGGAGGATTTTGTGACAATTTAGCATATTAAAAGGGCATTCAGGCCAAAAGTCAATTTCTGAATCTTTTGGGTTATTAGGTCCAAGCTCTAATATCTTTGAGCTGAAAGGACACAATTTGTCTAAAATGACAACTATCTGTTAAAATTCACCAAACTAACTATATGTTGAAATGTGACATATGTAACTCATTCAACAACAAATTTGTTGAATATCACACATTTCTTTACCTCATCACCACCAATTGTTGCCATAGGTCGCTGCCACCGCTAATTTTTTCGATGACTTTTACGGCATCGACAGCTTTTTCCAACATATCCATATCACCAAACAAAATTTTACCTTGGATCTAATAATTTATACCCCTTTGAGATGGCTTTTCATCAATTTTTCCTATTAAAATTTGATATTTCTAAAAAATAATAATTTCATCTTAGAGCATCTTTAATCTTTCACCTTTTCTTTCATTGAATTTAAATTTGACGAGAAAGTGCTGAAAAATCATTTCCAATCAAATTAAAGAAGAGTCAATTTTTCATCAAATTGAGAACTCGTCAAATCTTTCATCAAATTTGAATTTGGTAAAAATTTTAAAAAATGAAACATCAAATATGATTAGTTTTCTTCAAATTTCATTAAAAGGAAAAATTTAGAATAAGAGAAAAAAAAAACTTGATTAAAATTTAATAAAATGATTAAAATAATTCATATCAAATAAAATGTTTTTATTCAAATTAAAAATTAAATTAAATAAAAAAATTTGATAAAGAATTTAAAATGTTCTAATGTGTTAAATTTATTAGTAATTTACTATATATATTATGCTTGTCACATCGTGAGAATTGGTTTCACCCCAAGCATACAGGAACCCATGATCACTTGTGACTTTTGTGTGCACCACTAGTATTGCCACAAAGGCTTTCAATTGTGAGACTCTTCACCTTCTAGTCATAGAATAATGAATAAGCAAAGAATGGTATGGTGTAAGGTTTTCGAATCCCTTGCTTAAAATTTAAGTTTGAGTTTTCATAGTACTTAGGGCAAGTTTGGGATCTTTAAAAAAAGATAAAAAGACAAAAAGTTACTTAAAAAGTTAAAAAGTTAACACTATTCATCAAAAGTCAACAATTACGGCTGCACAACTCCTAATTCGAATTTTTCCCTACAAATCAATTTTTATAATTTTTTATTACACATTTTTCCATAAAAAGTCAAAAAGTTAACCCAAACATCTATATTTTTAACTTCAATTTTTTAGTCCAAAAAGACAAAAAGTATACTTATTTAGGACACCCCAAACAACCCCTTATTAACGTTAATGTATATATGATATATATTATATATAATATATATTCCTCTATATTGTCTATGTAGTATATATTCCTAGATATATTAAGTATTGACTTCCTAAAAATATTTGTATTGTCATAGTTAGATTTCTTATAGAATATTCTTTCTCAAAGTTAGGTTTCTTGTAAAATAATCTTTCTTAGTTTATATATACAAGCCTTCTATTATATAAATTAATTCATTGAATACAATACATATTATTTCCTCTTTCTCTACTATTCTAACATAGTATCAAAGTTTTGGTTCTAAATCCTAACTCTTTTTTCCTCTCTGCACACTGCCCACACATAGTGGCACTGTAGCATTACTATTCAATCAAACCAAACAACCATCTTTTGTCCCAGTACTGTTACATCATCGTCGTTAACCAAAGTTTCCCAACTTTAGATCAAATTGCTCAGAATCATCTCAAGATTCCAACACTGCTGACCTCATCATAGGAAACTCACCCATGCGACGCTTTTGTCAATGGCACGTCAATCGCTTCAGCCATCAACTATACACGTGCTATCATGCACGCACAAGCTACTTCTGTGTTGCCGATCTCAGCCCTAGCCATGCCAACCACTTGCTTAGCTACTCAGCCGTCCTCTCTGCGTTGTTGACGTCACGCTTTCGTCACCCCCACACGGGTTGCTGCACCATAAGTGACGTCAACACTCCACGCTTCTACCACACGCTTGCTGACGTTAGCAGCCTCTTATGGAACGTCAATTCTACTGGTTTTTTGGCTTGTTTGGTTAGATTTTGATAATTTTTTGGCCGATTCAGCATGGGTCCCACTTATTTTAAACCTTCTAAATTCACTGGTACACTCTGTTTTCACTAGTTTTTTTCCGAAAGTGCTGTTACTATTTATTTGCCTCTCTCATACTATTATTATAGATCGTCATGATACCTCTCAACCGATATTTGTTATTCTTGATGGCTCCAATTACGTGTTATGGGCCCAAGCCATGTCTAGTTTTCTAAAAGGCAATAAACACTGGCGCATTATCACTAGGGATATGACCAAATCGTTAAAAGAGGCTAATGAAACTACAGCCAAATATGAAGACCGTTTAGAGGATTGGGACAGTAAGAACTACCAGATCATTACTTGGCTTTGAAATACATCTGTTACCTCTATCAGTCTCCAGTTTGGTCATTTTTAACTTGACTCTGCTACTACTCCTGTTGAAGACATTTAGGATTTTCTAAAAGACTGGTACTAGACTACTGGTCTTGTTCATCAATATCAACTTCATCGTATGCGTCAGGAATCTGGTCAGTCCATTAATGATTTTCTTTCTTAGATATATTCTTTTTGGGGCCAACTTGCTCTCTCTGAATCTGAATGGCCTCATACTGAAAATGTCACTTTATTTACTAAGTATCGTAATCAACAGCGGTTAGTTTAGTTTCTCATGGCTTTCACTACCCAGTTCAAGCCTGTGCGTGTATCTCTACTTCATTGTACTCCATTGCCCACTATTGAGTAGGCTATTTCAGAGTTGTTATATGATAAGACAAATCTTGGTACTCACGGGGTTCTTTTTCGACCACATAGCGGTCCAATGCTTGTATTTACTGTCAGAATCGGGGCCTTCCTTCTACTCGTCTTCTCGTTCATTGCCTAGTCAAATCTTGCCGGTACTGCAACAAGATTGGTCCTGGTCATTTGTAGCAAGATTACTTTCGCAATGCATCCTTTTCATCTCCTCCTAGTCACTTTTCTCGTGGTGGCTCTTCATCGGGAGGGGTCCATATCGTTCCAGGAATCAGTCTTGATCTTTGCCCACTCATCATACTATTGTTGTTGCCTCTGAGGATCCATCTGAGCCTTTAGATTTGTCTGCTCCTGTCTTTTCCCAAATCGATGTTGAGGCCATGTTTAAACAATTTCTTTCCACTTCTGGTACACCTCCTTCTACTGCTTTATCTGTAACTTCAGGTACATCTTCTTGGTATTTTGACTCAACTTGTTGTAATCATATGACTTCCCTATATTTTCTTCTATCTCTTCCTCTTTTCATATTCTCTCCATTTATACTGCTGATGGTTCTCTTATGTCTGTAAGTCATATTGGTTTAATTTCCATATCTCATTTGTCTTTATTAAATGTTTATCTTATTCCTGCTATCGCCTTAAACCTATTTCCATTAGTCAATTATGTGAGCCTGGTCTAACTGTCACATTTTCTGCTAATGGTTGTTTTGTGTAGGACCCTCAAATGGGACAGACTCTTTGGATCGGCCGTAAACATGGACATCTCTATAAGCTCGGCTACCTCTATGTTCCGATCTCCACACAGTTCGCTCCTCCTACATCCGCTTTCACTTTGTCCCCTTTTCATCTTTGGCATTGTCGTTTAGGGCATATTTCTGTTAGTCGATTGAAGTCTTTAGTTTCTACTGGTCTATTAGGTCATGTTATCCTAGATACTTTAGATTGTTTGCCCTGTCAACTTGTAAAGCAGCTTGCTTATCATTTAATAAAAGTATTTATGTTTTTCATGCACTGTTTGATCTTATACATTCTGACATTTGGGGCCCATCACCTACTGTTACCATGGGGGGATCACGTTATTTTGTTGTTTTTGTGAATGATTTTTCTCAGTTTACTTGGTTGTTTCTCATGAAAAGACGATCTAAACTTAAACAACTTCATTACAATGTTGCAAAAATGGTCTAAACTCAATTTTCTAAAATTATTAAAAAATATTCGCTTTGACAATGCTATTGAGTATAAGGATCTTGATTTTCTCTCTTTTTTTCAGAGTTATGGTAATCAGCCTCATTGTTCTTGTGCCGGTACGTCCCAACAAAATGGACGTGCTGAATGGAAACATAGGCATATTCTCGACACTACTCGAGCTCTCCTAATATCTTCTTCCTGTCCTAAAACTTTTTGAGGGGAAGCTGCACTTACTGCTGTCTATACCATCAATTATGTATCCATTTTTGTCATCAGCAACCAAACTCCCTATGAATGTCTGCATGGCACTAGTCCTCCATACACAAATCTTAGGGTTTTCGAGTCTGTATGTTTTGTTCTCCTTCAGCCTCATGAACACACCAAACTTGAACCTCGTTCTCGTTTGTGTTATTTTCTAGGGTACAGAATTAAACATAAAGGCTATTACTATTAGGATCCTATCTTTAGGCGTCTTCGTATCTCTCGTCATGTGGTTTTTTGCGAACACAAAATGTTTTTCTCTTTATCATCATTTCATTTGTCCCCACGCTCCACCTCCATCTTGTGTACTAATCCTTCCATAGACCTCTTTTTCGATTAGTTTGATGTAGGTTCCCTTTCTATAGCTCTTAAGACGCGTCTGCTTACACCTGATTCTACTGAGCCTACTCTTCTTGATGGTCCTACAACTGCTCCCTTGAGTCCTATTGAGTCTTCCTTTGATGATGAACTTGCTGAGTCTTTTTATGATGTTGGTCTCGCCAATCGTCTAAAACAGGTCACTCAACCTTTTGTGCGTCTTCGTGGTTATATTGTTGGCTTCACCGCTTTAGCACTTATAAACCTATCTCCTATCATGAGGCTGCCTCTAATCCTTTTTGGCAGCAAGCTATGAATGATGAACTACAAGCTTTAGACAAAACTCATACTTGGGACATTGTTAATCTACCTCCTAGAAAGACTGTGATTGGCTGCAAATGGGTTTACAAAATCAAAACCCATTCTGATAGATCTATTGAATGCTGTAAAGCTTACCTTGTTGCAAAAGGCTTCACCCTAGAATATGGCATGGATTACGAGGAGACTTTTGCTCATGTTGCTCAGCTTACCTCAGTTCGTAACTTAATTGCTGTTCTTGCTGCTTGGCAACGGGATCTTTTTCATATGGATGTGAAAAATGCCTTTTTTAACGATGATCTTCTTGAGGAAGTATACATGCAACCTTCTCTTGGGTCTACTTATCCAGCAAATAAGGTTTTATACTTCAACGTGCTTTATATGGTCTTAAGCAAGCCCCCCATGCTTGGTTCGCTAAGTTCAATACCACCATTCATGATTTGGGTTTCACCTCTAGCTCATATGACTCTGCCCTATTTGTTCGCAAAACATCTCAGGGCACCACTCTTCTTCTTCTCTATGTGGATGATATGATTATCACCGGCGATGATATGGATAGTATTCTTAGCCTCAAGTAATTCTTTCGTCTGCATTTTGAGATGAAAGACCTAGGTACTCTCAGTTATGTCTTGGGTCTTGAAGTTTTTCATGATTCTACTGGTTATTATCTGTCACAGGCCAAATATACATCAGATCTTTTGACACGTACTGCCCTTACAGATTGTAAGACTGCTTTTATTCCGATTGATCCTCAAACTCATCTTACTCCTTTTGATGAGACTCTTCTTTCTGATCCTACTCTCTATCTCTAGTTGGTAGGCAGTCTTGTCTGTCTCACTGTTACTCGTCCCAACATTGCATATGTTGTTTATCTTGTTAGTCAATACTTGTCGGCTCCTCGCACACCTCATTATGATGCTCTGCTTCGCATCATACGTTATTTCAAAGGCACTTTCTTTCATGGACTTCATTATTCAGCTCACTTATCTCTTCAGCTTTGTGGGGCCCTAACTTTTTATAATTTCCCTAAACTCTTATAGTTGAAGAATTTCAATAAGAAACCTTATTTCTCAATTTCTTGCAATTAAACCCTAGAAATCAGGAACGACTGCACGAGCTAACCGGCAAACCCTAATCGACTTTGAGAATTTAGGAAACATTTTAAAACCCTAAATTAATAATTTAGAAACCCTAGAATGAAAATTTATAACAGAAAAACCCTAGTTTTCGGTAATCACTGTTTTAGCCCAATATCTCGCCTTTTGTTGCGAACCAGCACTATGTGACCCGAATTTGTTTTCCTATCATTATTTAAATATATACATTTTAGTTCAAAATTTCATATTCAGCCATTTTCTTTCTTTATTATTGCATTTTGGCCCCACAAAATTCCAATATTTTAATCAAATAAGGTATAACTATTATTATATTGATTTGTACATAATATCTACCATATTATAATAACAAAATATATATATATATATATATTTCCCACATATGTAGAAGACCAGTCGACTGTGAATAGTAGTAGGGACAAGAAAAATTAATTTTTTATTTATAATATCTTGAATATTATATTGGTATATCTTTGAATAAACAAAAGGAAATTGCTAGCATTTATTGCTATGTACTTGTGTCTCCCAATTAGTAACTAAGTAGGGTTACTTTTTTCTAATCAATATCAATTAACAAAAATCCTAATTGGATTCAATTAGATTACAACCAAATTTGAATAGTTTCCATTGAAAACTAACCAAACCAAACCAAACCAACCCTTCTCTCTCCTCATTGGCCTATAAATATAAGGTGTTAGCAACTCATATTCCTCACACTTCACACACATACCAACCAGTTGAAGAGGAGAGAGAGAGAGAGAGAGAGAGAGAGAGAGAGAGAAGAAAAAGAAAGAAGGAAAGTAGGAAGAAACCCTAAACAACTAAGGTAAATTTCATACACCTCTTCTCTCCATGAATCATCATGTTTTTCCCCTTCAGAATACATGCTAAAAATGTATTTCATATGATACTAAGAGTTACTACATTTGTTAGATGATGTATGGTTTGAAAATATAATGTTCTTCTTCTTCCTGGTAATTTCCAACAAACTTTTCTCAAGATTTTTGATTTTATTTCCATAGCAAACCTTCACAAACTCAAAATCTATTTTAAAGGATGTGAGAATTTTGGCTAAGACCATGGATGTGTTTTTATGACTCCTTTTATTTTTCTAAATACTTGGTGCAAAGAACCTGTTTAAAATAGAAAACTTTAGAAAATTCTAGAAAAATGATCTTATGTTCATTTTGATATCAAAATCTTCCTCTGAAGGTTAGCTTTCAGGCAAAATTTATTTCAATGCAAATAAATGAGCATTTTAAGAGAAACACCAATTTTTGTAACAGTTGTCAAATCTGGACTAAGTCTGTGTATTTCTTAAATATCTAAAAATCAAAAAGGGCCACCCTACTTTCGTCAGATGATTCCAAAACTAGACTTGATTCTCTACAATCCTCAAGAAGCCACGTTTCTGAAACCCTTAAAAATATTTTTTCTATATTTATTTTTGAACCGGTGTAGTGTTGGAAATCTGAACAATGTGGTTCTTGTTGTAGTTAATCCTTTTGTGCTATCATTCACATATATTTGAACTCATTATGACATGTTTGTTTATAATATATGTTATACTTGCATGCTTGAGTTTCACCTTGAATGGCCTTATTATGCTCTTACTTGTGCTAACCACTAATGTGTAATGAACTTAATATAAAGAGGAAAACTAAATGGGTTGGTAAAGATGGTTGATGACCACACTAGTTATATATGATAAATGATGAGAATGTTAAGTTGATATTAGTAGTGGATTAAAATGAGCAACTCTTGCATAAGTGATTGTTTCGGAACCCTTGAATGGAGCGGTTGTGTTTGGACCGTAGGTAGTTCGGTGTAAGGAGGGATTTGGGCCATCATTACTGTCTCTTTTGAGGTCCTGTGGGTGGCGCTACACGGTATATAACCGTTGGTAGGCATCCAAGGTAAGGTTTGTAACAAAGCAGCAAAAGAGAGGGCATACCGAATAATCCGCATCCAATTCTTGGAGTTGGGAGAATAAAATCTTTTTGGGGGATTTCTAGACTACTAACAACTAACAACTAACCATATAATATGTGCTATGAACTTAAATGCCATGACCCCTTTCCTCAGTTTTTTGTAAATGCTATTGTGTATTGTACTAGGAAAAAGGGATGGGGTGTATATGCGTTTACTGGACATTCAAAGCTCACGACGTATCATACAGGTGTTGAAGAGCAACTTATAGCAGGAGATGACGAGCCGGAAACCTTCGAAGACATTTGGCTATCTTAGAAAAGTTAAGAAATTTTCCTTTTTGATGTTTTGTAAAGTTCATATGAAATTTTAAATTTTCTTTTGGGATGTAATGTTGATGGAATGAGCTTTTGTAATTAAGGATATTTGTAATTATTCTATTATTATGTACTTATATTCCAACACCAATATAATTCCCGACGTTGCTTATGAGACCTTATGTCAATGCCTCTTAAGATTTGTCAAAATGGTAGTGCACTACCTAAAAAAGTTAAACTTAGAAGAGAGGCTAATTTGACTTCTCCGACGATTTGGGATCTTATTTGGTTATTGGCCATAGGACTCATTAGTGACTTTCCCTTGACTACAACCCTTAGTGTAGATTTGGGGCGTCATAATTTGGTATTAGAGCCTAAGTTCAACCCTTAGCCCGCGCAACCCAATACGCGACTTTAGAAGCTGTTACCCCTTTACATTATTGTATTTTACTATGACACTATTATATTTATTCAAAAGAGACTCATAATTAAAATCTTTTCCCTCCATCCTAGGATATTTTCAAAAAGCCACTAGACGACTGACATCAATCTCGATACGTGGGGAGCATTCCGCATGCAATGTAGAAGGCCCTGTCCCTTAATACCTACTTCATTCGTTGAAGCTGTGAATTTTCCACTGAGGAGTTGATTATCAAGGAGATACGAAATGTGGAAACAGATCACTCTTATTACACGAGGGAACAAAAGAGGTCCTTGGTTTGACGATTCTTACAATACCTAAGTCACGCAGTGAAAAGTATAGTCCGAAAGGAGCAAGATGACCAGAAAATGAATGCTTTGATACGCCGAGCCTTAGCAAGAGAAACACTGCACCAATTTCCAGCGGAAAGTGGCGAGTCTCATTACCCTGGGCAAAACAACAGTTAGCCAATGGAGGTAGAACAACCACCAGTACAACCAGGAACAACTCCAGCCTTCCTAATTGAGGTGTCATCTGAACACATCTCCCCTTCGCCGATATACACGCCCTACTCCCTTGGCTAAGAAACTAACTTGGCTGATGAGGATCCTGAAAAAGACTTTGATCAGTCGGGGAATGAGAGTTAATCTAGGGATAGTAAGCTAGAGTTTTTGTGAGATCCACTCATGGTAGGGGTCTTTAAGACGTATGTAGTAATCGTGTGACTATGGCATACGTAATGCTTTTGAGTAAAACTATGATATGGAAGCCTTTTGTACTAATGCCTAATATAATAAAATGATGGTTTGATCTATATTTGTTGACTGTTACTTGTTTTAATATTTGTCACACCCTAAGAAAACTAAACCTTAATTTCAAATCTCATAAAAAGATTACCTCTAGTTGAGAAATCTAGAAACCAACTTACCCCGTACCATGAACAGAATAGTGGATACGCAAGCTAACGACTATTCAGAACTAGCAACAATGCCCGGAACCATTCTAGAAATCAACATATGTCTATATTGGTGGAAGCCAGTATGATACAGGCCAGTATCCTTAATAACCTTGGGTATTAAATTCTGGATAAATTGGGACAGCTAAGGAACAATCGGCAAAACGAGAGGACTCGACTCTTTTTAGAGTTCAGAAAACAAAGGCTTTCAAATTTCACAGGAGTACCAGACCCGAGAGTGGCTGAGAATTGGCTCTGACAGATAAAGAAGATGCTCGACACTATGGGAATAATCGAAGATGTCAATAGAATAGCCTTGGCTATGTTCAAGCTTGATGATGAGGCTGATCATTGGTGAGAATTAATTAAGAATACGTGTGACGTTACAAACATGTCGGGGAACCAGTTTAAGGAATTATTCCTGAATAAATACTTTCCAAGTACAGTTCGCTGAGAGTGAGTCCGGGAATTCCAAAACCTGGAGCAAGGGAATATGACCATAACTCAATACGCTGCAAAATTTGAAGAGTTAGCCCGTTACGCAACTAGATATGTAGCAAGTGACGAAGAGAAAGCAAAGATGTTCTAGTGGGGGCTGGACCTTACAATCAGGGGAAGAGTTCTCCCATAACGACTCCACTCATATGTCGAGGTGTTGGAGACAACATTAGAATCTGAAAGGGAAGTAGTTGACGCTAGGAAGACTTGGAACAAGCGGAAAAGGAACCAGACATCTGTAGGACCTCAAAGGAACCAAAAGAGAAACACGACCCGAAGCCCTACTCTAGACCACAACCACAACAGCAACGACAACAACCGTAGCAATAGATCCAGAAAGGAGGTTATCAATCAAGGCTAGTAGGACAACTCCAGTGCTTTTATTGCTAACAATTGGGGCACAAAAAGAGAGAATGCCCCCAACTCTCTCCATCAAGATACTAAGGAGGAGGCTCCGGAGCAAATGCCCAAACATTGGGTGGACAGAAGCCTTGGACAAACAAGACAGGATCTACCGGGCAGCAGCACCAGAAGAGTGGAGAAACTCAGAACGCTAGGACTAGTGGTAACCAGAAGGCAACCGGTAGAGTCTTTGCCTTGTAAGAGGAAGAAGCGGACGCGTCTATAATCGAGGGTAATTTAGTGCTATATAATTCTTGGGTGCATGTTTTATTTGATACCGATGCATCGAATTTTTTCATATCCTTTGCTTGTGCTAAGTCATTAGAACTTGTATGTGAACCCTTATAAAGTACCTTAAGTATAATATCACCTATGGGAGGGTGTGTTTGGATAGGGTTGATCTGTAAGGATTATAAAATAGGAGTGTTGAACCTACGCCTAACTTGCGACCTTCGTGTCATGGAAATGTCAAACTTCGATATCATTTTGAGCATGGACTGGTTGTCTGCCCACCGAGCGGTGATTGATTTCTGTCAAAAGAAAGTAGTAGCTCACACGCCTGACGGAACACGCTTCCAAGTTAAGGGAGATAGACAAGACTCCATGACTTCAACAAAACGTAGGATGCGGTGGCATGATCAACTTGTAGGTAAAATAACAAGTTTGATTTTGAATGAGGGGGACCAAGCAGAATTAGAACTCTCGTGAGTAATATGCGAATACGCGGATGTATTCCTTGAGGAATTGTTGGTATTGCTACCAACCTGAGCGGTAGATTTTAGTATTGAGTTGTAACCTGGAACTACCCCAATATCTATGGCCCCATATCACATAGCAACAACAGAAATACGAGAATTAAAGACACAACTACAAGAGTTGCTCGAAAAAGGATTCATTAGGCCGAGTACTTCACCATGGGGAGCACCTATGCTGTTCGCTAAAAAGAAGAATGGGTCATTGAGGCTATGCATTGATTACTATCAACTCAACTAAGTCATGATCAAGAACTGATACCCACTTCCAAGGATTGATGATCTTTTTGATCAACTTAAAGGTTCAAGGTACTATTCAAAGATCGATCTCAAGTTGGGTTACCATCAATTACGAGTCAAGGAGGAGGATATACCAAAAACTGTCTTTTGAACCAAATATGGTCACTACAAGTTTATAGTATTGCCCTTTGGACTAACCAATGCATTCTCAGTATTTATGAGCCTAATGAACAAGATCTTCACACCATATCTTGACCAGTTTGTAGTAATGTTCATTGATGACATCTTGGTATATTCAAGGTCTGAAGAAGAGCATGAGCAACATTTAAGGATTGTCCTTTAAGTTCTTAGGGATAATCGGTTGTATGCTAAGGCAAGAAAATGTGAGTTCTGGTTAAACGAAGTGAAATTCTTAGGGTATATAATGTCTGATAATGGGATTGCGGTGGATCCAATTAAGGTGGAAGCAGTCTTAGATTAGAGACAACTGAAAATCGTGTCAGAAATTCGCAGTTTCTTAGGATTGGCTGGTGACTACCGAAGGTTCATCTAAGATTTCTCCAAACTAACCAGACTAATGACTTGTTTAACACAAAAATGAGTAAAGTATGAGTGGGACGAAGCTTGCGAAAAATCCTTCCAAAAGTTAAAGAAGAGATTAACTAGTGTGCCAATTTTGACCATCCTAGAACGGGAAGTGGGATACACTGTGTATTGCGATTTAGGCTGTGTGCTCTTGCAAAATGGAAAGGTAATCGCGTATGGATCCAGGCTGTTGAAACATATGAGTGTAACTACTCAACGCATGACTTGGAATTGGTGGCCGTAGTTTTTGCCCTAAAGCAATGGCGACATTACCTATATGGGAAACAATTTGAGATTTTCACAGATCACAAGAGTTTGAAGTATCTATTTACACAGAAGAACCTTAACTTGAGATAAAGACGATGGATTGAGTATCTTGAGGATTTCCAGTTCACTTTCTCATATTATCCCAGTAAAGCCAATATAGTAGTAGACGCTCTGAGTCGCAATAGTAGAGGGATAATAGCTAAAATAGCCATGAAGGAATGGGATATGGTTAAGACGCTGAATGAATTTAGAATCCAAGTAGAATCTCAGGATACAAAGGTATATCTTGGTGCACAGAAGGTGATGCCTAAGTTGATAAATGAGATCATGGAGGCCCAGAAGCACGATCAAGAAGTAGCCTATATTAAGGGATGTTTAGAATTAGGAGAACCAAATGCTCGATTGGGCAATTCACCCTAATGGGAGTTTAAGATATCAAGGTAGATTGTTTGTGCTAAGTAACGAGTTACTTAGAGAAAAGGTACTTAAGGAATGTTATTACTTTGTATTTGCTGTACATCCAGGAGGGACTAAAATGTACCAAGATTTGAAAATGCAGTATTGTTGGAGCGGAATGAAGAAGGATGTAGCTAAATTTGTAGCAAAATATCTAACATGCCAATAAGTGAAGTTGGAATGTTAGAAACCAGGAGGAATGTTATAACCCCTGCCAATAGTCGAATGGAAGTTGGAATACGTGACAATGGACTTTGTGATAGGGTTGCCCAGGACACCCAGAGGGCACAATGCTATATAGGTAATAGTGGATCGCCTCACTAAGTCAGAATATTTCTTACCCTATAAGATAACCAACACTTTAGAGTCTATGTACAGACTCTACATTGGAGAAATCATTCGACTACACGGAATTTCGGTGTCTATTGTGTCATATCGCGATCTACGATTCACCTCTCGATTTTGGGGATGTCTGCAAGAAGCTCTGGGTAATGAGTTATATTTCAGTACCCCTTTTCACCTACAAATGGATGGACAATCTGAGCGCACTATCTAGACAGTCAAAGATATGCTGAGAGCTTGTGCAATGGATTTTCAAAGAAGTTGGGAACGACACCTACCCTTAATTGAATTCGCCTATAACAACAGCTTTCAAGCTAGGATTGGTATGCGCCTTTTGGAGTATTATATGGGCGACCTTGTAGATTGCCAATTTGTTATACAAAAATAGGTGAAGCAAACCTAATAGGACCTGAACTTGTCCTAGAGACCACTGAGAATGTCAAATTGATCTGAGAATGGTTAAAGACTGCTCAAGATCGTCAAAAGAATTACGCAGATAGGAGGAGAAGGCCATTGATGTTTGAAATAGGCAACCACGTGTTCCTAAAGGTGTAACCTAGGTGTGGAATCGTACATTTTCGAAGAAAGGGGAAGCTATCACCACGATATATCAGACCTTTTGAGATATTTGAGAAGGTGTGTGAAGTGGCATATCGACTAGCTCTACCTCCGCAGTTAGCAGGGGTATACAACGTCTTTTATGTATCTATGTTCCGGAAGTACATTGCCGATCCATCACATGTCATCAACTGGAAAGAAATTAGTCTCGACAAGGATGTTATCTTTGAAGAAGGAACTGTAGCAATACAAGATAATCGAGAGAATACTCTTAAGGGCAAGACGGTTTATCTAGTAAAGGTGCTTTGGCAACATCATGGAATTGAAGAATCAACCTGAGAATGTGAAGACGTGATGCGGACAAACTATCCCCAACTTTTTGAGCGTAGTGTGTGATTGTAATTTCAAGGATGAAATTAGTTTAAGGGGGATAGGTTGTAAGGCCCTAACTTTTTTTAATTTCCCTAAACTCTTATAGTTGAAGAATTTCAATAAGAAACCCTGTTTCTCTATTTCTTGCAAATTAAACCCTAGAAATCAAGAATGACTACACGAGCTAACCGGCTGTGACAACCCTCACCTCTGATTAGTGTTAAATTGTGATTAAGTATGATAAGTAATTGATTGAGATGAAATCCTGAATTGATTGCATGACTGTATTGCTTTAATTGCATTTCTATCTGTTTGTCATTGAATGATCTGTTCATGTTTTGATTTCGATCTGCAAATTGAAAGCCTTATCGGTGACCGATTCAGAAATTAGTTAGTGTTATATGCTAATTAGGATTTATGGGATTTTATGGTAGGTTTGATTAAAATCCAATTTGGAATAATTAAATTAGAATAAACAATGCTAAATTAATTGAATATAGAGTAGTTACATTTTTGCCCTTGAGTGGGCCACCTTTACAAACCTTGTTTGGGGTTAATTCATACACTTTGGCACACCACTCTTCAGCCATTTTCAAGACCAAACTGAGAGAGAGAGGGAGAGTAAGAGGAAAGAACTAATTCAACAAGATTTAGCTTGGAAAGTTAGAGGAATTGAAGAGAATTTGCAAAATTAAGCTAGCATACTTGGAATTCAAGACTTGAGGTAGGAAATTCATTCTTTTAATTATGAATTTAAGTTGTTACATGCATGGTTCATGGGAAATTAGTGATGTGGGTCAAGAATTGGCTTAAAGTGTTGTTTTGAGAGTGAATTCATGCATGCATGTCCATATCATAGAATTTTGAGGTTGCTTTCCATGAAATTCCCACATGTATGTTCATATTTTAGTTATGGTTCATGAATTCACCATGATTTTGAGCTTAATCTTGCATTTGATCATGTTTTGGAGCATTAGAACTCATGAGAACTCTTGCATGTTATGTCCTTGCATTGTTATTCAGGTTTCATCAAAAATTGTGTTCAATTGGTATACCTTTGGGCTTTGATTTTATAAAATGATCCTCAAAACATGTTGTAATATGGGTTTCTAAGTGTTTTCCAGAAAATTAGCCCAGAAAAATCGAATTTGAAGCTTTGGAGGTTGAGTTTTGTGCTTGAGGATCAATCTGGAAATTCCAGATTTTTGATCCATGCTCGAGCGGAGGACTTCATGCTCGAGTGTACACTCTGAGTACATACACTTCTGCTCGAGCGTCGAGGGTCACGCTCGAGCGTGAAATGCATATGCCCAGATGTTCATGTGTTTTGCAATTCGCTCGAGCGAGGTAATCTGCGTTCGAGCGAGGGTTTGAGTCTCACGCTCGATCGTGGGTCGAGCGTTCATCGAGCGTGAAAAATGTGCAACCAGTACTTTTTCATGAGTTTGCAGTCCGCTCGAACGAGGGAAGTCACGCTCAAGCAGAGCCTCTTTGTCTGCATGTCCGCTCGAGCGGGGAAAGTCATGCTCGAGCGAGACCCCTGTTTTCTGCAAATTTTGAAAAGTGTTTTAAAGTGCAATTTTCGCATCCTTATTTCATCCTAGGCATTCCTAGGCCATGTTTAAGGTATCTTAATGAGGATAATGTTATAGAACCACACCAAATCAAGTAAAGGGGCTAGGTTATTAATCACTAATGTGTAATTTAGTGTGTGTTCGTTTTGCAACTGTGTAGGGTTGGCACCTGAGGACGCTAACTAGCCTGTCTATAGCCCAGTAATCTGTGAGTAACAATGTTGTAAAGATACGTTCAATTATAATTATTTCTGAACGATTGATTGGACTGCTTTCTGAAATGACATTGTTTACTGAATGAATGTTTGTCCTATTTGTAAACTGTATTCGTGGCATCCATAGCAACTTAATGTTACTGTACTGTTACTGCTACTGTTACAGAGATCTCTGTTAGTTCCAATGTTTGGAACTACTACTGTTTACTGTTTTTTAAGACCTATTGTACCGTTTTGCTATTGGACGTACCACGTATGACTGTTATGATTTCTAAATGACTGATATGGCACGAAATATGAGCCACTGATTGAATAACTAATTTACTGATGCAAATGACTATTTTAATTAATGAAAGGACATTCATTCTTGACCCCTTTACACATTCGTTATTCACTGGGCTTTAGCTTACTGTTTATATATGTATGTAGGTGGCCAGGCACTAGACCGAAACTAGGAGCGTCAAGTTAAGCTCTCGTTTTGTCAAGCCAACCATTGTGCCTCACTTCGAGGTTCTGAGTCCGTTCAAGCCAAGGCTGTTTTTGGGGTGTCTCAGATTCACCATTTTGTCTCTGTTTTGTAATGAATGTTAAGACTTTTGACTGTACAATTATGGTAAAGGGATTGGATCCCTAACTTGTATGTTACGCGTATCTGATATGTACATATGTGTTTATGGTTATGTTGTGGACTAGTCTATAAAAGTCTTTTTCCACTCAGATTTTCACAGCTCATTGGACATCTTTTATTTACTGTTTGGCTTCCGCCAACCCTTCACTCTGTATTACTGTCGTTACCATTAAGCAGGCCTTTGGTAATCATGGATTACTGGTCGGTTACGATGCTAAACCCATAGGGGCAGGTTTGGGTCATGACATCGACAAATCCTAATCGACTCTGAGAAAATAGGAAACATTTTAAAACCCTAAATTAATAATTTAGAAATCCTATAATGAAAATTTATAAGAGAAAAATCCTAGTTTTCAGTAATCGCTATTTTAGCCCAGTATCTTTTGTTGCGAACCAGCATTATGTGACCTGAATTTGTTTTCCTATCATTATTTAAGTATATATATTCCAGTTCAAAATTTCAGGTTCAGCTATTTTCTTTCTTTATTATTGCATTTTGGCCTTCCAAAACCCCAATATTTTAATCAAACAAGGTACAATTATTATTATATTGATTTGTACATGATATGTACTATATTATAATAACAACAAAAAAAAAAAATTTGATTTCGCACATGTGTAAAAGACCAGTCGAACTGTGAATAGTAGTAGGGACAAGAAAAATTAATTTTTTATTTATAATATCTTGAATATTATATTGGTATATCTTTGAATAAGCAAAAGGAAATTGCTAGCATTTATTGTTATGTACTTGTGTCTTCCAATTAGCAACTAAGTAGGGTACTTTTTTCTAATCAAGATTAATTAATACAAATCCTAATTGGATTCAATTAGATTACAACCAAACTTGAATAGTTTCTATTGAAAACTAACCAAACCAAACCAACCCTTCTCTCTCTTCTTTGGCCTATAAATACAAGGCTCTAGCAACTCATATTCCTCACACTTCACACACATACCAACCGGCTGAAGAGGAAAAGCGAGAGAGAGAGAGAGAGAGAGAGAGAGAGAGAGTGTGTGTGTGTGTGTGATAACCCTGCTCCGTATTATGCTAATTAATCTTAATCATGATTGTGATTATGTGTTTGATATGATTTTGAGTGCCATTTATATGAATATATGTGGTTTTAAATTTCTATCTGTTCATCGTAGGAAAATCTGTTTGATTTAGTTGCTCTAGAATTTAAATTGAAGGTCTTATTGGCCACAGAAGCCAAAATTGATTACGCCATTGTGATTGGCATAATTTTTAGAGCCTACGGTGAAATTTAATTGCAAATTTATTCGAATCAAAATAATTAGATTCAGAACGATTAATTAAGTGCTATTAATTAGCTATAATCAAATGTGATTAAGAGAGCCTATAAATAGGCCAATATACACTCATCTTTCTCATTTTTGTTGAACTCAAAATTGAAGTCACACTCTAGAGAGAGAGAGGGAGAGGCCGGCTCTAGAGAGAGAAGAAGGAGAATTGTGTATTTGGCTCAAAGTTTGTGAAATTGGAAGGCTAGGCTCAATGTTTAACTACCATTTGTGAGAATTGAAGCTCCTAAGTGAGTAATTAAGCAAAGATTTATGAGCTTAAGTTTGTAGTTTTGTGAATTCAAGGTTTGATAGTGATCAAGACCATAAATTGAAATGAAATTAAAGTATTTAAAGCTTATATGTACATGCATGCATAGAATTGCTATGAATTTGTATGTTTGAGCTTGAAATACATGATCCATGTTGAATTTTGATTGAAGTTCATGCTTTTGGGTCATCTCTACATCATGTAAATTGAGAATGGGAGCCATATCTCACATGCATGTACAATTCATAAGAGTATGAGTTTTGAATACATGAATTTGTCATGTTGGAAATGAGTTTGGTGTAATTTGGGGCATGCATGTAATCAATTCATGAGATTTAAGCTTTATAATGTGATGAATTTGGTGTTGTATCATGTTAGTAAATGTGTATGTGGAGTTTGAGTCATAATATGCAAGATACATGGGTTTGAATGCAAGATTGAACTTCAAGCAGTTTGCTAGAATTTCCAGAAATCGGCATGTCCGCTCGAGCGGGGAAAGCGCCGCTCGAGCGTGAAATGTTGGTTCCTAAAACTTTTACAGACTTTGGGGTCCGCTCGAACGGGGGTATTCACGCTCGAGCGGGGAGCCATGTAGTGTGACATTCAGGTCGAGCGTCCGAATTCACGCTCGAGCGTAGAAATGAGGTAACTAGTGTTCGAACCCAAGCTCGAGCGGGGACCCCTGTTTCAGAAAATTTGTATAGGTGTTCTGTGTTTCATTTTCCATTCTCTTTCGTTTCTAAGTACTTTTAGGCATGCATTGAGCATTATGAATGAATTAAAAGATTAAAAAAGAAGCCTAAAAGGGATGTATGAATTAAGAACGGATTGAATCAATTGTGGACAATTGCAATAAAATGGTCCTCATTTTTTATTTGTTGAATTTTTATAACCTATTTTCTCTATCTGTTCAAATTCATACCATTTTCAAATTTTTCTCTCTTTATTTGTTTCTTTCTCCACTTCTCTTTTCTCTCTCTATTTATTGAAAATCTATCTGTTGAAAAAGGGAAAAAATAATCTATCTGTTGCAATCATCAACAACAACAACAACAACGTTTCTTTTTCATTTATCATCTCTCTTTTTCTTACTCTATCTGTAGGAATGAACAAAACAAAAATAAAGAGAGAGAGAGAGAAAGAGAGAGAGAGAGAGAGAGAGAGAGCACTATCTGTTCAATTCAATAAGTAGTTACAATATTTTTTTATGATCTGTTGAAATGGGTGAGGAAAGTTGGAAAAGAGATTTATTAGTTCAAATTATGTCTCTTATTCTCATTTCTTTCTTTTTTCATCTATTGTAATCAACAACAACAACAATAACAAAAAAGAAAAAGAAAAAAAAGAAGATAATAAGATCATGAACAACAACAACAAAAAAGAAAAGAATATAATAAGATTATCTACAACAACAAGAAGCCATATCTCAATTTTTTTTTGAACAGATAGTCAAATTCTATATCGGATTTGGAGATAACGACGGTGTATCGGTGTTAATTGCTCAGATCTAGAGAGAGAAACTAGATAAAGAGAAACTAGAGAGAAAGAAGGGTTCAAATTTGTTGTGAATGCTGTCATCCATTATTGTTATGCCCTCCCACACCTAATGTTGAAAATATTTTCACCATCTTTGGCATTTTCCTGTAGCAGGGCTATCACTACAAGAACCCCCTTCCACTACCACCACCACCACCACCACCATTGCCACCGCCACTAACCATCGTTGACTGTCGTTTATCACCTCTTTCAATTCTCGCTCCCTATCAACAATCTCACAAAACTCCAATTTTCAAATCTGGTTCTGAAATATCTTCTCTAGACCCAAATTTTTAGATTTGTGTTAGAAGAAAAGGGAAGGAGGGATGGTGGGGTTGTGGTAGAATTGAAGCACAACGAGCTTAATCTTTTTCTTATTGTGCTTGATCTTCTTGGGCTTCGTGTATGTCTTCTGCTTCTTTTTCTTCACTGTTTCATGCAATAGGAGAACCAAGTGAAGCGTTGACTCCTTCTAGATGTTGTAATTGGCTAGGGTTCAGCCATCTTCAAGCTATTTTTCAATGAAGATCAGGCGTTGTTGATCCGAACAACAAGGTAAGCAAAAATCAAGATCTTGGAATGTTTTTAGACTAGCTTGAACTTGAATGGGCTTTAGAAACCGGCAGAGTGAACCAGTGAGCCATCAACGTCAGCAAACTTGGCAAGAGAGGTAGTGAGGAAGATAGCAGTGGTGGAAATCGATAGAATCAGCAATGATTGTGACTTCGATCTGATCATCGGCGGTCTCAGAGAAATGAGAGAGATGAGAGAGAGAGAGAGAGAGAGAGAGAGAGAGTTTTTTTCGAGAGAGACTTCATCGAACAAAAAAGAGCGCCCATATATAAATATATGGGTATTTTGACTAAGCTTGTTTGGATGGATAAAGTATTTAAGTGGCTGGACTTTTAGCCAAACAAAATCCAAATTTAGATCTATCGGTCATGCGCCCAATTTTTTTTTTATAAGTGTCAAGTAATAAATGGTGTAAAATATTGTTTCAAGACTACTAAATAACCTCTCAGTTTGTGAGACCAATAACCTTGTGGACTTTTAATATCTCTTTCGATGGGTACCACCACCCTAACTAATGAAAAAACAAAATGCTATGGATCTAGAATAATTGTCCTAAAATTTTGCAAAGAATGTACTTGTGTAGTGAAGATTGAATTAGTGTGGCGTGAGATTTATGTGCAGAATGAATGTGAGTCATAAATTATATTTCTAAGTAAAATTTTGAGTGTGTAGTGTAGTATTACTCGTGAAAAAATTATTAAAGTGGTTGAGAGCCTGCCAAACACCTAATACCAAGCCCTACTACCGTTCTTTATGTCTAACACAAAGTTGTGAATTTCACTCCTTCCATTAATCACAATATTTTTAAGAGATTGCCTAACAATGTCCTAAATAACTCCTCCAATAATGAGCGAAACACCAAATATATAAGAGAAATTCTATGGTACACACCCTTCCAATGGTGTGTACCATATGCACCTTGTTACATATTTTTATGGTGTGTTATCATATGCACCTTGCTAGTTTATTATGCAATAATAATAATAAATAAATAAATAAATAAAATAAATCAATCAAATTTTCTAAACCTAAAGTGTCATGACTTGAACCCACCCTAAGAGGTTTAGGCCATGACCGGCCACTAATCTCGGATTACCTTCGGCCTCAAGGACAAAATCAATCATAATATAATAATGGGGCTTAGCGGAAGTAATAATGACGTATAACTAAGTCCATTGAGCAGTGCATACATGCCAAATTCATAAATATTTAAAACTTTAAACTTTCATACATGCTTATATACATTACACCAAAGATAAACTTCTTATACAATGTTTATCCATAACAAGTTCCAAAATGATAAAAGTAAACAAAACAAAAGGAAGGGTTGGCAAAGTTTAACTCCTCTCGAATCATAGCATGTCCCATCACGGAGGCACTTCAAAGATGGCTTTACAGGGGTAGAGTCCAAGGTTGCCTTAGACTTGACATTCCATTTTCTCACCTACATATATATAAGGGAGATGGGTGAGCTGGAACTGATTTCAATATAACGGTTTTATATGAATGAAGTCCAACTTGATTCGAAACATATCTTTTATTTTCCCAAAACAATCCATTTCATAAATCAAAACATTTCAATTAACAATCATATATCCACTTATAACAATACCATGTGATAACAATAATCATTCAATCGATATACATGATACATCCAATAGAGTAACAATGTAATAATATGCCGAAGCCAATAGGACCACAACGGGTCAATCCAATGGGACCACAACGGGTCAATCAATAATCTATAATTCAATGTGGATCATTAAGGTCTAACATCAGAGATCTTTGTGTTTCAATTAATCTAATGGGCCATGATATTGTTTCTCCCAAGCGAGGGCTTATTAATCAATGGGCCATGGTATTGTTTCCTATATGCGAGGGTCTCACTAAAGGATGCCACGATTACAATTTCAAAAAGGACATTCATTCATTGATAATAAAATAAAATTCAAAATATCATTCCTAACTAGTTCAAAATACTTTTCAAACATAGCTTTATAAAGACATTACTCGTAGTGGGTTGTACTGATATTAAGCCTCAAGTGTCCACCTACACAATACACATAACAAAGCATACATTGAAACACATGTTTCAAGCAAATGTTCTACTTAATCTAATCCTCTTTTAACGTGTTTCTAATTCATTTCCTTATTAAGAATGCCTAAACAATGTCCAATGATGTTTATAAAAGCATGAGGATGAAAGCATACATATGGGAGTGTATTTCAAAAATGCTGAAAATAGGGCAGTTCACTCAAGCGCACCTTTGGTCTTTAGAGCGGTATGGTCTGTCTGCAAAAGTACTGGATGGTGTTCAAGTAGGCTCGAGCCATCACTTTATCGCTTGAGCCAACCGCAAATGTCTACAAAAGATATTGGGAGCATGCAAAGTGCGCTCGAGTGACAGATTCATCGCTCGAGCGAAGTGAACGATTTCTGGGTTTTTCGAAATTGCATTTGAAGTTCAAAAGCATAACTTTTATAACCAAAACTTGCATGGCTGGTAGATATATGTAAAAAGGGAGATTTGGTCAAAACTCCCTCATAATAGAATTTTAATGCATTAAAGACATGCACAAAAAGTTTTTCTTGAAAAATCCAATAAATATCACTTTTATCAAAATATTAAACTTTAAAATAATATAACTTTTGATGTAGATGTCGGTTTTTAATAAAATTAATATTTTTAGAATTCCCTCATTAAGATCAATCAAATAAGATCCATGTTGATTATGAAATTCTTTTTTTTTAAAAAAATTATTACCGTTGAAATTGATGTAAACAGTAATAGTAACCTGTTACTTTGTTTGATAATAACATGTTACTCTGTCTCACAGTAACATGTTACTCTGGTTCACAGTAATATGTTACTCTAGTAATATTATCCAAGAAAGACAAAAAAAAATATATATATATATATATATATTTACTTTGTTTTTACTTAATTATGTGTTTTCTTCTTAAGGGGTTTATGAAGAAAAATAATTTAGGCGTCTTTTTCATCAAACAAGGGTCAAATGGAGGGGTTTTGACTAAATTTCCCATGTGAAAACATTTCATAACTCATAGATATATGATTATCTTCAAATCATAGTCCCAAACCTCCTTCAATTTTCCAAAACAAAACTCAAAACTCAATAGTTTTACCATGCATGTAATAAATTCAACCTTTTTCCTTTCAAAGTATGATCATACGAGATGTGGAGTGTAAAATGATGAAGAGGATTCAAAAATAGCAAGTATAACTTCATGCATGAAAAGATTTTGGTGAAAATCAAATTAAAGATGATGAATTATGCATGCATGTCCTAATTTAGTTTATTTCTTTCATCTACTTGTCAATTACATAGAAATCACTCTTATTATCACATGAATCCAACTCCTATATGAACTATTTGTAAGAATTATAGTTAAATTTCATATCTAGAGCTTGAATTGAAGGTGTAGTAGCTTAATTCTCTCAAATCTCCCCTTAGACTTTACAATTCTTCTTATTCTCTCTCTAAAGTAGTTGAGCTCTCAACTCTCTCTACAATTTCAGCTCAAGGATGAAGAAAAATACAAGTTTCTAAGCTTATATTACACATATATAGGCTTGATTAGGTTAGGTTAATTAAGTGAGATTAAGTTTAATTAATTAAGCTTAAGTCTAATTAATTTAGCTTAGTTTTAATTGATTTATTCTAACTATTTTGATCTAAATCAAATTTTTCATATGATCCTAAATATTCCAATTGGCCTATTAAACTAGTCAATTTTGGTTTCTGAATCCGATTGAGCTTTCAATTTCAATTTCCAATTCGGTATTTTAACAGATAATCCATATGCAAACAGATAAGCACAAATAAAACATATCATCATGCAATTATACTCACTACAATATTATATAAAAATAATAGGTATGTTGGGGTCATCACATAAAGTGTACCCTACTCTGTCCCTCGAATGGTGTCGTATTGTCTACACTCAAAATTACACAAATTGATTTTTTGGGCAAACTTCACATTACTCCCTTGTGGTTTGAGCCAAGTGCAGATTACCCCCCTATCATTTAGAAATAATTACATAGCTCACAAAGTTTATGGATTAAAATGCACAGTTACATGTTGTGTTTAAGCTAACTGGACATGCAGTACACTCACCTCTTTTGAAAGTAGGTATGAACAAAATAATATTTTGAAACTCAAATACCATTAAATTTTTTGAAAATAATGAAAGTGTCATTATTCTTCTCCATAAATCCTTCCCTTAAGAAAACTCCATCTCTTTCCTGCAAACTTTCTCCCCGATTCCTACAAACACCTCCTAGCCCATTCCTTTCTCACAAGCCAACCAAGATGATCAATCATAAGGATTATAATACAAACAGGATGAAGACATAAGAACAAAGAAAAAATATGAAGTAAAAAAAATAGCCCCCCGAAGCTTCTCTCTCTAAAATTTAGAGAGAAATTTCCTATCCAGTTTGATTATTTGTTTCTTTCTAGTCAATTTTCCCTTTAAGAAGTATATCAGTTATTAAAGACAATCAAGAAAAAGAGGATAAGAAAAGATAAGGCAAGCCAGGAAAAAAAATTATTTATATATATATATTTCCAGAATATAAAAAACAAAGGAGGATTTCTTGAATGGATTTTGGGTTTGTTGACCATATATTTTGTATCAGCCAATCACAGCTTGACACATAGTCCACTAGGGATAACTTGAGGAATTAGTAAAGGTCTCTAATCATCAGAGGACACGTGGCAAATTATATCAATGGCAATGGATCTGCGAAGTATTGGAACAATTGAAAGGAGCAATGTGACATGGCTAAACGATTCTTGAACATTTTAAATCCAAATTCATGAGGGAAGCCCAACTGCAAGAAATGGCTTAGTGGAGGCAAAATGCTCGGAGCCATGATAATGGAGGTTGTTTTGATAGTTATCATCCACTTCGACAGTTATTAACCACTTCGACGGTTACTACCAGGGCCTATAAATAGAGGAGAAAGCTGATAGTGGAGACACGGGAATCAAATCCAGAAACCAATTTATTTTACTTCATTTTTCCAGTTCTTTTTTTTTCTCAATTGTTTACTTTCCAATTCTTGACATTCTAGTCCTTTACTTTCCCGTTTTGTATTTCAATTTCTTAGCAGTAGTTCTAAGTTAGTTTGCTCATTGCTATAATTCCCTTCAAAGCTGTGGAAGTGTGAAGGTACTATTGTAAACATTTGTTTACTTAATGAAATTCAATTTCTGACTCTATTCTCTCCCTTTTTATTTTATTTTTTTTTGATTAATTCTTCTGAATTTTCTTCTAAAACAAGCCACTAGTAAAAGCCCTCTTTATTAAGGCTAAGAGAACTTCGAAGCAATTGTCTGTTTAATTGGTTGGCATTTACTTTTTTTGTAAGGACTTATTGATCCTTGCTGGCATGCTCTAATTACATTTCCAACCTTCGAAAGCCAAAAAAATCAACAGGGTTGTAAACCGTTGGGGTTCTACTTGGAAGAAGAAAAGGATAATTTTGATAATTTAATACATCTCTAACTGATATATTTCCTATATGCATATATGTGTGTGTGTGTGTGTGTGTGTGTGTGGAGTTAATTCACTAACCATTTCTTATAATTAAATAATAGCAGTCATCTATATATACATTATATATATCCAGCGGATGCAAATCACAAAATGTAAATAAAAATAGAATGGGTAGGTTTTGAAGTCATGTGTGTGCCACTTACGTGTTGCTTGTGGAAGTTGTATTTGTTACAGTTGGCTACTATGAAAGATATATATATATATATAGGTTTAATTAAAAAAGAAGAGATGAAGAAGATGAGGGCATAAAAGTCAATTTCTATGTTATGTTAACAAAAGTTAGTGCACTATTTAGTCCACAAACCATATGGAGGTTATATGGTTATTTCCAAATGATAAGAAGGTAATCTACACATGGCCCAAACCACAAGGGGGTAATTTTGGGCCATGTGTAGTTTGCCCTTGATTTTTTATTGAAAATAAAAATATATTAGATTATATAATTGTAAGTGATGGAAATAAAAAGACATAAATCTCTTTTTATTTTTTATTTTATTTTATTCCAAAGAACATATTTTATTGAAAGATAATAAGCTTCAAGAGTACAATATTATGGGGTAAACAACCCATTTAGCATCATCAAAAAGTTGTGTTGAAACACAAGGAGAAAACGGATAAACAAAATATCATTTTATAGATAGACAAAATATCATTTTATAGAATTGTTTTCTTGATTTGCAAGAATATCCGCACAAGCATTTACTTTCCAAAATATGTGATTAATTGTTCTCATCACAAGGCATTGCATGAGATACCTGCAATCAGAGATAAAATTGTTAAGTTGATGATGATGTTCATTTGTTTCCCTCAAGATGATGTTTCAAATGTAAAGCTTATGTTTCTACTTCCAAATTAATAATGTTCCGCTCCATTGCGAGGTTAAACCTATCTCTCATAGCCCATAACTCATCCTCAATACTAGAAGCAACACTAATGTTCCTACTAAAACCTGTAACCCAGTGTCCCAAGTGATCTGTAATAATCCCACTTGTGTTTAGTTCATAAAACCCTTTGATGCCACATCCGTGTTCAATTTAAAAAACCCTATTCTAGGAGGTACCCACCCCACCGAAAGACAAACACAATCCTTATGATTGATTGGAAATTGGACATATGTTGCCATTCGAAAGCATTTGCTATATGTGAAGGAGGTTTGATGAAAATTGGATAGGCATTGACCAAACAATGAGCATTTGTATTCTTCCAAATAGACCAACAAACAAACAAAAATACAATAGACTACAAAACTAAGGAGGAGTGGGTTGATATGGATTGGCAATTGGACTTCACTTAATCCTCAAGGTTGAGTGAAAAAGATTGCAAATCAGGAGAAAGAATGCCCACCATTCCCAAAATTCTTTAGTTGCTTTACACTCTCTAAATGCAAAGTAGTTTCTATTTGGTTCTCACTTAGGGTACAAAAACATTGTTCGCCACATTACGTTGGTAGAGAAAAGATTTTGTGTTGATCCGTTGGTGTAAAACAAGCCCAAAAAATTGAAGGATTCTAAGAGTGGAGTGAATTTTCCAAATCTAGTTCCGGTTTGTGCAAGGATTTGATTAAGTGAACTCCTTGGTGTCACAACCCAAACCTACCCCTATAGGTTTAGCGCCGTAACCGGCCAGTAATCCTAGGATTATCGAAGGTCTCTGAATAGATTAAACAAAATTAAGAGGCTAGCGGAAGCAAATAACAAATATACCATGTCCATAGAGCTGTGCAGACATACATGAGACTGAAAGTTTAAAATTATATTGACATAATTATGACATTATCTACGCATCACCACATATACAGATAAATAAAAGTCTTGATCAAACTTAACAAAAGAAAATCAAAAGACTTAAACTTGATCCACAAATCATGGCCATAAGACACTTAAGGAACCTTCTCGAAAAGTGCAAAGGTTGGCCGACAAAACATGTTCCAGGTAGCAGCTTAGGCCTGGTCACGTGCCTGCTCACCTACATACATAAATAATAACACAATGAGCTGGAGCCCAGTGAATAACAACAAAGTAAAGATTTTATTAATGATGTCCATAAAAGGTTGAGAAATCAGAGTTCATATCAGAAACAGACTCATATTCATATCAGATTCTCACCCATAATCATACGTGGTACATCCATTAGTGTTAATAAATCCGATGGCTCATGAATGCATGAGACGTTCCAATGACCCATAAAGGGACTTCATATCACATGATGCTAAGGATGCCGCGAATACATTCAGAAAGTTAGACAATTATCCATTTAATCATAAAAAAACTTTTCAAAAAACAGATCATATCATATCAGTCAGAAGATGCTTAAAGTTGAACATAGCTTTACAGAGTTATTACTCACAGATAGCTCCGGTAGTAGAACAGACAAAGCAGATAGATCAGACAGTCTAAGGTGTGTGACCTACTTAAACACATAACAAATACACATTGAAAAACACGCTTGGAAAATACGTAACTTATTTCTTTTCTATCTTGGTGTGTTTCTAATCATTGTTCTCATTATTATGTCTTAATTAAGGCTTAGGAATGCCTAAGATGTAATGAGGATGCCAAAATGTAAGTTGAAGCACTTAGCCAAAATTCTGAAAATAGGACAGTTTGCTAGAGTGCAACTTTGGTCGCTCGAGCGGACTCCTTGGTCTGCAAAACTTCTGGGAGCTCTCATTTTACACTCGAGCTCAACTCCCTTCACTCGAGCTAAGGTCCAAAACAAAATGTAGTCGCTTGAGCGCAAGTTCTATCGCTTGAGCCAACCCCCAAACTCTACAAAAGTACTGGAAACTCGCATTCTTCGCTCGAGCGCAGACTCCATTGCTCGAGCGAAGAGCATGAATTTTGGAATTTTCAGATTACTCTCCAAGCTCCAAAACTCAAATCCAAAGCTTCAAAGCACATCCTTGGGCCCAAAATTTGAGAAAACATGACTAAACTTGTATAACATCATGAATTGAAGATCATTTCGCAAAATCAAGGCCCAAAAGCATACCAATTGTTCAAATCATACTTGAAACTTGGAAAGCATAACACGCATGAGTTGATATGAACTCCAATCTTCCAAAACATAATCAAATAAATTAAAATTATGGGAAACAAGATGAATTCCCAAAACTAAGTTCAAATTGTTGCATGCATAAGGGAATTTCTTAGAAAACATGCGCAAAATTCAATGAAATACACATGCATGTATGAATTGATCTTCCTTTTAACTTCTTAAGCTTAATTCTAGCATCTCTTAGCTCAATTCTCTTGAATTCATGCATGAACCAACTCCATTACAAAACTAAAGACTTGAATTCCTACCTTAGGTGTTCAATTGGGCTCTAGATGACTAGTTTTTAGAGTCTCTAAGCTAATTCTTCCAAAAGTTCTCTCAATTCTCTACAATTGCCTTCCTTAAGCTTGAATTTACTCTCTTTCTAAGCTTCTCCCTCTCTCTCACGTTTTTGTCTCCACAAGGCAAGAAGTGAGAGTGTAAAGATGAGTTTAGGGTCTAAATTAACCTTATATAGGCTTGGAGTAAATTAATTTAATTACTTCTTGTTTAGGCTAATTAGCTTTGATTATTTTATTCTAATTATTTGGTTCCAAATTAGTTTTCAATTAAACCTACCACAAATTGCTAAAAATTTCAAATTACACATTAAACTAGGCAATTTCGTGATCGGATGCTGATAAGACTTTCAATTTGCATACTGAAATAAAAATACAAACATATATTCCTACCATGAATAGATATAGACTCAAATAACACATAGAATGCACAATTAATGTGTAATTTCATCTTAATTCCTTGTTAAGAATTCCTAATTATGGATTATAGGCTAATCACAGGTCGAGGTTGTTACACTTGGTAAGGAAATAAGCCAATTTACTAGTAAAACACCCATTGGCTGCATACTTCCAAATAATTTGGTCGGACTGGTTACCAAACTATTGAAGGGATGCACAAACCTGACAAACATTTACAAGAAGAATGAATGAAATATCATCCAGATTCCAATGGTTGCTTTTCCACATTAATCTCTAATTTTCTTAATGCAATCCTCCCAAGTAAGTTGGCCTATGACTAGACTTCTAAAGGCCCTATATCGAGCCAATCATCATTCCAAAATGAGGTGTTTAGACTATTTTTTATTGCAATGTTGGATTCTTTATGAAATAAAACCCTTCATTTTTCAATTCCTCGCCAAATAGGGGAAGGTCTGCTAGAGGATCCATTGGCATATTTGGCTTGAAGAACCCTAGCCTAAAGAGAATTCTTATCATTTGTCAACTGCCAATTGATCTTTGCCATTGTAACTTTATTGGTTAAATTAGCTTTGTTGAATACTTAGGCACAGCTTTGTTGAATACTTAGGCACCCGAATTTCTTAGGTTTGGAAACCATGTCTCACTTGATTGGATGTAGCTTGTGTCTCTCTTGTGTTGACCCCCATAAGAAATCTCTATTGATCTTCTCTATAGCATTAGCCACAAACTTGGGAAAAAAATTGCATTGCATAACATACGTTGGAATTATAGAGTTCATTGGCTTGATAAGAGTATTTCTCCTAGCTAAAGAGAGCAAATTTTTACTTCTAGGCTAACAACTTGCTGAACATCTTTTTACTACTAGCCTTAGGTCTATCTTGATGGATGGGAAGGTTTGAAAGATGTAATAATGCCCATTGACGAAGATGGACATAGAAGTAGAAGTCACACAAACATGATAACCTCAATCCACAGATTAGGAAAATTAAAAAAGTGAAGGACTTTCCAAATGAAACCCCACTCAAGTCGATCGTTGGTTTTCTTCAAATCTAACTTGATGGTCATGGAACCTATTCTACCAGTCTTAGTTTTGAAAGAGTGCAAGACCTCTTGGATGATAATAAAATTATTTGTGCCGTTCCTACGCAAAATGAAGCTGGCTTGAAAAGGACTAACAAGATCATCCAAATGTGGTCTAAGTCGACCTATAATGATTTTGGTGACAAGTTTATATATGGTGTTACAAAGGCTAATGGGTTGGAATTGATTAACGTACTCGGGTTTACCAAGCTTAAGAAGGCATAGATAAGTGTGGTTAAAGTTCTGTTAGGTTTTTATTCTTGACAATCCCGTTTGACAAAACTCCTTTTAGTTGTACTTATTTTCACACTTTTTATTTTAGTGAGGCTATGAGTATTTAGATGTGAATCCAACCTGAATTGTGCCTTGCAGAGAAGTTTGTGATGTTAATACTTTCAAGATTGCCACTTCGCTGATTATGACGGGGATCGAGCTGCCCGGTCAGCTCGTGGGGGTCGAGGGAGTAGCGCCCCTTGGCGGGTCCGGGGCAGCGCCACGGCGGGGTCGAGAGGCAGCGCCCTCGAAGTAAAATGCAAAATTGCATTCAAAGTTGCCTGTCCGCCCTTGCTCGCTCCAGCAAAGTAGTTCTCGCTCAAGCGAAGGCTGCGTCTGTGTAAAAACCTAAAAGAGATGAATGTACGCTCGAGCGAAGGGTGCGTGGCTCGAGCGAAGCCACTTATGGAAAACACGCGTTTTTGGTTCCTGGCTCAAGCGAGAGAAGCTTTGCTCGAGCGAGCTTCACAGTCCCAGATTTCTATAAGTATTTGTTTCAGTCCAAAACTAGGATTACTTCTTCAGATCTTCTTTTTGGATATTAAGGTTTATATCTGGGGATATTTGGCTAGTTTTCTTTGATGTTTAATTGAGTATTCAACTTATGGGTTAAGAAGAATACATCAAAGGCTAGTTTGTTCATTCTATACATAAGAGAGAGTTGTTTTTCAGTGGATTCTGAACAATTTGAGCCTGAAGCTTTGGTGGATTCTGAAGTGGCTCATCGTCAAGAAAATTCCGAGGTGAAGACAGGGTTGGAAGAGGCACATAGGGGTTGGTTCAATTCGGGCGTGGATTCGCTAGGTAATTGAGAGTATACCTGTGTAATTCCTTTATATCTTCTTAGTGGATTGTTTTGTGACTGTTGCCTGTGGTTTTTTTTATCACAATTGGAGGTGTCCAATTGTGGTTTTTCCACGTAAAATCGTTGTGTCGATTTGTCTTGATTGTTTGATTGGGATTGTTGTTTACTGCTTAAAATTGATACATAATCACAAATCAACATCTACGGATTTCTAGATTTTTCAATTGGTATCAGAGCAGGTTGCTCTTTTGTTTTTTAAAACTTTTGAGCGAGATCTTGTTTAATTTGTGATAATAGATTCAATTCGTGAGGGAAATTCTATGGTTCGACCATCCCTACTTGACGGATCCAATTATTTGTTTTGGAAAGCTTGGATGAGATCGTTTTTAAAATCTATTGATGAAAAAGTTTGGCAATCTGTCATGTATGAGTGGACTGAACCGACGATTACCGTTGATGAAGTAACTTTCCGCAAACCAATCGATAAGTGGGACACAATTGATTACCAAAATAGTAGCTGGAATAGTAAAGCTATCAATTCTCTCTTTTGCGCTGTCACACCTGAAGAGTTTAGTCAAATTTGCAATTGTGAAGTCGCAAAAGAGGCTTGGGATATTTTACAAACTATTCATGAGGGCACTCCTTCTGTTAAACACTCAAAACTTCAAAGGCTCACGTCTAGTTTCGAAAACCTTTCAATGAAAGATAGTGAGACCTTTGATGAATTTTATGCGAAGTTGAGTGACATTATAAATTCTAGCTTCAATTTAGGTGAAAAAATACCGGAATCCAAGATTGTAGGAAAAATTTTGAGATCTTTGCCCGATCGGTTCCAACCAAAAGTTACGGCTATTGAGGAGGCTCAAGATGTTGACAACCTCAAGCTAGATCATTTGGTTGGAAATCTCCAAACTTATGAGGCACATAGGAATTTCAAAAAGAAACAAAAATATGTTGCTTTTAGTAGTGCTCATACAGCTGGAGAGGATTCTAATGAGGATTGTGAGATAGATTCCAAGATTACGGATGCTTTTGTAAAACAATTTAAAAAATGTTTTCTGAAAAAGAATCATAATCTTTTGGAATCTACTCATACTCATAAATCCAAAGGCAAAGATAAACTCAAAATTAATTCTATAGCCAAGAAGGAGAAAGGAAAGATACAAGGGAACTCTGAAAGAGTCCAATGCTATGAATGCCAAGGATTTGGCCACGTTGCTCAAGAATGCTCCACTCGTTTGAGGAAGAAGAAAGCCCTCGCTATCACTTGGGATGATGAATCAGAATCTGATAAACATGAAAGTGACAATGAAGATCAAGGTGAAGAGGGACATAAACAATTCCTTACTTTCATGGCGGCTTCTGAAACTGAAGGACGAACAGAGTATCCGAAGAGGCCGATTGAGAATGCCACTGATGATGAATCCTCGGGAAGTAATGATGAAGAGCTTGAGCAAGCTTATGAAAAGTTGTATAAGGAATCTCTTAACTTATCTAAATTGAATGACAAACTCATTATGAAACTCAAAGCATGTGAAAGTGAGAATGTCATACTTAAAGAGGAGATTTCTGAGGTTAGGATTGATGCCATCAAGATACCTAATGATCGACAAGCTCTTTGTGCAAAACTCTTGACTTGTGAGACATAGAGGAATAAGCTACAACAAATCTATGCAACATATGAAGAAAAGATTGAATCTCTCGAGATGTCTTAAGTTGCTTTGGAAGAACTAATGATCAAGAAAGAGGAAGAGTTCAAGTGCGCTATGGCTACCATTGATCTTTGGAACAAAGGATCAAAGACTTTGGACAATATCATTGGGTTTCAACAAATTTGTTCTGACAAGAGTGACATTGGCTTTGGTGGTAAGAAAGAACAAAAACAGAGTGTATTTACATCTCATGATACAAGAACTCAAGGAAAGGGAGAACGAAAAATTCAACATAAGGATGGACTTCTAAAACTTCCTAGAGTTGGTAGGGTAAAAGAAAAGAAGGTACACCCTGTACACTCTGTTTTTATTTGTCATCATTGTGGTATGCATGGTCATATTCGCCCTTATTGTTATAAGTTGCATGGGAGAGTGTCTCATAGAGATGGAAGAAATTCCAACATCTCGTGGGGTAGGAGACACTTCATTGGTGGTAATGAGGTTAAGGGTCATATTGGACCTCACTATTTTGTTCAGCTTGAGACCAAACATGAACGGAGGATGTGTTTGCTTAGACCTAAAAATAGGAAGTTGAAAACCAAGTCGAGACGGGTTCCTATTGCAGGGGAAAGGAACCACAACGTCAGGACACCACCTAAGAACCGCCATTCTCTCAACTTTGTTTATACTAAAGCAGTTTGGGTGAGAAAACTTGACTTGTGCTAATTTGTTTATTCTTTTTAGTTTTTTTTGGTTTCTGTGTGTTTTTTTTTTAGGCCATTTAATGTCTGCCTGTTCATTTTCTATCTTGCTTTGTTTAGAAAAAGAAAAAAAAAATAAAAAAATCCAAAAAGATTTTCTTGTATGGTTTTGCAAACTTGAAATTTTTGAGTAGTCTTTGGTGCATATTGGAATTGCTAAGAATATCCATTACATGTTAATATGTGTGTGCTTTCTGTGGTCATTACTTATTTTGGAATGTGTGTTTTTTGATTAGTATGTCTCATTCTGTACATACTCTTGGATTAGCAAATATCGGAGTCTTCCGCTTTAGTGATCATATATATATATATATATTTTTGAACTTCTGACATTGTATCTTTTGTTTTTCTAGAGAAATTGACCTATACTAGCATATCATGGGTAATGTTGAGTCTCTTAACCATCTTCTATTTTTTTTTGTATCTCCACGGCTTTAACCTCTGTTCTTTGGAGTCCAGCCATGAGGAAAAGGCTACCTCAGAGTCACCAACTAGGCCATCCTTATTATATTCATGCTTTTCTAGTTCGATTTCCATACTCTTGAGCGTGTCAGCCGCCAATGAGTATGCAAATGAAAGAACAAATGTGCAAAAGAAAGAAAAAAAAAATGTGCAAAAGAAAGAAAAGAAAAAATGTGTGAAAAAAAAAGAAAGAAAAAGATTCATTGATTAAGGGGGAGCCTCCGCTTTTACTCACCAAATATCCCTTGACTTCTAGTGGTTTGACTTTCCTTAGTTGTGCTTAGATTCTCTTGTCGGAGGTCCAGCTTTCATATCACTACTAGGATTTGAATCTAGTGTTTGTCGAACTCCAAGAGTCACACATACACGTTTATCATGGGATCTATGCTTTTCACATAATGCATCACTTTATTTTATGAGAAATCTTCTAGAGGCTGTGTACATTGTGTTTTTAAGTAATTGTGCTTCTTGGATAATCTTGTGTGTTTCAAGGTCCAAATTTGAAATTCCTTACTTGCTCCACCATATTATTTTTGTCGTTTTCTTCTTGTTCATTGTTTTTGGAAAAAAAAAAAAAAAACCAAAATTATGTCGTTTTGGCAAGGGCGGCAGGAAGGGCCGCAGGGATGTGCGGCTGAGTGTGGCCGAGGGTCCGGACTCACCACCCTCAACACCCTTCTTAACCACCCTGCCTCTTTCCGCTAGCCCTTGCTTCCCAAGTTTGAAAAAACATTTTCTATAAGTGGAAAGTATTTTTAGACTAAATAATTTTGTTTTTCGTTAATCATGAAAAACATTAATTATTAATTTTTTTTACTAAAATAAAAAAATATGAATTTTTTTTCTGAAATTGGAAAATAATTTTTTTAAAATATTTTCAACTAAAAGAAATCAGTGCCACATGCTCTACCTTTTTGAGCGTCGCAATGGACTCACAATTTGCATCTATCACTGTGGTCAATAACGTGACTTTAGTTATTGGCACCCATCCAGTAAATTAAAATATTATATTTAAATATTTTTATATTATAATTTTTTTGAACATTAAAAAATAATTGACCAATTATACAAGTTTTGGGTTGTTCTGTGAAAATGGTTAAAGGTTGGTTTTTTAGCTTTTTTTTTGGCTTTTTTTTGAAAAAATGTATAAAAAAATGTGATAGATAATATGACCCAAAATGGGTTAAAAATTAAGAAGTGAATTTTAACTCAATTTTCAAAAGAGGCTTGTATAATTACCTTATTTCGAAAGTTGGCTATTTTAATAGATTATTTTAGTTTTTAACTATTTTAGTAGGCTAAAATATTTGTGTTTGAAAATATGGTTAGATTTTTTATAGTTGGATGTGATGTTTGTAAGAGAAAAAGTGAAATGATTATAAATTTGATTTGATATTTTATCTTATTAATTATTTTAATTTATTTTACCTATTATAAATTTTAGCTCAAAAAACAAAAAACAAGGTAGCATTTGCCAAACAAGGACATTGGGGAACTATTTATTGAGCGACCTCCATAATTTTATTTATTTATTTATTCCTAATGTAAAATTTTACATGCCTATAAATATGTTAAAATTTCATATAAGTCTCTCTTCCTCAATAAATCCAAAAATTGACAAAATTAAAAGCTAACAAGCATGTTTAGTACAATTTATTGAAAATTAAAAGTTAATAATTAAAAAGTAAAAATTAAAAGTATCGCTCCTCCAACTTCCAAAAAAAATAGTTTCAATTTATTACAACGATTTTTATCTAATAAATAGTAAATAAAAATTGCATGAAATAAATTCCAAAAAAAAGAAAAAAAAAAAAAAAAGCTATAAACTATTGAGATAAGTTGCATCAAACAACTCCTAACATATAATCAATTTCAATTACCCAATCAACAATGTGAAAAGATTCAATATGAATCCAACAACTTATGACCCTAGTTCATATATATATATATGAACTCATGGATTGATTGTTACTACATGAAGCTGGGATCTTAATAATCCAATCTAATCTTCCGAGTTTCAGAAAGGCCACTGTGCCAAGCATACCATACTTTCAATATACACTTCCAAACTATGACTTTCAATATAATATTATTATACTAATAAATTATAGATAGAAACTTTTTCCACGTTACCCACCACCTCACATTGATTGACCCATCCTAAAAAAAAAAAAAAAAAAAAAAATTCAATAGAAAGTACAGATTTTTTGATAAAATTACCAATCACAGGTAATATAAAAAATTTATTACATATATATATATAAATTATAATTATAATTATTTTAAAATTTTTACCCTGATATGAAATTTCTTCCAAATTGTTTTAATTGAGTTTTCAAAATTTTCTTATAAAATTCTTTTGAAAAATTATAAACTAATTTGACAAATATAAAGACTGAAAAATATATTTTTGAAATTTTAAAAATTATTCTTGCACAAAAAAAGTATGGAAATAATGAGTGCTTTGATTTTCTCATTCCTTTCACCAAACTAATTTTAAAAAAAATTCAGAAACGAAACATTTTTTTAGGCAAATTATACATGTAATCCTAGTAATTTGTCTTTTGTTCAGTTGGGTTTTTAGTTTTAATTGTATCAATTTTACACTTTAATTTTTTACATTATGTTAATTTAGTTTAACTCATAACATCTATAAATAAATAAAAAAATGTGACAAGAATCAAAAGTAAAATGATGTATTTTGTTTTTAAAATATAAAGAAATAGCACTTGAAGTAGAAAATGTACTTATATCTTGTACTTAGGATGTAATGACCAACATTAAGCTTTTTCTTCATCCTTTTTTGCTGGTTTTTTGATTTTTTTGATTTTTTTGGATGAGAAAGGAAGTGGGTTAAACCCAAAATAGGCCATTTGGTTAGTCAAAATTTATTTTGAGTTTTTCTATTATTTTGTTTTGAGTGATTTTTTTATTTTTTTGGATGCACTTAAAAAGTAAATATTTGTGAACATTTTTAATTTTTTTTACTAAATACAGAAAACAAAAAAAAAAATGCACTATTTTTTGGGTTTTTTTTTTTTTTTTTCATATTTAATAATTTTTATTATTATAAATTTGTTCTAAATATTTTACTTTCTAAGTACATCTACATGTGGATATAAAAAGTAAATAAAATTGATTAAAATATGAAAGGAGTTTAAAGTTTGTGATTGTTATATCATTTTAGGCATCGTTTGTTTGGTGAATTAGGTTATATGGGATTAAGAGTACGGTGAGATTGAGTAAAGAGATTATTAATATGGTAGTATGAGGTTAGAGATATAAGATAAAGTTTTTTGTTTGTGTACTAATGTGGTGGTATTAGTTATTTAGGACTAAATTTATAAAATTATCTAAAAATTCTCCTCACATATAATATATTTTGTTGGTTTTGTGAAGTGGAGGGCAAAATGATCCCAACTTTCTCAGGCCACGTTAGTTTGGCAGATTAGGTTGTAGGGGATTGTTAATGAGGTGATAGTTATTGAAAAGATTGTCAATAAGGGGATTAATATCTCGTTTGTCAACTATACATTTTAACTAAAAAGTCACTATAAGTTATCACATTACTCTATTTATTTTTTTGCACATTTTTTCGTAAAAAATCAAAAGTTATTAAAATAGGGAAAATACTTCGTAGCTCGAAAAAACTCAGCCCGAAATGGCTCGAATACCCAAAACGACGTCCTTTCGGGTTTTTATTTATTTATTTTCCCCATTTTCCTTCTCTGAAATCAATAGAAGAAACAGAGAAGAGGCGAGAGAGCGAAGGAGAAATGATGGAGAGAAAAGGAGGAAGCGAAGAAGGAGAAGGAGAAAAAAAAAAGATGGAGGGAAGGAGGGAGATAAGAAGAAAAACAGAGTGAGGGAATAGATCTGTATACACACAGATCTGTGTGTGTATACACAAAGGAGACGGTGATGGCGTACAAAGGAGACGGTGATGGCGACGCCAATGGGTGGCTCTCTCTCTCTCTCTCTCTCTCTCTCTCTCTCTCATATATATAGATATGTTGATACATACATAGATCTGTTGATGTATTGTTGTTATTGTTGATGAAGAAGATGAAGGAAAAAGAAAAAAAAAAAAAAAAATTTGTTGGTGGGTTTGATTTGTGGTTTTGTGTCTTCGTTTCTTTTTTCTGATAAAATAATGGGTTTGGTTTGGTTTGTAGTTTTGATTTTTGGGTCATGAATATAGTAACATTCATGATGGAAATTATACACAGAGTAAAGGAATTTCACATTTTCATATAGATAGAGGAGAAAAGGGAGATACCGATTGGGTATGCTGAGAAAAACAGATGAGACTCATATGAAAACCCAAAAAGAAATGTAATCAAGTAATGTAACTTTCAAAAAAATCACAAATGTCCACAACTATAAAATTGAAAGAAGATTGATTTATGGTTTGATTATAATGGGTTTGGTTTTCTTTCAATTTTCTGCTATCTCTTTCCTCTTCTCTTCTTTTTTCTTCTTTTTCTTTCTTCCTTCTCTCATCTGAAACCTGCGAGTTATGGAGAGAAAAAAAAAAAATCAAAACGACGTTGTTTTGAAATTTGGGGCAGTCGAGCCACAGTAAATTCGGGCTACGTAGCGGGACTATTAAAATAGTATGTTCCCAAACGAGGCGTAAGGAAAAATGTGTTTGTTTTGATAATAGTGTGAGAGATAGTTAATGATGCGATTGTTAAATTATTTTTAAATAAAATAAATTAAAAAATTATTTCTATATTAAGAAAATTAAAATAAATATTAAAACAAAAGGTGCACTTGGTATTGTTAAAAAAAAAAAAAAAAAGTGCACTGTACCAGATCTCTGGGCGGACATCCAGGCGGAAGACTGGACAGACTGAAGCCGCTCATTATTTTCTTAATTTTACTTGTTTCTCAGCCAAGCTAATCCCTCTACTGAGGGGGATTACTAAGTCACTTAGACTGTGAAGCCTACTTTCTCAAACAACACCAAACATGTTTTGAGTAGGACCCACAACAATCCTACTCGAATTCAACCTCTGAAGCAGCCAAACAAACGGGGCCTCATGGGAATGTTAATCCCACTATAGGAGGAGATTTATACTCCCATGGAATTGCTAATCCCATAGCATTTGTTGCACACAAACAAGGATTTGGTGGATTCCATGGATTGATAATCTAATCCCCTATCTTAAACCCCTAATCAAACATGGCCTCAGAGTCAAGCTTGCGATGGAATTTTTAGGCAAGAACTCAAAATGGGCCAAGCTTGTGCTAATTTTTTTTTTAAATTTTTTGTTCTTTTCTAAGGGAAATTCTATTTACACCTAAAAATATTTAAGTGAGTCCATATTTTTAGTACACCCTATTAAATTATTTAAGGTTACAATTTATTTTCAGTGTACCTTATTTCCCCCCCCCCCTTAAATTACCCTTTTGAGGTACACCCAAATAAAATAAATTTAAAAATTCTTTGAAATCTTTCTTTTGTTCACATACATACAGAGAACATGATCATGAAATTCGACATCGGCGATGCCGACACCAATGCCAACGAAGAAGGACGAAGAAAGAGAAGGAGAGGGTGAACTTTGCGTTCGGACTTCCAATACTAAACAAAGTGAATTTGTTCGGATTTCCAGAACCAAACAAATTCACTTTGTTTGGTTGTACACTGCTGAACAAAGTAAATTTGTTTGGTTATGAAAGTCCGAACAATAATGACGAAAAATAAGCTGAATATTTGATTTTATGTAAAAAATATAGAAATCAATAATTGTATTTTAATATTTGTGTGAATACTTACCTCCTCCTTGATGGATTGCTTCAAAAAATTGTTTTGATTATTACTCTCATCAATTATTTGATTTTATTCAAGCTTTCTTCTATTTGTAAGTAACAATATAATTAAAAAAAAATGATTTTGATGATAATTGTGAGTTTTGGTGTTGTGAATTAGAGTTTTGGAGTGAGAAAAAAGAAAAAAAAATTGAAACTTGGCAAAGAAGAAGAAGAAAAGATTTAAATAGGAAAAATACGTATAATTGATTAGGTAACTACAAGAAAAAAATAATATTTTATTTTAAAAGTTAATATATATTATTCTTATTAGTAAATTTATATTAGAATATAATAAGAATTAAAATTTTAAAATTTAAATTAAACGAGCTGAGATAATTTTTAAGTTCAAATAAAATGACTCTTTTTATAATCAAGGTCAGCCCAAACCAGGACCGAATGTTTGCCTAGCCGTAAACTGGGTTGGGCTTCCTCTCTTAGATCAAGTGCCCAAAGTCAGCCCTCAACCAACTTGCTCCATGGAAAAAGCATTGGTAATCGAAGAATTATGCAATTTCTTTCTGGGTTTGACTTCTTTTTTTTAGGATGTGTTTGAATAATGGATTTAATTAGAGATTTAATTTTTTTTTAAAGTGAGAGAAATGAAAAAAAAAAAAAAAAGTTTATGTTTTATTCACATTTTTTTTCTCTATTTCTTTTTACTTTTTAAATATCTATTTAAATTTATGATCCAAACACAACTTGGAATCCAGTCCAAGCTCTCAGATTATGCTACATCAGTTCTTTTTGTAAATTTAAATTAGCCACTTACAAATAGAATATTAGGCTTAAGTAAAAAAAAAAAAAAAAAATGACCCTTTACTAAATAAGTTAATGAGTAGACAAAAATCTTATAGTGTAATTTCTATTTACAATTTATTAAACAAAAATAATTTAACTAAATTATAAAAAAAATAATTATTAAAAAGAGTAACATTTTTTAGATGGGAAGAAAGTTTACATTTTAACTTATATATTTTTTTAATTTTTTATTATAGTGTTTTACTTTTTTTTTTTTTAAAAAAAAAAAAAAAAAAAAACCCTCTAACAAACCAATCATGCTTTATTGTCTCGGTTCAATTGTCCAAGTGGTTTTTTGTTGGCGAATCATTGTCTAAGTGGTTGCCAAGTTATTAGCAAGGTATTTGAAATTATTATTTATTTATTTTTTTCTTGTGTGTGTATTAAATTACATTAATTTTTCTTGGGATTTGAAAAAAATATAACAACTCTTTATTTTTGATATAATTACACTGATATCTGTTAAAATTTTAATTCACTAAGCTATTTTTCATCAATAATTTGATAGTCACATGAGTAAAAAAAATGACATTCTCATATATTTTCTTCTAAATTGTATATTTATCTTTATCTATTTCAGTATTTATCCGCAATTATTATGGTTTCTTTAATTATAATGAAAGATTAGTGTAATTATATAAAAAATATAGAATTAATTATATTTAAAATAAAAAAAAAACTCAAAGCAAGTGAGTATAATTTATTTTTATTATTTTTCAGTGAACTGCATGCCAATCATTTTCACTTATAGCTTGCCACAAACCCAAATGAAAGAACTTTTTAGAAAATATCTATAATAGGTGGATGGCTAGGATTTTGTAATTGATCTTCCATTATTAAGAAGAGCACTTATGTGAAGGTCAAAGTATATCAATCAAACGGTCCAGACTGCACCATCCAAGAAAAGAAGTAAGAACGAATATTTATCCCCTAGCCCCCACCTACTTTTTCATTTGTTTGTGTGTGGCTATGAAAACAACTCAACTACCAGCGTTTAATATCACTACTAACCTTTGTTCTATTACCATTCAAACTCTGTTCTCTTCAGTATAAATTAAAGGATAGATTATGTAAATGGTGTCCGTAATTTATATGATGTATCAATTCAGTTTCTATTATTTTAATTTTTTCTCTTAATTTAATAAATTGTGTCATATTAATGGCCATTAGGTTTGGTGGAAAAAAAAATTTCACGTTCTCAAACGATATATTAATTTAGTTTTTATAGTTTACATAATGTGTCAATTTGATCCATATTATTTTAATTTGCTCGATTTTGACAAGAATCAAATTGACACATCATGTAAATTACGGGGACTAAATTGATACATCGTTTGAGTTTTTGTCCATCAAACTTAATGGTCGTTATTTATTGGACCAATATGACACAATCCGTTAAATTAAGGGGCAAAATTGAACAAATTAAACTAATATGGACCAAATTGACACATTATATAAATTATAGAGACTATTTATATAATTTATCCTAAATTAAAATGTGTGAAGTTTGGAAATGCCTCTAAACTGCACAAGTTAGAGGTTTATCCACACTATAATATATAAAAATTTTAAATTAATTTTTTTTTATTGATAAAAGTGAAAATTTTGTTGAAATATATTAAGAAATCAATTTTTATCGTCATAAGAGTCGTCTTAAAAAATTATTTTGGAGAAAAAAAAAAGACTTTTAACAACAAAAACTTGAACTTGTCACTAATAAATGTATTTTAAAGACAATAATTTTGTGCAAAAAAGTTTATTTTTTTAGACAAATTTTGATCCCGAAAAGATACATTGAATATTTAATTTTGTCACTAAAAATAACACAATGACACTTTTGAAACCTAAGATATTTCATTCCTAAAAACTGATTTCAAAAGCTAGCTCACTTCATGCAAGAAAACAATGTTACTTGAAGGATACAATATCAGAGCAACCTTGTTCACATAATACACAAAATATTGAAAGATCAAAAGATTGTGGATTTTTCCATGAAAATCGCATGAATTCACATGCTCTCTCTCTCTCTCTCTCTCCCCTCCAAAACATCCATAGATCACTAAAGCTGGCTCCCTCACATGTACATGTTATGTAGACGCAATATCATGGCCACGAATTGTCTTCTTATTTACAATCTGGTCCGAGTTGTTCCTCATGAACCAAAATTCTGGGTCCAAGCCCTTTTGCTTGCTTCACCTAGACACTCACCCGTGAGGTGGACATCAGGCTAGAAGGGTCACAACCCAAAACCAATGCTATAGTGCTATGGACACCAAAATTACCAAATATTTTTCCAATTGGATGACGGCTCCCTTACAAAGGGAGCTTTAGCATCCCTTTTAAAGGAGCAGTCATCCATAGGTACAATTTTTTGTCTTTAATCTTGTCAACATATATTAGCTAAATCAACAATATATATGCACAATAGTAGAGGGTGAAAACACATGGCATTTGCAATTTTTTTTTTTTTTAGTTAATATTTTTGGATGTTTGATGATTAAGAGATAGTTTGATGAATAAGAAAAAATATGTAACAATTTTCGGTAGATTAATGATATTCTATTGTTGGCAGTTATTAGATGTGAATGGTATTTTTTGAAGAAGAAAAAAAACGTGATAACATTCACCCAAATAGGATATATGTCAATCACACAAGTTTGCACTTTTGCCACAAGTCATTTAGCTATTAACAGGATCCTTATTTTTTTTATTTTTTTTTTTAATAAAAGAATCTCAATTACAAATCCCAAATAACTTGATCCTAGAAATCAATTTCTTTTCTGAATTCCACTTCGTGGTTGTTGTTGTCATTTTTCTTCGTTTCTTTTCAATTTTTACCATCAAGTTTACCGAGAATGCCTTAAAAAAAATAAATAAATAAAAAATAAAAAATAAAAAAAGTCCCACATTGGTAGAGAGGAAGAACTTTATTAACTATATATAAGGTTTAGAATTAACTATCAATCGCCGAGCTGAGTAACTTCAGCTTGTCACCCAAGTGGGGGCACTGGGGTGATTGAACATTGGTCCAGCCCATGGAGTTGGGCCCGTGGTTGCTAATTCTGGCCCGCCCTATCCAAGTAATGAGTTGGGCTACATGGCCTGAGCGAAAGTTTGGGATGTGTAGTCCCTAGAGTGGAGGGCAAAGCGTCGGTGGCCCTAACAGGCGTGAAACCTCCCTCTCATGGCAGTGGAAGGATAACGGGCCAGTGCATTTACGGCCCAAATTAAAGCTCAGATGGCTGAATTTAATTGAACCATCACCTTTTTGTTTTGTTTCAAAACAAGCTCCGATGGGCTGAACTTAATTGGACTAGACCTTTTATTCCTAATTTGTAAACAATAGGAAATTTGGTATTTTTTTATAATATAGTAATTATATTTTAATAGCTAGACAATTCAATAAAATATAATAATTATAAATTAATCACGTAAAAATTCTAGAAATATTACGGTTTGTTATACATTTGATCCTGTAAAAACTTTAATCCTTTTTAATTTTAGTTCGTTATATTTGCTTTGGTCAAAAGAAATCTCAATTTTCAATCCAAAATTTGAAATTATAGCTTTAGTGGTTGGTTTTTGAATAGTGTATTGATGAAATGGAAATAAAAATATCTAAGAAAATATTTTATTTTCCCTCTCTCTCAAAAAATAATTTTCCTTCTTTTTGATTCTTTTTCTCTCAAACTCTCTCGCACCACTTTTTTTTTTTTTCCTCTCTGATTCTCTTTTTTAATTCTCTCAACCCCCTTTGATCTCTCAATCACTTGCCTCTTTTATAGGCAATATAAGCTCACAAACAAATAAAATTTCAAAGGGTGGATGAGTGAATTTTCAAAAGGTGCATAGTAACTTTATAATATTATAATATATAAAATGTATAATTAGCATAAATATATGTACAAATACCTAAAAAAATATGTAAAAACACACAAAAGCATTTAAATTATAAAATAACAAAATAAATGGACTGATAAGATAAATTTTAGTAGGCCAAATATGTAACATAATTTGACCAAAGCAGATCTAAAATAAAAAAGCACACGATGAGAGTGTAGTGAATTTTTCAAAAGGGGAATAGCATCCTCATATAATACTATAATATATAAAATATTTAATATATTTATATATATATATATACACATAATAAAGGAAAAGAAAAGGGAGAATGGGTCTAAAATAATTTGGCAAAAACAGGTGTAAGGCTGGGATTAAAGTTTACATTCCATCTCTTCACTAAGAATTTTGTGAGATAGCATATTCTTATTTTCATCATCGGGTAATCAAAAGAAAGTGCCCAAGTCTTAGGGCCGGTCAAAATAGGGTTTCTATAGTTGCCCCTCTTTGACAGAGCTCGAAGTCATTTCATGACGTGAGTAAATGTCAAAGCCCGAAGATGACCCTTTTGACAAGGCTGCAAGACTTGGGCAAACAAACAAGATGCAATACAAGTGGTTGAACCCGAGGGTTGCCTATGTATCTTTTTGCAAGGAATCAAACCAGCGTAGTTCAGGCGCAGAACGCAAATGATATGCAATTGAAAATTAAACTCTTTTTTTTTTTTTTTTGTCTTTTTTGAAAAAGTGCATGACTAATGCAATACAACAAGTAATATGAAACATAACAAGGGATACAACTCGAATATATCTACGTAAGAGAACGAAATGTATCCGCTAAATGGTCCCAAAATAAGGAAGGTATTAACCAAGGGATAGTCTTAACCAACAACACAAGAAAATGGAGGTATTAACCAATAATGGTTTCGATTGCCAACCCAAGAAAGGGATAGTTTCGTCATCTCGAAAAAGAGCCAGTACAAACAAGTGGTTTTTACAACCCAAAAAGTGGGAGCCAACATAAACTGTGTCAAATGGTGATGTGAATAGATTGTAGCCAAGTGATGCAATATGTAACTATGCAAATGATATGCTAATGAAAGTGAAAGTCGATTTTTTTTTTCTTTTTCTTCTTTTATTTTGGAAACGCATGATGTGTACAATGCAAGACGTAATATATAGTGAGTTAAGCCTCATGCAAATGATATGAAATAAAAGAGAGTGCATCGCATACAAATGTGCATATCGCACAAATGAAAGAAAGGGAGTGCATCGCATACAAATGTGTATACCTCACAAATGAAAGAAGGGGGTGTATCGCATACAAATGTGCATACCGCACAAATGAAAAAGAGGGGGTACATTGCATACAAATGTGCATACCGCACAAATGAAAGGAGAGGGTGCATAGCATACAAATGTGCATACCGTACAAATGAAATAGGGGGAGTGCATCAGATACAAATGTGCATACTGCACAAATGAAAGAGGGGTGCATTACATACAAATGTTCCACAACCCAAAGGGATGAACTTGAAATCTAAACACGTCTCACACGAAAGGAGGAAAGATGGTGTGAACATCAGGCGCACCTGATGTTTTTAACCGAGTAAATCAACAACCTAACGTGTCTCACTCGAAAGGAGAAAAGATGGTGTGAACATCAGGTGCACCAAATGTTTTTAACTGAGTAAAACAACAACCCAACGTGTCTCACGCGAGAGGAGGAAGGATGGTGTAATCATCAGGCGCACCTGATGTTTTTAATCGAGTAAAACAACAACCTAATGTGTCTCACGCAAAAGGAGGAAGGATGGTGTAAACATTAGGCGCACCTGATGTTTTTAACCAAGTAAAACAATAACCTAATGCCTCTCACGCGAAAGGAGGATGGATGGTGTAAACATCAGGCACACCTGATGTTTTTAACAAAGTAAATCAACAACCTAATGCGTCTAACGCGAAAGGAGGAAAAGGTGAACAAATCCAAATGCGTCTCACGCGAGAAGAGAAATAGTGAACGAATCCAAACGCGTTTTATGCAAGAAGATAAAATGTGGTATAACCAACAGAGGTACCTAACTGTATTTCATACGGAAAAGAGGAAGGTTTTAACTAGATAAACATCAAATTCTAACACGTTTCACGTGAAAGGAACAAAGGTGGTGTAACCAACAGACGTACCTAACAGTATCTCATACGGAAAGGGGAAAGGTTTTAACCAGGTAAACATCAAATTCTAACACATTTCACGTGAAAGGAACAAAGGTGGTGTAACCAACAGACGTACCTAACTATATCTCATACGGAGAGGGGGAAGATTTTAACGAAGTAAATATCAAATCCTAACACGTTTCACGTGAAATGAACAAAGGTGGTGTAACCAACAGACATACCTAACTGTATTTCATACGGAGAGGGAGAAGGTTACATATACACACGAACGATATACAAAACACGTATTATATACGTACACACATATATATATATATATATACATATCTCTCTCTTCCTCCATCTTCTTCGAGCGTCGTATCTGGCGCGCGATTTCAACAATCGTGGCGCCTGACCGACAAGCTGCCCTGATTCTTCAACGCCTTATCTCAATGTTTCTCCTCTTTGTCTTTTCCTTATTCTTCTTCTTCGCTCTCTTCTTAATTTGAGGCCTGCGAGAGAGGTAGAGCAAAAGCTTGCAAACTTTCTCTACCATCACTCTGTAACCTCTTTCTATTGCATTACTCTCCTCTGCCATGGCCTCTTCACACTGTTCTCTCACTCTTTTTCCAGATCTGAATAAGTCCACGATAGAGATGACCGATTCCGACTCCTTTGAACCTCAACCGCGTGCTCCTCTTCCTTCTCCTATTTTTAGCTTTCCAGTGATGTCAGTTGAGCAAATAATGGTAGCACAATCTAACATCGAAGCTAACTCGTATACACTGAGGTCATGTGTGGAGACCGTGATTGTGGTCTCCAACTTGTCCCATCGACTGCAGAATAGGATGTGTAAGGTACATCAGTTAAATGCACAACTCTCCCTCCTCCAATGTATGTACAAAGACGTTCGAGTAGAAATTAGTGCACTGAAAAAGCAGAACAAAGAGCTAAAAAGACAGGCCACCTCCGTGGCTCGATTTGGAGTTTCTTCGCACAACCAATTTGATGGCCGACGATGAGTAATCTCCTTCGGAAGCTCTGCCAAGGCCGAGGCAAAGTCTTCAAGAGCTTCGAAGGAGTAAAGATGAAGCGAGGTAGTTGATGGTAAAGTCGAGCAATGAAGCTGTGTGCAAATGAAGCCGGTTGTAATTTTCACCATCGGGCTGCTGCCGAAAAACTGAGAAAATACTACTATCTCTTTTATTTTTATTTTTATTTTTATTTTTGTTTTGTTTTTGTTATTTTGTTTTTGTTTTTGTTTTTTGTTTGGAGTGGGCACCTATAGCTTGAACTCCTTTTTGTACAACTTTGATCGGGGTTAATCCCTGGCATTTAATAAAAACGAGTTTGTTCTGCAAATCTACATGACATGAATTGCACAACACTGAACATAAAAATCATTTTGTTTTGAATTTTGAACTTGAAAATGGCTGTATATTAGTGAATTCTGAACTGAATATTGAGCCTATCACTGACCAAAACACAAAACCCAACTTAATGAAATGAAAATGAAGCCAAAACCATCCCAAAACACACCCCTTTGCGTTTGTCGGAGCAAAATGAACGCAAAACAGAGCAACACTGGTTGACTGCCCCCGACAGAAAAGCATCGCCGACGATAACTACTATGCATTTTCCGGCAATTGCTTGATTAAGGTGAGAAGAACTCGATAGTGTGGGTAAAAGACAGAAAACCTGACTCAACTGTGCCCGTAGTTTATCACTGTCCTTCTTTTGTTTTTCCTTTCTGCTAAAGCGATTTTGATCAACATGAGAGGTAAATTAGCACACTTGTTCCATTTTTCTATCTTGAAATCATATGAGCCAAATTATGAGCACTGAAAATTTTCTCTTTTTGGTCCAAAGAATGGTCTGAGTTTTGGAAAAAATGGAATAATTTTTGAGAAAATCAGTCAACTTCATTAAAAGTCCTCAAAATTTATTTTCACAAATGACCATTACTCGACCACTACTCGATCAATATGAAACCAACCCTTGAGATGTACAACTGAATTCGTCTTGCGACTGAACCCGTCATGAAGGAGAAATAGGACAACTGAAATGAGGACGAGCTAATCAAATATGGATAGCCGAGTCGAATAAAGATACATCAATCAAGCATGGACGAGATGAGTGTGTTGAAAAAAGATTAAGGCTGAACTTCAGGATGAAGCTGCCTACGTATCCCAAAGATAGGAATCAGGCCATACGTAGTTCCGGTTAAGGTTCACTCGGGTATTGACACTCTCCTTTTGTGCTCTAACTTTTACCAAAGCCGCTTTTTTAGGTTTTTAACCTTGCAAACTTTTTTTTTTTTTTTCTTTTGCTCTAACTTTTGCCTGGGTCACCCTTACGGGTTTTCGGCCTGACGAGCCTCTAAAAGATAGTACTTCTTCAACTTGTCCATGTTGATTGGTTGTGAGAACTCCATACCATCCAAATCCATGAGAATGACTGCTCCTCCTGATCAGATTGATTTAATGATGTAAGGCCCCGTCCAATTGGGTCTAAACTTGCCCCTAGGGTCGTGAATAGGAGCTCGATTGTCTTTCAACACTAAGTCCCCTTCTCTCAAATTCCTGGATCTAGCCTTCTTGTTAAATGCTTTGGCAATCCTATGTTGATACCCCTGAATGTGGTATAACGCCTTCAATCTTTGCTCATCAAATAGCATCAATTCCTCAAATCGGTTCTATTGCCAATCAGCTTCTGTTATCTGACATTCAGCTATAATCCTCAATGAAGGCACTTCCAAATCAATCGACAAAACAGCCTCCATTCCATATACCAAAGAGTAAAGGGCTGCCCCTGTAGACGTTCAGATTGATGTCCTGTATCCCCAAAGTGCAAAAGGCAACTTATTTGGCCAATCTCTGAAGACACCGCTCTCATCTTATGCAACCAAGGCCTGTCCAACAATAGGTTGAAAGTTGCTAAGACATCCATAACATGGAATTTTGCCTTATGCTCAGAGGGACCAACTAATATCTGGACCTTGAAAGTCCCTATAACATTCCTGCTGGTGTTGTCATATGCCTGAATAACTTGGCTTGTTGGCGTGAAATCAGCCGGCTTTAACCCGATCGCATAAGCAGTCCTTGCTGGGCACACATTAATGGCTGAACTGGTATCAACCAAAACTATTGGAATCCACTTCTTTCTACACTCCAAGGCCACATACAAAGGCTTGTTGTGGTCAACCCCCTCAGGTAGTAACTCTTTGTTTGTAAATGATAACATAGGAGTCGTGTCTCCATGTATGATGAAAGACACTAATTGATCTGGCGTTGTCTCAATGGATAGCTTGGCCTTGTCTAAGGCTAACAACATTGCTTGTCGGTGTTTTCAGGAAGCCATGAGAAGTCCCCAAATGGAGATGTTTGCTTGGATTTTTTTTAATTGTTTTAGAACCAGGTCTTCTTCTATCTCTTTCTCTTTCTCTTTCTCTACCTCTTTATTTTCTCTTTCTCTTTCTCTACCTCTTTATCTTTGCTAGAGGGCTCTTCTTGATCTAGATGTGGAGGCTTGAAGTAGCGTCCACTCCTGGTCAAATGATCAATTTCATCTGCATACCAAGTCTCATCCGGCACGTTGCTTACCCATTCATTATTAGTATGGGTGAGCTGTAGGTCATTATCATCCCATCATTCGCCTTCGTTGACCAAAAGGCAATTATCTAGCGCTGCTTGAATCATTCCCACAGTATGCCCTGAATGGCTTTCTGGTTTTTCTTCTTTTCCTCTGGAACTCTTTCCTTTACCACATTTAATAGGTTTTTCAAAATCAAGTCGCAATTCATTCCCTTTCTTTCAGTTTCCTCATCAGAAGCTTCATCACCACTTGACCAGCCGTGACTGCAATTCTTCGATTCCCACCATCCCATTTGTACATTTCCAAGGTCTAATTCTTCATAGAAATGGAGATTAGCCAAGTCCTCCTCTAGGTCAGCCAAATCATCCAACCCTTGTTCAAGTACATCCTCTTTGACAATATTGATAGAAAATGAGTCAGGCAGATCAACCTCAAGCTTTAGCTGACCGCTGGGAACAATATATCGGTTAGAATCATACTTTTTCTCTAATAGTTTGCCCACTACCACCATAAGGATTTTGGGTTTTGGCTGGGTTAGAGGTGCATCCATCATATACAACTCAGTGCCTTCAAGAATATGTACCTCAGGTTTTGGTAAATGGGTGGGTTTGATATAGATACTGGGGTTAAAAGTGGATGAAAGTGTATGGATGAGGTTCAGATGAGAAGGTGGTGGAACTCTGTCACGGAGCAGCAACAGGTTGGTAGTGACGTTGGGTTTTGGTGGTTGTGGAGGAGCTATGACTTTATTGTCTATGAGATCTTGGATCTTATGACAGAGGTGAATGCAATGGTCTGTGTCATGTCCGAGTTGATGAAAAGCATAGTGTTTGGTGGGGTCATGTTTGGCTGGGAAAGGCTCAAGAAGAGGTCGGGGGTCCAAAGGCTTTAAATACCCTCTTTTTGTCAAGATTTTCATTGCGTTGGAGAATGACATATGAAGAGAGGTGAATGTTCTGCTTGGGGCTCGGGTTGTGTTTTGCGGGCTAGCATGAACAAAGGGGTCGGCTATTTTAGTGGTGATGGCAACCAAGTTGATTTCAGAGGGCTTCACAACTGTGCTACCACTGGTGGTAGCATTGGAACTGTTACCAAAAGGCTTCCGAATAGGTTCTTTATCCTCCACAATGATTCCCTGTTTGATGGCATCCTCTATCTGGACCCCTATCTCATATAAGTCATTAAAAGTGAAGAGCGGGAGGACTATCGTTTTTTGTAACATCTTTCCATACAGATTTCTGACTATCATACGGATTTGGTCTTTTTCAAGTGATCTGTTGGTCATCATTGTTGCTTTTGCCCTCCATCTGGTAATAAAGGTCACGAAACTTTCATTGGGCTCTTGACGAGTGGCCTCTAATTCCTGAGTAGTCACTTCAATCTGGGTGTTATAAGCATACTGGGTGATAAAGGCCCTGACTAACTCTTCCCAACTTTGTTTTACCGAGTTCTCTAACTTGGCATACCAGATGGCAACCACTCCTGACAAAGTTCGTTCGAATAAAGAGCGCTTTTGTGGACGAATCAAACCCATAGGCTTTAAGACATCAGAGAACAGGAAAATGTGCACTATTGGGTCGCCAGAGCCATCAAACCTATCAATGTGTGGCATTTTGAACCATTCTGGCAACTTCACAGCTGTCTCAGTGTACCCATTTTCAATGTCTGGGATTGAATTGACTCCTTGTGCCTTTTTGAAAAGTTTTTCCAACTTGGCCAGCTTTGACATTGTTGAGTCAGACTCAGGTGCTTTAGAGGGAATGAGCCCTACCATTGGTTGTGGAAAAGGAAATGATCCTCCTGAAGTTTGTGCAAGAACCCTCAGATCTTCTGGTGAGTTAAGTTCGGGAAACTCGTCAGCTGGTGGAGGTGGAGGTGGAGGTGGAGGTGGAACTGGATGAGTCACCGGAGGTGGTTAAGTAATGGGCATCCCAGATAAGTGTTGAAGTTTAGCAAGAGTATTGCCTTGAGCGGCAAAAGTAGTACCTTGGGCAGCAACCGCAGTGGCAACGGTATCCATGCTCCGTTGAAGGGCCAATAGTATGTCTGCTATATTTTCTGGAATCTGAGCCATCACTAATTCTGGTGAGTTGAGTGGTGATGATATAGCAGGTGAAGAAGGGATATTCTGGACAGTTGATAAAGCTTTTGCTTTTCTTTGTGTAACCAATGGCAAAGAAACTAACATTGGTTGACCCTGAACCAAATCTGCACTTTTGCAAAGTCTACCAATGCGAGACCACAGAACTTAGGGGATATCAGATCTTTCGAAAGCTATAGTGCTCGACTACCTTGCTGAAACAAAACGGGACCCCCAATCAGAATTTCATTAGCATCCCAGCTCAACTGATTACTGCTAGCTCATGTTGAAAAACTGAACTCAACCCCACAAACTGAAATAACTAAACCACTCATCTGAATATGAGAATTCCCATACATTGCACATAACACATAGCAGGAAAGAGAACAAACACCCCTATGAGGGCTAGGGATACCCTGTCCTAACTTTGAAATGATCTAGGGTTTCACTATTCAAACAAGTGGCATCATACATCCTAGAAATGGGAGAGCATCCTGTCCTAATTTTGGAAGGTACTATAGCTCACTATAGGTACAAGGTTGGTTCTACTCTAAGGGTTGAAGTCAAGGTGACGTTACCAAAGAGTCCTTTGGGTCATAACCAATAAAGATCCGAAGAAATCAGAAGAGTCAAATAGTCTCTCTTCGGAGTCTGAGAACCTTAGATAACAAAACTAGATAGCAAAGCTACATAGCAGAGCTACCTTTTTGATAGATCTCAAAAGGTTACAACACAAGGCCTCTAAAGTATCGTAAAGATAGGTGTAGTGTCACAAAAAGCTTGCCTATGCTCCCACTAGTATCTGGGCAACACAGGGACTTGAAGTGCACCAATGCATGCAATGCAATAAATAAATAATTGAAAATAAAAGTCATATCATGGAGTTCGGGTCAAGGTTTCATAAAATCCCCAGCAGAGTCACCAAAAACTATTACATGCCCAGGGGGTACCCGTGCGCGTTAAACAGTTCTAACTCCTGAGATCTCTTTGATCTAGTCTCATGAGTGTAATGTGAAACATAGACGAGAGTCCAGATTTGGCAACTTTTATTGAAAATCCCTTTTATTGCAATTTTGTCAAAAATGGATTGCGTCATCAGATCTCAGAGTCACCACCTAATATTTATTTTGGAAAAATTAGAAAACCATTGACTCGTGCCTAGGCCACTGTTCGTCGTAACCAAGGATGCTTGGCTTGGAACCTTAGGTATGAAGAAGGAAGGTCATTAATTGAGCACCCTCACTCACCCGATCAAAAGATCGGCCTTTACTAACTATGACATGAATTTTATTTTCTTTATATGTTCATGTTCTGATTATTTAATAAATCCTAAAATTTACTATGTGAAACATACAAGTATAGACTATGTCACCCACTTTGGAACAACTTGATTTCATATAGTTTTGAAAGAGTTTTGAAGATGTACAACCCAAATAAATTGAGCTTACAAACATGAAAATCAACATCATTCCAAATTAAGCGACACAACCTCCATCTACTGGCATTCATAGAGTTATATCACATAAGCAAATAGCCTCATGGTAGAATGCTAAACATAGTAAGAAAAACACACACAAACGGGATGCTAAAACATAAAAACTTACATGTTTGACGACCTGCAAACAAGTTACAAAACAAAGTTAGTAAAATATGCATGATCTTATACAAAAAATCTTAATGCAATTCACTCATGAGATGCAACTAAAGATTCGGCTTCTAAGAGATGACATGTGGATCATCTCAAGAGCATGAGGTAGCGCACATAATCACATAGGAATTGATTAAATCCACAAATGCAAAATTAGCCGAATCAAGATGCATGAAACATGGATGCAAAGCATGGATATAATGAAAGACGAAATATGATGCGTATTCACAGATAAAGAAAGCAAGTAAAAGAACGGGATAGAAAGAAGCTGGGCGGAGAATTATTACAATACTTTGAATAAATTATTACAAACCAAATAAGAAAGAGAGAAGGGAATATTACAACAACAAAAAAACCTTACAAACTCTCAACATAATAAAAAATAATAAAATAAAAACAAAGAAACTTGATGTGCTTTGGGGATTGCCGGAAAATATTCTGCTTGACGTGGGAGGACTGCTCCGTTCCGCCTGGGGAAACTTATTTTGCGGGAGCACTATTCATCCCCGGGCACTATTTATTGCCGACAGTACTATTCACCACGATAATTACTCATCACCCTTTTTTGTCATTATTCATCTTATCGGGCATTTTTCGTTCGTAGTTACTATTTATCGCCGGAGGTACTATTCATCGTCGAGATTACTATTCACTGTCGGAGATACTATTCACCGCCGGAGGTACTATTCATCTGATGGGATAAATTATTTAAAGTAATAAATTACAACAGTTTATATACAATATTTAAATTACAACAGATATGTGGGTAGTGCAGCTTTCCTGTTAAAGCAGTAAAACAGTTATATAAAAATAAATAAATTACAACAGATATGTGGGTAGTGCAGCTTTCCTGTTAAAGCAGTAAAACAGTTATATAAAAATAAATAAATTACAACAGATATGTGAGTAGTGCAGCCTTCCTATTATAATGGTAAAACAATTATATAAAAAAAAATAATAATAATAATTTGCAACAGAGATGTGGGTGGTGTAGCCTTCCCATTAATGGTAAAACAATTATATAAAAAGTAATTTATAGCAGATATATGGATGGTATAGCCTTCCCATTAAAGCGATAAAAAAAAAAGTTATGAAAAGCAGTAAATGAAGTATTTAAACAAATTATATCACATTTTTAAATTAAAAGAAAGTTTGCGAAAACTCACTTTTCGGGAAAATGATGAATTTTCTGATTTACAAACTTTCTTTTGATTACCCTCAAGTCTGTGGAAGATCTTCTTAATTCTCAGTCCAAATTTTAGAATTACAGCTTTAGTGGTTGGTTTTTGAACGATGTATTAATGAAATGGAAATAAAAATATCTAAGAAAATATTTTATTTTCCCTCTCTCTCTCAAAAAATAATTTTCCTTCTTTTTGATTCTTTTTCTCTCAAACTCTCTCGCACCACTTCTTTTTTTTTTTTTTTTTCTCTCTGATTCTCTTTTTTAATTCTCTCAGCCCCCTTTGATCTCTCAATCACCTGTCTCTTTTATAAGCAATAGAAGCTCACAAACAAACAAAACTTCAAACGGTGAAGGAGGGAATTTTCAAAAGGTGCATAGTAACTTTATAATATTATAATATATAAAATGTATAATTAGCATAAATATATATACAAATACCCAAAAAAATATGTAAAAGCACACAAAAGCATTTAAATTATAAAATAACAAAATAAATGGACTGATAAAATAAATTTTAGCAGGCCAAATATGTAACATAATTTGACCAAAGTGTGTCTAAAACAAAAAAGCACACGATGAAAGTGTAGTGAATTTTTCAAAGGGGGAATAGTATCCTCATATAATATAATAATATATAAAAAAAATTTAATATATATATATATATACAAAAGTATGGTGCGTAGGTGAAACCACGATACCGAATAAATTCAATAAAATATTATATAATAATATAACATAATATATATATATATATAATACATAATAAAGGAAAAGAAAATGGAGAATGAGTCTAAAATAATTTGGCAAAAACAGGTGTAAGGCTGAGATTAAAGTTTACATTCTATCTTTTTACTGAGAATTTTGTGAGATAACATATTCTTATTTTCATCATCAGGTAATCAAAAGAAAGTACCCAAGTCTTAGAGCCAGTCAAAATGGGGTGTCTACACCGGGTCAAGATTTTTAAGCATTTGAAACAAAGTAGTGCTAGCCATGTTCATATAAATGTAATTTTGGTCAATATAAATGAAACAAAATATTTTTGTTAATTCTTTGTGATCAAATAGTTAACTTATAGATTATAATCCTTGTAATTTTCCTTTCGTTTTGTTGATGCTTTCTGTTGGTCTTCCAAGATTACGTGATAAAAGTTTGAAGGACTAATTTTCTACTGCTTTATTACATTCATAATCCAATCCGGATCCCCAAAATGTCATATAGTTTCCTACTATCCCTAATTTTGGGAAGTTAGTAAAAAGCCAGTTTTTTGGCTTTTTTGGGTCACATCACCTCTCTATTTTTTTTACACAAAAAAGCCAAAAAACTAGCTTTTTACCAACTTCCCAAAACACCACTAAGTGACACATACAAGTTCATGGCTATGCTTTTGATCAGAGTTTTAAAAGGCTTTACCAAGACTTGCCTTGAGGCGAAGCTAAGGTAAAACTCATTGAGGCTTCAATTTTTAGGCATTACTCCCCAAAGGCTTGTGTATATCACAGTTTGAGGTGTACGCCTCAAGTGCGCCATGTATGCCTTTTGCACATAAATGTATGAGGAATATGTATATGAAGAGCTTATCTTGGGCTCTTGTTAAATTTAGTCAAGTAGATGGTTTAGACAGAAAAAAGAAATACCTCTTTTGCAAACTATATTCCAAAGGAAAAATCAAATAAGTGATCAATCAAGAAAAAATAAAAAAATTAAGGCTCAAGTGAGAAGCTTGATATCTGAATTTAAGAATGCTAATTTCACTTTCGATAAGGGCAAGCTTCCTTCTCTGCAATGAAATGTTCGACGCCTTATTAGAAAAGCATTTACGGGCTTCATATTTAATTTTTAATATATTTTTTACTATTTTAAATTATTTAATATGTTTATTAAATATACATATTTGAAATTCGAAATGCTTACACCTATTGTCATAAGGGTAAAACACCTTGCGTTATGCATTCGTCTTAAAAACTTTGCTTCTAATATAAAAAAGGTATTGAATTACTTTCTGCAGAAAAAAATTTCATAAATTTTAGCACTACTCAACTTTCTAATGTTATTGTTGTTGTAATTGTATTTTGTTGTTTTTTCTAGTTCTTTATATTCTTTATTCCTAATTAATGAGGGGAGGCCTTTATTCAATTACACATGCAGCTGTTGCTATCATTGCTGCAAAAACACTGAAAAACAATGGATTAGCTGTTAAAAGGAGTAAGATTCTTGATTTTGTTGTTTATCAAGAAAGAAAATATGTTATTAATCATGCTTGATTTAATATCTATTATTAATCTCGTGCCTTTATGTCTTTTGGTGGGATAAAATGGATCAAATTAGTTGTCATACTTGTCTGGGTTGTAATCCGATTGCTTGGTCTGCATTGGTTTCTTTCTTTCCTTTTTGGTTTTAGTATGTGAGCATTCTAATAGAGTGTGTACTTACAGTGTATTGAAGAAATAAGATGATACAAGGGCTACTGTTTGTGCTCGTATCGTATTGGCATTGTCTGGTATTGTCTTACATTGATTAAGGCCTTACTATGCGTTTGATTTTGTATTTGAATGGTCTTTCTGACGTTTGTTTGTCTTTGCTCATACTTGGAAGAAAATACCTTTGTCTCTCACATCCAACTTTGGTTAAATCAGGCATTTCTATATTAATAACATATTCTTTGTTTCAGTTTTTACTTTATTTTTTTAGTTTGAGGTTGTATCCTATGCATGTGTTAATCTTGTGATTCCTGCAATTACTACTATTAGTATATATGCAAACATATTATGAAAGGAACCAAAATTGCATAAATATCTTTCAGTTGAAAGCAGTTTGGATGTAGAAAATAATGGAATCTGCCATTACTATTCTTGAATTTTTTGATGTGTTGTTTGGTCTAATGCCCATCATGAACGAATGAGGACGAAAACAAAATCTGATAAGCCTCCCTCTGTTTCAAAGACATTTATTTGAATCTTATATGTGAATCGTATTTGTAATTGGGTTTTTCTTACCAAAAAGTGTACTTTGCATGTTAAGATTTCAATTGCTATTTGATTTTGACAGGAATGATGTGAGATTAAGTATTTTATTAGTAAATTTATCTTAATATAGAATGTAGACATCTACTTCTAAGTCACCTTGCAAGTTCATTTGGTTGTCTACTTCTAAGTCGCCTTGCAAGTTCATTTGGTTGTTGGCTATTGTACCTTGCTTATGTTGACATGTTAATTTCTCATGGTTTGGCAAGTTATCCATATATTTTTTTTTTTGATCGGCAAGTTATCCATATAGCTTCTATTTTTGGTTCATCATGGACCAATTGGCAACAAATATTTGCACACACAAATTAAGTTTTCTCATTTTATTGGCAACTTATACTTATCAAAATATGCATACATGTGTATGTATATAATGTTATTGGAGAACCAAAAAAAAAAAAAAAAAAAGGAAATAAGAACTAAGCATCTATTCTGGTTCTACAATTATCACTTTGTCTAATTTTTAATGATTTTATGATTATCATTAGATTTTGGCAAATTGTTGTCACATTTATCAATTTTTGTCCAATTTATATAATTACTGAACTATTGTGATGGTTTGCATTTTTCACCCTCAGGCCAATATGATATATTGATTATATGATCTATGTGACACCCCAAATATTTAATTAATTTAACACCACGTTAATATTAAATTAGGGAAGCATGTGATTTAAAGAGTTAGATGGTATTAAAGTTTAGAGTATAAAAACAAATATATGTATATATATATATAAATAGTGTATTTTTTTTTTGAATTTTTCTAAATAGTTAATAGTCTGTATATTTTTATACTTATTATTATTTGATATTATTATTATGATATTTTTATTATATTTTTCTATATTTTTTTTCCTAAATCAAAATATATTGAAATACGACATTTAATATAACAAACTTAGGCTAGGTTTGGCATAACCTATATAATTCATCTTTTTATCTTTTTTTCATCATATCACCTCTCTATTTTTCTGCACATCATTTCGTAAAAAGACAAAAAATATACTGTTTTAGGACACTCCAAACCAACCGTTAGTGCCTCCCAAGTTCTCTTGCGGTCCACGCCTCGTGCTGCCCACGCCACGTCCACTATATATATAGATGCATGCTCACAATTCCCTCCAAACTCTCTTACTCTCTCTCGGCTCTCTAGTGTTTAATATATATATATAACTTTGAGTTTAGTTGGAGTGTTTAATGGATCACGAAAAGTAAAAAGTTAGGATTAACATTAAGCTAAGTTATATTATACCTTGAGTTATCATAATATATTTTACATATATTTTAAGTTAATATAATTTATTTTACACAATATGTGTTTTATAAATTATGTTAATATTTCGATTACGTAGATTATTTTCTAACATTTATTTGCTTAAATTGAAATCCATGGTTATATTTGTTTAAATTTTAGAAATACCATCACGGAAGTTTCATGCCTTAAGGGATTTAAATAACCATTGACCTCTATTCAGTCACTTTGTGGCCCTCTATTTGTCATAGATCCATTGACCTTTATTCTAATTGTCACTCCAGTAACCTCTATTCTGTTCTGTTCTGTGTCGTGGTTATGATTATTTGCTTATATGATTTTTGCATTCTGCTTCTGTTATTTAAAATTAGTTATGTATTTCAATTACCACACTAATTTCTATTTAGCCTACTAATTATCCATAGATTTTTGGACCCTATACTTTTGATATAATATTCCTCACTCTGCTATGTGGTTATAACTGTTACCCCTTTCAGGTGAGGAGATTTAGCGGGATCAAGATTGGGAATAAATCACATTTTTTTTTTATTAGCTGTAATTATGATCTTGTAATAAAAGAAAGCCCAAATGACTATTTTTCTTTTTAATAAACTTTTTGGTACCCATTTATTTTATTTTAATTTATTTAATTTATCTGCTTGCGCTGCTACTACTATTTAAATTTTAGAATTATTTTATCTTATTGCGACGCCAAACCTTTGGGTACCGGGTTTGGATCGTGACAATCTATCTACCTCCTCATGGAGCTATTATTGCAAAACTTGATAGCCCACTGTTTGAGTATGTTGGTGCATGTTGCCTAAGCTACGCTGCTACACTATTATTACCCTTATTGCTAGGTTACCAAAAGCATATTGTAATGGTAGCTTATGTCTCTGTTTTAAGTGACCCACTTTAATTGTACTATTCCAAGATTCCTGTGAACCCTCAAGTGAGTTGTTTCCAAATGTAATCTTGTATTTTGAAATGGAATAAAATTATTTTACTTTTTGATGCTGGTGATTTATTGATATTTTGTGAAACATATTTGTAATGTTTGTTAGATTGTACAAAATATATCAAATAGAACCTTAAAAAAAAAATGTATATTCTACGACAAGCATAATAGGTCGTTATATTACATATTTTACAACGAGTAATGAGAGTTGTGGTTTGTCAAAGTAGTTATAGAAAACTTAAACATGACGCACAAGATCCACTGTTAAAGGGTTTTTAACGGCGTGCAAAAATAGTTGTAGAAAAATCAAACACGACTCACAAAATCCGCTATTAAAGGATTTTTAATGGCGTGCTACGACATGCCGTTGAAGTGAATGATTTTCTATGACTGTTCATAACACGGCTTTACCTCGTGCATCATAGAATCATATTCACGACGTATATTTGGTGCCGTGAAAATCCAAATTTGTTGTAGTGACTTATTAATATGGAAGGTTATTTTGATAAAATTAAATACAATATTTTTTTTCTTTTCTTTTATTTACTCTATCCAAACAAGATAAGTGAAAAACAACAATCTTTTCTCTTTTATTCATCTAAACATAATAATAAAAAATTACAATCATTTTTTTCCTTTTCTCACCTAAATGAGAAACACCTTACGATCTAAACGGTGTAAGAAGAAACGTAGGAGGAGCACCTTGATGATAAGCCACTAAGCTTGCACACCATTGAAAAGCCTGTATGTACTTCTCATCATCAAATGATACACCTTTGTATTAATGGTACCAAAAAAAAAAAAAAAAGAAGGTCGAATTTCTTTTCACCAACATGCACCACTACCCTCGGAGAAAAAGCTAATGAAGCTAAAGATGTCATTAGGCCTCGTTTGGGAATCCTTCTATTTAGTTAAAAAGTCAAAAAGTTATTAAAAAAGTCAAAAAGCCAATAACTCATATCAAAAAGTCAAAGATTCTCTTTTCTCTCTATTTTTTACACATCTTTTCGTAAAAAGCAAAAAAATCATTCCAAACATACTAATTTTTTTAGCTCATATTTTAGCTAAATAGTCAAAAAAATTACTAAATTAACTTGTTTCCAAACCACACAAACAAAAACTCATCTCCAAAAAGCTCCTTTTTCCTTTTCATTATTTGCCAAACCCACTCTCTCCATCACTATCTCCACCTCCCTACCCACAATTGCATTTCTTGGGGCTGAAAATTCATGGTCCTGTTTCAATAGATTCCTCTTAATCTCATTTTCAATGTGCAGTTTTTTGAATTTGGGCATTCTAATTCTTACCTTCGTGTCTCAAACAAGAGGAATAATAGGATGTCTATATGTATGTCTTTTGGCACATTCCGTAATACTAATCATTTCATTTGATATGTCATATCTTTTAGGATTTCGTAGTTTACCATATTCGGAGAACTTACGTATAGGTTTTAATAGGTGAATTTATTGTCTAATAGTTCTTATGATAATTAATAATATTTTTCATCAAACACTATAAAAATAAAAATAAAAAGTCACAATTTGTTAATTTTCAGCGACAGTTTGAAAATTGTCACAAAAAATGTCACTAATTATAAGTTTTAACAACAGTTTAAAAATCATCACAAAAAAGTCACTAATTTTCAACTTTTAGCAATAATTTGAAAAATTTATCATAGAAAAGCTTCACTAATTGTAAGTTTTAGTGACAATTTATAAAAATTGTGACAAAAAAGTCACTAATTGTCAATTTTTAACAACATAAGCAAAAAATCGTTGCAAAAAATTATTTTTAGCTATAATTCTATTATGACTTATTTTTAATATAATTTTATAAAAATTAAGTTCAACTATTAAAACTTATTTATAATTTACCATATTCAAAAAGTGTCAACATTATAATATCATAGGCGATTATGTAAGTTTCCACATTAGATGCCAATGTGGTCACTTATTATACAAATTAATAAATCTTATAAACTTTTCTTATGCCCGTTGAGTTGTTTCTATTATATTTTTCAAATAGGTTTTGTTTCAAATACTAAAGTTCTATTTCTGTGTGCCATATATATAATTCAACAATACTACATTAGTTTAGAATGTTCTAAATAAGTGTACTTTTTGACTTTTTACAAAAAATAAAAAAAAAATGTATAGAAAAATAAAGAGAAGATATTGATTGATGTGACCCAAATAAATACTGTGTGAGTGAATTTCCGATCACACTGCCCTCCTTAGTGATTCAGCAGAAGAACACAGGCAGAGTAGACGGCTCCTTGTAACCTGCACAGAAGGAAAAGACTCCGGCGGTGGTTTCGACCACCCGGGGGTACTCCGACGATCAAGTCAGTATATCTCTCAAGGATAATCAAGTACTTAACTCACTAGCTTGAGCATAAAAAACGTACCTTAGACCCATGGGGGTGCCTCTCTTTTATAGCCAATCCAATCCTAGTCCCAACAGGAACCCGGTCCTAATGGACTTAGGACTCCTGCTAATCTAGGACTCTTAGTGGAATTAAGACATACCCCCTAAGAGTTTATCTTTACCCCAAACTGAAGTCTTCCCCTAACCTTGGACTCTTGTCCACATCCAGGTTTGAGCTTCCTCTTTATTCTAGTACTCTTGTCCTTTATCTGTTTATCTCGGATTAGATATCTTGAGGTATCCTCGGCCTAAGCGAGATAACCTCGACACAACTACCATAACACGTGGGGAACTCTGCTGACACTTCGGTGTCACCTCGGCCACGTGTTGGTACTCAGAAAATATATCCCCACAACTGCCCCCTAGGTTCTATTACCTCGGCATTCTGAGGTGATGGAACCTATCTTCGAATTTTATCTCGCACATCGGCCTAAGAACTTTTTAGCCGAGATCATTCATTCCAGGACGGCATGTCCTCTTCAGATTCAAATCAACTTCCTTACGTGTATGAGCTGTCATACACCAATCTTCAACCATTCTGAGGACGCGTTTCATTCTTACTGGTCCGTGCGGTGGACGCTACTTACAAGCCGTCTTTTCTCACTGCGTCATACGTCTGGCGCATCGTTACCTAAGCGTCATTATTGCTTTTGTCGCCGCTTCACTTTTGACAAAAACGCTTTGTCTCTCTCTCTTCGCTTTACGCATTTTGAAATTCTTGTTCTCTCTCTCTCTGAAGCTTTTTTTTTCTTTCGAATCCTCCATTGCCCCAAGCTCAAGCTCTGATTAGGTCCGCCTTTGCCATTTACGTGGAGCTCAAGTCATTGCCTCCTAAGTCACGACCTCGGCGGAGACTCATCTCGGCTTCATCCTTTACGGTAAGCCCCTGTTCCCTTCTTTTCCATTTCTTTGATCGTTATTGGTTTTTCTCGCTTCTAATGTTCTGTTTGTCATGTAATTTTTGAATCATTTCTTGATTTTGCATCTGAATACTTGCACCATCTCACTTCTGTTTTTGGCCTTCCACTTTCTTGTATTCCTGAATCTGAAACTTCTTTTGCTTTCCTGTTTTCCAGATTTTCTGCCTTCCATTCTCATTTATTCGTAGATTTAAGTTTGGGATTTGTTGTAGAACCATCAATCTCTAGGAAAGAACTGAAACAATCAGTACTTAGGTTTTAGCCGAGGTCCTTAAAATCCTTAGGAATACTCTGTTTCTGTAGCCAAACACTTATAAAGACCATGGGTGTGTGGAAACATAGGGTGGATACCCCCACAAAACTAGAACACTTTAGTCAAGAATTCTCCATTCCAGATGACGTCCAACTCAGACTAGCTGGGGAGGAGGACTCCATTATGCCTGATGGCGATAAAATGCCTTTCCCTGTAGTTGCCTTCGTCGGTGTGGACTTAGGTTCCCTCTTGATATCCTCTTCCGCGAGGTCCTTAACTACTACAGCCTCAACCCCATGCAACTTACCATAAATGCCTATAGAACCCTTATCGGAATAATAGCTTTAGCTCGGCAAGAGGGTGTTAGAATCACTCTTGCCGATATCCAGTATTGTTACACCATGAGTGCCCTTAACCTTAAGGAGAAAGGTTTTGTATATTACCTGCCGAGGTCTACCGAATATAAGATTGTAGCCGAGCTCCCGGACTCCAACAAAGGGGCTCTTGAGGATTATCTTATTGTCACTTTGAGGCGGGAATTTGGCCGGTGAAGAAGTCCACCTTTTCCCTCTCCCACGAACAAGAAGGAGGGCAAGGGTAAGAGCCCATCTCGAACTACTTAATTGCTTTTTCTTCAATTTTCCAAAATATTTTATCTGCTTCTCATGTTTTGTTACATTTTTTGCAGACGCGCCGACCTCCCAAGGACTTTCGATCCTACTTCCTCGAACTGGTGAAAAAGCTCTTGGACCTCCCTCTTGAGAAGCATAAGGCCCCTTTGGTCTTGAACTTCATCCCCACATATACTTCAAAGTTGCGACGTTCCAAGACAGGGGAAGAGGAGCACCTCCTCATCGACTGCCTCCACTGAACAAGTTGCTTCCACGTCTGAACCAGTCCAAGAAAAGAAGCGCCGACGCAGACTCGTCAAAACAGCTGAAATGGAAAAACCGAAGAAAACGGTGCTCAATCTCTTGGCCGACCTGCCAGATGACATGGAGGATGAGCCAGCTCAAACTATGCCCCCACCAAAACCGAAGAGAACCAAGAAGGCCCAACCGAAGGCTAAGGCTGCTGAAGCTGATGCCGAGGCCGAAGATGCTCTGCCAATCTCCCAGCTAGCGGAGTGCAGGAAGACTACCTATGCTCCTGTGAAGAGGTCGGCTGAGACGCAGCCCTCTGGATCTGGTCCACCGAAAAAGCAAAAGCCTTCAACCTCGGGATCCAGGGTTCCCAAAGTTCCCTGGGAGCCCAAAATTACACTTGAGGACAGCGGTTTATGCTAATGAAAGCGCCTCGGCGTTAACGCGTGGCACTCAAAGATGGCTGTTCTCATCGAAGGTGATCTTGAGAGAAACTCCAAGATCGGAATACGAGAACTATGCCCTCATGTTGCAACGTTCATCCAAGTAAGCCTTGAACTTTGATGATCTTGTTTTATCTTCATACTTGTAAAACATCATTTTCACTCTGTAATAACCTTTGTCTTTATGAACTGTCGGGCCGTTCAACATGCCCACGCCTTCTCAGAAAGGCATTTGAAACAAGGAGGAGCTCTCAATTAAAGAAGGAGTTTGTCGCCTTCAAAAGACCCAAAAAGAGATCAGCGAGGATGAAAAAAGCTGGAAGAGCAGCGAGACCACAAAGGCCCAATCACTTGCTCTTCAAAGGCCGAGGCGGCTATAAACGCGTCAAGGAAGTTCTTGGCCGAGAAAAAGCCGAGGCTAAGAAGGCCGAGGCCGAGAAAGAGCTTAGGGATGCTCGCCACAAAAAGGTGAAATCGGCCGCCTACAACCAAGGCATGGCAGACGTTCTTTGAAGACTACAAGCTTCGTGTCAAGCTTGCAACAAAGGATACGTCCTAGGTTGGAATGCTCTGACAAAAAAGCTTGATCTTCCAGTCGACTCGCCATGGCGCAAGACTGAGAGCCTGCGTCTTCCTTGCCCACTTCCTCCATCTCCAAGCCAAGATGAATCTGAATCTGGGAGGATGAAGATGAAGAAAAGATGAAGATAAAGATGAACCCTTGGTGAGGAAGGCCAAATCCCCTCCCAAGGCCGACCAGATTTTGTACCTCACTTTGGGGATGAGCAGTCGAGAAGCAATCCAAGGCTGGCTCGATTACTGTCTTCCGATATGCTTCTAATTGGGAGAAGTGTTGATGAAACCTTAGCGAAATCGACGCCGAGGTTGCGGTGACAAACACCCGAGGTCGTGGCAAATAAAGAACACGGGGTTCCTAAAAAAGATGCAGAGGTTGTGGACCCAAAGACACCGAGGTGGTTCTTCCAGAACCTTCCGAGGTTCCAAATAACCTTCTGTTCAAGTTGAAGAAGGATGACCTTGGACGCTTTTTGTTTTCTTCTATTTCTTGTACTTTGTTTTCTTTTCTTTGTAAGTTGTTCTTCAGTGGCGATGTGCCTCTCACGCTTGTAAACAACTTATTTATGCAGCTGTTTATTCTTGAATGCTTCAGGCTTTTAATTCTTCTTTCTGCTTCTGAATGATTCTATACTTAGAATATTTTGCATGATTTCCAGATTCTTCATTTTTTGCGCAATCTCCTCGGGTAACATACCTCGGGCATTACACCTGCAAATTTTACTTCGGCAAGAGACTGTCCTGCATTATTTCAACAAGTATAGACAGATACTATTCAATGTTAACTTTTCTCAAGTTCCAAAAGGCCATAAATAACAATTTCAATTTGCCTTTCTTGTAAATTGATACAAATTTCAAAAATAATCAGTGGACTTTACTCAACTTGTAAATTGCTACAAATTTCAACAAGCGAGGTCAAGGAATCTTCTCGGCTTAACTTTAACTTGTAAATTGCTACAAATTTCAACAAGTAAAGATAAGGAATTTATCTCAGCTTAACTTTAACTTGTAAATTGCTACAAATTTCAACAAGTAAAGATAAGGAATTTATCTCAGCTTAACTTTAACTTGTAAATTGCTACAAATTTCAACAAGTAAAGATAAGGAATTTATCTCAGCTTAACTTTAACTTGTAAATTGCTACAAATTTCAACAAGTAAAGATATGAATTTATCTCGCTTAACTTTAACTTGTAAATTGCTACAAATTTCAACAAGTAAAGATAAGGAATTTATCTCGCTTAACTTCGCTAAGCATTACTAATGTCTTCTTCTGCCTCAATGTGAACCTAAGTTCCTCTTGGGTTCTCATTATTCAAAAAACAACATCGTGCCAAGTTGTATAAGTTCGAGAAATTACGCTAAGATTTTATTTATCATATCGGCAAGAAAAAATCAAACAATATCTAATGATAGAAAAACTTTAAATTACAAGTGTTCCATGGTCTAGGCAATGCTTTGCCCTCATTATCTTCGAGCGGTATGCCCCATTCCCTAACACAAATTATTCTCAGAGGGGCCTTCCAGCTTTGGGCCAAGTTTGCCCTCTCCGCATCCTTCTTATTGCCGACCACTTTTCTTAAGACTAAGTCGTTGACCTGAAAATCCCTTGGATTGACCCTCTTGTTGTAAGCTTTGGCAAGCTGTTGCTGGTATGCTGCAAGCTGGATTGCAGCTTTCTCTCTTCTTTCTTCTAGTAGGTCCAGATCTCGGGCTAAGAGCACATCATTAGACCCGTTCTCAACTCCCTGTGTTCTGATCCCTGGGATGCCGATCTCCAATGGAATGACTGCTTCCGTGCCATAAGCCATGGCAAAGGGGGATTCCCCTGTTGATCTTCTCGGCGTAGTGCGATATGCCCAGAGCACGTTGGGCAATTCGTCTACCCACTTCCCTTTGGCTGCCTGCAGCCTCTTCTTTATTCCATCTAGAATGACCTTGTTTGATGCTTCGGCTTGCCCATTACTTTGGGGAAAGCTTGGTGTTGAGAAGTAATTTTTTATCTTGAATTTGGCGCAAAAATTCTTGATGAGTTTGCTGTCAAACTGTGTTCCGTTGTCGGCAACGATTGCTCTTGGAATCCCAAATCTGGTAATGATGCATTTCGGATGAAGTTCTTCACATCCACATCTCGGATTTTGGCAAGAGGCTCGCTTCTATCCATTTTGTGAAGTAGTCCGTAGCCACCAGTAGGTACTTCCGTTGCCCAGTTGCTTGGGGCAATTTTCCAACAAGATCCATGCCCCATTGGGCAAATGGCCAAGGGCTGGAAACAGGATTCAAGTCAGCAGCTGGCTGGTGTATCAATGGTGCAAACCTCTGACATTGTTCACACTTCTTTACATAAGCTTCTGCATCTTTCTGCATATAGGGCCACCAATACCCCGGTAATGGCCCTATGTGCTAACGATCTGCCCTGCGTGGCTTCCACAAACTCCTTCATGAATTTACGCAGAAAGTCTTCGACTTGAAGAGGGTGTACGACCTTAAAAGAGGTCCATGAAGGATCTTCAGACAGATGTCCTTCTCATTGCCGACCGAATCTTGCCGACTTCAATCGACCTTGTGTGCTTCCTTCCGATCTTACGGCACTTGCCTTCTCTTAGGAATGCAACAATTGCATCCATCCATTTTGGTCCCAAATCCGCACATAATGCTTCTTGCATTATGCTCGGTGGCTCTATGCTTTCCGGTAGGTAGTCAATCATTATTGTCCTTGTCTTCGGTTTGTCTTGAACTTGCCAAATTGGCCAACGCGTCGGCGTGGTTGTTGTCATCTCGGCTAACTCAAGAAGTCGGCGTTTTGAAACATGTCCGCCACCGATGACTTCTTTTTACGTATGCCGACATTCTTTCATCTCGGGCAAAGCAAACTCTCTTGTAGTTTGATTTACTATAAGTCGTGAATCACAAAAATAATTACCTCATCTGCCTCTATTGCTATTGCGGCTTCAATCCAAAGAATCAATGCTTCATACTCCGCCTCATTGTTCGAGGCCTTGAACCCCAGTCGAATTGACTGCTCCAATATCTCCCCATCGGGGGAAATTAACACTACTCCAGCTCCTGCCCCCTGCCGGTTTGAGCTCCCATCAACAAAAAGTTGAAAGGAATTGCCGATGTAAATGCTGCAGGGTCTGAGTTTCTCCTTCCTTGGTTCTTTGGCTTTCGGCTGGGCTTCTCTTTCCTTGTCTGGGCATCGCTCATCTCGGCTCGACGGAGCCCGATGTTCGATGTATTCTGGTGAGAACTCGGCCACAAAGTCGGCCAAGACTTGGCCCTTAATTGCGGTTCTCGGCCTAAACTCCAGGTCATATTGGCCCAAAACAACGGCCCATCTTGCAATTCTTCCAGTCAAGTCTCCTTGCTGCAACAAGGATTTTAATGGGTGCTCTGTCAGAACCACTATCTTGTGAGCCTGAAAATAGTGGTTCAGCTTCTTTGAAGCCATTACCAAGGCCAGCATTAATTTTTCTAATGGCAGATACCTTGTTTCAGCGTCAGCCAAGGTCTTGCTCACATAGTAAGCGCTTACATTCGCCCTTTTCTTCTCGGATAATCACAAAGACTTCATCAAGGCTCAAATCGCTAGGTATAAGAACAGTTCCTCCCCAGGTTGAGGCGTTGAGAGGACTGGGGCCGAGGTAAGGTACTTCTTCAGGTCGGTCAAAGCGGCCTCGCATTCCTCCGTCCATAAAACACCTCTGCCCTTTTTCACCAGATTGAAAAAAGGTTTACACTTGTCCGAACTTCGACCTTATCTGTTTAGGTCTGCGGCCCTTCCAAAGAAGCATCTGAACTCGCTTAGCCGATGTCGGACTCAGTAATTCCAGAATGGCCTTGATTTGATCCGGCCGGCTTCAATGCCCCTTCTTGTCACCAGTACCCCAAAACTTCACGGATCCGACTCCAAACGCCAAGATTTCGATGCGTTTAGTCTGAGCCGATATGTTTTGAGTATGTTGAAGACCTCTTCTAAGTCCCGAGATGATCCTTCGCCTTGGTCTTCACGACCATATCATCGATGTAGACTTCCTGATTCGCCAATCAAGTGTCGAACATCCGGGTCACCACCTTTGGTAAGTTGCTCTGCGTTCTTCAACCCAAAGGGCATGACTCAGAATAAGATGACCTTTGGGAGTAATAAACGTCTTCTCCTCATCCGGGAGGTACATGGCTATCTGGTGATACCCCCTATATGCGGCCAAGGAGCTCATCCTACCATGTCCAGATGTGGCGTCCACCAACCGGTCGATCTTTGGCGAGGGAAGTCGTCTTTGGGACAGCTTTGTTCAAATTTGTGAAGTCTACGCACCCTTCACTTGCCATTCTTCTTTTTTACTACCACGGTATTTGACAACCACGTTGGATAATTGGCTTCTCGGATGGCCCTGGCCTCTAGAAGTCTAGCTACTTCCTCTTCCACTGCTTCGACGTGTATCAACGTCGGTCTCCTGGCTCGTTGTATTACAGGTTTGGCCGACCATTAACGCGTTGAGTCTGTGGCATGTGACCTCGGGGTCGATGCCAGGCATTTCATAAGGTGTCCAGGCGAACACCTCAATATTTTTTCTCAGAAAGGCTTCCAACTCCCTTTCTTCTTCTCCGGCTAATCCTGTGCCGAGAAGAAAGAAGCGTTCCTCATCACCCTCTTGGACGAAGACTTTCTTCAATGCTTCTTCACTCTTCTCGGTCGGCTCCTTGCCGACATCATCTAGGACTTTCATGTCCTCTTCTTCAACCTCTGCTTCCGCTGGTTCTCGAATGCTGCAGGTTAACTTCATTGCTGCCATGGAGCAGTTTTTCGCCTGCAACTGATCTCCTCTGATTTCCTCAATCCCATGTTCTGTTGGGAATCGCAGCAGTTGATGCAAGGTGGAGGGAACTGCCCCCATTGCATGCAACCACGGCCTCCCCAGGATGATGTTGTAAGGCGAAGGCGTATCAATCACAATAAATTCTGTCCTCACCTTCTTTGTGCCAGCTTGTACCTCCAAGCTTGTTGCGCCTAAAGGCCACGTCGGCGTTCCATTGAAGCCGACCATCGCCGCTTGATCGCTCCATGTCATCAGGGTGAAGGCCTAACTCCTTGTAGCATCTGACATACATGATGTCGCAGGAGCTGCCTTGATCAATCAAGATGCGTTTCACCTGGCACTCCCCAACCTGGAGGGATACTACCAGGGCATCATTGTGCGGGTGCTGAACCATGTCAAGGTCGGCTTCTGTGAAGGTTATCATAGGTCCTCGGCAATCTTCAGGCCGAGGTCTTTTCAGTCCGACCTGGTTGACATGCTGCAGATGTTTCACCCTCTGCGTCTCCCCCCGTATGTCGTTTTCGTTCACCTTTGAGTGGATCACGTTAACCACCCGAGGTCCACCTGCCTGTGGTTGCTGTGCTGGGGGGGGCGGGGCTGCTGGTGCTTGAGGCAACCGTGCCTGTTCTTCCCTAGTTCGGGCCTCATCCACAAGATCTCTTAAATGGCCTTGTCTCACCAGATCTTCTAAGTGTGCTTTAAGGGCCCTGCAACCCTGAGTTGGGTGGCCCTGCTCATTATGGTAGGCACAACGCCTACCGAGGTTTCTTCCCATGAATTCTCCTTGTGCTCTTGCATCGCAAGTAGGGCTGATTTCAATTTGGTCAAGGACCTTTTGGATCGGACCAAACACCGTCACACGCTTGTTTAGTCCTCAACTCGTCTCTGCTTTGTTTTGTCCATTGTTGCCTCGGCCTCGCTTGGCGAGCCGTTTTTTTCTGCCTTTTTTGTCTCCTTGTTCCCCGAGGTATCCTCCTCGGCTCGTGCATACTTCTCAATCCTCGCCATGAGCTCTTCCATACTCTTCGGCAGGGTTTTTGCTAATGACTTCCGCAGTGGACAGTCATCCTTTAGGCCGTTCTTGAAAGAGACGACCGCCACCTCCTGGTTGCACTCAGGTATTCGATTGAACACCTCATAGTACCGCTTTGCGTAGGCTCTGAGGCTCTCATCTTTGCCGATCTTCAGGGCCATCAATGCATCCACCCTCAAAGGTTGCAGTTTGTTTGTTATGAACCTGGCCACAAACATCTCGGCCAGGCCTTCCCAGTTCTTTACGCTCCCCTTCGGTAGTTTGTGGAACCAATCTGATGCAATCTCCCCAAAGGATGAAGGGAACACTTTGCAGAGCAACGGCTCGTTCCCACTGTATAACGCCATTGAATTCAAAAATAATCCAACATGGAAGTTAGGGTCTGACTTACCATCATATATCTGGAACCTCGGCATGCTGAATCTTTTTGGTGCCACGAATTTGTCCAATTCCACCGAGAATGGAGTCCTCGGCTTAACTGGGGAGGTTACTTCGGCTCCAGCATTCTCCTGTTTCCTCTTGAGGTAGTCTCTCAAGTCCTCTTTACTTCTCCCTGCAGCCCGGCTGTCAATGGACTTCAGCCTTTTTGGCGCACTACTCTCGGCCTCATGGTGGCCCCTTTTTGATCCTTCTCCGCAGGACGCATCAAAACACAACACCCGCCCCGGAACATGCCGATGTTCTTTGGGGTCTGCATCCTTCTCACGATGTGTCCTTCGGGACTCTTCTCTCCTCGGCTCTTCTCGGCCGACCTCCCTGGATGGTCGGTGAGAGTGCCTTCCGCTCCTCGTATGCTGAGGGGCTTCGGGGACTTCTTTCCGTCCCTTCTTTTGGGCGTTTGCTGCTGGCATTGGTGTGTCCTGCAGCGGGTATGGCGGTTGCATGACATTATTCTGCATCATAAAGTTGACGACCGATTGAAGGTCAGCCAGTTTATGTGCCATCTCCTTTACTTCTTCATCCCTCCTCAGACATCTGTCTTTCCAGGTCTGGAGGTCATCCTCGTTGTAGTACTTGCTCTGGTTCGCTTTCTTTGATGTGTCGCCGTCCTGGCCGACGTCTTTTTCTGCGTGATTCTGATCACGAGTTTCTTCGTTGCGGTCGCCTCCTTCCACGTTAGGATCGACAGGTCTTCCACTCCCAGATGGAGTGTCGTCCCCAATATTTTCCTTCTGCGCGGTATTAGCCATCTACTCTTCTTTCTTTCCCATGACGGCGCCAAATTGTGTGAGTGAATTTCGATCACACCGCCTCCTTAGTGATTATTGAGAAGAACACAGCAGAGTAGACGGCTCCTTGTAACTCGCGAAGGAAAAAGACTCGGTGGTTTCGACCACCCGGGGGTACTCCGACGATCAAGTCAGTATATCTCTCAAGGATAATCAAGTACTTAACTCACTAGCTTGAGCATAAAAAACGTACCTTAGACCCATGGGGGTGCCTCTCTTTTATAGCCAATCCAATCCTAGTCCCAACAGGAACCCGGTCCTAATGGACTTAGGACTCCTGCTAATCTAGGACTCTTAGTGGAATTAAGACATACTCCCTAAGAGTTTATCTTTACCCCAAACTGAAGTCTTCCCCTAACCTTGGACTCTTGTCCACATCCAGGTTTGAGCTTCCTCTTCATTCTAGGACTCTTGTCCTTTATCCGCTTATCTCGGATTCCGATATCTTCGGAGGTATCCTCGGCCTAGCCGAGATAACCTCGGCACAACTACCATAACACGTGGGGAACTCTGCTAACACTTCGGTGTCACCTCGGCCACGTGTTGGTACTCAGAAAATATATCCCCACAAATGCACTTATGCAAAAAAGTATACTTATATAGTTTAACCCAAATAATGTGATATTAAAATTAGACCTCACATAATGAAAGGTTTGACAAATCAAAATTTGACATCAAGAATGATTTTTAAAAGTAATAAATTAAATGTCTCAAATATTTTTCTATACAATTAGAAAAAAATTATAAATGTTATTTATTTGTAAAACTTTTTCTTTCTTCCAAAAGTAAAAAAGGCTATTATAGAAAAAGGCTATTATAGAATTGTAATCATAATATTCTTTCAATCTGACTGAAATTTTGGTTCCACCACCTCCCCTCCTTTGTCACACACACATTTGGTTTGCATTGTCTTAGGATTTGATGTCAATCCTAATATGTCAAATTTATCGTTCTTAAGATTTTATAATGTCAAAGAATCCATTATCTTATCGTTATCACAATGTGAGATCTCCAAACACCAATCTGAAAACTGTCCAATCTAGAGATCTAAAATCACTAATGAGGAGAATAATTGTTTTGCATCTTAAATATTTGAGAATTTGTATAGGTTTTAATAGGTAGATTTATTGTTTAATAGGTTCTGTGAGAATTAATGACATTTTTCATTAAACACTATTTAAAAAGTCACTAATTATAAATTTTAGCGACAATTTTAAAAAATATCACAAAAAAAGTCATTAATTTTTAACTTTCGGCGATAATTTAAAAAATTAATCACAGAAAAACGTCACTAATTGTAAGTTTTAGCGACAATTTATAAAAATCTTAACAAAAAGTCGCTAATTGTCAATTTTTAACGACATATGTAAAAAATCGTCATAAAAAAATATTTTTAGCAACGATTTTACTAAAATTTATTTTCAATAGGACTAGATGAGAATTAACTCTAACTATTAAAACTTATTAGTAATTTACCCTAAATATTAATGTTTAAGATTCTTAATAAAATTCTCACAATTTCATTTACAATTTCGATGTGAAATGATAGATTTTTACTTTTGATTTGTCACATACTCAATTATATATAACTCTACTTTATTGCCATATCATTGGAGCTATGTTTGGGAGTCTCAAATGTGGGTCTCTAGCATTACTCATTATTTTCACATTGTTCGGTTTACATTGTTTTTTTAAAAAAATTTTTTTTCATTTTAGTGATTTTTTTTAATATTGTATGGAATTTTTTTATTTATTTATTTTTTTTATAAATACACCTAAGCTAGATATACTTAAAAAGTATAATATTTTGTGAAAAAAAACTTTAAAAGATTCATCGTATACAAAAAACATAAAAATTCAATACATTTTCATATTTTATTTTTTCGGAAGTGATTGAGACCCCCTCTTCCCCCTACTCCCACCCCCACCACCCCCCATATATGGGAATGGCAACGGGGCCGGGGGAGGGGGGGGGACGAGGCGCGGGGCCGGGGATTACCCTCCCGTCCCTGATCCTCGATTGAGAAAGTCTCCCTGTCCCCAACCTCGATCCCCGACGGGGAACCTATCACTGTTCCCATCCCCATCCCCTAACGGGGATTGGGTTTCCCCAACCCCGAAAATTCCTCGGCCCAAATCTGTTATGTTCAACAATACCGTCAACAACATCAACAACAGTATAATCATTATACATGTATAAATACATACACTAACAGATCTGTTTCAACAACACCATACATGTACAAATCTGTTTTCGTTCCAAAAAAAAAAAAATATGTTTCAACAATACAAAATCTGTATACATACATACACATAAAAAATAAAAAAAAAAAATCTGTATATATTTATACTGTGTATATATTTATACCTGTGTAATAAAAATAAAAAATTTGTATATATAGATACTGTCTAAACACATGTAACATACACATACAAAAATCTGTTTGAACGACGAAGGAGGATTGGCGTCGCACAGAGGACGATCAGCGTTGAGGATGACTCTCGGCATCCTAGACGCAGATCGGAGGAAGGCAGTGACAGAGATCAGGGTGAGGCAGTGAGGTCGGAAGGAGGGAGATCGGAGGGAGGGAGATCGGCGTGAGGCAGTGATGAAGATCAGAGGGAATGAGGGAGATCGGAGGGAAGGGAGGGTTTTACACTATGTTTGGGAACTTAGGAGAGAAAAGAAAAGAAATAATTATTTAAGTTATAAGAGAAAGAAAAGAAATAATTGTGATTTCTCTCCATTTTGTTTGGATAAGGAAGAAATAAAAGAAAAGAAATGATTATGATTTCTCTCATTCTTGTTTAGTTAGATTTCATTAAGAGAAAAGAAAAGAAATTATTTTATGTTATATTACCAAAATAACATTTTTATATTTTCAATCATTTTATTTCTTTTATGAAAATAGTAGTTTTTTTTTTCTTTCCCAATCTCTGCACTGTTGAGAAGATTGAAAATGAGGTTTATAAGAGAAATGAGTTTCTCTCCATTTCTTCCTATTTCTCTCCACTTAAGTTATCCAAACAAGTAAGAGAAATACATATCTCTCAATTTCTTTTCTTTTCTCTCCAAATCACTTAATCCAAACATAGTGTTAGAGAGAGAGAGAGACTAAACTGAGTCCAGAGTTGAGTTTTTCATACCTGAGACAAGGAAACATATATATATAGGGAGGGGTATAACTGTAATTTCATATCGGGGCAAATGGGGACGGGGACAGGGCGGATCCGAGGCTGGGGAAGTTATCACCGTTCCCGGCCCGAAAATGATCGGAGATTTATTTTTTAATACCATCCCCAGCCCGTGAGGAGTTTTTTTCGGAAAAAAACCATCCCATTTGGGATCGGGAGGTCGGATCCCCGTCGAGCCGGTTTCAAATTGACATCCCTACCCACACACACGTGGGGATTGGTGACTAGAGGAGGAAAAAGAAAAATAAAAGCTGGCCAATCACAGGCCAGAGGGGGTCGTGGGGGTCCAGATCATTTTTCTCATTTTTTTTGTACAAAATTTATACTTTTTAAGCATAACAAGATAATAAGCATATATATATATATATATATCAAGATTAAATGGATCTAAAAAATTAAAAAAATAATTGATTAAAAAAATTTAAAAAAAAAACTAAAAATATAAAAATACTAATTGAAAACTCATAAAATTATTTTTAAAAATTTCAAACCAAACAAATTACTTTTTTTTCCAAAAGAATTTGTCCCTTATTACATAAATAATCTCAATCATATAATTTAATGTATAATTATTTTTTAATTAAAAAAATAGATAGTATGGTTATAAGTACATATCATTTAGGAACATACTATTTTAATAATTTTTTCAAATAAAAAAAAATTAACTTTTTTCATTTTTTTTACCAAAAAAATGTGTTAAAAAATAGAAAAAAAAAATTAACTTTTTTTATATAATTTATTGACTTTTTAACTTTTTAAATAATTTTTTAACTTTTAAATTAAAATATACACTTCCCAAATGAGTCCAATATGAATATTTTTTGGGGACAAAATTTCGAACCTATTCTATCGGTGGGTTGATCGATGCTAGCCTGTAATATTGGCATGGCAAGTTAGCAAGAACATTTTTGGTGAAGCATAGTAATAGTTTTGTTAAGGGATGAGATTCTCTCCCGTCCAAATTTGATTTGAAATTGTATTGTGCGGACTTGTGATTTACTATAGGTCCTATTTTAATAATTTAAATAATTTATTTTTTAATATTCTTTAAGTATATTATTCATATAAAAAATTTAATTGATTTAATAATTATAACATATTTATTTTATTACGTATATCTTTAAAAAAAATTGAATGGTCTACTTCAAAAATACTCATATTAACCTAATTTTTTTTTATAGATGATAGACATGAAAAGTTTTAAAAAATAAAGGGTTCAAATTATCGAAACGAGAAAAAAAAAACATCCAATCTTAGTCAAAATTTAAGCTACCTAATGAAAACAATTGTAGAAAAAAAAGGAAAAAGGAAGAAAGAAATAATTGTTTCTAATTAAAGTTTCATTTGCTATGCTATTCCTGTATTGATGTTGAACATAATCTTTGGAGAGAGTTCTTTCTAAAGAAAATTTGTTTCATTTTATTGTCAACATTTAGGCGTAGGAGCAGCAGTAAGTGGAGTGGAGTTGATTCACTTTAATTGGCTGAGTAAAAGACAAAATTAGCCCCATTCATTTGTTTTGCGTGATCTCATTGGTCGAGATCACTACATTCACTTGCCTTTGTATTGCTTTTGAATTAGTGATTAATTTTCTCCGTTTCAAATGCTAAAATTGAATTCTATACACCACCAAGACATTAACTTTATTGTTTTAATTTCCAGATCATAGAACTAGCATTGTTATTTTGATGTAAGACAAATAGTTGAAGTGTTTTTAGAACAATTATGCTGTGTTTGGTTGGAAAATTTGAGGAGGGATTTAGAAAGAGAAATAAAAAAAGTAGGTGAAATGTGAATAGAACATACATATATTTCACATAGTGTCGTACACCTTTTCCTATTTCATTTTTAAATTTTTCTCCAAATCTTCTAACCAAACACAATGTTAGAGTGACAGAAGTTCAAGAAAAGGCCGGGGAAGAGAAGCGGAGCTAAGATTGTGGATGCTATACTAGTGAGGGGATTGAGCTAGTGAAGTTGGGGGAATAAGCTGAGAATTGGCAAAGTACTCATAGCTTATGCCTAAACAGCTTATAGCTTATAACTTTCAGCTTAAGCTGATTTCCAGCTTATTCTTAAAGCATCTCCTACCCCACTTAAAGAATAAGCTGATTTCTGACTTTCAAAAAGTTATAAGTTATAAGTTATAAGCTAAACTAAACATATCAAAATAGCTTAAATTAAGCTGAAAGCTGAAATAAGCTGTAATTAAGCTCTACCAAACAGGCACAAAGTAGTTTGATCAAACGCGACAAACTAAAAGTAATTCTTGCCTTCAACATTTGGCGGAATTTCATCATTTAGCCTTCCAAATTAGCATTCTTTCTATTTCAAGAAAGTTTTGTTTCAGTTATACTTGCTTAGAATTAGAAATTAAATTTAAATTTAAGTCAAATTTATTGTTTTTAGTAACTTTTCGTTTTTCTTAACTATTTTGTGTTCTAGAAAGAATTAGAATTAGTCTATTATGAGTAGGGGTTGGGCCACAGGTCACATTTTAATAATTTAAATTATTCATTTTGCAACACCCTCAATATATATCATTCATGAAAAAAATTAAACTGATATGACAATTATAACATTTTTATTTTATTACGTTTGTATCTACAAAATGGACGACAAGTATTATTTAAAAATAGACTTTTATATTTTTTTAAAACAAATATGATAAATAAAATAATTATCAAATTAAATTAATTTTTTTATATAAATAATATATACAAAAACCTTACTCGGCAAATTAAATTCTTTGAACTAAAGACATTATGATGATGATAAGATAACAGGGTGAGGAGGAAGTGGGGTTTTTTCAGAACATCAAAGCTGAAAAATCCACTTACACACTTGCACATGGAAAATGTGTAAAAAAATTTAAAATTTTTTTTAAAAAAAAAAAATCTGATTTCCCACTAAGTAAAAAAATCTGATTTCCCACTAAGTTGGTATTATTGACTTGAAGGCTTGTTCTCCATTCTGTCCAAGAAATTATTTTCTCTTCTGTCTCTACTTGTGAACTTTCATTGTAATTATAAGTTCTTTCCTCAATTTTCAATTCTCCTAATTCTGTTTTACAAAATTTCTTATCATTAAAGTGAAATGGTTGTCCTTCTCAAGATATAGTTTGGTTGTGTTTTCATTTTCTTTCTTATTTGTTTTACATGTTTACTAAATCAAAAAGTAATGGTTTGAAAACACTTATCATTTTTAAATTATTTTATTTCTTTCACAAAATTATATTTTAAAATTTTGAAAACAAATTTTTAGTGTTTCTAAAAGGTTATTTTTAGAAAATTTATTCGAAAATAGTTTTCACAAATAGAAATGATTCACCAAATATGTTTTATATGTTTTTCTTAAAATGAAAATAGAAAGGAAAAAATTATTCATAAAAGTATCTCAAAAAATACTTAAATAGTAAAAGAGTTAATTATATTTTGCACGCCTGCACTTTTATTGGTATAATCTTATTTTGGTACATTCATTTTTAATTTCAAAAATTTTATTTTGGATGCTTTTCAAGATTTTTATGGGTATATAATATTGCAAAAATGAGAAATAAAAAATAAAAATACAATAAAGCAAAGCGCGTCCTCACACGTGTGGTACAAACCAAGATGTTGTTTGGTGACTTCAGAGAGGCACACTTGCAAAAAGTGCATATTATTTACTGTAATTCAATTAAAATGTCACTTGTGGTTAGTGTATTTTTTGCACTATTTTTTTATTCATCTACTTATCAATTATCATTTTTCATCTAGCATTTTTAATAATATTTTAATTCATTATTTTAAATCAAAATTATAATAAAAAAAAATAAATCTATATTTTTACATAGATGTAATTTTCAAAGAGATTTACATATAAGTCCTAATAGATGGACATATTATCCAATAGGTCTTATGAAAATGGTATTTTTTTTTATCAAATATTATTAAAAAAAACATCATTAATTATTACTTTTTAGTGACAGTTTGAAAATTGTCTCAAAAAATGTTACTAAATATAAGTTTTAGCGACAGTTTAAAAGAATCATCACAAAAAAGTCACTAAATTTCAACTTTCAGCAACAGTTTAAAAAATTTATTATAAAAAAGTCAATAATTGTAAATTTTAGTGACAATTTATAAAAATCGTGACAAAAAAAGTCACTAATTGTCAAATTTAGCGACATGTAAAAAATGTCATAAAAATAATTTTTAGCAACAATTTTATTAAGAATTATTTTTTTTAAAAATTGATGAGAATTAAATCTAACTATTAAAATTTAATAGTAATTTACCCTAATATTCATGCCAATTAGTCTCGTGCACTTAATTTATCTTCCCATAACATAGTCCTGAGAAATCAAACTCTAATTTTAATGACAGGATATAATTATTTTTATTTTATTTTTTTTAAAAAAAAGTCAACTGTTTAAAAGCTACAGTAAAACTATTAGTATGGAATTAGCCATTATTGAGCTATTAATGAGTCTCATGTCAGGATTATTTTGATAATTTAAATCATTCAATTTTTAAGATATATTGAGTAAAACATAATTATAAAAAATTAAATTGATCAAATATCGATAGTTTTTCGTTGAATTTCATTTGTATAAAAAAAATATATGATAAATATAATTTGAAATATAAAATGATATATAAATGTAATTCGATGAAAGAGTTATTGATATGTAATTAATTTAATTTTTATAAATATATTTTATTCGATGTAACCTAACAACTGAACGATTCAAATTATTGAAATGAAACCATCAATCATACATCAGTTGAGAAAAATTATGACGGTTTCCTACAACATGACTTTCTTTTGTTAATATAACTAAAATACCCTCACTTTACTTGTGTGAGTGAATTTCCGATCACACTGCCCTCTTTAGTGATTCAGCGGAAGAACACAGGCAGAGTAGACGGCTCCCTGTAACCTGCACAGAAAGAAAAGACTCCGGCGGTGGTTCTTCCACCCGGGGGTACTCCGACGATCAAGTCAGTATATCTCTCAAAGATAATCAAGTACTTAACTCACTAGCTTGAGCCTCAAAAAACATACCTTAGACCCATGGGGGTGCCTCTCTTTTATAGCCAATACAATCCTAGTCCCAATAGGAGCCTGGTCCTAATGGACTTAGGACTACTGCTAATCTAGGACTCCCAGTGAGTTCAGGACAAACTCCCTAAGAGTTTTATCTTTACCCAAACTGAAGTCTTCTCACAATCTAGGACTCTTGTTTATATCTTAGTTGAGCTTCCTCTTCATTCTAGGACTCTTGTCCTTTATCCGCTTATTTCGGATTCCAATATCTTCGGAGGTAACCTCGGCCTAACCGAGATAACCTCGGCACAACTACCATAACACGTGGGGATCTCGGCTGACACTTCGGTGTCACCTCGGCCACGTGTTGGTACTCAGAAAATACATCCCCACAACTGCCCCCTAGGTTCTATTACCTCGGCATTCTGAGGTGATGGAACCTATCTTCGAACTTTTTCTCGTACATCGGCCTAAGAACTTTCTAGCCGAGATCATTCATTCCAGGACGGCATGTCCTCTTCAGATTCAAATCAATTCCCTTACGCGTATGAGCTGTCATACACCAATCTTCAACCATTCTGAGGACGCGTTTCATTCTTACTGGTCCGTGCCAGTGACGCGCCTACAAGCCGTCTTTTCTCTGCCTGCGCCGTCTGGCGCATGCGTTACCCTAGGCGTAATTATTGCTATTTTTCTGCCGCCGTTTCAAATTTAGGAAAAAACGATTCCCTCTCTCTTTCTCCTTCACTTTTGTATTTTGAATCTCCTTACTTTCTTTCTCTCTAAAACTTTTTCTCTTTCATTACGCCATTACTCTTGCGAAGCCACCTGAATCGCCTCCTTCGCCATTTTTGCGGCTCAAGCTCTTACATCTTGTTGCGTTCATTATCGACCTCGTGACTTCATCCGACCTCACCTTTTACGGTAAGCCACCGTTCCCTTCTCTACCCAATTCTCGCTTGTTTCTGAGATTTCTCGTTACTTGATTGTTCTGTATCTGATTTTGTAAATCTCATACCTCATCTCATTTTTTGTTTATACTGCGAATACTTCACCTCTGTTTTTGGCCTTCCACTCTTTCGTGTTCTTGAATCTGAGACTTCTTTTTTGCTTTCCTGTTTTCCAGATTTTCTTCCCTTCATACTCATCATTCGTAGATTTAGGCTTGGGATTTGCTGTAGATCCTTCAATCTTTTAGGGAAAACTGAAACCAACTTCCCCAACATACACATAGGTTAAGCCGAGGTCCTAAGAGCCCTTTAGGAATACTCTGTTTCTGTAGTTGAACACTTGTTTATATCAAGACCATGGGTGTGTGGAGGGATAGAGTCAATACCCCAACCAAGCTTCAAAACTTCAGGCAAGAATTTTCCATACGGAGGATGTCCACCTCAGACTAGCTGAGGAGAAGGATTCCATTATGCCCGATGGTGATAAAATGCCTTTCCCTGTAGTAGCCTTCGTCCAGTGCGGACTTAGGTTCCCTCTAGATCCCCTCTTCCGCGAGGTCCTTCATTACTATACCCTGAACCCCATGCAACTTTCCATTAACGCCTATAGGACACTCAATGGAATAATAGCCTTAGCTCGACAGGAGAACGTTAGGATTACTCTAGCCGATATCCAATATTGCTACACAATGTGCCCCCTGAACCTTAAGGAAAAGGGTTATGTCTACTACCTCAAGCCGAGGTCCACTGCCTATAAAATAGTAGCCGACCTTCCAGACTCCAACAAAGGGGCTGGAGATGATTACTTGATCGTTTCGAACTGGGAATTTGCCCCAGATGAAGAAGTTCAACTCTTCCCTCTTCCTCGAACGGTCAAGGAGGGCAAGGGTAAGAGTCCAACGTTAACTGCTTAGCTGTTGTTTTCGTCAATTTTTTCCAAATTGAATCTGTTTTTGATGTTGTATTTCTTCTTTGCAGACGTTCGCCAACCACCCAAAGATTTTCGCCAATCATATTTCCTTAGGCCCGAACTGAAAAAGCTCTTAGACCTTCCACTTCAGCGACGAAAAGCTCCATTGTTGTTGAACTTCATCCCCACTTACACGTCCAAGTTGTCCGACGTTCCAAGGAAGAGGAAGAAGAGCACTTCTCCATCAACTGCCTCTACAGAACAGGCTGCCTCCACATCTGAGCCAGCCGATCAACCATCAACCTCGGCTCCAAAGAAACGCCGACGAAGGCTTGTTAAAACAGCCGAGATGGAAAAACCAAAAAAAGTGGTGCTGAACCTCTTGGCGATCTTCGGATGATATGGATGATGCACCGGCCCAACCTCTGCCCCCACTAAAGCGAAGAGAACCAAGAAGGCCCAGCCAAAGCGAAAACTCTTGTGGATGACGCAGAGGTGAAGATGCCTGCCAATCTCCAAAAGCGGCGAAGATCACTTGGCTCTGCTAAGAGACTTCGCTGAAGCCCGGGGCCATCAGGGGCCAAAAAAGCCAAGGTCTACATCTACCTCAACTTCGGGTTCCAGGGTTCCCAAAGTTCCCTGGGAACCCAAAGTTACACTTGAAGACAGGCCAGTCTACACCAATGAAAGCGCTACCGACGTCAACATCGGCTTGGCGCTCAGCACAGCAGTCCTTCTTGAGGGCGATATGGAGCATAACGAAAAAATGGGTGGCTATGAGAATTACGCCTTCATGATGCAGCATTCAGTCCAAGTAAGTCTACGAATTTGATAATTTGTCTTTCATACTCATAAAATTTTGAAATGTTTATAATAACTTCTGCCTTGTATTCTTCCAGGCCATCCAATACGCCCATACCTTCTCCATGCAGGCTTTTGAAGCGACAAAAGTTAGCCGACATGGAGAAGGAGATTTCTCTGCTCCACAAACAAAACAGGGCCCTCCAGTTGAAGATGAAAAAACTGGAGGATCAGGTCGAGGAGGCAACCAAGGCTAAGCAGATAGCCGATGAGAAGGCCGATTCTGAAATTTATTAAAAGCTGTTGCCATAGCTCGTGAAGAAGCCAGGAGAAAGCGGCCAGCGAAAAAAAAACCCTGAAGCCTTGGCCAAAGAAAGCTGAAATCAATCTCGCTTATAATGAAGGCATGGCCGATGTCATTGACTATATGCTTCAGGTCAAGCAAGCATGTAACAGGGGATATTCCCTAGGTTGGAATGCTTTAGCCAAAGAGCTTAATCTTCCAGTCGACTCGCCATGGCGCAAGACTAAGGCCATGCGTCTTCCTTGCCCTCTTCCTCCATCTCCAGGCCAAGCTAAAGAAGATGATTCTGAAGCCGAGGCTGAAGAGGAAAGTGAAGGTGAAGCCCTGGTGAGGAAGGCCAAATCTCCTCCCAAGGCTGATCAAGTTTTGGACTTGACTGAAGATGAAGATCCTGAAGCCGCTCCCAAAAAGGCAGACATCGGCACTCTTTCCTCTGATCTTCTTTTAGCAGAGAGAAGTGTTGATGAAACCCTTGCCGAGATCGATGCTGAAGTTGTAGCCGACAAACAGGCTGAGGTTGCAGCAAATAAAGAAATTTTTGTGGTGGAAAGGCAGACTGAGGTTGTGACAGAAAAAAGTATTGAGGTTATTTCTCAAGAGTCCTCCGAGGCCCCTGCCCAACCTACTCCCGAAGCTGAAGAAATTTAGATGCTTTGTACTTTTCTTTTTTGTACTTTGTCTCTTTCTTTTTGTCATTTCCTTCAATATACGCTGTCTTTTGTGGCCGATGTGCCCTCTATGTAGCTTGTGAACAAAATTTTTGCTTAGACCACAGTGCCTTCCTTTCATATGCAACTGTTTCTTTCTGAATGTTTCAGTCTTTAAATTCTTCTTTATTGCTTCTATGCAGTTTTATACTTAGAATATTTCATATGATTCACACCATTCTTCCCTTGCACAATCTCCTCGGGGGTTACATACCTCGGGCATGTTTTACCTGAAGATTTGCCTCGGCTAGGACTGCACCTGTAAACTTGTCATAAGCTTCAGCAAGTATAAAGCATATAAATTCAATTAATCTCTATCTTGTAAATTGCTACAAATTTCAACAAGTGAAGATAAACAATCATATTAGCTTAACTTTAACTTGTAAATTGCTACAAATTTCAACAAGTAAAGATAAGAAATTTATCTCGGCTTAACTTTAGCTTGTAAATTGCTACAAATTTCAACAAGTAAAGATAAGGAATTTATCTCAGCTTAACTTTAACTTGTAAATTGCTACAAATTTCAACAAGTAAAGGTAAGGAATTTATCTCAGCTTAACTTTAACTTGTAAATTGCTACAAATTTCAACAAGTAAAGATAAGGAATTTATCTCGACTTAACTTTAACTTGTAAATTGTTACAAATTTCAACAAGTAAAGATAAGGAATTTATCTCAGCTTAACTTTAACTTGTAAATTGCTACAAATTTCAACAAGTGAAGATAAGGAATTTATCTCAGCTTAACTTTAACTTGTAAATTGCTACAAATTTCAACAAGTAAAGATAAGGAATTTATCTCAGCTTAACTTTAACTTGTAAATTGCTACAAATTTCAACAAGTGAAGATAAGGAATTTATCTCAGCTTAACTTTAACTTGTAAATTGCTACAAATTTCAACAAGTAAAGATAAGGAATTTATCTCAGCTTAACTTTAACTTGTAAATTGCTACAAATTTCAACAAGTAAAGATAAGGAATTTATCTCGGCTTAACTTCGGCTAAGCATTACTAATGTCTTCTCTCTGCCCCCAATGTGAACCTAAATTCCTCTTGGGTTCTCATTATTCGAAAAATAACATCATGCAAAGTTGTATAACCCGGAGGAATTCGCTAAGATTTTATTGATCATATCGGCAAGAAAAAATCAAACAATATCTAATGATAGAAAAACTTTAAATTACAAGTGTTCCATGGTCTAGGCAATGCTTTGCCTCATTATCTTCGAGCGATATGCTCCATTCCCTAACACCGAGGTGATTCTCAGGGCCTTCGGTTTGGGCCAAGCTTGCCCTCTCTGGGATCCTTCTTATTGCGAATTTTCTCAAGACTAGGTCGTTGACTTGAAAATCCTTGGATTGACCTTCTTGTTGTAAGCTTTGGCAAGTCTTTGGTATCTTTGCAAGCTGGATTGCAACTTTCTCTCTTCTTTCTTCTAGTAGGTCCAGATCTCGGGCTAAGAGCACATCATTAGATCCGTTCTCAACTCCCTGCGTTCTGATCCCTGGGATGCCGATCTCCAGTGGAATGACTGCTTCTGTGCCATAAGCCATGGCAAAAGGGGATTCCCTTGTTGATCTTCTTGGCGTAGTGCGATATGCCCAGAGCACGTTGGGCAATTCGTCTACCCACTTTCCTTTTGCTGCCTGCAGCCTTTTCTTTCTTCCATCTAGAATGACTTTGTTTGATGCTTCGGCTTGCCCATTACTTTGGGAAAAGCTTGGTGTTGAAAAATAATTCTTTATCTTGAACTTGGCGCAAAAATTCTTGATGAGTTTGCTGTCAAACTGTGTTCCGTTGTCGGCAACGATTGCACTTGGAATCCCAAATCTGGTTATGATGCTTTTCCAGATGAAGTTCTTCACATCCACATCTCGGATTTTGGCAAGAGGCTCTGCTTCTATCCATTTTGTGAAGTAGTCTGTAGCTACCAGTAGGTACTTCCGTTGCCCAGTTGCTTGGGGCAATTTTCCAACAAGATCCATGCCCCATTGGGCAAATGGCCAAGAAATTTGAAGCAGGGGTTCAGTCGGCCGGTGATGTATCGATGGTGCAAACCTCGGCATTGTTCACACTTCTTCACATAGGTTTACGCATCTTTTTGCATATAGGGCCACCAATACCCCGGTAATGGCCTGTGAGCTAACGATCGCCCCTGCGTGGCTTCCACAAACTCCTTCATGAATTTCATATAAAAGTCTTCGACACGGAGAGGGTGTACACACCTTAAAGGGGCGATGAAGGATCTTCAGACAGATGTCGCCTCATTGTCGATGAATCTTGCCGACTTCAGTCTGACCTTGTGTGCTTCCTTTCGATCTTCTGGCAGCTTGCCCTCTTTCAGGAATGCAACAATTGCATCCATCCAGCTCGGTCCCATGTCCACACATAATGCTTCTTGCATTGTGTGTGGTGTCTCTATGCTCGGGCTTGATAGATAGTCCACCATGATTGTCCTCGTCTTTCCAGTTTGCATTGAGCTTGCTAGATTGGCCAATGCGTCGGCGTGGTTGTTATCTTCTCGGCTAACCTGAAGAAGTCGGCAGTTTTGAAACATGTCTGCCAGCCTGATGACATCTTTTGCATATGCCGACATCCTTTCATCTCGGGCAATAAACTCTCCTATAGTTTGATTCACTATGAGTTGTGAGTCACAAAAAACTATTACCTCATCAGCCTCTGCCATCTTGCCCGGCTTCGATCGTTGCTTCATATTCTGCCTCATTATTCGAGGCTTTGAACCCCAGTCGAATGGACTGTTCTAATATCTCCCCATCGGGGGAAATTAACACTACTCCTGCCCTTGCACCCTGCCGATTTGAGCTCCCATCAACAAAAAGTTGAAAGGAGTCGCCGATGTAGATGCTGCAGAGTCTGAGTTTTTCCTTTCTCGGTTCCTTACCCTTTGGCTGGGCTTCTCCTTCCTTTCTTGGACATCGTTCATCTCGGCTCAACGAATGGGTTGTTCGATGTATTACGGCGAGAACTTCGGCCACGAAGTCGCCAAGACTTGGCCCTTAATTGCGGTTCTTGGCACGAACTCCAGGTCATCTTGGCCCAAAGTTCGCCCATCTAGCAATTCGTCTCCAAGTCTCCTTGTTGCAACAAGGATTTTAATGGGTGCTCTGTCGAACCACTATCTTGTGAGCACGAAAATAATGGTTTAGCTTCTTTGAGGCCATTACCAAGGCCAAGATTAATTTCTCCATGGTAAATACCTTGTTTAAGATCGACCAAGGTTTTACTTACATAGTATACCGCTTTCTCGCTTCTCCCTTCTCTTCGGATAATCACAAAGACTTCATTGCGTGCTCAAACTGCTAGGTATAAAAACAGTTCCTCCAGTTGAGGTGTTGAGAGGATCGGGCCGAGGTAAGGTATTTCTTCAGTCGGCCAAAGCGGCCTCACATTCCTCTCGTCCATAGAAAATCCGTGGCTTTTTCACCAGATTAAAAAGGGTTTACACTTGTCCGAACTCGCTTATGAACTGTTTAGGGTCATGCCCTTCCAGTAAGCATCTGAACCTGTTTAGCCGATGTCGGACTCTGTAATTCCAGAATGGCCTTGATCTGATCTGGGCTGGCTTCAATGCCCCTTCTTGTCACCAGGTACCCTAAGAACTTTCCGGATCCGACTCCAAACGCGCATTTCGATGCGTTTAGTCGGAGCCGATATGTTTTGAGTATGTCAAAGACCTCTTCTAAGTCAGCGAGATGATCCTTTGGTTCCTTGGTCTTTACGACCATATCATCGATGTAGACTTCCACAGTTCGGCCAATCAAGTGTCTGAACATCTTGGTCACCAGCCTTTGGTAAGTTGCTCCTGCGTTCTTCAACCCAAAAGGCATGACTCTGTAGCAATACAGACCTTTGGGAGTGATAAACGCTGTCTTCTCCTCATCCGGGGGGTACATGGCTATCTGGTGATACCCCCTATATGCGTCCAAGAAGCTCATCCTTCCATGTCCAGATGTGGCGTCCACCAACTGGTCGATCTTTGGCAGAGGAAAGCTGTCTTTGGGACAAGCTTTGTTCAAATTTGTGAAGTCTACGCAGACCCTCCACTTGCCATTCTTCTTCTTTACTACCACGGTATTTGATAACCACGTCGGATAATTGGCTTCTCGGATGGCCCTGGCCTCTAGAAGTCTGGCTACTTCCTCTTCCACTGCTTCGACGTGCATCAACGTAGGTCTTCTGGCTCGTTGTATTACAGGTTTGGCCGACCTGTCAACGTTGAGTCTGTGGCATGTGACCTCGGGGTCAATGCCAGGCATTTCATAAGGTGTCCAGGCGAACACCTCAATATTTTTTCTCAGAAAGGCTTCCAACTCCCTTTCTTCTTCTTCGGCTAATCCTGTGCCGAGAAGAAAGAAGCGTTCCTCATCGCCCTCTTGGACGAAGATTTTCTTCAATGCTTCTTCGCTCTTCTCGGTCGGCTCCTTGCCGACATCATCTAGGACCTTCATGTCCTCTTCTTCAACCTCTGCTTCCTCTGGTTCTCGAATGCTGCAGGTTAACTTCATTGCTGCCATGGAGCAATTTTTCGCCTGCAACTGATCTCCTCTGATTTCCTCAATCCCATGTTCTGTTGGGAATCGCAGCAGTTGATGCAAGGTTGAGGGAACTGCCCCCATTGCATGCAACCACGGCCTCCCCAGGATGATGTTGTAAGGCGAAGGCGTATCAATCACAATAAATTCTGTCCTCATCTTCTTCGTGCCAGCTTGTACCTCCAAGCTTGTTGCGCCTAAAGGCCATGTCGGCGTTCCATTGAAGCCGACCATCGGGCCGTTTGACTGCTCCATATCATCAGGGTGAAGGCCTAACTCCTTATAGCATCTGACATACATGATGTCGCAGGAGCTGCCTTGATCGATCAAGATGCGTTTCACCTGGCACTCCCCAACCTGGAGGGATACTACCAGGGCATCATTGTGCGGGTGCTGAACCATGTCAAGGTCGGCCTCTGTGAAGGTTATCATTGGTCCTTGGCAATCTTCAGGCCGAGGTCTTTTCAGTCCGACCTGGTTGACATGCTGCAGATGTTTCACCCTCTGCATCTCCCCCCGTATGTCGTTTTCATTCACCTTTGAGTAGATCACGTTAACCACCCGAGGTCCACACGTAGTTCTTTGTCTTTGGCGAGGCTGCTGGTGCTTGAGGCAATCGTGCCTGTTCTTCCCTGGTTCGGGCCTCATCCACAAGGTCTCTTAAATGGCCTTGTCTCACCAGATCTTCTAAGTGTGCTTTAAGGGCCCTGCAACCCTGAGTTGGGTGACCCTGCTCATTATGGTAGGCACAACGCCTACCAAGGTTTCTCCCCATGAATTCTCCTTGTGCTCTTGCCGGCGCCCTGAAGTAGGGCTGATTTCGAATTTGGTCAAGGACCTTTTGGATCGGAATTCGGAACACCGTCGTCACTGCTTGTTTAGTCCTTAACTCCGTCTGCTTGTTCTCGCGTTGTTACCTCGGCCTCGCTTCGTGAGCCTTTTTTTCTCTTTTGTCTCCTTGTTCCCCGAAGTATCTTCCTCGGCTCGTGCGTACTTCTCAATTCTCGCCATAAGTTCTTCCATGCTCTTTGGCAGGGTCTTTGCCAAAGACTTCCGCAATGGAGTCATCCTCAAAGCCGTTTCTTGAAAGATCTGTGCCACTTCCTGGTTGCACTCTGGTATTCGATTGAACACCTCATAGTACCTCTTTGCATAAGCCCTAAGGCTTTCGTCTTTGCTAATTTTTAGGGCCATCAACGCATCCACCCTCAGTGGCTGCAGTTTGTTTGTTATGAACCTGGCAACAAACATCTCGGCCAGGCCTTCCCAGCTCTTCACGCTCCCCTTTGGCAGTTTGTGGAACCAGTCTGATGCAATTTCCCCGAAGGATGAAGGGAACACTTTGCAGAGCAACGGCTCGTTCCCACTGTACAATGCCATTGAATTCAAAAATAATCCAACATGGAAGTTAGGGTCCGACTTACCATCATATATCCGAGCCTCGGATATCTTGAATCTTTTGGCGCGACAAATCTATCCATTCTGCCGAGAATGGAGTCCTCGGCTTAACCGGGAAGTTACTGCCCGACATTCTCTGCTTCCTCTTGAGGTAATCTCTTAAGTCCTCTTTACTTCTTCCCGCAGCCTCATTCATTGGGCTTCAAATTTTTCAAGACTACTCGGCCTCATGGTGGCCCCTTTTGATCCTTCTCCGCAGGACGATCGAACATAATATCCGCCTTTAACATGCCGATGTTCTTGGGGTCCGCTTCTTCTCGCGGTATGTCCTTCGGGACTCTTCTCGTCTCGCTCTTCTCGGCCGACTTCCTGGAAGGTCGGTGAGAGTACCTTCTGCCTCTGTGTGTTGTGGGGCTTCGGGATTTCTTTCCGTCCCTTCTTACCGCGTTCTTCTTGGCATTGGTGTGTCTGCACGGATATGGCGTTGCATGACATTATTCGCATCATGAAGTTGACGACCGTGAAGGTCTGCCAACTTATTTGCCATCTCCTTTACTTCTTCATCCCTCCTCAGACATCTGTCTTTCCATGTCTGGAGGTCGTCCTCGTTATAGTATTTGCCCCTGTCTGCTTTCTTTGATGTATCACCATCTTGTCCGACGGCTTTTTCTGCGTGATTCTGATCACGAGTTTCTTCGTTGTGGTCTCCTTCTTCCGCGTTAAGGTCGACGGGTCTTCCACTCCCGACTGGAGTGTCGTCCCCTACCTTTTCCCTCTGCGAGTTACTGGCCATCTACTCTTCTCTCGTTCCCACAGACGGCGCCAAATTGTGTGAGTGAATTTCCGATCACACTGCCCTCCTTAGTGATTCAGCGGAAGAACACAGGCAGAGTAGACGGCTTCCTCAGAATCCTGCAGAAGAAAAGACTCCGGCGGTGGTTCTTCCACCCGGGGGTACTCCGACGATCAAGTCAGTATATCTCTCAAAGATAATCAAGTACTTAACTCACTAGCTTGAGCCTCAAAAAACATACCTTAGACCCATGGAAGTGCCTCTCTTTTATAGCCAATACAATCCTAGTCCCAATAGGAGCCTGGTCCTAATGGACTTAGGACTACTGCTAATCTAGGACTCCCAGTGAGTTCAGGACAAACTCCCTAAGAGTTTTATCTTTACCCAAACTGAAGTTTTCTCACAATCTAGGACTCTTGTTTATATCTTAGTTGAGCTTCCTCTTCATTCTAGGACTCTTGTCCTTTATCCGCTTATTTCGGATTCCGATATCTTCGGAGGTAACCTCGGCCTAACCGAGATAACCTCGGCACAACTACCATAACACGTGGGGATCTCGGCTGACACTTCGGTGTCACCTCGGCCACGTGTTGGTACTCAGAAAATACATCCCCACATTACTTTTTATTTTTATTTTTTTAACATTTTTTTTTTCTGTTTTACCTTTTTTAGCCAACTTTCCGAACACTACCTCATACCTCACATTGTTCTCTTTTTATCAGTGAGACATTGCCAGTTAAATAGAAAATAGATGAGGAAAACGATATACCATATTACTATTTTTATTTTTCTACAAAAACTATATCAAATTGTTATATTTTTTTTATTAGATTGACTTTAAAATAGTAGACAAATAATATATTGGGGGTGTATGGGAAGGGAAAAAGTAGTTGGGTTTAGGCTATTTTCACAAAAAATCCCAAAAGCCTCACTATTCACATGTTTTCAAAAAAAAAAAAAAAAATTAAGCTGCTGCCGGGGACAGTGTAGCCGGCCATTGTCCACATCAAGGGCCAAATTACCATTTTGTCCCTTTATATCAATTTAAAAAATAAAAAGTTAGGGATAAATTTGTCATTTTAATTTCAAACATCATTTCAACACATTTTTCAATACAACAACTCAAATAAAATCCATCTCATCTTCCCAAACACAAAAACTAAAATATCTACTAAAATAACCAAAAAGCCAAATAGCCTATTAAAATAGTCACTTCCCAAACGAGGCCATTGTCATAAATAAAAAAATAAAAATTATTTTAGCCTTTAAATCTTATTTTACATAATTTTTTATTTAAATAAATAGAGTTAAATAAGAGAGTCAAAATATCATAGCACCCCTTGGTGAAAAGAATATGAAATTGTGTAAATAATGTTCATTAAACAGGTTATCTGAATCAATTTCATGTTATGCAAGTTCGGCCTATTTAATAATTCTACTATTAGGCCATGTCATATTTGTGTTTGTGTCAAAAAATGATAAATTCTAACTTGCTAATTTCGTATGTGGTTTAAATCATTCAAAAATTCTCACCCTTAATTATAGTGGTAAATAGGTGGTTCATACAATAATGACTTGGACCCTTTTTTTTTCCCACCCCCTTGACTCCCCTCTTCACCTGATTGGATACTTTTTCTTTATTTTTTCTTTTTTTTTTTCATTCTCCTCCAATCATCACCCGCCACGTGTCTATGGGGGGGTGGTAGGGGTGGTAATTGGAAGGGGTCTCAATCATCACCCGTGGTTTATATTTTGTGATGAGCTCAGCACTAAGGTGTTCATGGATTTGATTGGTCCAATTTTAAGGTAAATCAAGAACCAAACTAGTTTTTACGGTTCTAGAAAAATTAGAACTGTAATCAAACCATTAAGTTTAGGAAATCGACTTAGAACCGAACCATAGAAACCGGTTTGGTTCGATTTCATATAATGGATATGATGTATATTTTATGTTAATAAACAAACTAAAAATAATTAGTTTTATTAAATTAGTTAAAGTTTTTTCAATTTTATAATTAATACCAGCGGTCAAATCTTATGAGAAACTTCTATATTTTTATTTTTCAATATAAAAATATAAAAAATGTGATAAACAAATACATAATGAACCAGTTCAGTTCGGAACCGTAAGCAAAGACTTAGAACCAGGAACTGGACCGATTTGAATGGTTCCACCATTTTCGGAACCAGAACCAAAACTGAATGTAATAAAAACCAGATCAAACCGACGATTTGCACCAAATTGGATTTGTTTACCAGTTCCACCATTTTTTGAACACCCCTAATAGCGAGTCATATTGTGTGTTAAGTAAATTATTTTCAATATTAAGTGAGCAACAACAATTTTTTGGATAAACTATCAATAAGTTTTAATAGTTAAACTTAATTCTCATCAAATTCTATTGAAAATAAGTCCTAATAAAATTTTCGGTAAAAATAAATTTTTGTAACGATTTTTTTGCATGTCATAAAAAATTGACAATTAATGACTTTTTTTGTCACGATTTTATAAATTGTCACTAAAACTTACAATTAGTGACTTTTTTGTGGCGAATTTTTCAAACTATCGCTGAAAGTTAAAAATTAGTGACTTTTTTGTGACAGTTTTTTTTAAACTGTCATTAAAACTTATAATTAGTAACATTTTTTGTGACAATTTTTAAACTTTCACTGAAAATTAATAATTAGTGACTTTTTTTAATAGTATTTGTCAGACATAAAATATGTAGAGTTCCATCTAATAGCCACATCCAAACAAGGTTTATCATTAAACTCAATGCCTTCTTTTTCAACACATAATTTGAACTTGGCCATTCTAGATGGAGAAGATCTCACAAATTTTATAACACGCCGAATCCTTTTTATGGTGTAACGATTCGGGTGGAGATCCAAGTTTTTTGTCAAAAATTTTAGTCTGAAAATTTACTAAGTGTAAAAAATTGAATTTTTCAAAGCTTACGATTTTGAAAATAATATTTGACGATAATTGTCCCTTATACATTAAATAGTCTAATTTGATTTTATAAAAAAATTTCTACGAATATATTAATCACTTTACTTCAACGTCAAACTTATAAATCTAGTCGGAAAATTTATTTTTACTAAAACTGGGGAGTCACTTTTTGATTTAATTGGATTTAATTTTTTTTATATTTTTCTTTGAATCCAAATGGGGGGTATTTCCTTATTTATATTGTAAATTCAAGTAAATGAAATATAAATGTAAGAGACTAAATGAAAATATTTACTTAAATGGATACATATGGAAATAAAGGTTGATGTGCTGAAGAGTGCCTTAGAAACTGTTTTGTGTGACTAGCTATGTCTAGGATGATCACTCAAGCAGTCAAGTGGTCGCTCGAGCAAAGATGCAAGGCTCCCAGTATTTTCACCATAGACTTGCAAAACTTATAAGAGATTGTGTTCACTGCTCGAGTGGTGAAATGTTTGCTCGAGTGGTCTATTTGGGATCATCACTTTAAAAAGTCATTTTTGAGCCATTTTTCTTTATTCTTTCCAGAATTTTCTCTCTCCTCTCCCTCTCTTTCAACCATTGTTGAGCTCCAGGCTCATTAAACCCTAGATTTCATCTCCTTAGAGTGAGAATCTCACCCTAGTTCCTTGTACAAAAATGATGAGCACGACGAGGACTTCCTATTAATCTAAGCAGATCGTGTTTTTGATGAAGTTGGTCTTCCAAATTTCTTCCCCTCATTTCTAGAGGTAAGGATCTATTTAATTCTCTTCAATATTTTTGTATAGATAAATGGGTGGTATATTTTTATTGCATAGATCTTAAGTTGAAAGAGATTTTCTTGAAATGCATGTAGAGAAATATTAGGGTTTGTAACTCAAAACAGATCACCTATGATTATAAGTTGATTATGGAAGTTTTGAACTAAAAAATCTAGAAATCCCCTAGATATTGATTTGTGATTATGTAACAATTTTAAGCAGTATATAACAATCCCAATCAAACAATCAAGACAAATCAACACAACGATTTTAACGTGAAAAAACCACAATTGGACACCTCCAACTGTGATTAAAAAACCACGGGCAACAGCCACAAAACAATCCACTAAGAAGATTTAAAGGAATTACACAAGTATACTCTCAATAACCTAGCGAATTCACGCCTAATTAAACCAACCTCTATGTGCCTCTTCCAACCTCGTCTTCACCTCAGAATTGTCTTTACGATGAGCTACTCCAGAATCCACCGAAGCTTCAGGCTCGAATTCTTCAGAATCCACCGAAAAACAACTCTCTCTCTCTTGTGTATAACAAACAAAACCTTTGATATACTCTCTTTAAACCATGAGTTGAATACTTAATAAAATATCAAAGAAAACTAACAAAATATCTCCAGATATAAACCTTAAGATCCAAAAAGAAGATCTGGAAAAAAGTGCACTTAGCTTTGGGAGAAAACCAAGTATTTATGGAAAACCAAAAGTAATCCTAGATTTTGAAGAAAACCAACTCCTTAAGAAATCTGGATTTTGAAGCTCGCTCAAGCGAAGCTTTTCTCGCTCAAGCAAGGAGCTTAGTTTTCATGATTTCTACTAGTGCCTTGGCTTGAGCGACGAATCCTTGGCTCGAGCGACCAATCAATTCTCTCAGATTTTTGTGTGGACGCAATCCGTCGCTCAAGCGAGAACTCCTTGGCTCGAGCGAGAAAGCCTTAGCTCGAGCGAGCATTCCTTGGCTCGAGCGAGCAACGGTAGACATGCAATTTTGAATGCAATTTTGCATTTTGCTTCAGCCGCGAGCTGACCGGGCAGTTCGACCCCTGTAATAATCAGGGAAGTGGCAATCTTGAAAGTATTGACATTACAAACTTCTCTGCAAAGCACGATTCGGGTTAGATTCGCCTCTAACAACTCATAGCCTCACTAAAATAAAAATGCGAATAAAATTACAACTCAAAGAAGTTTTGTCAAACGGGATTGCCAATAATAAAAACCTAACATGAACTATTGAAATATGATTACACCTTTTAAAATGAAAAGCCCCAAATTTTGTTCAAACCCAAGTTTTAAATCTTTAATTAGACAAGGGGTTTTCTTGAATTAACCTTAAATTCTTGAAATTGAGTTGAGATTTGGTTGAATTGGGTCTAAACATTGATTATTAAATGTAGTGAGAATGATCATTGAGCAATCGATTCATGTATAGTAAATAGGTAATGAGAATGGATGTAATAAACTATGTAATGTGTATGGAATTAAATGGAAATATTATGGAGAACAAATTATGTTCTTGCATAAAGATAGATTTTACTTTAATTGTTATGTGTTGTGAGCATGATTTAGTTTTTGAATTGAAATGATGAATTATGGAATATAGTTTGGAAAGAGGGTCAGTTTCCTCCCAGCTTGTGACCGGTAAAGCGTGGCGCTTGAGAGAGGTTCTGCATTCCTTCTGGAGTAGCGCCCGATAAAGCGTGTGAATTGTCGGGCTATCTGGATGTTCCCCATTCCTTCCAACTAGCCACTGGTAAAGTGTAGCGCTTGACAAAGGTTCCAACATTCCTTCCAGAGTAATGCCCTGTAAACTGTGTTGGTATGACTTGGTGAATCCAATTATTGGCATGTGGATATTTGTTAAAAATCTTGTGATACTTCCGTTATGTGATTGTGAAAATTGTTAGGTGTAAAAGTTGAGTGTGTAAGGTGGAATACGTTGTTAGTAAGTTAATTCTTATAACCCAATTATTTTAACTGTGATGACTTATGCATGAGTCTAGTGTTATGTGGATTATGTTGAGATGAAGAGTCGTATTTAGAAAGCGAAACGTATAAATGAGACAAGATGGAAAATGAATCGAACAGAATAACTATCATATGCAAAATTTCTTATGGCGTCCAAGTGTTTGGTGTTTTGGGGATTAATAAGTGTAAAAAGAGAACTAGAAGTAGTAATTGATAAGTAGGCTTAAAACCTTTATTTAAGGAGATGAGTTTTAAGGGAATTACTGGATTGAATTTTTGTGAGATAAATAGTTAACAAAGGAGGTTTCTATAAAATGGCAAGCGGAATTTTATGAAAAACTTATGTATTTATGTAATCTATTTTTCCATACAAAGAACACATTAATTATGTATGTATCACCTGATAGCATTCATGATCACATATATATATATATATATTGATCTTATTGTCGGGAATCATTGTAGACCCCTACTGGACCTACTATTCATCCCATGTTGTTTAACCTTTTTACAAGAACGAAGTTGGTGCAATAACTTGAAGATCATGAAGCCCTAGTTCATTAAGACTTCTTAGTGTATGAATTGTAAATGAAGTGTTAGAATGTTGTAATAAGGATGTTATCCTTCTATTATATATGATTATTGTGTAACCTTTTATGTAAGCCTTGAAGCATGTATTGTGAACATTTGTGTAGAACATTTAAATCATTATAATTATGCTAGAGAGAACCTTATTTATTCTATCTAACTCTTTTGATTCCTGTAATTTTAATTCGGAAATGGATGTTTATAAGAAATTTGGTAATGTATCCAAGTAATAAAATATGGGGCGTGACAAATGGAATCGTCATTTTCTTTCAATCCCTCCTAAGCAATTAGATTCAATATGTGAGCACAACACCTCACATGTAAAAAGTCATGCTCTAATATGGTATGTCGGAAAAAATTGTTTTATGGTGACTTTAATGAGAAATTAAAGTAGGTGATGTGGGATTAAAGGAGTTTAGATTCTTTGTACCAAGGTCTTTACACCATAAAAAGAATGACAAAAAATAATTAAGAATTAAATGAGAAATTGTCTTATAAAGTTGGCCTCATGAATGTTTATAAGAAATTTGGTAATGTATCCGAGTAATAAAATTTGAGGTGTGACAAATGAAATTATCATTTTCTTTCAATCCCTCCCAAGCAATTAGATTCAATATGTGACCAAAACACCTCACATGTAAAAAGTCATGCTCTAATATGGTATGTTGGAAAAAATTGTTTCATAGTGACTTTAATGAGAAATTAAAGTAGGTCCCAACCATTGGTTGAGGTGGGATTAAATGGGTTTAGATTCTTTGTAACAAGGTCTTTACACCACAAAAAGAATGACTGAAAACTATTAAGAATTGAATGAGAATTGTCTCATAAAGTTGGCCTCATAAATGAGGTATTGGGAATTGTGTATAATTACCAATCCCACATTGAATGTAGAGGAAAGATTTGATAGGTATTTAAACCTCAAGATTTTGATAAGGGCATAAGCCCTTTGGGGCATCCAAATTTTCCGAAGGAAGAGAGTTATGGATGTTTGAAAGATGGACTTGGGCCAAAACTATGGTCCAAGTTAGTTATGCAAAAATTGCCACCCGTGCGCGCTACTGGCTTGCTGGGTCCAAGTCCGGGTCCGAGTCTTGGTCCATGGGTCTTGGATCTTAGGCTGAGACTTAAGGCCTAAAGGAATGGGTTAGTGTAACGCTCTAACGTTTGGGCCGTTAATAAATCAACTAAGCCTCAAATTTAAACCTCTAACTAATTAATAACCTCAAAAATACAAAATTGTCTCCAAAATATAACTTATACAAATCTCTAAAAACAATATATAGTGGTGAGCCCAAAAATCTCTAACTCAATAACTTCAAATCCAATCTCCACTAAATTTGATCCACATTTGAAAAATAAATTAATTTGAGAAGCATACAATACGACAAGAATAACAAAGCTCGAACAAAGAATAAATTCACAGGGATCCAATAATTACACAAACGATTCAATTCAAGATACCAAGCAATTTACCAAATTACACAAACAAGTCAACTCGACATATGACAATTTATCCAGGACCAAGTACCCGGTCCTACTCAGTACATGACCAGTGACCGGCCTCACCTCCCTCACCCAAGCACAACCACTTATCTGGGCTATTGGTACAAAGCATATTGGCAAAGTCTACTCGATCCTTGTACGGAGCATTTCCACATCATTTAGCCAGACAAATCGACATTTCCAACACAGAATAACTACACAAAGTTCATCAAATGACTAAAGTAATCAAGCGAATCAACAACGAATAATTTCACAGAATTTATCTAATTATTAGAATCATCAAGAGAAGTACAAATTGAAGGTGATTAAGATAACACTGTTTGCAAAGAGATTTAAAGGAAGCATATTGTATACCACCCTAATTACCTTAAATCAATTAACTCCATCACCATATATCTAAAATTGCTCCATGGGTCTCCAAAAATAACTCTGATCTTACTTTGATAAAATCTACAACTCTCATCTGCTATATCACTAAGGCAAAACAGAATTTTCAGATTTAGAATCACGTACATATTGAAATTAAAAGGACCATTTCAGATTTTTTTCCGAGGCTAGCCTTCCTATGGTTCGTAGGAAATTTTATCTAGTTTTCATAACATGTTTTGGAAATGGAATAGCTTATGTAGATTTTTAGTTATTTAAGAAATACTCCAGCACTGTCCAGATCCGTTGATCGTTACGAAAATTGAATTTTCTTACAAACCACTCACTCTTTTTCAATGAAACCAATTTTCCTTGAAAGATAACTCTTTAAGGAAGATTTTTATATAAAATCAAAGTCTATGAGTGTGACGTCCGGGGTCCTTTTCCCTTTTTCTTTTTGTCTTTCTTCACTTCGTTCTCATTTATCTTCGTTGGATTTGAAACATCCGAAAACGGTTCTGTAGATCGGAGTTCTTGTTCTTGTTTTCGTGCGGTGTCAAATTCCTTTATTCCGGGGAGTGCGAGGTCAGTTGAAATTCTCTTGGGTCGCACGCGAAGGGAGTGAGGCCGCACGTACAGAGAGGGTTGAGCTTCAGAGGGTTGTATTCTGTCTAATATACGTGAGAGCAGTGAGGTGCGGAAGAGAAGCACCGCACGTGCGGGGGTGAAAGCCGCACGTGTGGGGAGCGCTGCGTCTGAGGAGAGGTGCACATCGTGGTAGGCAGCCGAATCTCTGTTTTTTTTTACCCTTTTGGCCGAAGTTGTATCACATTTTGGGCACTTTACTCTCACTCTAAACTTCATTTCTCTCCTCCTTCTCTCTAGAAACCCTCACCAACACACTAAAACACTTTGATTCTTGTAATCCTTGGGTCTAGATCCTTACCATTTCTCACTAATCTTGAAGATCCAAGTTAGGGCACCTCTTGGTGTGGTGGAGATTGAAGAATCAACCATTTTGACTCTAGGGTTTCAACACTTCATCATCAAACATTGAGGTAGGGATTTCTTGAGTTATATATACATGTTTTGCTAGATTGATGTTGATATAAAGGCTTTCTTGAAGTTATTATGTTATTTTTGGTGTTGTGGCTAAAATGTAGAGATTTTCAAAATGTGGGTTTAAAAGTCTCAAACTTTACTAAAGGTGACATCTAAAGAGTGAGACCCTCTAAAATTGGAACATGGGGTGTTACCTTGAGTCCTCTTTCAAGTATTTAATGTGTGTGTGTTTTGTAAAGAAGAAAACCTAGAAAATTGGGGGTTTTCTTGAATAAAAGAAAATGAGGGTTTTATGGTTGCCATTGTATATAAATTCATAGTGATGTGCCATGACAAGTGTAGAAAGTGGGGAATTTCCTTGTTGAACTATAAATGTGTGTATACAATATAGTGGTGTTGAATTTCCCCACTCATGAAAAGTTTTGGGGATTGGGAGTGTTGTTTAAATATTTGTAATATCACTAGGAATGGTGAAAGTAATAGAAGTGTATGGATTGTGACATGTTATTGTAATGGTGATGATTGGTAACGAACCTTGGGCTATTTGTGGAATAGCATTTGCAAGGAGAAAAGGAAGTTGATCATTATTATGCATTGTGGATATTATGTTGAAAAGCAAACAATTATGGCATTGCACATTCATTCAAATGATTATTACAAGATTTTTATTTGGCTTTGACATGTTGCATAAACATTTTTGGCATCTATCGTTGCAAGTGTTGAATTGAGAATTGAAATCATTTGCATGAGAAAGGAATAGTGTGAAATACTATTCTTGAAATGTAATGGGGTAAATACATTGGTAAGTCCGGTTATGAGGTGCAGTTGAGTTTGATAAGTTGGCCTGAGTATCTATGGTGAAAAACCAGAAAACCACGTGGATAGGTGTTGAGCCTTCGGGTTAATACCGGTAAAAATGACAATTTGGTAGTACCTGTATAGTCTACTTGCAAACACCAACCTAGGGATTACCAGTGTCGTATTTACCGCCCCTACTTATTTAAAATTGGAAGTTTCGGAAATTGTTGAATTGCGAACTTTTATTGAAACATGATGATCGTTAAGAAGAACATGAAATGAAATTTTCTTTAAAATAGTCTTGCATGGCATTGACATTTGCATTTTCATTAAGAGTTGCATAACTGTATATACTTTGTAAGAATTCTCTACTGGGCTTTATGCTCACCCCTATGGGACATTGGTGCAGGTAAGGATGTGGTGATCCCGCCAAGCTGAGGGCGTGGATATGTTTTGGTGAAGAGTAGTATTGCTTTTATTTTTGTTGTGAATTTTTTTTGTAAGCCAAGGGCTAAACGTGTGTGGGTCTGAGAGACTATTTTGTGTAACTGGGCTATTGCCTTGGAAGATGTAAACCCTTAAGGGCATTTTATTTGTTTTGTAACTAGATGCTTCACATGCTATAGATTCATGTATTCTTCTTATCATTGAATGTATATTCGCATGTGGAACTTTTGTATAAAAACCTTAGAGATTTACTATGTAAAGGTTGGAGAATGGTTATATTTAATTAATGAATATGGCTTGATGTATTATACATGTTGGGTTCATTTCGGGGCGTGACAAGGAGAGTTTTCTAAATTTTTCTTGAATTTTCAAAGTTAGCTGTAAAACAGGTTTTTTCATGCACAATACTCAAAATTAGAAAGTTTGTGAGAAAATAGGCCAACTAAGGGAAAATTTTCACTTCTTTTGTGATAAAAACACACTAAATAATGTATCAATAACTCATATTTTTAGAGAGATGGTATGCCTTTGGAAATAATGTGAGATATGGAAAGAAAAATGTAATTTGGCATCTATTAAGAGGAATTATGAGTAAAAGAAGAGTCAAAGGCCAATTCATCAACTTTGAACACAAGAACACCATTAAAACATATTTGAAAATATGATTTTAATTCTCTAATAATATGTATTTGGAAAAGGAAATAGAATGAGAGATGGTGATGTGGCTTACTTGATTGCCTAGTGAAGTATTTCCACAATTTCTTCTCTTTTCTTCTTTCTTCTACCACCAAAGCTCACTCTCTTGCCCTCTCTCCCTCTCGGCTGAATGAAGTGTTTGTATAAGAGTTCTTGTGTGCAAAATGCTAAGGGAGAGATTTCTTTTAGAGGAAAATTAGTGCAAAAGGTTCATTTTGCCCATTGGTTGGAAATGGAATGGATATTTTTGATTTACTTGGAATCTAATGGAATAGTGGATGATTATAGGCCTTAATTATACAATTAATCATAATCTAGTTAGGATTTGGTTAGGATTGAACTTAGGGTGGAGGCATGGTTCCATGATTTGAGGGTACTTGAATACTTTTTCCATGAATTCATGGATTTTGTTTGAAAAAGTGTACAATTTTTCTTTCCCTAGGGTGGCTGGCCATGTGCAAGGAATTTTGGGGGAATTTTTTTGATTATATATATACATATATATGAAGATATTTTGTGTAAAAAATTATTTATTTAAGAAAGGTACAAATGTATATATATATGTATATGTGTGTGTAATGGGGTCAAAATGTGATTTAAGATAAATATGAGGGCTTGGGTTCAATTAAAATATCTATTTCAAGTGTAGAGTTAATAAATTAGTGTTAGGAAAAATAATTCGATTTGTATTATCTTACTTTGAATTTAAAGGTGAATAACCGAATGAAAACTGTGAAAACTGGAAGTTAAGGTTTAGAGTGATTATTCTAAAATTTGAGAGTTAAATAATTAATATTAGAGTGTTAGAAATAATTTCTAAGCTTCCAGGATCAATTAGGGTTTGTATGGGTTCGTCCGTGATGCATTTTCGGTTCTAGGTTTAATTTGCAAAAATCGATGAACTAAGGGCTTTATTATAATAACTCAAAATTTAGGGACCTAATAGAGTTTACAAAAGTTAGGGGTCTCACAATTAGGTTTAGGCTGGGCTGGTTTGGTGGTCCACCAGCTTAATCTTTTTGGGCCATGTCTGTCAAGTGGCTGCAGATATATATATACATACATGTGTATATTGTGTGTAACTCACACATTGAATCCCCATCAATCTTGTAGGAGTAATGGGTTGCATTGGTTCCTAGCCTTCATGGCTAGAGGCTCCTCCTCTGTCATGCATAGTGTATAAATAGAGACTAACTTCTTTGGTTGTCAACACAAAATATTTTTGCTTCTAGAATACACAGTAAGTTTGCTTCTATAATTTTCTTCCTGTGTGAGAGAGTGATGCCATTGTCGGTTCGCCAAAACTAACAAAAAGTGCTTCTACGTTAGCCAGTCTAAACCGTCATATCTTGGGAGACAGAAGTTAACATACCTCCAGCACACATAGTGAGGCGGTTAATCTGCTTTAAGGAGACTGCGGTATCACACAGGCTTCACTTTGTTTTCTTTACCATTTTATTGTATTGTGTATTTTTGTGCAATATGATTGTAAACTCCAGCATGTTTTATAATTTAATTTGATTAATCATGAATTTATTTATTTTAATTAATTACACAATTGGTACAACATGGTATTCTTTCTTCTCTTCGTCTTTCGTTTCAAAAAGTTAATAAGACCATTATCTGAGCTTACATTATCAACCATGATTATGAGAAACTTATCAATTCCCCATACTACCAAACAATCCTCAATCACCTTACCAAGTGTGTCTCCTTTGTGATTTGGAACTATACAAAAGATCAAAATTTTTTTATGAAGTTTCCAATCACAATCAATAAAATGTGCAGTGAGGCACATGTAATTCAATGTTTGCATGAATGTCCAAGTGTCTGTGGTAAGACATAGTCGTTGACCTCTAAGTGCATTCTTCAAAGCTTTCTTCTCACTCACAAATATTGACATACATTATTTGGCAATGGTAAACCTAGATTGGATTTTTAACGACTACACCACACATATAAATCGCCTAAATCCTTCACCCTCCACAAATTTAAATGGTAATTCATTTATTATTATCGTCTCTGCTAAGGCCTTTTTACATACATCAACACTAAAACTTACAGCCACAAGATTATCAATTGTTTCCCCATCACCAGTTTCATTTTTTGGTTTAAAACCTAATGTAGTTTGTTTTTCATCTTGCCTTAGGGGATACTTCTTACACTTTGATTCTATATGAGCTTGCATTGATGTTGTCCCATTAATTTTTGGATTACATGCATAAGTTGTACCACAATAGTTACAAGAGGCCCTAGGTCTTTTACTAAATTCACACTTCAATTTTGTGAAATGATCCCAAACCAAAGATCTTTCTCTTTTACCCTTGACACTGTCAAATTGATTTTTTGTGCTTTCATTCTCATATTCTTGTGTTGTACATTGTTGAGTAGTGATTTTACTAGGCCCTTGTGTAGGGGAAATTAATCATCCATCTAAACATAATAACAACAAGAAATATTTGATTTAACAAAAAAAAAAAAAAATGAAGAAGAAATAGTACCTAATAAAATAATAACAAGAACAAGAACAAATTTTAACTAATAGAAAAAAAAAATTGTCAAAAGTTTTTTTTTTAATAATAATAATAATAACAAGAACAAATTTTAACTAACGAGAATTAAATCATCCATCTAAACAAAATAACTAACAAAAAAAATCCTAATCCTCTTACTAACAGAAAAAATATATTACCACCGCTAAAAGAAAAAAATCGTAATAAAATAATAATAATAACAAGAAAAAATTTTAACTAAAAGAAAAAATATATTTTAACGAACAAAAATTAAATCCTTTTTTTTTTTTTTTCATTTGCATGTTAAGAGCAGTGTGTCAAATATAATGTCAAACATTATTATCTTTTTACAGGTCCAAAACACCATCAAAATCAAGTGATTCACAAACATTAAAATTCTTTTGAAAACATCATAAATATTATACATATTAACTGGGTCAAAAACATGGTTTGCTTTGACACAAAAGTCAATCTACACGAGAGCCTTTTGAAAAGTTTAAATTAGGGATTTGTGTAAAAAACAGGTTGTTTTTAATAAATAAATAAATAGAGTTTGTTTAAAAAGTAAAATAATAAAAAATAAGGTTTTCAAAATAAAAAATTAGGAATGAAATTTACCTGGTACCAAGGCTTTGCTTCAAGATGTCAATTGAGTAATGGATGTTAGTGGTGATGAATCTGAGAGTGATTTCTCACCCTTAGTAAAACAAAAACCTAATTGATTTCTCATCCTTAGTTTAAAAAAAAAAAAAAAAAAACTTGTTTGTCCTTTGAAGTGGAAGACAAAGAGTTAGGGTTGCAAGATCGAACTGTTCATGAATAAACTCGGCTCGGCTCGGCTCAGCTCAGCTTGGTTCATTTAGTAAATGATTCAAGCTCGAACTCAAATATTAGGCTCGTTTAGTAAACAAGCCAAACTCGAACTTGCATAAGTTCGGCTTTATCTTTATTTAAATTATATAATAAATATATTATTTATATATTAAATAATATATAAATATATAGTATAAACACATTATTATATATTAAATAATATAAATAATATTTTTATTTAAATAATATTAAAAAAATCTTATTGAGTCGAGCCGAGCTCGAGCTTAATAAACAAGCTCAACAAGTAAATGAACTGAGCACGAGGTCAGCAAACCTTGGCTCGGCTTGATTTGTTTGTAGCCCTACAGAGAGAGAGAGAGAGAGAAAGAGAGAGAGAATCAATGAAAGAGAAAGCAAAAAGTGTTTCAACTTTTCACCATGGGAACTTGGAAGGCCAAAAGTTGTGTCATTATGTTATATTGAGTGGGTTGCTAGGATTAAAACACATTGACAGTTAAGGTGGAAGTCTACTTCAGTGCGATTTGGTGTAAAATTCACCAAAACCGAAAATCAAAAATTTTGAAAAATCGTACTAACTGACCGAATTACAAAGAAACAAACAAACGTAAACCGACGATTCAGTTCGGTACGGTCAATCGGTTCGATTTCAATGATTATTCTTTCACCCTAGTGTTTGATGAAAAACGCCATTTATTATTGTGGGTGTTGATTTCTGACTTCACAATCAAACAAGGAATTTAGCTGGAGAGCACGCAGTAGAATAGATTAAACCAAGCACCTACTAACAAGAAGATAAGAATACCACAATGGTTCATCCACTTAGGGGCACTCTAACGATCAAGTTAATCAACTTATCTCTCATAGATATCAACACAAGTACATAATTCACAATCAAAAGCATACCTTAGACACACAGGGGTACCTTACTTTTATAATGATCAATGTCTAACTTCTCCCTCTAAGTCTTACTTTATGGGACTTTATCCTTTACAAGGATATCAATTATCTAAGACTCCTCTTATTTAGATTAGGATCAACTCTCTTTAGAGTCCATCCTTACCCAAATAGGTAGTCTTACATCATCTAGGACTTTTGTCCTCTATTCAAATATCTCAGATTCCGACACTATCACACCATATCTCGATAATATCACAACAACCTTGGCATCATGGCTTGCCCACGTGGCACCTCGGTCATGTGGCGTGACCCTAAAAGTACGTCCCTACAACTGCCCCCTAGGTTCTATTACCTCAGTAACTTGAGGTGATAGAACCTATATCCTCTGATCTTCCAACATGTCGGCTAAATAACATGCTAGAGATACTCCTCCGACTAAGGTAATGACTCGTCGATGTCAAGAAACAAGGATCAAGTGTCCATTCATCAAGAATCAAGAACCAACATGTTCTTTCATCCAAGATTAACATCTCAATCGAGATCGCACTACTAGCCAAGATCGTAACTCGCTAGTTCAAGAACATTAAGATTTGAAAGTTATACCAATATCATGACGTGTCAAATCTTCATTGGTTCCCTACACATCCCATAATTGCCACACATCGTCCCATCAGCCATCACACGTCTCCCAACAAATTTGAATCATTACAATCTGTCACCTCTTTCCATTTTAACAAAAACTTTTGACTTTCCCATTTCGTCTCTCTCTGTGTCCCCAGACTCTCTCTCTTGGCCTCTACAAATTATCATCATTTTTCTTGAAGCTTGTACTGCTATGAATACTCCATTCGTGCCAACATTCAAACTCCACCAACTAAACCAGACTAACAGCCAAGCACTGCATCAACTACTCCATGTATCAACCCACCATCTCAACCACAGTGCAAACAACGACATAGTGACAATACTGCTACCAAAACCAAGAGCAAGAAACACCGAGGTCCTAAGCTCCCAGCCTACGACCTTGACAATTTTCTAATCACCCTATCTATTACATACTAACAAGTAACCATCGTTGTAACCAATGACGATATGTCTCACCAACCACTTGTCGTAGAAGACCTTCTTGCTAACATCCCTGATGTCATAACAGTGCAATCAACTCCATCTCCTTATAGTCAATCGAACATGCTTATGCCTGTTTATACAAAGCTGAAAAAATAAAAAATGGTCCTGACCAAGCAAAATGTGAAGTCTAATAAATACCTCCAGCAACTCAACATCTCGGAAGAAAAGCACATGAAGCAAAAGGACCAAGTTACTGCTGCCAAAGTCGAGGCATAGAAAGCTGAGGCCATTGCTAAGGCCGCTAAAAAGAAAACTATCGAAGTTGAGAAGAAACTAGCAGAGGCACTAACCAGCAAGGAGCAGACACCAAGGCCTATAAAGAAGGCTAAGACTCCGTCTGAGATTAATATAAGGAGCATGTCAACATCTCAGATAAAGCCATCATCTCGGATCGTGTCATCTTGGGAATAAGTGTTATCTCCGATACCTTCATCTCACCAAATTTGTTTGAAAATTTCACTAAGTATCACTTTTAAATCACTAACTCAGTCTTCATTAACTCTTCTCTGCTCTTTGCCCCCTAATGTGAATGTAAATACAACTTAGGTTCACATTAGGAATATATCATCTGAATCTTATCTAAGTCTGACTTAGACATTCATGACCAAAGTCATCACGTTTAGCTCGTCTAAACAGAACACTTAAGGTTTAACCTTAGTGCACTGAGAGTACTACCTATCTCGGCTTTTTGTACAAACTAGCTAGATCATGGCCTGTTTCGTTTTGTTTCTCGTTGAAACATCACTTTAACTTAGTTTAGCTCTGTCTTCCTGACAAGTCTAAGTTAAATGTACAGTTCCTCATTGGAACATCTCCTAGTTTCAACTCTACCTTCTTAGTAAGCCTAAGTTAGGGGGCGTTCCCTACTCAAGGGTCATTTTTTCAATTTCATTTCAATGGTCATTCACTTCAATTTATTCTTAACTTCGGCCGAGGTTATCGATATCATTAAAGCCGAGCTCCAAATTTCTTCAAGCCACATTCTAAGGCCTCGACAATCCCTTACCATCAAGATCTTCTAATCTCAGGTAGGCTTTGTTTTATCTCAACTCTGTTGCTTCCAATAAGTTCTGATCTTTTCAAAACTGTTCACCTAGGTCGAACTCCTTTCATATCGAATTTGCCAACCTAGGCTGAGGCCTTCTCCTTTTGAATTTGCACACTTGGATTGAGCTCTTGTTTTCTCAAACCTACTTATCTAGGCCGAGATCTTGTCTTCTGGGATTTGCGCTCTGCTTACCTAAGTTGAGCTCTTCTCTTATAAGACCCACTCATTTAGGCCAAGATCTTCTCTTATGAGACCTGGGATCTGCTCACATAGGTTGAGCTTTTCTCTTTTGGGAGCTATTCATTTAGGCCGAAATCTTGTCTTATGGGATCTGGGATCTGCTTACTTAGGTTAAGCTCCTGTCTTCTGGGGCCTACTCATCTAGGCTGAGATCTTATCTTCTGGGATTTGGGATCTGCTTACTTAGATTGAGCTCTTGTCTTCTCGAACTTCCTCATCTAGGCCAAGATCTTGTCTTCTAGGATCTGGGATCTGCTTACTTAGGTTGAGTTCTTCTTTTTTAAGACCTACTTCACCTAGCTTGATCATTCCATACTTAAAGATCATCTTCATCTCCTCGGGAGCACTCATGTATCCTATCTTTGCATTCATTCCTTCTAGAAAGATCTTCATTTCATCAACATCGACGTGTTCTCCATCTTCGCTAAACTCGTTGTCGCCAACACGTTAATCTTGCACAATGGTAGCCATTTATTCTAACCAATAGACGGCACCAAATTGTGAGTATTGATTTCTAACCTCACAACTAAACAAGGAACTTAGATAGAGAACATGCGGCAGAATAGATTAAACCAAACACCTGCCAACAAGAAGACAAGAATACCACGGTGGCTCATTCACTTGGGGGCATTCTAGTGATCAAGTCAGTCAACTTATCTCTCAAAGATATCAAACAAGTACACAATTCACAATCAAAAGCATGTCTTAGACCCATGGAGGTGCTTTACTGTTATAATGATTGGTATCTAACTTCTCTCTAAAAGTCTTACTTCATGGGACTCTATCATTTACAAGGATATCAAGTATCAAGACTCCTTCTATCTAGATTAGGATCAACTCTCTTTAGAGTTCATCCTTAACCAAACAGGTAGTCCTACATTATCTAGGACTTTTGTCCTTTATTCGAATATCGCGGATTCTGACATTACCGCATCATATCTCGACAATATCACAACAACATCGGCATCATGGCTCGCCCACATGGCACCTCGGTCACGTTGTGCGACTCTAAAAATATGTCCCCACAATTATCATAAGACCTATTGGATAATAAGTTTACCTATTATGACCTAAACGTAAGTCCTCCCAATGTTTTTTTTTTTTTTTTTTTAGGTGGATAGCAAAATCTATTTTAATATCTAAGAAAATTACATTTTTTTTTATTTGATTTTAATTATTATAGATCAATGATTGAAATTTTTTCTTATTTAAATTTAATGTTTATAAATGATATTTTAATTATCATATACAATAAAATAAATAAATAATTGTACACAAAAAAATCCATTATAATTTTTTTTTAAAGTCACCTTTTATATATGAAAAAAAATAATATTTTAGTTGTTCATAAAAATGACACAATTAATTCTTCTTTAGATTTCAACATTGGGGGTATAGTTGTCCCATTAAAATGATTGTGACTTTCAAAAATACAATTTGATAGTCATTTAAGGTAAATTGTTTTCCATAAAAATAGAGTAAAAATTAGTATTTAATGCATAAGTGTACTTGTTAACAAAATCAGTAAAAAATTAGTTACACACATCAATTAATATGCTAATTAATATATCAATATAGTTATAATATTGTCATTTTAAGATTATAAGCTCATTCATTATACAAGTTACAAAAACTCAAAACTTTTAAAATTTGATGATGCTACATGCACTAATTAGTGTACTAACACTAATTATGACATTATTATTGACAACACTCATTATATAAATTATAAATCTTAAAAACTTTTTAAATTATGTTACATCATCAATTAGTATACTAATTGTGGGGATGTATTTTCTGAGTACCGTGGCTGAGGTGACACCGAAGTGTCAGCCGAGGTGCCACGTGTCGTGGTCGTTACGCCGAGGTTATCTCGGAGTTGCCGAGGTTATCTGCGAGAATACAGGAATCCAGGATAAACGGATAAGGGACATGAGTCCTAGAATGAAGAAAGACTACAAGATGGATACAGGTGATACTCTCAAGGGGTCTATCCTTATCTCTTGAAGAGTCCAAGGTAAATCTGGAATTGGAGTCCATAGAAGTGAGACTTCTAGTGGGACTGGGATAGAGAAAAACTATAAAAGAAGGGCACCCTCGGCGGGTCTAAGGTACGCAATTTTAAGTCTTGAGCAGTAATTTAAGCACTTGTTTATCTTTGAGAGAGACTGACTTGATCGTCGGAGTGCCCCCGGGTGGAAGAACCACCGCCGGAGCTTTTTCCTTCTGTGCAGGATAACAGGGTGCCATCTGTTCTACCTGTGTTCTACAGCTGAATCACTAAGAAGGACAGTGTAATCAGAAAATCACTCACACAATTTGGCGCTGTCTGTGGGAACGAAAGAAGAGTAGATGGCCAGTAACACGCAGAAGGAAAAAATTAGGGATAACACTCCTGCTGGGAGTGGAAGACCCGTCGACCCTAACGCAGAAGGAGGAAACCGCAACGAAGAAACTCGTGACCAGAATCACGCAAAGAAAGGCGTCGGCCAAGATGGCGACACATCAAAGAAAGCAGACCAGGGCAAATACTATAACGAGGACGACCTCCAAACCTGGAAAGACAGATGTCTAAGAAGGGATGAAGAAGTAAAAGAGATGGCAAACAAATTGGCAGACCTTCAATCGGTCGTCAACTTCATGATGCAAAATAATGTCATGCAGCCGCCATACCCGCTACAGGACACGCCAATGCCAGTAGCAAACGCCCAGAAGAAGGGGCAGAAAGAAATCCCCGAAGCCCCTCAGCACACGAGGAGTGGAAGGCACTCTCACCGACCCTCCAAGGAAGTCGGCCGAGGAGAGCCGAGAAGAGAAGAGTCTCGAAGGACATATCACGAGAAGGAGGCAGACCCCAAAGAACATCGGCATGTTCCGGGGCGAGTATTGTATTTCGATGCATCCTGCGGGGAAGGATCGAAAAGGGGCCACCATGAGGCCGAGAGTAGTGCGCCGAAAAGGCTAAAGTCCAAAGACAGCCAGGCTGTAGGAAGAAGTAAAGAAGACTTGAGAGATTACCTCAAGAGGAAGCAGGAGAATGCCAAAGCCGAAGTAACCTCCCCGGTTAAGCCGAGGACACCATTCTCGATGGAATTAGACAAATTCGTCGCACCAAAAAGATTCAGTATGCCGAGGTTCCAGATATATGATGGTAAGTCAGACCCTAACTTCCATGTTGGATTATTTTTGAATTCAATGGCATTATATAGTGGGAACGAGTCGTTGTTCTGCAAAGTGTTCCCTTCATCCTTCGGGGAGATTGCATCAGATTGGTTCCACAAATTACCAAAGGGTAGCGTGAAGACTTGGAAAGGCCTGGCCTAGATGTTTGTGGCCAGGTTCATAACAAACAAACTGTAGCCATTGAGGGTGGATGCATTGATGGCTCTGAAGATCGGCAAAGATGAAAGTCTTAGGGCCTATGCAAAGAGGTACTATGAGGTGTTCAATCGAATACCTAAATGCAACCAGGAGGTGGCGGTCGTGTCTTTCAAGAACGGCCTGAAAGATGACTGTCCACTGCGGAAGTCTTTGGCAAAAACCCTGCCAAAGAGCATGGAAGAGCTCATGGCGAGAATCGAGAAGTATGCCATAGCCGAGGAAGATACATCGGGGAATAAGGAGACAAAGCCAGAAAAAGGCAACGGCTCACCGAAGCGAGGCCAAGGTAACAATGGACCCAACAAATAGGAGACAAAGTTGAGGGCTAAGCAGGCAGTGACGACGGTGTTCCGAATTCCGGTCCACAAAGTCCTTGATCAAATTCGAAATCAGCCCTACTTCAGGGCGCCGGCAAGGGCACCAGGAGAATTTATGGAAAGAAACCTTGGTAGGCGTTGTGCTTACCACAATGAGGAGGGGCACCCAACTCAGGGTTGCAGAGCCCTTAAAGCACACTTAGAAGATTTGGTGAGGCAAGACCATCTGAGAGACCTTGTGGATGAGGCCAAAACAAGGGAAGAACAGGCACGATTGCCTCAAGCACCAGCAGCCCCACCACCCCCAACGCAGCAACCTCAGGCAGGCGGACCTCGGGTGGTCAATGTAATCCACTCAAAGGTGAATGAAAACGACATACGGGGGGAGACACAGAGGGTAAAACACCTGCAGCACGTCAACCAGGTCGGACTGAAAAGACCTCGGCCTGAAGAGTGCCAAGGACCGATGATAGCCTTCACAGAAATCGACCTTGATATGGTCCAGCACCCGCACAATGATGCCTTGGTAGTATCTCTCCAGGTTGGGGAGTGCCAGGTGAAACGTATCCTGATTGATCAAGGCAGCTCCTGCGACATCATGTATGTCAGATGTTGTAAGGAGTTAGGCCTTCATCCTGATGATATGGAGCAGTCAAATGGCCCAATGGTCGGCTTTAATGGAACACCGACATGGCCGTTAGGCGCAACAAGCTTGGAGATACAGGCCGGCACAAAGAAGATCAGGACAGAATTTATAGTGATTGACACGCCCTCGCCTTACAACATTATCTTGGGGAGGCCGTGGTTGCATGCAATGGGGGCAGTTCCCTCAACACTGCATCAACTGCTACGGTTCCCAACAGAACATGGGATTGAGGAAGTCAGAGGAGATCAGTTGCAGGCAAAAAATTGCTCCATGGCAGCAATGAAATTAACCTGCAGCATTCGGGAACCAGAGGAGGCAGAAGTCGAAGAAGAGGACATGAAGGTCCTAGATGATGTCGGCAAGGAGCCGACCGAGAAAAGTGAAGAAGCATTGAAGAAAATCCCCGTCCAGGAGGGCGATGAGGAACGCTTCTTTCTCAAGACAGATTAGCCGAAGAAGAAGAAAGGGAGTTAGAAGCCTTTCTAAGGAAAAATATTGAGGTGTTCGCCTAGACACCTTATGAAATGCCTGGCATTGACCCCGAGGTCACATGTCACAGACTCAACGTTGACAGGTCGGCCAAACCTGTAATACAACGAGCCAGAAGACTGACGTTGATGCACGTCGAAGCAGTGGAGGAAGAAATAGACAGACTTCTGGAGGCCAGGGCCATCAGAGAAGCTAATTATCCGACGTGGTTATCAAACACCGTGGTAGTAAAGAAGAAGAATGGCAAGTGGAGGGTCTGCGTAGATTTTACAAACTTGAACAAAGCTTGTCCCAAAGACAGCTTCCCTCTGCCAAAGATCGACCAGTTGGTGGACGCCACATCTGGACATGGAAGGATGAGCTTCTTGGATGCATATAGGGGGTATCACCAGATAGCCATGTATCCCCCAGATGAGGAGAAGACAACGTTTATCACTCCCAAAGGTATCAGATTCTGAGTCATGCCTTTTGGGTTGAAGAACGCAGGAGCAACTTACCAAAGGCTGGTAACCAAGATGTTCAAACACTTGATTGGCCGAACCGTAGAAGTCTACATTGATGACATGGTCGTGAAGACCAAGGAACCAAAGAATCATCTTGCTGACCTAAAAAAGGTCTTTGACATACTCAAAACATATCGGCTCCGACTAAACGCATTGAAATGCGCGTTTGGAGTCAGATTCGGTAAGTTCTTGGGATAGCTGGTGACTAGAAGGGGCATTGAAGCCAGCCCAGATTAGATCAAGTCCATTCTGGAATTACAGAGTCCGACATCGGCAAAACAGGTTCAAATGCTTACTGGAAGGGCCGCAGCCCTAAATAGGTTCATAAGTCGAAGTTCGGACAAATGTAAACCTTTTTTCAATTTGGTGAAAAAGGCCACGGATTTTCTATGGACAGAGGAATGTGAGGCCGCTTTAGCCGACCTAAAGAAATATCTTACCACACCTCCAATCCTCTCAACACCTCAACCTGGGGAGGAACTGTTTTTATACTTAGCAGTTTCAGAGCAGGCAGTAAGTGCTGTGATAATCCGAGAAGAGAAGGGAGAGCAGAAGGCTGTTTACTATGTAAGTAAAACCTTGGCCGATGCAGAAACAAGGTATCTACCACTGGAGAAATTAATGCTGGCCTTGGTAATGGCCTCAAAGAAGCTAAACCATTATTTTCAGGCTCATAAGATAGTGGTTCTAACAGAGCACCCACTAAAATCCTTGTTGCAACAAGGAGACTTAACTGGAAGAATAGCAAGATGGGCCGTAGTTTTGGGCCAATATGACCTGGAGTTCAGGCCGAGAACAGCAATTAAGGGCCAAGTCTTGGCCGACTTCGTGGCCGAGTTCTCGCCAGAATACATCGAACATCGGGCTCCGTTGAGCCAAGATGAACGATGTCCAAACAAGGAAGGAGAAGCCCAACCAAAGGCTAAAGAACCAAGGAAGGAAAAACTCAGACCCTGCAGCATTTACATCAGCGACTCCTTTCAACTTTTTGTTGATGGGAGCTCAAACCGGCAGGGGGCAGGGGCAGGAGTAGTGTTAATATCCCCCGATGGAGAGATATTGGAGCAGTCCATTCGACTGGGGTTCAAAGCCTCGAATAATGAGGCGGAGTACGAAGCATTGATTGCTGGTCTGAAGCTGGCAGTTGCAGCAGAAGCGGATGAGGTAATAGTTTTTTGTGATTCACAACTTATAGTGAATCAAACTACAAGAGAGTTTGCAGCCCGAGATGAAAGGATGTCGGCATACGCTAAAGAAGTCATCAGACTGGCAGCCTTGTTTCAAAACTGCCGACTTCTTCAGGTTAGCCGAGACGATAACAACCACGCTGACGCGTTGGCCAATTTAGCAAGTTCAATACAAACCGGAAAGACGAGGACAATAATGATCGATTACCTATCAGGCCCGAGCATAGAGCCACCGAACACAATGCAAGAGGCATTATGTGTGGACATGAGACCAAGCTGGATGGATACAATTATTGCATTCCTAAAAGAGGGAAAGCTGCCAGAAGATCGAAAGGAAGCACACAAGGTCAGATTGAAGTCGGCAAGATTCTGACAAGAGAAGGACATCTCTACGAAGATCCTTCATGGACCTCTTTAAGGTGTGTACACCCTCTTGGTCGAAGACTTTTATATGAAATTCATGAAGGAGTTTGTGGAAGCCACGCAGGGGGCAGATCGTTAGCTCACAGGGCCATTACCTAGGGGTATTGGTGGCCCTATATGCAAAAAGATGCAGAAGCCTATGTGAAGAAGTGTGAACAATGCCAGAGGTTTGCACCTTTGATACATCAGCCACCACGACCTAACCTTGCTTCAAATTTCTTGGCCATTTGCCCAATGGGGCATGGATCTCGTTGGACAATTTCCCCAAGCAAGCGGGGCGTGAAGTACCTCTTGGTAACAGACTACTTCACAAAGTGGATAGAAGCAAAGCCTCTTGCCAAAATCCGAGATGTGGATGTGAAGAACTTCATCTGGAAAAACATCATCACTAGATTTGGGATTCCAAGAGCAATCGTTGCCGACAACGGAACACAGTTTGACAGCAAACTCATCAAGAATTTTTGTGCAAAGTTCAAGATAAATAATTACTTTTCAACACCAAGCTTCCCCTAAAGTAATGGGCAAGCCGAAGCATCCAACAAAGTAATTCTGGATGGAATAAAGAAGAGGCTGCAGGCAGCAAAAGGAAAGTGGGTAGACGAATTGCCTAACGTGCTCTGGGCATATCGCACTACGCCGAGAAGATCAACAGGGGAGTCCCCATTTGCCATGGCTTACAGCACAAAAGCAGTTATTCCATTAGAGATCGGCATCCCAGGGATCAGAACACAGGGAGTTGAGAACGGGACTAATGATGTGCTCTTAGCCCGAGATCTGGATCTACTAGAGGAAAGAAGAGAGAAAGCTGCAATCCAGCTTGCGGCATACCAGCTACAGCTTGCCAAAGCCTACAACAAGAAGGTCGATCCAAAGGATTTTCAAGTCAACGACCTAGTCTTGAGAAAAGTCATCGACAATAAGAAGGATCCCAGAGAGGGCAAGCTTGGCCCAAACTGGGAAGGACCCTACAGAATTACTTCGGTGTTAGGAAATGGGGCATATCGGCTCGAAGATAATGAAGGCAAAGCATTGCCTAGACCATGGAACACTTGTAATTTAAAGTTTTTCTATTATTAAATGCCTGTTTGATTTTTTTGCCGATATGATCAATAAAATCTCAGCAGAATTTTCCAAAACTTATGAAACTATGCACAATGTTGTTTTTTGAATAATGAGAATCCAAGTGGAACTTAGGTTCACATTGAGAGAAAAAGCGAGATAAATTCCTTATCTTTACTTGTTGAAATTTGTAGCAAGTTAAAGTTAAGCCGAGATAAATTCCTTATCTTTACTTGTTGAAATTTGTAGCAATTTACAAGTTAAAGTTAAGCCGAGATAAATTCCTTATCTTTACTTGTTGAAATTTGTAGCAATTTACAAGTTAAAGTTAAGCCGAGATAAATTCATTATCTTTACTTGTTAAAATTTGTAGCAATTTACAAGTTAAAGTTAAGCTGAGATAAATTCCTTATCTTTACTTGTTGAAATTTGAAGCAATTTACAAGTTAAAGTTAAGCTGAGATAAATTCATTATCTTTACTTGTTGAAATTTGTAGCAATTTACAAGTTAAAGTTAAGCTGAGATATATTCCTTATCTTTACTTGTTGAAATTTGTAGCAATTTACAAGTTAAAGTTAAGCCAAAATAATTGTTCATCTTCACTTGTTGAAATCTGTAGCAATTTACAAGATGAAGTTAAATTAAGTTTATTGATTCAGTCCCTTGTTAAAACTTGAGAAAAGTTTGTCAATTAAAATTGTATGCTTTATACTTGTTGAAGTTTATGGAAAATTTACAGGTGAAGTCCTAGTCGAGATAAATCTTCAGGTAAACATACCCGAGGTATTTATCCCCGAGGAGATTATACAAAGGAGGAGAGACTTGCAAAATATTCTAAGTATAGAATCATGTAGAAGCAGTCATAAGAATATAAAAGTACAAACACTCAGTAGAAGAAAGTTGTATCTAGCATCAGAATGGAAAAAGGCACATCGGCCATATACAAAGCTTACATTGTTCAGAAAACAAAAGTACAAAAGAAAGAAAAAAGAACGAAAAACATTCAAACATCTTCAGCATTAGCAGATGGTTGAACTAAGACCTCGGAGGACTCTGGGAGAACCACCTCGGTATCTTTTTCTCCCACAACCTCTACATCTTTTTCCACAAGAACCTCGGCTTCTTCTTCTACGAGAACTTCGGCTTCCTTATCTGCCGCAATCTCGGCGTCGATCTCAGCAAGTGTCTTACTAAGACTTCTTTCAGCCAGAAGGAGGTCGGATGATAGATGCCCTGGCTCAACCCCCTTGGACACTTCCTCAGTCTCATCATCTTGGGTTAAGTCCATGACTTGATCACCCTGAGGTAGAGACTTGGTCTCATTAGCATCCTTGGCCTTCCTTACCAGAGCACCAGCATCCTTATCCTCAACCTCGGCTTCAGATTCGGATTCAGTTTCTTCCTCAGCTTGACTTGGAGGAGGAGGATGAGGAAAGGGAAGAGGAATAGCTTCAGCCTTACGCAGTGGTGAGTCATCAGGAAGATTAAGCTTTTTTGCCAAGGACATCCAACCAAGGGAGAAGCCCCTGTTGCATGCCTGCTTGACCTGAAGCTTATAATCTTCCACAACGTCGGCCATACCCTGACTATATGCCTTCCCATCAGCAGCCTTCATCTCGGCTTCCTTAGTGGCCAGGGCATCTTCCAGCTCCTTCTCTGCCTGGGCTGCCCTTTCCTCGGCCTTTTTTTGCTGAGCTACAGCAACTGTTTTAATGGCTTCAGCAGCCTCGGCCTTCTCATCAGCCTCTTGCTTAGCCTGAGTTACAGCTTCAGCTTGATCTTCCAGAGTCTTCATTTTATTTTGAAGACTCTTATTTTGTTTTTGAAGGGCAGCATACTCCTTCCTCATATCGGCTAACTTCTCTCAAGTTTCAAAAGCCTGCATGGAGAAGGTGTGGGCATGTTGAATGGCCTGAAGGAACACAAGGCAAAAGTTATTACAAAATATTGCAAAACTTTACAAGTATGAAGAAAGTGGCAGGAAGACAAGTTATCAAATTCAAAGACTTACTTGAACAGAACGCTGCAGCATAAGGGCATAATTCTCAAATTCATTCATCTTGGCATTGCGCTCAAGATCGCCTTCGAGAAGAACTGCAGTACTGAGTGCCACGCCGATATTAACGTCGCTGGCGCTTTCATTAGCATAAACAGGCCTGTTTTCAAGGGTAATTTTGGGCTCCCAGGGAACTTTTGGAACTCTGGACCCCGAAGTCGTCGCAGACGATGACCTCGGCCTTTTTGATTGAGTGGACCCTGATGGCTGGGCTTCAGCAGGTCTTTTGGCAGGTGCAGAGGAGGTCTTCTTGCTCTCGGCTAACTGGGAAATAGGCAAGGCATCCTCAACCTCGGCCTCAGTAGCCTTGGACTTTGGTTGGGCCTTCTTGGTCTTTTTCGGCTTCGGTGGGGGCATCATTTGGGATGGTACAGCATCGACGTCGGTTGGAAGGTCGGCAAGATCTTGAACAACAGGCCTCGGGCGGACCATTTCAGCAGTTTTTACAAGTCATCGCCGACGCTTTCTTTCTGCTACTGGTATTAAGTATTGGGCTGAAGTTGATGGCAGATCAACTGGGTCAAATGTTGACCCCTGATCAGCTCGAGATGTAAAGGCAGCCTGGGTTGTGGTGGTAGATGGAGAAAGGCTCTTTTTCTTCTTCCTTGGGACGTCATGGAGAGTGGATTTATACGTCGGGATAAAGTTTAGCAGGAGCGGAGCTTTGCACTTGTGAATTGGGAGGTCCAGGAGTTTCTTCAAATCCTTGCTAACAACAAAGGACTGGCGAAAATCCTTTGGTAGCTTACGAACATCTGCAGAAAAGAGCAAAACATTAGGGACATGCAAAGTATTGAAGACCTGAAAGGAAACAACTAAATGTTGACACTGGACTCTTACCCTTGCCCTCTTTAATTGTTCGAGGAAGAGGAAAGAGATGGGCATCCTTATTAGGGGCAAACTCCCAGTTTCCTGAAGCAATGACATAGTCCTCTCCAGCTCCCTTGTTGGAGTCTGGGAAGTCGGCTACAATTTTGAATTCGGTGGACCTCGGCTTAAGGTAGTACACATAGCCTTTTTCTTTCTGATTCAGGGCACACATGGTATAACAGTACTGAATGTCGGCTAAAGTGATTCTAACATCTTCCTGCTTGGCTAAGGCTATGATACCGTTAATTATTCGATAAGAGTTAATGGTAAGCTGCATAGGGTTCAACTTATAGAAATGAAGAACCTCACGAAAAAGGGTAATAAGTGGCAGCCGAAGTCCACACTCAGTGAAAGCTACTATGGGAAAAGGCATGGTATCATCTTCAGGCATAATGGAGTCGTTCTCCCCAGCTACTCTCAGATGGACATCATCTGGGATGGAGAATTCTTGCCTAAAAAATTCTAGTTTGGTTGGGTTGTTAACCCTATTTCTCCACATACCCATGATTTTGATATAAGGGTACTTGACTGCGGAAACAGGGTACTCTTAAAGGGTTCTTGGTACCTCGGCTTAAACCTAGGTATGTATTGGTAAAATTTGTTTCGGTTTTTTCTAAAAATTGAAGGTTCTATAAGCAAATCCCAAACCTAAAAAACTATGAAGACGAAGATCAAGGGCGCAGATCTGGAAAAGACACAACAAAGCAGAAAACAAAAACGAAGTCTCAGATTAAAGAACACAAGGGGTAGAAGACCAAGAACAGGGGTGCAACAGTGCAAATGTTCATGACATGTGCAAAACCAAGAAATAAAACGCATTCAGGTGAATGATTTGCAAATTAAGTGCTAGAACAGAATAGTAAAAACAGGAAATTCCAGGAACAATCAAAGACTGGGAAAATGAGGGTCAGTTGCTTACCAGACAGAATGAGGCCGGAATGAAATTCGCCGAGGACGGACGCCGGTCGAAACAGTAGCAAAAGCTTCGCAGGAATGAAGGAATAAAACCAGTTGCAGAGCTTAAAGCAAGAGCAATGGCGGATTTGGGAAGGTTTAGAGAGAGAAAAAGCAAGAGAATCAAAATGTAAAAGTGAAGGAAAAATGACGAAGGAAGGGTCTTTTATCAAATATTTGAAACGGCGGCAAAATGCAATGCAATTATTGCACCTGGAGTAACGCATACGTCAGGCGGCGCATACAGGAAAAAACGTGGTTTACGAACACATCACAGACACGAGCCAATAAGGGTAAAACACGTAAGTGAAACGGTTAAGAAGTGGTGTATGACAGCTCATACACGTGGGAGAGTTTATGTAAATTTTTGTTCTTGAAAAGAGGATATATCGGCCTGAAGTGAATGACATCGGCTAGAAAGTTCCTAAGCCGACGTACAAGAAAGAAGTTCAAATATAGGTTCTATCATCTCAGAATGCCGAGGTAATAGAACCTAGGGAGCAGTTGTGGGGATGTATTTTCTGAGTACCAACACACGGCCGAGGTGACACCGAAGTGTCAGCCGAGGTGCCACGTGTCGTGGTCGTTACGCCGAGGTTATCTCGGAGTTGCCGAGGTTATCTGCGAGAATACAAGAATCTGGGATAAACGGATAAGAGACATGAGTCCTAGAATGAAGAAAGACTACAAAATGGATACAGGTGATACTCTCAGGGGGTCTATCCTTATCTCTTGAAGAGTCCAAGGTAAATCCGGAATTGGAGTCCATAGAAGTGAGACTTCTAGTGGGACTGGGATAGAGAAAAACTATAAAAGAATGGCACCCCCGGCGGGTCTAAGGTACGCAATTTTAAGTCTTGAGCAGTAATTTAAGCACTTGTTTATCTTTGAGAGAGACTGACTTGATCGTCGGAGTGTCCCCGAGTGGAAGAACCACCGCCGGAGCTTTTTCCTTCTGTGCAGGATAACAGGGTGCCATCTGTTCTGCCTGTGTTCTACAGCTGAATCACTAACAAGGGCAGTGTAATCAGAAAATCACTCACACACTAATTAATATATATAACATTATTCTTTAAAATTATGTCATATTATTCATTAATATATTAATTAATATATCAATTAATATTTCTAAAATTAATAAAAGAAATAATATAGGACCTTTCGTACCTATTTCAGGAACTCCAACTCAGAATAAGATATTAGGAGTCGAATTTTACGTGTTCCCAATAGAATCTAGCCGACTTATTATTTGAACATTAGGAGTCGAATTTTACGTTTTCCCAATAGAATCTCGCCGACTTATTATTTGAACTAACCCTCGCGAATGGAGTGGATAATTTTTTAACGAAATTATGTTGACATTATTACACCTAAATTCTATACTGCTGCCAGAGTTTTATCTAATGAAATAGTTTGCAGTGGGTCCATAAACAGTAGGGCAATTAAGAATTTGTCATTATTACACCTAAATTCTATACTGCTGCTAGAGTTTTATCTAATGAAATAGTAGTTGATCCATAAACAGTAGGGCAATTCAGAATTTGGAACCATTAAAAATATAAATAAATTATGAATATATCTCGTGAGATTTATTTATTCTGTGTTTAATTAGAGGATTTAAGAAGAGATTTGGAAAGAAAAAGGGAAAAGGTGTGTGTAATAAGGTAAAATATAGGTATATTTTATTCACATTTTACCTAACTTTTTTTTTTCTTTTCTAAATCCCTCCCTAAATCCTCTAACCAAACACAGTGTTAAAGTACATATTGTTCTTATAGTTTGAAAAATTATAAATACTTTCTTGTTAGTATTTTTTTATTTAACGGAATTAATTAAAAAAATAAAATGCATAATTGTTCTTCTATACAATAATAAAATTATCTAAATTATTAATTCTAACATATTTCTAATATTATTAAAAACTGTTAATTGACTTAATTATTTATTAATAAAATGGACGATTTGTTATGAAATTATAAACCTATGCAATTTACAAAATCACAGGAAACGATTCGTATTTGTAATTTATCCTAAAAATAATGAAAGACACGGGTTTATTTTGAGAAGTAGATTAAAAGTCACTTTTCAGCTTTTAATCCACTTCCATCTCTCACAAAAAAATTTAAAAAATTTAAAAAATAATTTTTAACTATCTTCTCAAAACACCCCACAATAGACAATACATATGTTGCCATGGAAAATGAACTTGGACTTATCATCACCGTCAAATTAAAAGTTGCTCAAATTAGAACCTCTGTTTCTATAATCATAATCATATCCATGACAACAAAATGTTAACATCTTCCATTTCAGTTCATTTTGCAACCTCTAATAAAATTAAAATACCTGCACAAATTTGTCATGATTTGTATCCTCCACCCTCCATGTTGGAGTAGGAAAGCCAACTTTTATCGTGGGCGGTCCACAAAGGCTAAAAATGAAGCGTGAAAATTTTGACACCGCATAATTGTACATGAAATTAGAAAGTTTAAATTAGTTATTTTTATTGACACAAACTCAATGAAAATGTGACACGATAATATGATAAATAAATATGTTAGATCAGTATCAAATTTACATAATATAAAGTTGATAAAAATAACTTATTTAATGAAAAATTAGTTTTTAATTCTTAATATTTTTTATACTAAGGGGTACCATAATATGTTTAAATTCTTTATGTAACTTCAGTTAGTTGAATAAAAAAAATTGTAAAATAAAATTTTAAAGTCAATATGATCTTTTTATTCATTTTATTTATTTTTTTGAGTCAATTTAATAAATAAAAAATAAATATTGTTTACAATTTTGAAAATAAAGAAATAGAATTTAAGTTAAAATTAAATATTTTTATAAATAATTTGATATTAGTTCATGAAATTGAATTTGTGAGGAAAAAAAAAACTTCAAAAGTTGTCATACACATCAAAGAGAAACTTTTTAACATGACACACTAACACAATATTGACACAAGCTCAAAATGACACCACATAACTAGACCCAAAAAAATTAAAAAATAGAAGAATTGGGTTAATGTATCGGCTGATATTAGCTTTTTCAGCTTTTTCTCTTTTTTTTAACCAATTTTTTTTAATCTTTTAGAAAACTTTTCACTTTTAAGTCAAGTTTGACTACCCAAAATAAGTATACACTTTTTATTTTTTTATCTTTTTTCCATCACACCACCTCTCTACTTTTCTGCACATCTTTTTGTAAAAAGACAAAAAGTACACTTATTTTGGTCATCCCAAATAATATCTTAGATTCTGCTCAATTGGTGGGGTTACAAAATTTTATTAAAAAAATGAAAAAATTCCACTAAAAAAAGGAGTCGAAATTAGCTCCTTTTTTTTTTCTTCTACTAGACAGATTTGAAAAATAAAAAAATTACACACAAATTTAAAAACAAAAAATAAAACAACACAATCTAACACAAATTTATAATGATCCCAAACTCACTTTTAGTGTTGAGAAAAATCTAACACAAATGCGAAATAAGACAACACAAACGTGGGTTACATATAATTTTCAATTTATTTATTTGTTGAATAGAGGTTCTCTGCCGACCATCCAATTTTTTTTTTTTTTTTTTTTCCTCTCTCTCGCTCTCAATGTTCATGCAGCTTTTTCATTTTTATTTATTTATTTTGGGGGGTGGAGGTCTTATCCAATCTAAGGCGTGCACTAGAGAAGAAAAAGAAAAGGTGGGAAGGTAGCTCTAGTCCGGGACGAATTTCGGATTATGTCTTTAGAGGAGTTATTTTATAATTTAAAAAATTATAGAATTATTTTATATAATTATGAAATTATTTATAAAAAATTTTAGAATGTGAATTCTAATAAATTTAAATATTTTTAAAATTTTTAATATAATATATAATATTTTTTTAATTTTTTGAGATGCGGCCACGCCTTAACCTCTAGATCCATCATTGGCTCTAGTCAACTTGATCTCACACACTACTAGCTTTGCCTATATAATACTAGTTGCCCCTCAACTATCTATAACACTTATCATATACACACATACACATTGTCTCTCTTGGTTCGAGACAAAGACAAAGGTATATACATCTCTCTCTCATTAATGTGTGTAATTTTTCTTGCTTTTGGTAAGTACATGTGTAGTTCAAGCATAAATCACTTACACAATTTCACACTATAGAGGCCACAAGCCTTTTATATTTTATTGACGTGTCTTTCTTGGCTACAATCTCTTTTGAGAATTAGCTTTTTTTTATTTTTTTTAAGAGGTGAAAAACATTAATATATTCATAAATAACTTTTTTTAATTGTGTCAAAAAATATGAACAATTGGTATATATGATTTATTTTTTTAAGAACTCTTTAACCTTTTAACTTGTTTTTTAACTTTTGAATTTTTTAACCAAAAAATTATGTTGCTAAACGAATCCGAAAACTCATAGGCAAAGGTGTTTAGGCATAATTCACATTTCATAAGTCCATAATGCCGTTTAGACTTGTAAAAAAAATTTAGGAACATATATTTTTCATGATTTAGCCTCTCTCTCTCTCTCTCTACATGTATTGAGTATAGAGAATGGAATCCTCCTATTTAGACTTAAAAACTAACACAAGTGTTCGTTAAATAGATCATCTCATAATCTCAATTTATCCTATATGTATGTGCGCACACGCATGCGCATGTATAGTTTATATTTGGAGAGACAACAATAAAATTGGACCAGTACATGCCCTTGTTGTATGACACCTTAGCTTAGTGAAAAAATGGTTTAGATACTTTCGTTTGTAGCATTATGCAAAGTAAGTGTTCCTTTTTAGTGTACTTGAAACCTTTATGCTAAGAAGTAAGTTCCTTTTTTTCCTTCTGTTTTTTGCTTTTGAATAAGGATGTCAAATAAGTAACTTATAGATAACAATTCAATCCTCACTACCTTTGGAAGATAACATGTAAATTCTATATAAAATTTTCAGTAAGTCTTAATTTTTTTATGAAATTTTTATTGAATCCTATTAACACACGAATAAGCCCTTCAGACCTCGTTTGAAAACAAGTTTTCTTAGTAATTTTTTTGATTTTTTAGCTAAAATATGAATTAAAAAAAAATTAGTATGTTTAAGATGACTTTTTAATTTTTTACGAAAAGATGTGTAAAAAGTAAAAAAAAAATAGAATCTTTGACTTTTTAATATAAGTTGTTGGTTTTTTTATTTTTTTAGTAGCTTTTTAACTTTTTGACTAAAATCAACACTTGTCAAATGAGGCCACTCAATGAAAATTTCAGTGCAAAAATAAGAGTTATTTCATATTTTCCAAAATTTTTATGCTTAGTGTTGAGGGGGAAATTAAAGATGAGAAAAACAGGTGTGATAGAATATTATGATACTCTTGAAGTTAGGGGTGACCAGCGGATATACCGATTCGTCCAAATCGACCAAACCGAACCGATCCACTACATTTTGGACAGATACGTGATGCCGAACGAACGGTTGCGAATTGACTTTTTCCAATCCACCTAATTTTGGACGGATGGTGGATTTAAGGTTTTTTTAGCCGCAACCAAACCGCCAAACCGCGAATACCCTTATTAATTTGTAAAACTTTGTGCTTTTAATTTGTTTAGATATTCTATTTGTGTTTTCAATTGAAAAAGAATTTAAATATTATGTTGAATGTATTCTGTTGAAAAAGAGTTTTTAACTTGAATATATTTTTTGGTTTTTAAATTTAACTCTAAAAATAATAAATAAAAAAGATGATATATGCTGGTTGGTTTTTGTTTTCAAAAACAGATATAGATATAACAATAAAGAGGCATACAATCTTTACTACTACTCTATTCATGGTTTTAGTGGTTTGAATTATTTTTTTATTTTAAGAACCAAAGATTGTAATACTTTATGTGAATGAGACATGTTGTGATTGTAATATGTAGATGAGTCATGCAGTGATTGTAATATTCTAAAGTTTCAAACTTTCTCTCTTTGAATAAGGCATGTAGTGATTATAATACTTTTTTAAGTCATTGACTGTAAATTTTTTTTTTTTTTTTTTTTTTTTTTTTTGAGGAAGTGTACAAGTTGAATTATGTTGAAAATTTATAAAATTTTAAATCGCCAAACCGATTCGTATCCATCCGCCAATCGGCTAATCCGCTCAATCCACATCCGCCGGATTGGCGGACGAATGCAGATTGGTTTTCTACAATCCGCCAATTAGGCAGACGGATGACAGATTAGAAGTTCCGTGACTGCAACCAACCCGCGCCCACCCCTACTTGAAGTCTATAAATTTGTACTTTTTACCAATTTTTTGCTCCAAGCTTTATAATCACTTCTATGTATTATTATAGAATTTCTTCATGTATCCTTAGAACATCAATTTTAATGCATAACTTCTCCAAAATAAATAAATAATCATTGGACATGTTTGCATTTTATCCTTATTCATTGTTTCTAAATTTTTGAATGTCTTTTGCAGCCACAATGATCTTCCAGACATCCTTATTGTTGTTGGCTTTCATGGCCACAACTTCATTTGCTTCAATACAAAAACAAACATATGTAGTTCACATGGACAAGACCAAAGTCACTGCCTTAGACACTTCCCTTGGCAGTTCCAAAACATGGTATGAATCAATCATGGACTCCATCACCAAAGTCTCTACTCAAGAAGAACAACAAGAAACATCATCTCCTCAACTCCTTTATGTCTACCAAACTGCAATATCTGGTTTTGCCGCGAAACTCTCCATTGACCAGCTTGAATCATTGAAAAAAATTGATGGTTTCCTCTCTGCCATGCCCGATGAAATGCTTACCCTCCACACTACACGCTCACCTCAATTTCTCGGCCTAAAAAGCGGCAGAGGACTCTGGAATGCTCCAAACTTGGCTTCAGACGTAATAATTGGCGTCATAGATACTGGAATATGGCCTGAACACGTTAGTTTCCGTGACTCTGGCATGTCTCAAGTGCCTTCACGATGGAAAGGTGTGTGCGAGGGAGGGACAAAGTTTACGCCTTCCAATTGTAATAGGAAGCTAATTGGTGCAAGAGCACTTTTCAAAGGGTATGAGGCCGTTTATGGGAGAATCAATGAAACAGTGGAGTACCGATCAGCTCGTGATTCAGAAGGTCATGGAACACACACTGCGTCAACTGCAGCAGGCAATCTCATACCCGACGCAAGCTTTTTAGGCTTGGCGAAAGGCTCAGCTGGTGGCATGAGGTACACAGCAAGAATTGCAGCATATAAAGCTTGTTGGACGTTGGGTTGTTCCAACTCTGACATATTGGCTGCCATAGACCAGGCAGTCATTGATGGAGTCGATGTCTTGTCACTCTCTTTAGGAGGTGTGTCAAGGTCTTATCATAGCGATAACATGGCAATAGCTTCATTTGGTGCAATCCAAAATGGAGTTTTTGTCTCCTGCTCAGCAGGCAATTCAGGCCCTTCCAGTTCATCTGTCAGCAACATTGCACCATGGATCATGACAGTCGCAGCAAGCTATCTTGACAGGAGTTTCCCAACCATAGTCAAGCTTGGCAATGGAGAGAGTTTCAAAGGGGCTTCATTGTACTTTGGCAAGCCTGTCAAGCAATTGCCACTTGTGTATGGTGAAACAGCTGGTGGGCAAGGTGCTGACTATTGTACCGATGGTTCACTCTCATTAGAGCTTGTGAAAGGGAAGATTGTTGTTTGCGAGCGTGGAATCAATAGTCGGGTTGGCAAGGGAGAGCAAGTAAAGATGGCAGGAGGGGCTGGAATGCTGCTAATCAACACTGACAATGAAGGTGAAGAGCTTTTTGCTGATCCACACATTTTACCAGCCACTTCTTTAGGGGTTTCAGCTGCTATTGCAATCAAAAACTATGTCAGCACAACAAAGAATCCAATGGCTTCAATTCTATTTGAAGGAACTATTTATGGTGGCGATCCTGCACCATTGATGGCAGCATTCTCTTCAAGGGGGCCAAGTTCAGTAGGACCAGACGTGATCAAACCTGATGTCACTGCACCGGGGGTGAACATACTAGCTGCATGGCCACCCAATGTCAGTCCAACCCGGCTTAGCAGTGATAAAAGAAGCGTTGAGTTTAACATAATCTCGGGCACTTCCATGTCTTGCCCTCATGTTAGTGGCTTAGCTGCCTTGCTTAAGTCTGTCCACAAAGATTGGTCACCGGCTGCTATCAAGTCAGCATTGATGACAACTGCCTACACCCTTGACAACAAAAAGGCCCCAATAAGTGATGCTAGTTCGGGTGGCTCAAAATTAGCTACCCCTTTTGTATATGGCTCAGGCCATGTCGATCCTGAGAGGGCGGCCAATCCAGGGTTGATATACGATATCACCACTGCAGACTACCTAAATTATTTGTGTAGTCTGAACTACACCTCCTCTCAAATAGCTCTTCTGTCAAGAGGGGACTTTGTTTGCCCTTCCAATGTAGATCTTCAGCCTGGTGACTTGAACTACCCTTCTTTTGCCGTGCTTTTCAATGCCAATGAGCAAAACATCACAGTGACATTCAAACGAACTGTGACAAATGTTGGGAAGCCAATGAGTACTTACTCAGTGCAAGTGAATGAACCCATTGGAGTATCAGTAATGATTGAGCCTAGAGTTCTGAATTTTAAGAAGGTTGGTCAGAAATTGAGTTACAAAGTGAGTTTTGTTGGATTAGGAGGGTCAACAGGTTCAACCACTTCATCATTTGGATCTCTTGTTTGGGTGTCTGGAAAATATACCGTTGGAAGTCCCATTGCAGTCACCTGGCAATAGTTAACATAGTATTGTTGCATCCAAAACTTGGGTACATTTCAAGAGGACAAGGAAATCTGAGTGCACCAATATAGTGATGATGCGTGATGGTAAGTAAAATTGAAATAAAAATTTGATCCCCACATCTTACTAGCTTTAGTTATGAAAATGAGGGATGTGATGTAGGATGGGGCTAATGGCCTATGATCCAATTGTTCAAATATCGTTTTCTCATGACTCAAGTGTATTATCCTCCTTTGAGAAAGAATAAAGTCTCCTGCAGAAGTTATATATTATTCAGTTTTTCTTATAGTGAGGTGGGTTCTATCATGGTGACGTGTGCATATTATTTTTCTATAATTTAATTGTGTGGTTAAATTTGTTCCTACGTAAATGAACTTCTAATTTACTATTAAATTGGTGACTAAGAGCATCTCCAACGGTAGTAAGCATTTTACATATCTAAATATTACTATAATTAAAGTATATATTTTATTTTGCCTATCAACTGTTTTATGTTTTTACTCCAACCATACTCTTTATTTTAGCTATTTATCCAAATACTATTAATTTTATAGAATGCCACGTCAATAATAAAGATGGAGGAAATGATCTTAATGATTGAATACATTTTGCCTAGCATTAAAGGCTAGCTACATGTAGCTAATGAATATGAGTTGAGCCAAAATGCCTAATCATATGCCTAGTGCATTGAAACTGAAAAAAATAAATCACACTAGGCATTTTAACTAACAAGTATTATATGTCTAGTGCATTAGAGATGCTCTTCAATGGGCTCTTCAAACAAACCCAGTCAAAAGTAGTTAATGCGACCGCAGAACAAATGGAATATTTATAGTATCATATTCCGTTTGGTTTGGGTGTTTTTAAAAAATAATTTTTGACTTCTTAATTATTTTTTATGTTTAGTAAATATTTTTAATTTTTTAATTAATTTTTTTTTAATTGTTTAGATCCACTTAATATATATACACTTAAAAAGTATAAAAATTGTGAATTTTTTTTGCAAAATTTACTAAATATAAAAAAAAATTACAAAAAAAACCAATCACTACAACATATAAGAGTTTTAGAGACCAAATGTTTTGGTCTCTAAAAGTGAAAATTTTATTACAAAAGACATGAAAATAGTCGCTAAAAAGTCTTCCCGAAAAGTCAAAAACAAGGCTTTTAGAGACAAAATTTTGAAAATGTCACTAACAAGTAGACTTTTGGGAACAAAATAATTTAGTCTCAAAATGGTTTATTTTTCAAGACAAAAAATTTAGTCCGAAAAGGATAATAATTCATCACTAATGTCGAATTTTCGTTGCTAAAAATATAATGACGACACTTTTTGTAACAAAAATATTTGGTCCCTAAAAATTAATTTTGTTCCTAAATTTTGATATCTAAAACCTTAATTTTTGTAGTGAGTACATTTTCTTTTCTTTGTGTGTGTGTATGTGTGTGTTTGTGTTTTTGTGTTGGATTCTTTATTGATTTCTCCACAATATTTTATTTGTCGAATATATTTAGATTGGGTGCATTTAAAATTTGAAAAAAAAAATTGGCTAAAATATGAAAAGTTCAAAAAACTTTTCTAGGAACATCCAATAAAATAGTATCAAAATTATATATTAATTGAGTTAGGATTGTCTCCAGTCTACTAAAGTGGATTTGACCATGCATTACCATGGTTTCACTATAGCGATCTGTCATTTATTTTAGAACAAACCTCACTTTATCTCCCTGTAGTTTGGATCGTATTATCTTCCTGATATTTGAAAATCATCACATAACCTTCCCGTGATTACTGGATTGAAGTACACAGTTAATAATTTCATCTAACATAACAACCGTGTATGACACGTGCCTAATGTGCAAAGGGGTATGGATGATTTCCCTCCTATTTAAATGACTAGAATGCCTCTTACATCCTGTCAAATTTACAAAATATGCCATTCTTCTTCATTTTCTCTACTGTTTGTTTCTCACATCTCTTTTCCTTCTCCATCCTCCATTACTGTCACGACACACACTCGCCCCTATAGGTTTGGCGTCATGACCGGCCAATAATTCTAAAATTACCGAAGGCCTCTTAAACAGATTTACAAAATCAGGGGCCAACAGAAGCAAATATTAAACATATATTGTTCATTGAGCTGTGTAGACATATATGAAATATAAAAATTTTAAACTTTATATACATATATCATACATCACGCTTACATAATTACATTTATATAGATAAGATAAAAAGGGACTTAGCCCTAATTACATAATAAACAAAAACTTGAACTTTAATCACATAACCATGACTACTTAACATATCTGGAACCTCCATAAGAGGCACATAGGTTGACTGACAAGACAGAGTCTAGGTAGAAGCTCTAGGCCTAGTCACATGCCAGATCACCTACATAGATAAATAATACAGTGAGTTAGAGCCCAATAAATAACAATAGAGTAAAAGTTTTGATGAATGATGTCTATAATAGATTTAGAAATCAGAAACAAATTCATATACTTATTCAGATTTGTAAACAATCATACGTGGTATATCCATTAGCTCTAACAGATCAAATTAGTCATAAAGACCCACATACAGAGTAAGTAGTCATAAAGACCCATACTCACATGAGATGGTCATTAAGTCCTATGTGCAGATCAAATAATTGATTATGCATAATCAGTTCCATGAATGGAACCCACTTGAAACCCTGGTACCAGGTAATAGATAACAAATACCATATACACATGATGCTAAGGATGCCACAAATACATTTCAGAAAATTAGACATTTATTCATGATTTACAAAATAGTATTTCAGAAAACAAATCATATCATATCAATCAGATAATACTTATAGTCAAACATAATTTTACAGAGTTATTATTCACAGATAACTCCAGAGACAAACTAGACAAGCAGTGGCGCGTGACTTACACAAACACATAACATATATACATTGAAACATAACATCACTTCCATGATCAAACCTAACTTTTCTTGTTCTTTTCTGTCTAAGTCACCCAAAGTTTTACTACGCTTATTCTTTCTTACTCAAATAAATCGGGTTCTTATTTTACATATTCTTTCATTATTAATTCCTTCTTTTTCAAATAGACCAATTTCTTACTTTGATTCATAATCAATTAACTTATGTTGGTTCGTAGCTTAGTAATCCTTAATTGGTCATAATTTATGCCTGAAAATGCTTGGGAAGAAATGAGAATGAAAATATAAAGAAGATGTAATTTTTCAAAATATGTTGAAAAGGCTTAACCGCTCGAGCCACCACTTGATTGCTCAAGTAAACTACACAGCCTACAAACATATTAGGAGCTCGAAATGTTCGCTCGAGCCACCAATTGGTCACTCAAGTGATCTGTAAATTTTCTAGATTTTCAAAATTGAAGATTTAGCTCCCAAACTCTATTTCAAAACTTAGGTTCATGCTTGACTCAATTTAAATATGTAATTTTATTAATAAACATGAACCCATGACTAATTTTAAATTATAAACAAAACCTTCTTTGATTTGCCAAGATTAAAACCAAAACTTCATGAATATTATGATATCAAAACCTTTCTTCCTTTTTCTTATAAAACATGAAATTAAAATTATAAAACTCTTAGAAAAATATTTGCATGTATGCAATTAAAAACAAGGCTAACTAATTTTGCTTGTTCCAAAATCAAATCATAAATGTTCCAATTTAAATTGAATAAAATAAAATTCTTAAATTACATTGCATGCATAGATAAATAATCAAAATCAAACCAATTCTTAATTTTCATAATAAAATCAAAACATTGCTTAATTGCAAAATCAACACCCATATCCTCGTGAAGTCATGGTTTCTAAAACTTTTCTTCAAAATCAAATGTGTAATAAAATTGCATGGCTCAATTCTTAAAAATTCATGGTGCATGTAAGTATAAACTCATTGTTCATAAACTCATAATTTTTCAAAACTTAATTCGTATTTCATCAAAACATGAAATCAATTATTAGAAATACATGATGCATGTACAATTAGAGTATTAAAACTTGTAGAATTTATTCATGCATGTAGAAGTTAGACTCAATGCAAGATATTCCAAAATCAAACCCAAAATAATTGATTTCTAAATTTATTTTATAACCATAAACCTAACTTAATTTCTTACTCAAAATCCAATTTCCTACAAAACCCATGAGATTGGTTCCATAATTTTCATAATTTCAACTTTTAACTAAATTATTTACAGGAATCAAAAAATAATAATAATAATTACCTAAAGTTGTTGAATTCCTGAGCCGCCTTCTTAATTTTTCACTCCCTTGCTTCCTCTCCTTTTCCTTTAGTCCTTCTCTTGAGCTAGCTTCAAAATTTTCTAGCCACATGGGTTCTTCTTGTTCACAAAGAATTGAGCTCACTCACTCTCTCTATCTCTCTCGGTTCTCTCTCCCTCTAGAGTTCTCTCAGCATATATCAAATAAATGCTAACCCAAGCCCTCTTGAACTCATTAGATATGCACACATGGACCTGTTGGCAATAGAACACGTATGCACAGTTGCACTTTCTAGACAATTCTATAATTAAATCATAAATAAAATTAAATTAATACATAATTACTCATTAGCTTAATTAAACACAATTTAGTTTTGATTAATCATAATTAGCACATAACTTAATTAATCATAACTAATTACAAATTTCAAATAATTTAATTAGTTTAATTTGACTTTCTATTAGAGCCAAATTAATTATATTTAAATTTATTAATCTGAATCAAATTTTTAATTAAACTCCCAAAAGGTTCCAAATCAAGGCCTTTAATTTCAGATCAAACTCAAAATCCCCGTCAATAATTTACATATTCAAATTGAACACCTCATTAATAAATTTAATTCATAATAATTATAATTCTCAATCCTCATAACCATCTCATAACTTAATTAATCCCAACTAAGACCCAATTAATCAAATCTCAATTTTACTAAACTAAATCAAATATTTAATTAAACTCTCATATGGTCTAATACTCAAAATTGAATTGATTCAACTTATCAATTTCACTTTCTTAAGTCATTTAAGCTTTTAATTTCTAATCCCAAAATAAATCCTTAATCAAATCATATAATTCTCTTAAATCTCAAATTAATTCAAAATAATGAACAATTAAAAACTCAAATCTCCTTAATTAATCGAATTATTATACGTAGTGTCGTCACAATTACCACCCTAAAACCGTGGCCAAGGCCAATATTACCTCACACCTAAATGTCAAGGCAAAAAGGTTTAAATGTTTACAGCAGGGGACTAGGAATTTCTCCAACATCAATGGGTGCTTCTTCACAAGTATCCACCAGGTGGAGAGATGAGCCATTTTGAATAAGGACTTTAAAGTTGATGAAATGCTTCTCAAATCCAACCAATATGATCAACCATTAGATGAAATGCTTCTCAAATCCAACCAATATGATCAACCATTAGAATGGTAACGGAGAGAATGAAGAAAAAGGAGTAAAGACAAAAAATGAAGTAAATGGTGCCCTGAAGCTTCTCCCTCTAAAATTTAGAGAGAAACTCTCAACCCACTTTGATTACTAAGTTTTTCTTGATTAATTGTCCTTGCAAGAATTATAATCCAATTGTTGAAGATAGACAATCAAGAAGAAGAGAATAAGAGAATATAAAACTGAGAGGGTAATTTATAAGTAAATTGGGTCGAGCTGTGTAATGGGCCATTCTGTGGGCCGAGGTAAGAAAAGGCTGAGTAAAAAGACCTTGTAGTTAGCTCGGTCCCAAAAGAGCCTTGAAGTTAGCTCTGTCACCATGGTCAGAGTGGTAACAAATAGCTCGGTCATACCATTCTGGGCCAAGATATATTGAGCTTTCCTCAGGACCTTGCTCTAGATTAGTTCGGCCCAAGTTTGTTATGGTTAGCTCAGTCTCAACAGGTGAAACCGAGGTACAAGCCATGAAGGGAAGAACCGAACTAGTTAGAGCTCGGTCGTTGTTGCCAATTTAGCATGGCCATGTTAGCTCGGTCGTTTTGTTATACTACCGAGGTAAAATCATCTCACTTGGTTTAAGCAGTGAGGGGAGTGTTGAAGGGTAAGTATTATCTTTCAGGAGTGTGATTCCTAGGAGGACTTTGCATGGAGGAGTAAGAGTCCTACTAAGATTGTGCCACGCGGAACCTATAAAAGCTCATAACATCATCTATGGAGAGGTAACATAACTTTGATTCTCGAATACACAGAATTTTTGTCTATTTGTCTATTTTGCTGACTTAGGCATCAGAGAGGTATCCGGCACACACCTGCCGGCTAGCTCACGTTTGTATTTTTAGGGAGTAAAGTGACAACGTTTGGAGGAGCACAGACTTGATCAATAAGATTATACGAGAAGATTATTTCTTGCTCGTACAAAAACAATGACAAATTTTTTAAGGAAAAAAAAAAACATAAGAGAAACAGAAACAGAGAAGGATTTCTTAGAGTGAATTTTGGGTTGGAAGCAATTTGGGTACTATTAATGCGTGTCTGATTGAGAGATTTGGGAAGAGATTTGAAAAATAAAAGAAAAAAAATGAGATTCAACCCCGTGCCAATGCACCGAACATGGAATCCATGGCTGCACTAAGGCGGCACTCGGATTTCGTCTCCAGCAATGTTTTGTCAAGCAAATAGATAAAAATGTTATATATATATATATATATATACGAGAGCAAAATAAATTTTTTTTTTTTTTTTTAATCTACGTGTACTTCAATTCAATAATCACATGGGGTTATGTGATGAATTTCAAATATCGGAGTAAATTGCATGCGGCCCAAATCATAGGAAGATAAAGTGAAGTTTTCTCTTTATTTTATGAGTCAATATATGTAAATTATGAAAAAAAAAATAAAATTAGATTGATATAAAAATTGTAATCACATTATTTTGTTATATTTGTCTTTTAAAAAAATAGACAACATACATAATTTTAAAAATAGATCATTTTTTTAAGACAAAAATAATAAATTTATATAATTATGATTATTAAATTATTTATTCATTTATTTATTTTTCATAAAAGATATAAAAATTTACAAAATAAACAACTCAAAACAGACAGTGAAATAAAATTCATGATGATTTTCGCATGGACCACACTATGTACATAGTTCAGTCCACTTTGAGAGAGACAATCCTAGCCTAATTAGATTTGATGAACTAAGACAAAATTTGGCAAAATTAAAAATTAAATACTAAAAATTGAATATTAAATTTTTTAATTTGAAAATTTATTTTATATGTAAAGAAGTTTTAGTTTCTTGATAAGTGAATTTAAAATATATTATTTTTTTAAAATTTTTTGCTCACACTTTTTATCTTTATATATATATATATATATGGTGGTGGCCTGGTGATGACAATGGTGTGGTGGAATGCATGTCGTAGCGACAATGACGATGGTAAGATAGTGGTGACAATGATGATGTAAATGGCAACATGATGATTATGGTCAATAGGGTGGTGGTGATGCTCTGAGATAAGATAAAATTGACAAAGATAGTGGTAGTAAAGTGATAGCGATAATGGTAGTGGTGCAAGTGATGGTAATAGACTATTGATGGTAATGGTAGCGGCAATGACAACATGATAATAGAAGTAAAAGGGTTGTGATAGCAATAGTGATGATACTAAAGTCAAGTTTGGAAACTTGTAAAAAAGTTAAAAAGTTACTCAAAAAGTTAAAAAGTTAACACTATTCACCAAAAGTCAACAATTACGACTGCACAACTCTCAATTCAAATTTTTCCCTACAAATCAATTTTTATAATTTTTTATTACACATTTTTCCATAAAAAGTCAAAAAATTAACCCAAACATCCATATTTTTAACCTCAATTTTTTAGTCCAAAAAGACAAAAAGTGCACTTATTTAGGACACTCCAAACAACTCCTAAGGTGACAATGTTGTTGTCGTGGTTGAAGTGGATGAGTGGTGGCGATGGCATTGGTAGTAGAGTGACAAAGTTATGATAGTGTAGGGATGGAATCAAAATTTTATTATTGAAGGGGTCAAAAGGCGAATAATTTTTTTTTGTCATATACATAAACACACATACATGTACAATATGATATATAAATTACATATACACGCATTAAAAAAAATTCAAACACCACAAAAACAAACTAATAAGATTAAGAAGCTTTTTTGGTGCAAAATAAGAAAAGAATGCCAAAAAATGAGATATATATTTTTTTTAAATATTATGACAAACAATATATTTCATAGAAGTAGGAGCCATGGCTCCTCATAACCTTCTCCTACTTCCGTCCGGATAGTGGTTGTGTCAATAAGGTGGTATTATTGGTAGGGTGGTGACCATACACTTCACTAGTGACATAATCATAAGAAGTTAAAAAGTTAGCTTTTAGAATTAAATAAATGATTTTGGCCTATTTTGTCAACTAGATTAAAAGTCAATTTTTTAGTATTTTGAATCATATCAATTATCTACTTTTTTGCATATATATTTTTTTTTTTTAAAAAAAGAAGCTAAAAACCTGACTTTTAACTTGCTTCCTAAAATAGGTATTTGTTAACGTGTATTCCATTAAAGTGTTAAAAAAAAAAAAAAAATTGTGCGTCTTGTATAAAAAAGGGGTTTTTTTTAGGGTCCCTAATATTAAGATTTTTTAACATAAAAGATATTCAATATATTCTTAATGTCTAAGGTCCCTCAACATTGATCCAGAGAAATTTCAATCTAGAGAAATTCTGGACTTCCCAAAGAATTTTTCTAGATTCAAACCAAAGAAAATTCAAATTTCTCTAAGTTCAAACCAGAGAAAATTGAACAACACAAAGAAAATTAAACAGGACAGAGAAAATTACTCAAAGAAAATTAAAATTTCTCTGAATTCAAACCAGAGAAAATTGAATAACACAGAGAAAATTAAATAGGGCAGAGAAAACTACCTAGAAAAGTATCGGGTGCGGGTGCTTGTCTAAGTATATCAAACATTCATAAACCTAAACAAGTTTGAATGAGCTGCAAATGAACCAAGTTAATGTTGTTCATGAATAGCTCGGTTTTTGTTTCCATCCCTAGTTACATTACATAATAATTTACTACAGGTCTGCAACAAAAATAGTAACATGTATAAGCAGGAATACATGATAATCTACTGCATTCACAGCACTGACTTCACTAATTTTGTCTTAGTAAAATTGCACAGAGTGTAAAAGTCAGTAAAATTTCTCTAATTCGGCTTAGTGAAATTTCTCTAACTTCACTAATTTTGTCTTAGTAAAATTTCACCAAGTGCTTTTGTCTCAGTAAAATTTCATTGAGTGTTAAAGTAAGTAAAATATCTTTGATTCGACTCAGTTAAATTTCCCTAACTTCGCTAATTTTGCCTCAGTAAAATTTCACTGAGTGTTAAAGTTAGTAAAATTAAAGCAAATCAATAAAGAGAGAGAGAGAGAGAGAGAGGGAGGCTGGAACTATTTAGTTAAACAAGCCCTCACAACAGTAACTATTTAGTTAAACTAGTCAGAAACAACAACACCGACAGCAACAACAACAACAACAACAATAGTACCAGTAGTGGCCTCATATAAGCCAAACTTGTAGGCACCCTAAGCACTATAACCAAGCAGAATAGGCATCTATCTCCTAAAGAAGCCCCTGACCCCCTACTTCTATATCAACACTCCAAAATCGAACGACATGCTCTTGTAATTTGAAGGGTCAATTTGCATATTACATTTAGTGAGATCAAGAAGAGTGACGGCCATGTGAGTGAGGCCACAGCTGAGGATTCTAACGGCGGCTTATAGTAGGCCATCACCTACACCACCACCGCCAAGTCCGCCCACCACGGCGTAAAGAGAGACAGACAGACAGACAGACTGTTAGAGAGAGAAAGAAGAAAGCAAGAAATTGTGACTTAGATTGCGGTGGTTTTCAGCTTAGATTGCAGTGGTTTGATCGTGATGGTTCAACTCAGATCGTAGTGCTTCACGTTCCCGTCCACCAACAACACTACCTACGCCGGAGACCTAACGGATGACGGCCTAGACACTTCGCCATCAGTGATATGTCAGTGTTTTGGTGATTCGAGTGAGAAAAGAGAATGTAGGGTGAATGAGAGTGTAGGTGTAATATAAAGGTACGAGGGTGAGGGACTTTAGACTACAAAAGAAAATATTATGGACCTATTTCATTACTAAAAATTGGAAAGAGATGGTAGACTAATTTTCTTGTATAAAAATGCTCAGCAATAAAGAATGTATGATTTTTTCAAAGTATTCTTGACATTTGCTTTAAGGACATACATTAACAAAACATTTAGGTTGCATTTGTTTTGAGTGTAAAATCATGATTCCACACTCAAAATTTTTTAACCCTTTTCAAAACTCATAACTAAACACACAATTCAAAATTCAATTCAAAACTATTTTTAAAACCAAAACTCTATTTTTTTAAAAATATTTTTTTTTTATTTTGTTTTTTAAAATCATTTTTAGAATCATAATTTGAGTGTTGTTTTTTAAAAAAATTTAGATTTATTTTTTTTAAATATTTTAAAATTTTCTTACTTTTATTTTTTAGGATAAATATTTTTTATTTTAAATATTTATTTATTTATTTATTTTAATGTGCACTATATTTCATACATTTTTGTGCTGTATTTTTTAAAATATTAAAAAATTTAATTTTTTTTATTTTTTATTTTAAATATATAATTTTTATTTTAAATATTTTTTTATTTTTTATTTTATAAAAATATTTTTAAATATTTTAATTTTTTTGTTATGTGTTTGGTTATGATTTGAGTGTAAAGTTTTGAGTTGTGTTTGGTTGTGAGTTTTGAAAATAATTTTAGAATTGAGTTTTGAATTATGTGTTTGGTTATAATTTGAGTGTGGAGTTGTATTTTCAGTTTAAAATATTAAAATTAAAAATAAAAATATTTACAAAATAAAATAAAAATATTTAACTCAAACTCAAAATATTTAACTAAACATATTTAAAATTTTCTTAAACATTTTTAATATTTTAAAAAAAAATCTAAAAAATTCAAAATACAATTCAAAACTCTTTTCAAAATTCATAACCAAACAAATTTTATTTTTTCAAAACTCAACTAACAATTTCACACTCAAATCACAATTTCAAAAAGACAATCATAACTTCAAAACTAAACCAAAGGCAATGTTAAATTTTTTTCTTTAATATTTGTGATTTTTTTAAAAAAAATTTAAATTATACGAATTATAATTATTAAATTATTATTATTATTATTTTTACAACATTGGATTATCCACCTAGGTTGATGAATTGTCCACTTTTGTTTGGAATGTTTTTCTTTAGTATTTCTAGAAAGTACAAAGATTTTGACCATTTCTTATTAAAGAAAAATATTTTGTATTTCAGACTTCCTTTTCCATTCTAAAAGGACGTCACAGCCATGTCAGTCAGGGAATGAATTTACACTTGGCATATTTCAAATACCTTGACACGTGGCGTACCCAATCGTCATATATTCTTTATTTATTAATATCGTGTTGAAAAATTGACGCTAGAATACTGGAGTTACGCAAAGTCACTCTTCTTGCATAACCACCAAATCAAAAATCTCTACGTGGATATGATGATACCAGTAACCGCCTGTACCTGTCTCCTCTTAACTTGACCCAAGTTACCACAAGTATAGATGGGAACCTGGAATACCCGGTACTACTCATCCCTCTCTCTCTTCTTTTTCTTCTTCATCTTTTTTTATTCAGAATTTCAGATCTGTTTTCAATAGTCAATCTTGTAAAGGTATTCTCTTTCTCTAGATCACATTGTCAGCTTGGTTTTTCAATTCAAGCTCAATTGTATTAGTTGTGATATTGAATTAAAAACTAATAAATTAAACCAATTTTGACTCATTCTCTCTCTGAATTGTTCATCTTTTTAGAATTGAATCCAATAAGAACTTCCATTGAGTATAGAGAAACAAACCCTTTTGATATTTTTTCTCTCTTGATTGTGATATATCTGCATTATATCATTTGATGCAATTTCATTTTGTATATGTGTAGATATAGAAAACCCTAATTGATTATACTGTGAAAAAAGACTCAATCAAATGGATAACAACAATTACAATCCTTCAAATCGATACCCATATGGTCCTCCCTATGGATACCCTGTTGTTCCACCTCCATACCCACATCCCAATTCTGGTCCATACCCTCCTCCTGGTTATCCTCCTCCTTATTACAATGCCTCTCAGTCTGCCCCTATTCCCTATCCCTACCCTCCACCACCAGGTTACCCTCCTCCTCAAAATCCCAATTCCGGCCCCATTGATTACAGGTATCCTCCCCCGTCACAATCCGGGGGGCCCGTTCCCTATCCACAATACCAAACATACCCAAATCAGCCAACCCTTCAACACCAGGGTAGTTTCCAATATTCTTCATCCCATCAACCTCATCATCATCATCATCCCTCGGCGCCCATATCCTTTTCAGCCTCAGATTCCTACCCTGATGGTCCATCCCGTGCCGATAACTTCCCTGGCCACCACCGCCACGATAGCACACCATCCATGGGAATTGACATCCACAGCCAAGATAGTACGGCGAATCATGATAATGCCAAGGATAATAATACCCACACTTACCCTCCTGTTTACCCACCCATTGATGATCTTTTACATAATGTCCATATATCCAATAATAATGCCACATCTGCCCCCGAATCACCTCCAACGCCTGCAGAATCATTAGTTCCAAGTTCTCGTCCAACATTCCAATACCATAGTTCAAGTGCAAAGTATGATTCCCATACCCATACCCATACCCAAGGGAGCATATATGGATATCCCAATACGTCATTTTCAGGAAAGTGGGATACATCTCATTCGGGTCCCATTGATTCCTCTGCTCATCCTACTCTAACCTATTCAACCTCATTTGTTGAATCCCCACACAGTCAGAGTTTTCAGGTTGTGCCTTTTGCAACCTCTAAAGGGTCTTTGAAGGTGTTGCCCTTACATGGGAACTTAGACATTTGGGTCTACGAGGCCAAAAACCTTCCAAACATGGACATGTTTCATAAAACTTTAGGAGACATGTTTAACAAGTTACCGGGGAATATGAGCAGCAAGATTGAAGGGACCATGAATCGTAAGATCACTAGTGATCCGTATGTCTCCATTTCAGTGACAAGTGCAGTGATTGGGAGGACTTTTGTGATTAGTAATAGTGAAAATCCTGTTTGGATGCAACGTTTTTACGTTCCTGTCGCACATTATGCTTCTGAAATTCACTTTCTTGTCAAGGACAGTGATGTTGTAGGATCCCAGCTCATTGGGGTTGTTACAATTCCAGTAGAACATATATACTCGGAGGAACAAGTTCAGGGTGTCTATCCAATACTGAGTAGTAATGGGAAGCCTTGCAAGCCTGGAGCCGTTTTGAGTCTCTCAATTCAGTACACGCCAATCGAGAGATTGAGCATTTATCATCATGGAGTCGGAGCTGGTCCTGATTATTTTGGGGTTCCCGGCACTTACTTTCCCCTTAGGAGGGGTGGAACAGTTACGCTTTATCAAGATGCTCATGTACCTGATGAGTTCCTTCCTAATTTGAAGCTTGATAATGGGATGCATTATGTTCAAGGGAAGTGTTGGCGTGACATTTTTGATGCAATACGCCAGGCACGCCGTTTGATTTATATTACTGGTTGGTCTGTGTGGCACAAAGTTAGGCTGGTTCGTGATATTGAAAATGCATCAAATTGCACTCTGGGGGATCTTTTGAAGTCAAAGTCACAGGAAGGAGTGAGAGTGTTGCTGCTCGTCTGGGATGACCCTACTTCAAGAAGCATCCTGGGTTACAAAACGGTAAGTGGTTTACCTTGTATCCTATAATTAGATCACATTGTTGCAGTAATATTTTTATTGTATCTATTGATTTATTTTTCGATGTCAAACACACACACAAAACCAGAAGGAAAAAAAAAAAACGAAGTGTAAGACAACTATCTTGGTACTCAATGCTCATTCTTATGTTGACTTTATGGGATATAGATTTTTATAAACATGTAATTGTCGGTACATGAGTTCATCTCCATGGTTGAATGCCTTTATGCAAAATCTCATTGGCAAATCTCCATTTTGTGATATGAACTTGGCCATGTGGAGCTAGATTTAAACTTAAATTCATGCTTCATTAGTTAGTTTTCTTATTTTACTTCAAACACGATATAGGAGAACTAATAGCCATAGCAGCTAATTTGTAAATTTCTCTATTTATAGGCCTAAGCCCCGAGCTGTTGTTTTGAGTTGCCATGATGACATGTAATACATAGCACCATTTTGTCTCCATTAATTATTGTCTGTATGTCTTTTCTTTATTTAGAGCTGTTGACTGGAGCTTGAGATTTCTCAAGTTAATTCTCTTCAATAGCACTCCCCAAAATAATGGTTTGGTTTATATAAGCTTTCCTACATTTATCCTATCATTTAGTGGTTAAACTTGAGAAATGCAGGATGGAATCATGCAAACCCATGATGAGGAAACTCGCAGATTTTTCAAGCATTCTTCAGTGCAAGTGCAACTTTGTCCCCGTGTGGCTGGAAAGAAGCACAGCTGGATCAAACAGAGGGTACGATAGAAATAAGTGATCCAATTTTTCTTTTGTCCTCAGTGTCTTTTTCAATGCATATGCCTAATGTTTTGCTCTTTCCCACCTAAGTGATTGTTTACTTTGTGTCAGTGTTTGGAATCTGCAGACTATTTGCAATGAGAAAGCATAAATTAGTCCTACTGGGAAACTGATTGTTATTCCAAACTTGGTCAAGGTTAATATGGTGGTTTCATTTCGCAGTTCTTCTGCCATTTATGTTATGAGGACACTGACGTAGGTGTAGCTGCCCGATATGGGCACAAGTGGCTTGATTTCAAAATAAAATGACTTTAGCGTATGAATTGATGTCACATTCTGTTTGTTATGGAAAACAATTTGCTGAAATAGGAGCATCCACGTACATTGCTCAACTGCTGAAACAGGAAAACAATTTATTGAAATGAGCTCAAATGGAAGAAACTGTTCTTGATTTCAGAACTAAACATTGCTCTAACATCTGAACAAAAATCAAACTTAGGTTTTGGGTTCATCAAGAGAGAGATTGAGCTTTTCAAGAACTATTTAAGAATCTAATCAATACTCAAATGTATAACTCTGCATCACCTGTTCAAGCAGGATGGATATATCCAACTCAACTAAAACAGACACACATATGACAGAAATCTAAATATATATATATTATGTTTAAAGTTTATAATTCCCATATTCAACAGAAATAGAAAATTCTATTCTTTTTGTGATTTGGAATCCATTCAGAAATAAGTTTTAATATATTTCCACATTTTAATATCAGTTTAACTCCTTGTTGGGTCAATTCCTCAAGAAATACATATCATTCAAATATATATATATTTTTTTTAGATTTTTTATATTTTTGAAAAAAAAATAATCAGTCTTCCATTATATTTGGAAGACTAACTACTCATTGTTGGGCCTTTAACATGGTATCAAAGCTTTGGTTGGGAGAAGTCTTGGGTTCAAGACTCTCTGTTGCATTTGTTTCCCATTTGCATTCTGCTTCTCTTATGTATGTCGTTTGCATCCCTCCTTGCAAGACAAGGTTGCATGTGAGGGAGCGTGTTTGGATAGCTTGATAATAACTTAAGCTTTTCAAGTAATTGGTGATCTAGCAGTTAAAAGCATGAACTGGGAGTAGTGCATGATGTGAACAATATTTGCAATTTTTCCCAACCTTCTTACCCTGTATCTTTAAGTTCCTTTTGATGTAAAATTGTTGAATTATGCAAATTACGTTGTTGGAAAACTTTGTACCTGCTTATAGATCTAGTTTAATATATGGTATTTGGTGAGAATATTATAGATTGAACTTAATTTTCTTACTATTTTATTATCAGGAAGTTGGAACAATCTATACACACCATCAGAAAACTGTTATTGTGGATGCTGATGCTGGTGAAAATAAAAGAAGAATTATAGCTTTTCTTGGAGGGCTTGATTTGTGTAATGGCCGATATGATACTCCACAGCATCCTATATTTAGGACACTACAAACTGTTCATGTTGATGACTATCACAACCCTACCTACACGGTACTTACCACTTTTTATCTTTGCTATTGCATTGTTCTCACTATCAAAACAGTTAAAAATTTTGTATTCAGTTACGAATTCTGATTGGTCTACAATTTTTTTCTTGACACGTATTTTCTTTTTCTTGTTTTTCTTCATGTTATCACCTGATAGGGGACCGTTGCTGGTTGTCCAAGAGAACCATGGCATGACTTGCACTGTAAAATTGACGGTCCAGCAGCATATGATGTTCTGACCAACTTCGAAGAACGCTGGTTTAAGGCTTCTAAACCCCAAGGCATTAAAAAATTGAAGATATCTTATGACGATGCTTTACTCAGAATAGAAAGGATGCCTGACATAATTGGGGTGTCTGATGCTCCTTGCCTCAGTGAGAGTGATCCCGAGGCTTGGCATGTCCAGGTAAATTGATACACAAACCATTATGTATATTATCTAGAAAATAATTTTCAGAATCAAAATGGTCTTATGATCCTTCATCTGTGGTTTATAAGAATGTTCTGTCATTTTCCGCTCTAACTAAGTGCAGATTTTCCGTTCCATTGATTCAAATTCTGTTAGAGGTTTTCCTAAGGATCCAAAAGAAGCTATTAACAAGGTGAGAGTTAATTCTCTGTTTCACTATTTTTTTTTTTTTTTTTTTTAAATTAATGACTTTGATTTTGTGGAAATTAACTGATTGCTTTCTTTAACAGAACCTGATGTGTGGGAAGAATGTACTTATTGATATGAGCATACATACAGCATATGTAAAGGCTATTCGCGCTGCTCAACATTTCATTTATATTGAAAATCAGTATTTCATTGGGTCTTCTTACAATTGGAACTCTTACAAAGACTTGGGTAAAAATCATTTTGACAATTTTTTTCTTTTTTCTTTTTTTTTTTTTTTTTGAACTTATTGCCAAAGCATGGCAACATAAATCTCTTTTATACAAATTTTAGAAATGTATGTGGTAGCCCGATCACAAAACTGAAAATCTTCAGTTATGTGTTAATGGTGTAGTCTATATCTGCATTTTTCCTTAGTGATACAGACTTGAGTAAAAAGGATGATAATGGCATTAATAGGTGCTTTCTTGAGCATTATGCTAGAAATTACTTTTCTAATACAGATTGTAAGCGTATTGTCATGCTGCAGGTGCGAATAATTTGATTCCCATGGAAATTGCCCTTAAAATTGCCGATAAAATCCGAGCACATGAGAGGTTTGCAGCTTACATTGTTATTCCAATGTGGCCAGAAGGCAACCCAACAGGTGCTGCTACCCAAAGGATTTTATTTTGGCAGGTACGGACCAATTCTAACCTAAAACACATTGCATGATTGCTAATTTTGTTTTCAGTTGATTAATTCATTTCCAATGGGAAACCTAAAATTCTATGAATCTTCACATTGAATGTACAGCACAAAACAATGCAAATGATGTATGAGACCATTTACAAGGCTTTAGTGGAGGTTGGCCTTGAGGATGCATTCACACCGCAAGACTTTTTGAACTTCTTCTGTCTTGGCAACCGTGAAGTCGCAGGCAATGAAAATTTAAATCCTGAAAACAATGCAGCTGCAAACACTCCTCAGGTCTCTGTCCTTTTATCCTTAAAATCTTTTAGTTTTGAGGATGTACATAAATGATCTTATTTTGGTGTTTTAGGCACTGAGCCGGAAATTTCGAAGGTTCATGATTTATGTTCATTCAAAAGGCATGATCGTAGACGATGAATATGTAATATTGGGGTCTGCAAACATCAATCAGCGTTCAATGGAGGGCACGAGAGACACTGAGATTGCGATGGGAGCCTACCAACCTCATCATACTTGGGCAAGAAAACTATCTAATCCACATGGACAGGTAACCTTTAATGAGAATCAATTGTTTTGAATTAGGTTTTGTATGACACAATCATTGAGAGAAATGTGTTTCCTACTGAACTGTTTGATCGGTTCAGATGAGAAAATTTAACACAATCATGGCTAGTGTTTTTGTCACTTACCAAAAGGCTAAAATTTGGGATATTATTCGCTTCTTTGAGCTTCGGCCGTTTTTGATTTTGATCTATAAAGACGTATGAATAAATTTCACCCTATTATATAATGTGAACACCCCAGTCTGGTGGTGTGAACACTTTTTTAAAGTTCTGTCATGATTTTTTTTTTTTTTTTTTTTTGTCATTTGGTTTTTCAAAATTGCTCACACAATTTGTTCTTATGAAATAGGTGTAAACATGTAACATTTATCCCTAAAACAATAAACTAAACAAAGCCCACATCCCATATGACAGTTACCGTGGCCTCAACTTCTAGTTTGGATTATGCACAAAAATGCTTCATTTTTTTTACGGATCACATTTTATTATGTTTTGCAGATTTATGGGTATAGAATGTCATTGTGGGCAGAGCATCTCGCTATGATCGAGGACTGCTTTGCACGACCAGAGAGTATTGAATGTGTGAGAAAGGTTAGATCAATGGGTGAGATGAATTGGATACAATTTGCGGACGATGAAGTGACAGAGATGAAGGGACACCTCCTAAAGTACCCCGTTGAAGTCGATCGAAAGGGTAAGGTGAAGCCCCTTCCAGGATGTGAAAATTTCCCCGACGTTGGCGGGCGCATTGTTGGATCCTTTCTCGCAATTCAGGAGAACCTAACCATATAATCAATCGGTCTAGACATCGATAATCAGGAGCGGGAAGTGTAGTTTTGAGTTTCATTTTAAATTTTTTTGAATGAGGGGTTAATCCCCACAGCTACATGGTCATGATACTAATATCAATTCTTTTTGTATAGTCTTTTTTGTTTTAATTTTTTTGTGCCCATCATAGCTTTACCTGGGCCAGATTTTGGGATAATGTAATTTATTGTTGTTTATATTATCACAGAATTAATAATGTGATCTAATTGTGCATCATGTATTTAGTTTTTGACATTTTTCAATTTTATATTTTTTATTAATTCCTACATTTTAATAGAAAGTTGAAAAAGTATATTAATTCAGTATTTGTTATTTAAATTTGAATTTAAAACAAAGTATTCATTTTTTACCTTGAAATTAGTAAAAGCATCCATTTTAAGTTCAACATTAAACTATGGTTTATCAACATTATTGACATACCCAAAAAATGTGCTTTTTTCTCCTTACATTGTCTTTGTTTTCTTTTCTTTGCCATGCTAAGCTAAAAAACAAAAAACAAACAAAATCAAATCCAAAAAAAATAAAAAATAAATTAAAAATCTAAATGTGAGTATTTTTATTTTTTTTTTTTGTCTCTCAATTACCTAATCAAAAAAGAGATCAATATTGTCTTAGTTTTAAAATTTTCTATTATGTTATTAACACTGTATAAATATCAGATAATATAATGAATAATTAATCAAGATAGGTTGGTGGTAGAAATAGAGCCCTACACCATATGGATAGGGAAGAAAACTTTGGAATTTATTTTTCATATGCTAATGTAAGCAACTTTATAACTAATTGGTCAAAAGGATGGGGAAAAAACTAAATAATAATAAGAGTAAATTATGCTTTGCACCTTCTATATTTTGATATTTTCTCATTTTGGCTTTTCAAATTTATTTTCTCTCACTTTGACTCTTCATGTTTCAAGTTTTTCCCAATCTACTTCAAAAATTAACTCGTGGACAAAATTATATAGAAAATGATATATTAACAGTCACATGGATAAAAATATTTTATTATGTATAACTCACACATCTTACATAAATCTAAACTTTAATATAATAATATATTTTTTTATGTTATGTGACAATTAACATGACTTTTTTTGTCTAATTTTAAACAAAAATAAACTTTAGGAGTAAATTGAGAAAATACTAAAATGCAAAGAGTTAAAGTGGAAAAAAATAAACTTAAAGAGCCAAAGTGAAAAAATGACTAAATATAAAGGGGTCAAAGTGAAATTAACCTAATAATAAAAATATTGTTTGTTTGTATTCCTTCTAGCTATTTTTTTTAGACCCCTACTAATATTTCTTTCAACAATATTAGTGGTACCTCTAATTAGAGGTCCCAAGCATTTTTCATATCTAAAAGGTCTTGTCTATAAGATTCTACAAATATAAATTTCACAAAAAATGAAGATGTAAATCAAAATTTATTAAATTTTAAAATTTTGAAAATGCTTAAACAATATAAAAGGTAACTAACTATAGAGGTTATTTTTATTCAAAATGGTTAACAATGTTTGTCGGAGAACCGTAACTACTACTAGAAAATTATTTGTCCTTATTCTTTTAAAGAAATAGAAAAATGCTTGGGACCTCTAATTAGAGGTACCACTAATGATGTGGCAGTGGATCCCACCACTGCCACAACCAATCCTGTGTCTTGATTTTTTATTTTTTATTTTTTCTTCCTTTTCCACCTCATTAGAGGTGTGTTTAGAGGTGTATTTTTAGAGGTCTCTAGCATTGTTGTTTAGATATAATCGATGAGTAATATGAAATTTTGAAGAAAAAAATTATGAAATTTTACTATGTTCATTGTTGCATCACAGTGAAATTTCTCTAATTTCATATAAAGTGAAATTTCACTTAGAAATAGAGAAAAATATAATAACATAGAAAATTTTGTGTTTCAATACAATGAAAAACACAAAAACATAGATTTTTTTATTTTTATTTTTTATTTTTGAAACACAGAGACAGAAAATTTTGTGTTTCAAAAGAAAGAAAAATAGAAATAGAGAAATTTCACGTTTTAACATAGAGAAAAATACAGAGACACAGAGAAAATAATCGGAAGAGAGAGGGAAAAGAAATTTAAAACTCCTACATCAAATTTGTGCACAAATCGGCGATAATGAAACAAATCAGTCTAGAAGAAAATAAAACATACTAGGCCTACGCATAAATCCGAGAGAGAGGTTGTCGATGGTGGTGAATGGCGGTGGTTAGGCAATGATAGCAGATGACGAAGTGTCAATAGATGTGGTCAAGAGAGAGAGAGAGAAGAAAAAAAAGAAAGGAAAAAAACAAAAACAAAAACAAATGTCAGTAAATGAACATCGATGGATGTGATAACATCGGAGATGTGGTAGAAGTGGTACCGAAGATAGATCATGGAGAGAGAGGCATTTGTTGAAAAATTAAAAGAAAAAATAATAATTTCTATAATTAAAAGGGCATTTTGATCCGTATATGTCAAAATTTGTTTTTATTCTTTTAAAATTTTAAATCTTAAAGACCTTAACTACCAAATTAATTTTTATTATCCTTAAACTATTACACAAACAAATGTAGGCCTCGTTTGGAAAGTTGGCTATTGTAATTGGCTTTTTAATTATTATTATTTTTTTGACTATTTTAACCTAACTAAAAAAATTGTGTTTAAAAAGTTGGTTGTCTTTTCTTTTCTTTTTTTGTAGTTGAATTGATGGTTGTGAAAGAAAAAATAAAATGATTATGATTTTAAAGTGACATTTTACCTTATTGATTATTTTAACTTATTTTATCTTTTAATGAGGTATTTTTATCCAATCCTCCTCCCAAATAGGGCCATGAACGATCTCTTTCTAATTTTCCCTTCTTATGGCATAAAAACCCAAAATTAAAATAAAATAAAAGCTTAAAAATGAGGAGCACCGGGTGCCCCATCTCGTTACTTTTTTTTCTTTGGTTAAAGAGGTGCAGAATATTATAGCCATCTCATTACTTTACCTTCCTCATTCTTTATGTACTGGAATTTTTTTATAATAATTTTTAATATAATAATCTTGTAGTAATAGTGATTTAAATCCTTAAATAATTCTTCTAATTAATTATATTGTGAGATTTGAATCACCATAAAATTACTACTGTAAAATTGTTATACCAAAAAAAAATTATTATCAGGAAAGAGTAATGATAGGAATAAAAAAAAAATTATCATGAAAATAATTATGAAATATTTTCTATCTTTAAATTATTCATATAATAAAATACCACATATTAATTTAAAAATAAAAATTTTTTATAATAAATTTCATAATATATTTTTTATGATCCCTAACATTATTATTGAGGGAATTATAATGCCAAAAAAGACACTCAAATAAAAGTGTCCCGATTCAAACTCGCACAAAATTATCGTCCACGCGTCGAAGCTACGAAGGAAGTCCCACACCATGTACGAGGAAAAGGTTTGGTATATCAATAGGGTTATATTAATTTCTATCCATCATAAATATATATATATTTTTTATTATTTTTCAAATACTTAACATAAATATAATAAATTTTAATGTGAAGTTTAATCATACTAGTAAAAGAGTAATACTAAGAATCTCAAATATTTTATTAATATTTTTATCAAATATCTTATCAATAATGCTACATGTTCTTAAAAAATACAATCTTACAACCCCACTCACTTGTAATTGATCGAGAAAAAGGGGAAAAAAAAAAAACACACATGATTAGTCCATATCATTTTGGAGTCATGGGAGTCTCTAACTTTGGAGGTTCCAAGCATTTTTTATGTCTTATATGATTGTAGAATTCACATAATGTGAGTCTCATATCCATGTAAAACATTTGGTAGAAATATTGATAAAATATTTAGAATCTCTTAACATTTTTATGGCTGAGCAAGAAATCCGTAAAATTTGTAGTCCGATCCGATTCAGTCCAATCCGATAGGTTTGGATTGATTTTTTGAATCTGTGGTTCGGTTCCGAATTAAAAAATTAAAAATCTGTAATCCACGGATCGATTCCAGATTAAATCCCATGGTTCCAAATTGGAACCAATCCGAACCATATACAAGTAGCATATATTTATATTATACACCCTCGTACATAATATCTTCTCATATTCCATATAAAATCTAAACCCAAACTTAAACTCATGTAATATCTTCTTGTATTGCTTTTATTTGTTGGTTTTTAATTTTAATTTATAATAATCTAAATACTTATGATAAAACTAATTTTCTTATGATTATTTAAATTCTAGAAAAGTGTGTCGCTATTATAAAAAGACATGTTACTATTGTAGAACGAATATCATAATATGCTTATGTTTTTATGACATTAAAATGTTCAATAATTTTTTTGTTATTTAATTATATGAATCTATGGTCTTAAATCAATCTAATCTATATTTAAATGGATTGATTCGAATTGATTCCATAACTTAAACGAATTAAATTAATTCTAATTCTTTAAAATTTATAAAAAACAGATTGATTCTAATTTTACCCAAATCTAGATCAATCCGAATACGTTCATAGTAAACATTTTCCATTCCATAGTAGAATGTACTACATCGTATATATTCTATTCACCGTACAAAAGTTTCACAGATAAGAGAGAGAGACAGCTAGGCAAGCGCCACGTGTCAAGCGGTCCTAAGCCCCCCAAAACCGAACCTTTTTTGCACCAGACTGGCGCCTCGATCGGACCACCATTTAGAGGCGGGACCACCCCACACCACGCAGAGGGGCCGCCTTCTTAAACGGTTTGAGTTGGGCCCCTCCCTCGTGCACACACCACACCATACGAGGTGGCCCCCACACATATAACACACTGATTATTTGAAAATTATTGTACAAGTTAAAAAATAATTAAAAATTTATAAACTTGTTTGATTCCTATTTTCATAATTTACTTTTTAAAAAATTGAGAGCTTGTTTGATTTATATCTCATGATACAAGTTTTGAAAAAAAAAAAAAATTTCAAATTTTATTTGGTTCAAATTTTGAATTTTTTTTTCAAATTCTTTGAAAAAAAAAAAAAAAAAGAAAAAAAAAAAAAAAAAAAAAAACCAAAAAACAATTTTTTTTTTTTTTTTTTTTTTTTTGTTTTTTTTACAAATTTTCCAAACAAATCTCTCTCTCTCAAAACAAATCTCCATCATTTTCCAAAAAACTTTTTTAAAATTTTTTTTTTTCATTTTTTTAAAAAAAAAAAAAAAAAAACAAAATTTTTTTTTTTTTTTTTCTCTCAAAACATGTTTATCAAATACAAACCAAACAAGGCCAATCTCTTCTACACATCAATAAATTATTTTTTATCTCTTCTCTCTTATTCTCAATCACTTTTTATTTCTCACACATATTTACTTAATTATAATAAAATATCAAATCATCCCAAACTCTAAAACTATTTTCAAAATATACAATCAAATAAACCAAAAAAAATTTTAAACTCTCTCTCTCTAAATTTTTTTTTGAAAATTTATCTCAAAACACAAACCAAATACACCTTGAAATTTTTTATTTTTTGTATTTTTTTTATTTTTACTAAATTTTTTTACTATTTTAAGTATTTTTTATTTTTAGATACACCTAACATAAAAAAAGTATAATATTTATGAAAAAAAAAATCTTTAAAAAAATATAAAAAAAATTAAAAATTCTGTACATTTTTCGTATTAATGTGTATTTATTGATTTTTTAAAATATTTTTTATAAATGTTTTATTTTTAGATATAGTGCATCCAAAAAAGGTTAAAAAATTACTTAAAATTTTAAAAATATTCACTCAAAATAAAAATAAAAAATACGAAAAACAAAAAAAATTAAATTTTTAGAAAATTAAATTCAAAAATTTCAAACCAAACACACTAAATAATTTTTTTAAATTACATTAAAAATTAATGATAAATTTTATGACTATTAAAATTATAAACTTTTTTCACGCATAATGTAATATTTTTTTATAAATACCCCTGCGTGTATTTTCTCCTAATTATTTTGTGATTCATAATCATTGCTTTACAAAAATTATTAGTTGGTCAGCACCAAGCTTTTGTTAAGGCGCGTTTATTCATAATTTTTTTTTCCAGCTACTTTATATTCCATTTTAGAAGATGTTATAGATCTCAAATTTTTTATTAAATAAATAATTAAATATCTTACATAGGTGTGAGATTCACAAAATTGCGGATCTCACACGTGAGATACACCCGTGAGATATTTGGTCATTTATTTGATAAAAATTTTTATATTCCTAACATTACCCTTTCATTTTATTTAAATTATTTTTTTATATTTCAATAAGTTTTATAAGTAACATAGTTATTAAAATATCCTAATAATAATGTTCATATTATCAAACATTCACACGTCAATGTAAATATTCACATCACCAAATTGTTAAAAATTAAAAAAATATTTGTACAGATAAAATTATTCATAAAATACCGTGAATATAAAAATTAAGATATGGTGGATCAAATATTTAAATAATATAATTTATTAAAATATAAAAATAAATTATGAGCTAATTAAAATACAAATATTTAAAAAATAATTTCTTAATAAATCCTCTTTTATTAATCACTCCTTTCATCAAGTCTTGCAACACCTAACTATGTGCCAAACCATCAAATGACTTATCCTCCTTTAGCCATCTCATTGGAAAAATATCTATGCAAGAAATTAAGTGAATTTAATATCAATTGTCATATGATTAGATCATTTTTATTTGTACAACAAAAATATTTTTAATAATAAATTATTTATTTATTATAATATATATGTGATTTAATTATGTAATTATTAATATTTGGCAAACCTAATTTTTTGCATGCATATTATTTTCAGCTTGTCATATGTAATAAATCAGGGTTAGTTTGGGAAGTGAGTTGGCTTTTTGAATTTTTGGTTTTTTTGGTTATTTTAGCTTGGACTAAAAAGCTTAATTTGGGAAGGACTTTTTGGCTTTTTTTATAAGAGAATAGTATAATGATTATGAGTTAGATATGATGTTTTATTTTTTGTGGTTAAAATAATTTATTTTGTCTTTTGTGACTAAATTAGCCAAAAAAAGCCCATAACCCAACTTGCCAAATGGAGGCTAGGATCACTGAGATGGCTAGAAATTAGTCCCATAATATACTAATTTCACATGTGAAATTGTGAAGTTGATATTTTTAATTTTAACAAATCCAAACGCTTTTTTCTGTGTTAACCTGTTTTTTATTAAGTAAAAAATACATTTTTTTTCATTAAGAAAAAATGACTAAAAAAATCAAAAGAAAAACAAGCTTAAAACTTTATGAATGTCTGAAATTTATGAAGTGAAATTGAAGATTCAATGATATTTTGAAAAGTTGATAAAAAGTTGACTTTTTTACTTTTTAGCTTTTTTGACAAAAAGCTAAGTTGTTTTGGGTAAAAAAAAAAATTGACTTTTTTGGCTAAAAAAATTAAAAAGCCAAAAAGTTGGCTTTTTTGGTGTGTTCCCGCATGTACTAAATAAGTCAAAAAGTCAAAAAATCACTATCTTATTTAAATCACATCATCTTATTTAAATCGCATCATCTCTCTAACGCATCACATTAAACCCAACTCAAATCCACCCCAAACCCATTAATAAGTCAAAAAATACACTTTTTTAGGATATCCTAAACCAACCCTAAATTTCTATGTTGAACATTTATCTATATTTTTATATTATTATATAAAATAAATGTTAAAATTGATGCTAATATAATTATATTTTCAAAAATACTTGAAAGAGCATTTATATTTTGTACTCATATACTCTTATGTAAATGCACTTCCAAACCATTGCATTCATATCATAAATTTTGAATAAAAACAGAAGTTGTTGCAGGAAACTATTATCATAAGTAGAATTTAATTATTATTTTATAAATAATTTACAAAATAGAAATCTAAAAAAATAAAAATAAAAAAACAAGATCTGAACTCCCAGTTGAGACCATCCATTCTCGTTTTAATTACTCCATTGACCAACCACTTTGGTGTGCCCTGGCCCCACAATAACAAACTCTCTCTCCACCCAACCTAACCTAACCTGATCCAACTTCATACGTGCACCACTATCAATCTCCTCACGTGCCATTCTCAACCGAATCTTCGCCGGAAAATCTCCTGTTGAATTACTACTGAAGCTGTTGTTTATCGTAAATCTCTACCGAAAAATCTCTCAGCGTAGATGCCATTGTTGTTGATTCTCTGTTTTCACTTTTAGCCCCCACTGTAGAGCTTGTAGCGACTGAGGAAAGCTCTAACGGCGGATGTGAAATGGGTCTTGCTGCTGCTGCTGATATGTTAATAAATGGAGTTGCTGTGATCGGAAACGCACTCCATATTTGGGGTTGCTGCTGAATAGTCGAGGCTGTTGGCGGAACAATCCAGAATGTCGGTGCTGCATTCGATGGTATGGCCCACATGGGAACGAAGGTGGGTGGTGGTGGTGTTGCTCCGCCGCCTAGTGGTGCGAGGCCGGAGGAGGAGGAGGTTGAAGCGGCGTTGCGTTTCTTCTTTGTGGGTTCGGATGTGGTGGTGGAGGCGGTGGCGGAGGAGGTGGAGACGGCGGGGATGGTGCCGGTGCCGGTGGCGGCTATGATGGAGGGTTCGGCGTGTTCAAGTAACCACCGGATGGTTTCGCCGTCGGTCTTGTGGCCTAGCTCTCGGGTGAGTTGGAATATCCTGGCGGCGCAGGTGGGGGGCATGCGGATTCTCCGTCCGCGGCCCTCCACCTTCGTGTGGCGGTCTTTCGTCGAAGCCGCCCGCTTCGGAATCAATACCGGCATGGGCGTCGCCGCCGGGAACATCGTATGCGGCGGCTGAGGCCTCCCCTCCGCATATGGCTCCTGCTTCAAGGATACCGCCGCCGGGTGAGGTGGTTGGTGGTGGTGGTTTGTGTGAGATTGAGAGTTGATTATGAGATCAAGGGTTCGTTTATTGTCGTCTTCATCGAGCAATTGTTTCTGTACTGAACTCATATTCAGTCTTAGGCGAATCAAATCGGGAGAGAGAGAGGGAGCATGGGATATTAAATAGGACATACCGTACATGAGCGACAGAGGCATCAGTATTTTCCGAACCGGCAATGCTAGGATCTTGAAAATAATTTCATCAAAATAATTATGAAAATTTTGTGATTTTTAAATTATACTTAAAATAAAATATTACATATTAATTAAGATAATTTAAAAATCTTAAATATTTTATGATCATTTTCATGAAAAAATTTTGTGATTCGTGATTTTTCTCTTTCCGAATATAGAGAAGATAGGACCACAATTTATATTAGAGATAAAAAAATGACATAAAGATTAAATAATTAATAATTAGTTTAAAATATAATCACATATAATTTCAAAATTATTAAATAATTTCTTGGATAGTGTTTGTTTGTGAAAGTGATTATTTTAGTTAATTTTTAAAATTATTTTAATGTGACCAAATATAGAGAAAATAGGACTACAATTTATATTAGAGATAAAAAAATGATATAAAAATTAAATAATTAATAATTAGTTTAAAATATAATCACATATTATTTCAAAATTATTAAATAATTTCTTGGATAGTGTTTGTTTGTGAAAGCGATTATTTTAGTTAAGTTTTTAAATTATTTTAATGTGATTAAAAAATTATATTTGAAATATAATTAATTTTTTTATAATTATTTTAATGGCTACACGAAAAAAAAAGATATAATTTAAATATAATATAATATTTTATTTTATTAATTATTATAACTTATTTTATCTTTATAATTATTTTTAAAAAAACCTCCAAACCGAAGTTTCCCAACACCCATAGCAGAAGAGATGATGGGGGAAAATCCCACGGTTAACAGTCCTTTTTGACAAACTCTTTGGACCAACCAGATATATGACACGTGGTGGGTCCTACTTCCAATGGCTTGGGCCAAACCATGGGCCAATTCCATTCCCCCTGAAAACAAAAAATAAATAATTACTGTATAATAAAAATATATAAACTAAAAATTAAGCAATTAAAAATATTGAAAATATTTAATGTTTATACATTTTTATTTTTATTTTTGGTAAAAATGTTTCTAAGTATAAACATTATGCACGTATTTGACACAATTAAATTTTAATTTTTTAAAATTTAATTCTTTTTTAGCAAATTATATTAACAATTTTTGTAGTTTAGCATTTGTGTCACTTTAATTCTTAACTTTTTAATTGTGTTACATTTGATTTTGAATTTTGAGTCTTATTTCAAATAAGGACAATCAAAGTTGTTTCTTTTACAAACGGTCAATTTCAAAGGTCATACAATTTTTTTTGTGTTGGTTAACTTGTATGTTATTTGAAATATAATAGTCGTTTTTTTAATGAATAATTTTGGAACTTTCTTGGTTATAAATTTTGTTTGGTTTCAGTTTTCAGTATTTTTTTTAAGAACTAAAAATTAAATTAGTGAGAAAAATTAAAAACACATTTTATTTAATTTTATTTATTGGGAGGGTAGCAATAATTTTTTTATATTTATTTTCATTAAATTAGTTTTTATTTTTTCAAAAGTTAAATATAGCGACAACTTTGATGTCATTAATAACCAATTCATTAAATCAAAAAATCTAAAACTAAAAATATTTTATATATTAAACATATCAATTAATGAACCAATAACCATCTATTACATGATAACCATTAAAAAAAATCTGTTAACAACAAATACAACTATCTATTACATGATAACTATCTAAAAATATTAACAAAAATAACCACTCATTACATGATTATAATCCAAACACATACTAAAAATTAATTTGGTAAAAAAATATTTAAAAAAATAAAAATGTAAAAGATTTATTATTTTTATATAATTTTATCTTTTGTGAGTAAAAATAGTTTTTAAAAATTTACAAATAATTTGTTGATATTTATTTTTGTCAAATTAGTTTATTTTTTATCAAATTGATTACTTTTTTGAAAATAGAGCAACGATATCTTCAATTGTTCTTATTTAAAAAGAGATTCAAAATTTAGGGTCAAATATATCATAATTAAAAGATCATGAACCAAAATAATACAAGTTCCAAACTATAAAGATTGTTACTGTAATTCACCCTTCTTCTTTTTTTATTTGTAAGGTATCTTAAGCTAGCTTATGCGTACCAAAATAATTCCCTACAACCCAAACACGTCTTCTGAAATAGATTAACACTATTTTGTCAGTAGTCAAGCTGCATGTATTAAAATGATAATACACTGAATTGTATATTTTGCTTTATTGTTATTTGCATTTACATAATATTTGTATTAATTTGTGTTATTTTAGTCAAGCTCGTTTGGTATTAACTTTTTTAGTTAACTTTTTTATATTGAGACTTTTTTAACTTGATTTTTTTAGTCTTCTCTGGTTTTTGTTTTAAGACTTTTTTTATTTTTATGAGAGAAAAAGTATAATAATTATGAATAAAAAGTAGTATTTTGTCTTATTGACTTTTATAATCAATTTTATCTTTTTGTGATTATTTATCTCCAAAATCTTAGCCAAACGAGGGCTAAAAGAGATTCTTTGAAATTTATTATATATTTTTAACACCTCAAGAGTAGTTCGTGTAATTTTGGTAAGAATGGTTAAGAGATTGGATGCTCTCTAGTTGTGATATTGGATAGTCTAGTCTAGTCTAATCTATTATAATCCGGCTCATTATGAATTTATTTCAAATATATCTCAATAATTCAAACTGTTCATTTTATAAAACCTTTAAAAAGATCATGCATATCAAAAATTGCGTCGATCAAACATTGGATGCCACTCAATCGAATCGTGTTTGCCTAAAAAATAATTGACGAACCACTTTTAAAATTACATTGTCTGTTCATAATTATTTTTTAGACTAATATGATTTGATCACGTAGTTATTTATATCCGATCAACTTGATTTTAAATTTTGTTTACTAATGTATTAAGATAAATTACAAATACACCCCTTGAGATTTGTTTAAAATACAGATTGTCCCATGTAATTTGAAAAATTACAAATACTCCCTTATTAGAATTTTTTATTTAACAGAAGTAACTAAAAAAATAAAATTTATAATTTTTCTCCTATACAATAATAAAATTACCTAAATTGTTAAATGAAACATATTTTTAACATTATTAAAAACTATTAATTGACTTGATGATTTATTAATAAAATGAGCGATTTGTTATGAAATTAGAAACCTTATGAGGTGAAATGTAATTTTCAAAACCACAGAGAGCAATTTACATTTTAATCAAACCTCAGAGCATGTATTTATAATTTACCCTATATAATTTTCTTAAGCAATTTTTAAAATATAAATTTAAAAAAAAAAGTTAGATTTGTGATTTAACGATACTTTCTATTTAATCGACAAATGTCTTCTATATTTTCTTTTCTATTCACAAATTGCTGTATAAAAAATTAAGATATTATTTTCTTTTCTTTTCTTTTTCCCTTTCCCATTCATTTATTCATTCATAAATTCCTTTCATTTTCCTTTACTTTTTATAAATCTCCACACAAATATTTTACTTTACATTTTCCCTTTCCCATTCATTTATTCATTCATAAATTCCTTTCATTTTCCTTTATTTTTTTATAAATCTCCACACAAATATTTTACTTTACATTTTCCCTTTCCCATTCATTTATTCATTCATAAATTCCTTTCATTTTCCTTTATTTTTTTATAAATCTCCACACAAATATTTTACTTTACATTTTCATTCACTAATTCCTACACAAATTCATCAAGATCTTCTTTTCTTTTTTTCTTTTTTTCCCTCACAAATTAGTATCTAAACACATTCTTAACACACACACACACACACACACACACACACACACACACACACAAATTTGTGTGGACCCTACCATTTTTTGTAAGTGGTGGTGATGATGTTATTGGGTGACCAAAGGCCTTCCTCATACACTCACCTCTGACATTGGGGGCCCAAAGGGCTGAGGAGTGTGACCACTGACCTCCACCACCACTAGCCACCGAGAGCCCACTTGCTCAAAAGTGGTCCAACCCCCATCTCCATAGTTGGGCTCCCCGGTCTAGACCCCTCATCTTTTAGTGGGCCCCTACCCAGCAAACACTTCCCCCCTGCCCCTCTTCATTGAATTGGGCATTTGGGACACGTTTTCCCCTGCCCCTCATCTTTTTGTTTTCTCCTGTTCTTTATTATTATTATTATTATTATTATTTTTTTTTGTATTTCAAGTTTTTATCAATTTAATTTAAAAGTTAATTTGTGACCAAAATTAAATAGAAAAGGAAATTAATAGTCACGTAATATAAAAATATTTTATTATATATAACTTACATCTCTCACATAAATTCAAACTCTAATATAATAATATATATTTTTCTGTTATGTGACAATTAACGCAAAATTTTTTAATAAGCTAGTTTTAGGAGTAAACTAAAAAAATAAAACTTGAAATATGAAGAGCCAAAGCGAGAAAAAAAATTCAAGGATTAAAGTAAAAAAATGACCGAATATAAAAAGAGCAAAATATAATTTACCCTAAGTTAAAAGGTTAAGCATTTGAAATAGAAGTCAAAAGTATTTTTTCAACTTTTAAATAATTAAGTTTTTTTTCAAGTTATTTAAGTTATTTTTGCCTAACAATTTAAAATTTATCCTAAAAAAAAAAAAAATGCACTAAACAACTACAAAATATTTCCTGTGTAGACATGCGTTTGATGGGCCACTTTGTTTTTTTGTTTGTTTGTTTATGTGTGTGTGGGGTAATTACTAACAAGTTGTATGGACTGGACTTATTTACTAAAAAATAAAATAAGTCCTGATTATTATTATTATTATTATTTTTACATATTTGTCCCTTATGAGACTTTTTAGATGTTTGTTATGTATTTGTGTAATGATGTATTTGTAATGCTAATAAGAAATTTAACCAACTGATAAATAATTGAGACATTTTGATTTTTATTGGTGAGCTTTGATTTATTTTAATTTATTTGAATTATTTTTGTATTTAAATATGATGTAAGAAATGTAATTAGTTAAATTATATATTTTAAATGTTTTTATAGTGATAAATTTATTGTTGAACGTTTATTATTACTACCATTTTTTTTATTATATAAAGATCTTGAAATTTATATTTTAAAAGAAATGTGAAAATTAACTTTTAGAGCTGTTGTTTGTGTTAAAATGTGTATAAAAATATATTAAAATGTGTGAAAATATTTTTAGATATATTAAAAGTATATTGAGATTATAAATATTTTAATATTTAATACTTCTTATTGACTGCCCTTGAACCCAACTTAGACTTGATCCAACCTGATGTATATACAAATTATTATGTAGTTTGTGTAGTGTATGTATCTTTATTTAATTTTGTTATTATTTTAATAAAAAATAAAAAATAAATTTCAGAAGGAAAATGCATCCATCAAGTATAAAAAGTTATAATGGATAAATATTAATTTTTTGTCAACTAATAAACTATAAATTTATTAATGTTTATTTTTTAATATAATATATAGATTTGTTAGGTGAGCTTGAGATTTTAACATTATTTTATGGTTGGATTTGGAATAAAGCTTTTAAACTAGAAAAGAAACTGAGCTGGGCTTGGGTACAAAAAATACAAATTGATTAATGTTTAATTTTGTAACATTGATATTTTAGAGCATCTCCAATGTTTCAGTATTTTTTATATCAAATGTGAGTAAAAAAATGACGATTTCCTCAATCTGATATGAGTTGTTCCAACGAGTGCACTATACCTTGCATCAAAAGGACAGGGACATTCGACAGGACGACCGACAGGTTGACCGGACAAGGCATTGCAATTTTTTTCCGCTTCCATGAGCAAGCTCTCATCACTGCTTCATATGTGTGTTTCTCTTGGTAATTCATGTCATGGATCTTAATATGTTTGATTGAATAAATGTATTATTAGTAGCAATATTTTGGATTTTGGTGGAAATGATGAATAAATTAGATAAATAATCACAATTAGAGGGGAATGAATAAATTGGATTTTGTATCCAGGCTTCTTTGCAAGAAGAGGGAATGATTTCTTTCCGAAGTTTATGAATAATGTTCCTGTGTTCGACTCTTCAATTATTTTAAGCATGTCCTTCAAAATGGATGCAAGCCCAGATGTTTGCCCCTGAAGTCGGAGTCTACTGCTTTTGGAGGTGAAACACTGGGAAAGAAAGCAAGCAAGAAACAAAATGGGGTAAATATTAAGAAAAAGATACAAATGTGATCGACCGGGGGATCGACTTCCTAGTGTAAAATTTTCACAAAATTTTGCTTGAAATGGCCATCCGGTAGGATATCAGGCCGGACGCCCGGTGGGTCTACACTCAACGGCTATACACAGTAAATTGGTGAAAGGAGGCAGAGAAATTCAGTTTGATGAAAAGTTTAGGACGTTCTCAATTTGATACTGTTTTGGTGAAACTGTTGGAGCACAAAAAGTAAAACTTTTTCTCCAAATTTGAATTTGATGATCGATTTGGTGAATGATTGGAGATGGTCTTAAGGGTCTCAAATATTTTCTTATATAAATTTATTGAGTAAATTTGAAATTTTAACATTATTTTAAAGTCCGACTCCCAATGAAAATTTTAAAACACATAAGAGGCTAGATTGAGCTTGGGCACATTTGTAAGCTAGCCCCAACCCAAACCTATCCTTGTAATGGCCACCTATAAACGTCTGTTATTGATTGGATTAGATTGATACAAAATAAAAATTTGAAAGTAAAAAATTGAACTAATTAAAATTATATGAACTAGATAACACAGACAGTTCAAAAAAAAAAAGAAAAAATTACTCGAATAACACAAAGGTTAAAATATATGAATTATTAGCGTAATTTACTGATACTTACATTTTTGGAAAAATTACCTTTAAATTTTGTTTAGCTCTCAGATTCAAGTGAATCCTATTAAACAATTGAATCCTATTTTTGATAACTTATTCTCAAAAAATTCAATTCTGTATAATAGTATGTTTTTTCCCCAACTTTACCTTTCACATTAAAAAAAGAATTAATAATTTTATTAAAAATTTAATGTATTTAAAAATATTTTTATAAATAAGAAAATTTTATTAAATGAGCATTAGATTCATCATTTCTGTTATACATTGAAAAATATGTCAATTTGCCATGGTATTATTTTCCACAAATTTTTAGTGAAATATTTATACAATTAGGCATTTTTTGAATTGTCTGTCAAATATTTTTTTCAATATAAGAGCATCTCCAACGCTTACTCAAATTTTTCATCAAATTTGAGTAAAAGTTTGATCTGATATGATACACTCTAATCGTTTCATCAAATTTGGCCGGTCGTTCGTCTTACTGTAAATTTTCATCAAATCTTCTCCTATCTGGTTGTATACTTGGTTGTCTGGCCGGTCGTCCACCTGGTTGACCGGCTGGTCATCCATCAATGGTCACCTGCAAGATTTAAAGAAAGGTTTAACGCTCCTTTAATTTGATGAAAAAATAATGACTCCCTTAATTTGATACCAATTTGGTGAAACAATTAAAACACCGTTTTTATCAAATTTTTATCAAATTTAAATTTGATGAAAGATATTAGTCTAGATTAGAGATGGTTGATGGCAACAAAAAATGATGAATATTATGTCATAATTTTTTTGATCAAATTATTGTTTATAAGTTTGTTTAGATTATATTTGGACCTACCTTTTTCTTTTCAATTTTTAAATTCTTACCAAAATCTATTATCCAAATACAGTTTTAATGTAACTTGTTTAAATTTTGCAATTAAAAATATAATTTTTAAGTAAATTAAAATTATTTATACAATTATTATTCATATTTTAATAATAAGGCTAAAAATGGAATAAAACATACCATTGAGAGATTTGAACTTGGGTAATTCTAGGAATGGCAACGGGGCGGGGTGGGGCGGGGCCAGGGATCACCCTCCCTATTCCCGATCCCCGATGGTGGAAATTCCTTCAGCCCAGACCCCGATTCCTGACGGAGAACCCACTACTGCCCCCGTCCCCTAACGGGGATCGGGTTTCCCCGACCCCGAAAATCCCCGGCTAAAAAAAAAAAAAAAAAAAAAAGCTCCAGAAAACGAATTCATTCACAACAACAACAACATAAATAGATCTAACAAATCTAACAGATTTGAGCTCAAAAAACATCTAACAAATCAAACAACATCTGAGCTCTAACAGATCAAAAAACATCATCATTTTCATCACCAACAGATCTTCATCAACATCTTCATCTCCATCTCCATCTTCATCATTTTCCAGATCTGAAGAATAAAAGCAAAAAACAAGAGAGAGAGAGAGAGATGAGGAGTCGGTGCTGAGAACGAGAGAAGAAACCGGTGGAGAGGGAGCTGCCGGTGAGAACGAGAAAAGGAGCCGGCAGTGAGGGAGTTGCGGTTGTGTGTGAGAGAGTGAGAGAGAGAGAGAGGAGACCAAATGTGTTATGTTTGTGTGTCAATTCAACCAAACCCTACACACACAACACACACATATATATATATATAAACACACAACACACACATATATATTTATATATATATAAAAATAGGATCGAGGGGTTGAACGGGGAGGGACCGGGGCTGGGGCTGGGCCGAGTCCGAGGTTGGAAAATGTATCCCCGTTCCCAGCCCGAATATCATTGGGGATTTATTTTTAAATACCATCTCCTGCCCGTCGGGGGTATTTTTCAAGGAAAAACCGCTCAATTTGGGGTCGGGGGATCGGGTCCCTGTCGGGCTAGATTCAAATTGCCATCCCTAGGTATATACAAGGAAATTCTATTTCCACCTACCTAATAAACTCAAGGCAAATCTTGTCTCAATACACACACCTATTAATTTAATTATGAATTAATTTTCTCAATCCACACCCTTAAAATTACAATTACATCCTTCACTCATAAATGATACACAAACTTTACCCTCAAATGCACACACTTTAACTAACCTTAATTGACATTTCTAGTTCCACCCACTTTTGTGAAGACTTTGGCTTTGTTCAAACAGAGAAAAAAAAAAAAAAAAGTTTTGAACTTTCCTCACCTTCATTGAAGAACTTGAAACCACTAAAAACTATTGAATCCTTTGTTTAAGGAAAGAAATCTTTCCATTTTCTTATTACATTTATCATTTGTTATTACATTTACCATTTTGGGATATCTCTACACTCCATTGGCAAAAAACATCGATTTTTCCATGGTTGGGGAAGGGTTGGAGCTCTCAGCACTGGGTGTCCGAATTTGTTTCTTCAATTCGAAACCAAATCACCGAATAATGTGTACAATATCGACCAATTGAATCTGAACAAAATATAAAATTTCTAAGTTTTTTTGCCGAATATAATATAATTTTTCGGTTCAATAGTTTCGAATTAATTCTTTTATTTCGGCAATTGATTTCTGAAATATTTGTGTTCATTCGGCACTGAAGTTCCAAATGGTTTATATATATATATATATATATAAATTTACACCAAGTTACATAGGCTGCCAAGATTGGTTTTACTTTAGGTTCTTTTTCAACAATTTTATTTTATGGGTATATTTATGTATTTATTTATTTATTTATTTATTGCGAAATTCAATGCATAACAATAGAAACAAAAATCTGTGCAGTATTGGTATTTTCACATTATATTGTTAGCTTAAGTAGTTATTAAACATAAGTCTTCAAAAATGTTGTTAGCTAAATAGCTGAACAAAACAATTGCATTATATAGAATATTAGGGGTTTGTCCTTTCAAAACATTGAAATTATGGCCAAATTTGGTCTTTGGTTGTATACTTACAATTACAACAAATTTACAATCAATAGAATGTACAAAGACAAGTGATGGGCAGTCATTTGATTGTTTGAAAAATGATGTTGGTATTGATTAATGACCCTGTTGCCTTGGTAAATTGGCTGAAGTGAAATTAATTTGTTTTTGGCATGTTGTGAACATTACCAAACTAATTGGTGAATGGTCTGTATAGAATACAAATAGTTTTGCTATATCCATGTTTACATTGTAATTTTTCAACAAATCCTAGTCTCACTCTTTCATCAATAATAGGGTTATGTCCTTAACTTATTTTGTTAATTTCACATCATCAAAATTATCAATTTAATGGTCTATAACTGCATATTAAATTTCATTAAGGTGGCATGGTTAGGCTACTTATTACCCACATTGATGTGATCTTTTTTTGGGAGTGTTTATTCTGTTTCATTATATTGGTTGATGAGAACAATTTTCCTAATGCAGATGGATGCCGGTCCCAGTCAACGTCGGTCAGTAACAGCTTCGAACAGAAGACTCTGTGAATTATAGAGACATGGGCGTGGTCGTGGTCGTGGTCATGGTCGTGGACGCGGATGTGGACGTGAACATGCTCGAGTGCATGATGATGACACGCACATTGCCATGGATGATGATCTTATACATGATGCACCAGTTATGGATGATATTGCTATGGATGATAACCCTACTAGTGATGATGCTGACATTGTTGATGAAGATATCCTTACTCAACCATTTCCGGAAGGGCCAATTGATCCATCAATCCTTAAAATTTGTAAAAGTCGTGTTGCCTCAGCCATTTGGAATGGTGCTGATAAAAGGGGCCCCTTGAAGTATCATAATCACTCGTCTAAGATTCGTTCGTGGCCATGGTGGGAACAAGGAAACAACGCTACATTTGTAAACATTGTAGAGATGTCAGGACTTGCACAATTAGGTTGTTGCACGTACCGCTTTGTCAACAAAATTGTAGTATCTAGTTTTGTTGAGAGATGGCAACCGGAGACAAACACCTTCCATTTGACTGTTGGAGAGATGACTATCACATTGGACGATGTCGCCACTATCCTAGGGCTTCCCATTGTAGGCAAATCTATTAGTGTGCGTAAATTGTCAGAAAGGCAGGCCATTGCATTAGTAGTTAATACCTTGGAAATTGATGGGCAAGAGGTCAGACATGAGATGTCTAGTGCTGGAGGCAATTCAGTGAGGCTTGAGTGGTTGAGGGCATATTTTCATAATGTCACAGACAATGATTCAATGGAAAGAATTGCATGTGCAGGTAGAGCATACTTGTTATTTTTGTTGGGTTGTACACTTTTCAGTGATAAGACTGGTATTAGGATCCCCGTTGTTTATTTGAGTTTGTTGTCCGATTTGACAACTATATCTTCATATGCTTGGGGTGTTGCTGCATTGGCATACTTATATAGACAGATGGGGTACGCTAGCTAGTCCGACATAAAACAAATAGCCGGTTACATGACACTTCTTAAGGGATGGATTTATGAGTGCTTTCGTGGATTTCAACCACACTTGAATATGAATTACACTTAAGACATGCCACATGTTTACTGTTGGACTTCTCGGAGAGAGTCTGGTGAAGAGACATAGTTACAAGCTTTTCAAGAGGAGCTTGATAGGTTAGGTGTACATGATGTAAGTTAAAAGTTCTTTAAAATTTGAAATTCTATATCATACAAAATTTATAGTTGTCATATCTTACAGTTGTTATTTTTTGTAGGTTATTTGGGACCCGTACCAGAGTTGCAGCTGTCCATCCGTGTCACCCAGTTACGTTCTACCACATTGCCTAAAATGTTTGGAAGTAGTTAAACCGTATCACCCTGATAAAGTTTTGAGACAGTTTGGCTGAGTGTAGACAATCCCTAATCCACCACTTGGCCCTATGCGTGCCTCTCAAGGAGCCACAGCTCCATGCTACAATGTTATGTATGCATACTTGGACATCATTTGGGAGGCATGGGACAACCATGTGTTATCTGATTGGAAGAGGAGTACACCGATACGACAGCCTTGGGATTGTGTTCCTAGTTACATGGATTGATACCAAACCATTATCCATATGTATGTTCAAAACCCAGCGCGTCGTTCTCAGGTAGACCCAAATATTCATCATTATCAGTATCCTAACCAAGATACACAATTACTTTTTTTTTTAAGGGCATAATTACAAATTATTTATGTAAACTATTATAGGTTTGTATATAATGTTGTATTTGTTCTCGTAATGTAGCGTATGCCACAGATATATTGAGGCTGGCTATGAGGACAGTGTTCAACATCCTAATAGACTTTACTACGCAATCGATGCAATTGAACAGCTTCTTTAAGATTAGCATTAGTGAAGCTGCGCCCAACACATCCCCTCTTAGGGTCGGTCTGCACCCAGCTCTTCTACTACATAGCGTTTTGGAGCACATTACACTCGTCGGTCATGTAGTTGATAGTAGTTCATAATGTTAGCACAAGTAGTTTTTGATGGTGTTAGTGGATGTATAAGAATACAAATATTATTATTATCTTTGGATTATGTACTTTTGGATTATGTATAAAGAGACATGTATTTTGTGATGATGTGGATGGATTGAACTACTTGTTAATATTACTAGTTCTTGTTACATACTTCTTGTTTAATATGAATAATCTTTAACAGTAGTTGCACTTAGTTAATATTATTTTCATTACGATTTGTATTCAGACAATATAAAAATAATATGACATCTATTCTATAAATAAGAGAACTATAACTCACATGATATTACATTTTTTTTTAAAAATGACCATTACAAAATTCAATGGCAAAATGATATCTATTTCATTACTCCATTCTAATAAATTAAAAACTAATGTCTTAAACCTCTCATGACTGCTCTCTAATATATCAATCTATGTCAACTACATCAAATATCTCTCGAATAGCTACATTAAGTCCTATGTTGTTTTTGAATTTTTGAATGCGGCTAACATATGCATTCTTCCATTCTAATGCACAAGGGTGATGGTGAACGCGCCAAAGCACAGTAATGGGAGGAACTGGATGACCGGGCTTCAAAAATACCAGCACATACATCCAAAAATTTACATATCTTTACCAAATCTATCAAATTTGCAATTACACAAATATTAAACAACAATGTACAATTATTTTCATAACTTGTACCTGTACAAAATGATTTCCATTGACAAATCCAATGGCAATCTCACGACGATCAGTTAGGGTTACTGGTGGTGATCTCAAAGGTAAGAAAGTGAGTCACTGTTGTAATGACAAGTGGTACAAGACTATATTATGAAATGATGCAATAAGATGTCCCATGTCAAACATAGTCATCCAATGATCAAAGCCTACGTTATCTTCAAAATATGAAAGGATGTATGTCAGCTTCTCAACCCTCTCATACGACTCGTATAGTACGATGTATTCATCTCTATAATTATTCAATTCAAGTAGCATATCACGTCTAACTTGTACCTAATCATTCTCTCCAAGACCAAGTAAATCCGCAATAGCTCTAAAACCACAATTCTCATCACCATCTATATCCTTCATCAACTTTGTGAATGGTATTAACATAGGCGGGAAGTCACCAGCATATGCACTCGGTAAACTTGTTCTTATACAATATGTCTTTGTTTTCACATTCCGCTTCTTATCAAGCACTTTTGAAGCTCTCTTTTTCTTTGATTGATTGGAAGGTGTTAGGTCCCTAAGTCTTGTCAAACCTGCAAACAAACTTGTGTAATCGAGTGGTAAATTTCTGTGCTGTTTTGTCTTGCTCGCTCGAGCGAAGAAGTCCTCGCTCGAGCGAAGGACTGCGTCTAGCTTAAAATCTGAAAGAGGTCATTGTGCGCTCAAGTAAGGTATTGGTGGCTCGAGCAAAGATCTGCGTCTACAGTCAAACCTGAAGGAGTTTATTCCTCGCTCGAGCGAAGACTTCGTGGCTCGAGCAAATGCACTTATGGAAATCACGCGAGATAAGCTTCTCGCTCGAGCGAGAGAAGCTTCGCTCGAGCGAGCTTCAGAATCCGAATTCCTATAAGTAGTTGGTTTTCTCCAAACTTTAGGATTACTTTTCCAGATCTATTTTGAGGTTTTTCTAAGGTTTTGTTTGAGGTCTTCTTTTGGAGATTTTTTGAGAGTTTTCCTTGATGTTTTGAGAGAGTTCTTCACTCATGATCTAAGATTCATACATCAAGGAGTTTGTTACTTCATAATTCAAGAGAGTTCTCTTCGGTGGATTCCGAAGATTAAAACGTAGAGTTTCAAAAGGCGTTTGATTCTGTACGTAGTCGTTAATTCGACAAGTGAAGTTGTGGATTCAACTTCAAGTGGATCAGTTCCGAGACGAAGGCGTGGTGAAAGAGTTACAGAAGATTCGAAGGCAAATTGACTGAGTTGGGTAATTTGTGTATTATCTTTGTAATCTTTCTTCCTTCAGTAGTGGATTGATTAGTGGCGTTTCGCCCGTGATTTTTTATTACAATTGAAGGTTCTTCAATTGTGATTTTTTCCACGTAAAAAATCGTTTGTGTCGATTTATTGTGTATTCCGAAAAATAAACAATCTAAATCACTTTCGTAAGTGCTTGTTGATTTAGATTGTGTGTTTTGAATTATTGGGATTTGGAATATTTTAATCTTGATCTAATCACGAATCACTTAGGATTTTCAATTGGTATCAGAGCAGGTCACTCTTTGTTTTATCAAAACTATAGGAGTGTGATTTTGTGTGACTAGTATTATGGATTCTATTCATGAAGGTAACTCGACTCATAGACCTCCTTTACTCGACGGTACAAACTATTCTTATTGGAAAGCTCGTATGAGAGCGTTTTTAAAATTCATCGATGAGAAAGTTTGGCACTGCGTGATCTATAGGTAGAGTGAACCTATTGTCACCATTGATGGTGTAGATATTCCTAAACCCCTTGATAAATGGGACATAACTGATTACCAAAACTCGAGTTGGAACAGTAGGGCTCTCAATTTCCTATTTTGCTCCGTCACACCTGAAGAATTTCGTTGTATCTGCACGTGTGAGGTAGCAAAAGAGGCTTGGGATATTCTTGAAACAATTCACAAAGGTACTACCTCGGTCAAGAGGTCAAAACTTCAACGTCTCACATCCGCCTTTGAAATCCTTTTTATGTGGGATGATGAGACGTTTGATGATTTCTATGCAAAACTCAGTGATATCGTTAATTCCTGTTTCACACTCGGTGAAAAAATCCCAGAAGCTAAAGTGGTTGTAAAAATTTTGAGGTCTTTACCCGAGAGGTTCCAATCAAAAGTGGCAGTCATTGAGGAGGCTCAGAATGTTGATACCCTTAAGCTTGATCAATTGGTTGGAAACTTGCAGACTTATGAAGCCCACCAGATTTCAAAGAAAAAACAAAAAGAAAGTGTGGCTTTCACTAGTGCTCATGAGACTGCAAAAACTCCGGAGACTGAATTTGATTTAAAGTCTGAGATGACAGCTATGCTTACAAAACAGTTTAAAAAAAATTTGAGGAAAAAGAAGCCTAATTTCAGAGACCCTATTTCAAAAGACAAGAGTAATGAAAAACCCAAAACTTTTCCACCAAAATTTGCTCAAAAAACTGAAAAGAAGATTGTAAAGGGGCAACGGGTAAGTAAAGTGCTTTGAATGTCAAAGGTTTGGTCATATTGCCCTTGACTGCCCTTCGAAAAAGAATCGAAAGAAAGTTTACACTGTGACTTGGGATGATGAAAGCGGGTCGGAACAAGAACCCGAAGAACCTGAATCTAGTGAAGATGGGGATAGTGCTTTCATGGCTTTTTGGTCCTCTTTCGCTCAACCTCTTCCAAAGCCATCGGATTTAGCTCGTGGTCAAAACTTGCATCATGCTCCCACCTTTGATGGGACTAACTACTTGTATTGGAAAATCATAATGAGAGCTTTTCTGAGAGCTTTTGAACCAGAAGGTTGGCAAGCCATTGAAGAAGATACAAAAAGTGCAGACAATCCGGGCAACTAGAGAGCCCTGATTACTATTCGTGGAGCAATTTCCTATGATGAACAGCAACGAGTTGCTCATTGCACAAAGGCTAAAGACGCATGGGAAATTCTGAGCCAATTCCATGAAAGAGGAGATTCACTTTCCCCATCATCCAGCAACTTCCCTATCTTAGTTGCTAGATTGGATGAAGTCAAGCAGAATGAAGAGCAAAAAGAAGATGATGAAACATCTGAAGACAATGATGAGGTAAATGGCGAAGAACTACAACAAGCTTACGAAAAATTGTACGAGGAATCTCTGAATTTGTCCAAAACCAACAACAAACTCTCTCTCAAGCTTAAAACATGTGAGAGTGAGAATGTCAGGCTGAAAGGAGAACTTGTAGCAGCAAAACAGAATATTATCAAGATCTCGAGTGACAGGCAAGACTTATGTGGAAAACTACTATCCTGTGAAACTGAAAGGAATGAACTTTTGAAAGTGTATTCCACATATGAAGAAAAGCTTGAAAGCTTTGAGATGTCACAAGCTGCATTGGAAGAGATAGTCTGTCAGAAAGATGAAGAACTTCGTATTGCTAGAGCAACAATCTCCATGTGGAACAAAGGTTCCAAATCTCTAGAAGACATCCTCGGGTCTCAACAAATGGGTTGTGACAAAAGTGGGCTAGGCTATGGTGCAACAGCTCACAAAGGACATGCCTCTACCTCACATAACCTGAAGACTCAAGCAAAAGGAAAGCTGAAGGTAGACCAGGATGATTCCTCTCTTCATCTACCGAAAGTGGGTAAGATCAACAAAAAGAAGATAAAACCTGTTTTTATTTGTCATCATTGTGGTAGGTATGGCCACATTCGTCCTTATTGCTATGAACTGTTTGGTAAGGTGTCTCAAAAGGGTAGAAATTCGAATACTTTTTGGGTTAGGAGACAACCTTACATGTCTAGGCGGAATACCAAGATTCATGAGGGTGTTCACAACGCCAAGACATTGACCAAGACCAAAAGGATTTGGGTTAAGAAAGATGATTTGACTTGTTTAGTTGTTCACACTGCCTTAAAAGCACGTGACTCACACATGTGGTATCTTGATAGTGGCTTCTCTCGTCATATGTCCGGTGTCACGACCCAAACCCGGCCCTATGGGTTTAGCATCAGAATCGCCAAGAATCCGAGATTACCAAAGCTTTGAGCGATGTCTGATTAAGCAGTCTGAGGCTGGCAGAAGCCAATACAGTAAATAACTAGTGTCCATTGAGCTGTGAAAATCTGTATGCCAAAAATATTTTTCATGCATTGACACAGTGCAAAACAGTACAGTCTATACAATCATATACAATCATTCAGTACGGGGACCCAATCCTCGATATGAAAAAGATACAACAAGAGACCATCTATACAATAGTACAAAACAGTAAGGAGACCGATAGGGGACACAAAAACACCCCAAGCCATAGCATGGCAACTCGGAACCTCGCAGTAAGGCACACAGGCTGGCTTGACAAAACTGGGGACCGACCCACGCTCCTAGCTCCGGTCTGGCTGCTGAGAACCTACATATATATATATATAAACAGTGAGCTAAAGCCCAGTGAATAACATAATGCGTAAAGGGGTTATGAATGAATGTCCTTACAGTTAATGAAATCAGTTCATTAAACAGTATTTCAATCTTTCAGTATTTCAGTCAATCAGTCATATGTGGTACATCCATTAGCCTATAAACAGTAGGTCCAAAAGGACCAGGCCTTAACAGACCCAACAGTAATGATGGCCATCAATCAATAAACAGTATGGTTCCACGAGGGAACCGACAGAGCTCAGAATAAAGAATAAAGAATTGCTAAGGATGCCACTGTCTGATTGAATCTGAGACATACATTCATTGAAACAATAGCGATTCGATGCATGATTGATTCATTATTCAAAAGATAACCATTTTGAACATATCTTTACACAATTGTTATTCACAGAGATTGGGCTAATAGCAGCTAGAGCGCGTCCCCGAGAGCCAACCCTAAACAGTTAACAAATAGAGCACACACTAAGTTTCACAATCGGAAGGATGATAATTAAATCCCTAAATTTTCTCGGTGTGGTTCTATGTCTAAATCCTCATTAAGATGCCTTAAACTAGGCCTAAGAATGCCTAGGATGGGATGAGGATGCAAAGATGTGCAAATCGTTTTGAATTTTCGGTAACAGGGCCTCCGCTCGAGCGCAGGTTTCCCCGCTCGAGCGTACATTTATCCGCTCGAGCGGACTGATGAATGGTGCAAGATGCTGGATACTCGATTTCTTCGCTCGAGCGTGAAACACTCGCTTCGGCGATCAGAAACAAGTCGAAGAAAATCTTTGGGAGCATGATTTCGCCGGCGACACTTCTCCGCTTGAGCGGACATCAAAAATCTGGAAAATCCAGGTCTGTGTTCCAAGTTCAAAACTCAAGTTTGATGCTCCCAACTCGATCCTCTTGGGCCCATTTTCTGGAAAACTCTTTCAAACACATAGAATAACACGTTTTAAAGCTCAATTTAAGAAATCAAGGCCCAAGGGTGTTTCAATTAAACTCAATTTCAAACTAATTCTCAAGAACATGCATAAACAACCTTCAAACATGACATGCATGCAATCAAATCAATTTAAAGCCCCAATGTGATGCTCTAATGAGCTCAATACTTTGAAAAACAAGACGAGAACATAGATTAAACATGATCATGAACATGCATGTCCAATTCCAACATGGATTCACTCCAAAATCAACAATACCAACATGTTAGAACTTAAAACATGGCTTAGCCCCACAATTTGCCATGGAACATGCAAGATTTAGCTCAATGACACAATTAGGAGGATGAATAATCTACCTTAGCCTTGTAGTTTAAGCCTAGAAGCTCAATTATGCAAATACACTTCAATTTACTTCAAGTCTTCAAGCAACCACAAGATGGATTCAACTCCCTCAATTTCCCTCTCTCTAAAATCGGTGGAACTCTCAGTTCTTGGCTGAGGAAAAGTTTTCTCTAAGTGTATAAGGTGTATAAGGCTCAATATAATTGAATAAACAAAGCTCCACTCACCATGGCAATTTGGTAAATCAACTAACACTTGCACTTAGCTCAATTTTAATCTAGTTTAATCAATTTAATCATTCCTAATCAATTTGCAGATAAGTATATCATTAAATCACAAATATTCTCCTGATTACAAAACACTAAACGGTTCCTAATTCGGCCGCCGATAAGGCCTTCAATTAGCAGTTTAAACATATAAACTCAAACAGGTAATCAATCAATCAAACAGATAGAAACGTAATATAATAGATAAACTTATTCAATTTCCATTTCGATTTCAATCAGTCCATTCAGTACCTCAGTTAATTCGATTATCAGTCATTATCAGTTCAGTTTAACAATAATCAGTAAATAATTCAGGGGTTATTCGGTAATCGGTACGAGGGTTATTACAGTCCGGTAAAAAATCCTACTTCACCTCTCTTGAAAAATATGAAAGAGGAATTGTTATCTTTGGAGATGGCGGCACTTCTAGAGTCATTGGTAAGGGCTCTACAAGTGTTGCTGGTCTTCCCAAACTGGATAATGCTCTACTTGTTGATGGTCTTAAAGCAAATCTTTTAAGCATTAGTCAAATGCGTGATTCTCATCATGAAGTATTGTTTTCAAAAAATAAATGTGAAATTTTGGATAAAAAGGGAAATACTATCTTACATGGGGTTCGCATATCTGATAATTGCTATGGAATTGTTACTACTGATGATCTCACTTGTCACTCTGCCATCATAAGTAACATTGATTTGTGGCATCAAAGATTAGGTCACATGAATTTCAAAGACCTAACTAAGATAGCCAACAAAGAGCTTGTGAGAGGAGTACCTAAATTGTGTAAGAATTTGAGCCATGTGTGTGGACCATGTTAACTTGGAAAGCAAACCCGTGCCCCTCATAAAAAGGTGAACAGCTTTACAACCAAACGTTCCATTGAATTGGTTCACATGGATTTAATGGGTCCTACTCGCACTGAAAGCATTGGAGGTAAAAGATACATTTTTCTAACTGTTGATGATTTTACTCGGTTTTCTTGGATAAATTTTTTAAGAGAAAAATCTGATACGTTTGATGCTTTCCAGGCTTTAGTCCTTAAAATCCAAAATGAACAGGGTGTTTCCATTGAGCATATCATAAGAATCCGAACTGATCATAGTCGTGAATTTGAAAATAGTTCGTTTTCGGATTTTTGTGATATGCATGGAATTAAACATGAATTTTCTGCACCTATTACTCCACAACAAAATGGAGTGGTTGAGAGGAAGAACAGAGTTGTTCAAGAAATGGCTAGGGTCATGCTCCTTAGTAAGCAACTTCCTCCAAAGTTTTGGGCTGAAGCCCTAAATACTGCGGTTTATGTCATAAATCGCGTGTATTTAAGGCCCGGCACTTTACAAACTCCATATGAATTATGGAAGGGATTGAAACCTAATGTAAAATACTTCAAAACTTTTGGGAGTAAGTGTTACATCTTCAAAGATAGAGAGCCCTTGGGCAAATTTGACTCCCGAAGTGATGAAGGTATTTTTCTAGGATATTCAACCAACAGTAGGGCTTTTCGAGTCTATAACCTGCGAACTTCATCTTTAATGGAATCTATCAATGTGGTTATAGATGACACAGGTGCACCTACTCCAACAACAAATGAAGATGACAATGGTGAGTCTCCAATCTTGGATACTGAACCACAAAATCAAGGAGAAGCTGCGGTCTAATCACAAGAAATTGATACAGCACCATCCTCACAGGTAAGTTCAAGTCCAAAGAGTGCTCAAAGGGACTTCACTCCTGTTGCTTCTGTTACCACAAGTCCTGAGCTTAAACCATCAGAAAGGGTGAAACTAAATCATCCAGCTCAACAGGTGATTGGAAGTGTTTCAGATCGTATGAAAACCCGAAGACAGATTCGGGATGAGGTATCACATATGTGTTATGTTTCATTAATTGAACCTAAGAATTTTAAAGAGGCTTTGCTAGATGATAGTTGGGTCAATGCTATGCATGAAGAATTAGGTCAATTTGAACGGAACAAAGTTTGGACTCTAGTTCCCAGACCTAGAGACATGAATGTGATAGGTACCAAGTGGATCTTTAAAAATAAATCTGATGAGAATGGTACTGTTGTTAGGAATAAAGCTAGGTTGGTTGCTCAAGGCTACACACAAGTAGAGGGTGTTGACTATGATGAGACGTTTGCCCCAGTTGCGTCTCGAATCTATTAAATATTTTGCTTGGTGTTGTTTGTTTTCTTGGCTTTAAATTGTTTCAAATGGATGTGAAAAGTGCCTTTCTGAATGGGTACTTGAAAGAAGAGGCATATGTTGAGCAACCAAAAGGGTTTGAGGATCCTAAATGTCCTAATAACGTCTACAAGTTAGACAAGGCTTTGTATGGGTTGAAACAAGCCCCTCGGGCTTTGTATGATAGACTTACTACCTTTCTTCTTGATAATGATTTTCCAAGGGGTAGTGTGGATAAGACCTTATTTGTGAAACATACTAAGTCTCATATTTTTGTTGCTCAGATATATGTTGATGATATTGTGTTTGGATCTACTGCTGAACATCTTGTGAAATATTTTTTGGATTGCATGACACATGAGTTTGAGATGAGCATGATGGGGGAGTTGTCGTATTTCTTGGGACTTCAAATTAAACAGTCTCCTTCGGGTATGTTTGTTTCTCAGTCTAAGTATGCCAAAAATTTTGTGTCCAAGTTTGGTCTTGAGTCTGCCAAACATGCACGTACTCCCATGAGCACCAGTCTTCACCTCTCCAAAGATTTCTCTGGTATTGATGTTGATCCTACCCTTTATAGGAGTATGATAGGGAGTCTTTTGTATCTGACATCCAGTCGTCCTTATATTTTGTTTAGTGTTGGTGTTTGTGCCCGTTACCAAGCCAGTCCTAAAGAGTCTCACCTTCTTGCAGTCAAACACATCATCAAATATGTTAATGGGATCTTGGGGTATGGGGTTTGGTTTTCACGATACTCTGACTAAAATTCTTGGTTTTTCGATCTTGGCCAGACAGGTGTCTTGATGATAGGAAAAGTACATCCAGGGGGTGTTTTTACCTTGGGAATAATCTGGTTTCCTGGCATAGTAAAAGCAAAATGCCATCTCTCTTTCGAAATTTGAGTACATCATTGCGAGGGGAGTTGTTGTGCACAAATGTTGTGGATGAAGCAAATGCTTCATGATTATGGGATAGAACAAAACACTCTCACTCTTTTTTGTGATAACACAAGTGCCATAAACATTTCAAAAAATCCTGTCCAACACTCTCGCACCAAACACATTGACATTCATCATCACTTTATTCGAGAGTTAATGGAAGAAGGCCTTGTTATTCTTGAGCATATACCCAGTGAGCATCAAAAAGCTGATATTTTTACAAAACATCTTGATCTTCTTTGGTTTGAGTTCCTTAGAAAGACCTTGGGTGTCACGCTTGATCACTAGAGTGTTACTTATTCCTAAGTAGGTGTAAGTGTTTGGCTATATGAGTGCTTGGTTGCTATAATCTCATTGTCATTGATTTCTGTTTTTCTTGCATCCAACTTTTTTATGTACACTACTTATGTTGTTTACGAGATCTCATTGTTCATTGTTCACTGTTCATAGCTTATTGTGAATGCCCATACACATTAACCTTATGATCTCATTCTGTACACATCCTTAAGATAAATTGCCACAGGGATTTCCGCATAAGTGATCAAAGTTCTCTATGGACCACTAACAGTATTTCTTGTACGTTTATAGTGGAATTGACCGATACTAGTATATCATGGGTGATGTTGAGTCTCTTAACCATCTACCATCTGTTTTCACTTCCACGGTTTCTCCCTCAGTTCCTTGAAGTCCGGGCATTAGGAAAAGGCTATCTTAGAGGCACCAACCAGGCCATCCTTTATGATTTCATTCTTCTCTGGTTTGGTTTCCATACTCTTGAGCGTGAATGCCACCAGTGAGTGCCCACAAGAAAGAAAAATTTTTAAAAAAAAAAGAAAAAAAAAAAGACTCATTGATTGAGGGGGAGCCTCCGCATTTACTCAACAAATACCCCGTGATTCTTAGTGGTTTGACTTTTCTCTGTGATTTTCAGTTACTCTTGCCGGAGGTCCAGCCATCCAATCACTACTAGGATTAACCCTAGCTCAATGGACTCTCTTGAATTGCACACACACACTTTATTTTGTGAGCTCTCATGTTGGATTTTGAGTTGTACATTCTCATGTAGTTTATGATCACTGATTATATTTTATCTGCTTTGCTCATGATTTCCAGTGTCATTGTTTTTTAAACATTGCAAGTTTATAGAATTCATGAATTGTAGATTATTTCATCTTAGTAGTCTTTGTGGCCAAATGTGATCATCTACTTTAGTTCCAGGTTGTCACGACCCAAACCTGCCCCTATAGGTTTGGCACCGTAACCGGCCAGTAATCCAAGGATTACCTACGGCCTCTGAACAGATTAACAAAATATTAGGGGCTAGCGGAAGCAAATAATAATATACAACGTCCATTGAGCTGTGCAGACTTATATGAGACAGAAAAATTTTAAACTTTTTATTTACATATATATATACACATGACTTGAAGAACCAAACAAGAAAACATAACTGAACTTAAATTTTACATCACATGACGACAACACTTAGCATATCCGGAACCTCCACGGGAGGCACATAGGTTGGCTGATAGAACAGATTCTAGACAGATGTCTCTAAGCCTGGTTACGCACCTGATCACCTACATACATAAATAATAGAGTGAGCTAAAGCCCAGTGAATAATAACAGAGTAAAGGGTTTAATGAATGATGTCCATCACAGAGTTAGAAATCAGAGTTTATATCATAAACATAATCTTATCAGAAACAGAGTCTTATGCATATTCAGATTTCAAATCAGATATAGGTTCAGATACATGCTCATATTCATATTCATATTCAGATTCAGATGTTGCATAAGATCATATGTGGTACACCCCTTAGCTAACAGATCCATCGGCCACGGTATTGTCACCCCCGGGTAAGGGCCATTGGCCAAGGGCCATCGGCCACGGTATTCTTACCCCCGGGCGAGGGCCATCGGTCACGGTATTCTTACCCTCGGACAAGGGCCATCAGCCACGGTATTGTTACCCCCGGGCGAGGGCCATCGGAACTAAGGGTGCCACAAATACTTTTCAGAAATCTGGACATTCATTCATTCATTTCCAACATATCATAGCTTTTCAAGAGCCAACCATTTCGTATCATAATATATTGAAAATACATAACATTGAACATAACTTTATAAAGTTATTACTCACAGAGTTTGCAAAACCGTCGAATGATGGATATATCAGATAAATTGGCAGACAAAGGCGCGTGACCTACACAATCACATAACATATACACATTGTAACACCATATTACTCCCTTGATCAAATTTGACTTTTCTTGTTTTCTTTTTGAATAATTCGAAGGTTCACTATGCTTATTCTTTCTTTAGTCAAATGAATCGGGTTCTCATTCCGCATATTCTTTCATTACTAAGTCATTCTTTCCCAAATAGATTGATCCTTTACTTGGCTTCTTAAATAATTACCACAAGATCCATGATTCATTCTTTAACTAACTAATCTATGTTGATTAGTAACTTATTATTCTTTATTGAGTCATAAATTGCTAAATCATTTATTCAAAATCATGCCCCAATTGCCAAATTTAGTTTGAAATCATTTTCTCCACATCAAGCCAAATTCTAACTCAAAATGATTAACTTCCAACTTAATCTCCATAAATTGAACATGGCTCCAAACTCTCATTTTCTTTTTAGTTACACAGAATTGATTTCAAGCCCTTTCTACTTTCCTACCAAGCATGAAATTAAAGTCATAAATTCCCTAGAAAATTATTCACATGTATGAAATTGACATCAAAGTTACTAGTTTTATATTCTTATAAATTTTCCAACTAATTTCCATAATCTTAATCTTAACTTAATTCATAACCTCAATTTAATTCTTAACCCTAGATGTCCCAAAATATGTTTAATCTCAAATTACAAGTATGGATTAAAATATAATTATAAAATCAACACTTTATCTAATATTAGGATTAATTCTAATTTTCCATAAACTTGATGTTCATAAAACATTTTATTTTTCTCTTCAAAATATGAGATTGAATTAATCCAATTTTTTTTTTCATAATCTATAATGCATGTATAAAACACTTATCAAAAATCCAACTAATTCTACATTATCAAGCTCAAATTATAATTTGACTTTTTAATTAATATCAAAACTCAATCCCAACTCACAAGCTTTAAAATATGGATTAAAGTTCTAAAATCTTGAAAATCCACAATGCATGTATAAAATTTCATTTCAAAATTAAGCCAACTCTAGATTGTCAAATTGTAAATCATAATTTATTTCTTGATTTATCCCAATTTAGATTTAATTAATTTTTTCTTCATACCTAACCCAAATTTAATCTCATAAATCTTTTTACACATGAATTAAATCTAAACTTAGAAATTCTAACATGCATGTAAAGATGAACCTCAAATTTATAAAAATCAAACTCAAACTAATTAATTTCTAAATTAATTCCCATGATCATGAATTTAATTTAATTTCTTACTCAAAACCCAATTCAAATCCATAAACCTTTTAAACATGAGTTAAAATTCCAAAACCTTAAAATTTTATAATGCATGTCTAATTAAAGTATTAATCTTGTAGATTTTTCCCATGCATGTAACATTTAGGCATAATTTCATGCAAAATCACAACATCAAACCTAAATAATAAATTTTCATAAATTTGAATCTAATTCCATTTATTCATCATCTTGCTAATTTCTTCTATTTATGTGAAATTAAACCCAAACTTGACAAGTTTTAAGAATCAAAACTCATATTTTACAACCTAACTTGATTGAATGCAAAACTCAAGTTCTATGAACTATATAATTAATCCTCAATCCTCTATTTTAATTTTCTCAAATCTACCTCCAACCAATTTTGTCTAGATTAATTATACCACACTAGAAAGAGGATGGAATTCCTTACCTTAAGATGAATTTTCCATAATTTTTGGCTTGAGTTTTGATATGCCACAAAGCTTCTTCTTCCTCTTGGTCACTCTCCCTCTCTCAGCCGTGCTCTGTCTCTCTCCTATTCTCATTGTTTCCAGCAGATGAAGGTCCCTCGTGAGCTCATTCATTCATCCCTCTTTTATGTTATTATTTTATTTATTAGTTTAGTGGGACACTTGGCTTAATAACATAAATTCATGTGGTGCATTTATTATTTTCTTAACTAATTAATCTTGCTTAGAATACTTAATTGAAATTGAACTTTAATTACAATTAGCTTAATTAAACATAACTTAATTTTAATTAATCTTAGTCATAATTTAATTACAAATCCCACATAATTTAATCAGTCTAATTTGACTTCCATTAGAATCCAATTAATTATATTTAAATTTATCGGTACGAGTAAGATTATTAATCAGACTCCCAAAATGCTCCAAATAATAAATCGAACTTATTTCCAACCTCAATTTTGGTTTCTTAAATTGTTTAGGTCTTCAATTTTTGATAAGACTCCAAGTTTCCGTCAATTAAATTGTATATTCAAATTGGGCACACCATAATTAAATTTAATTTGCAATATTCATAATCCTCAATCCTCATAATTTAATCACTCCAATTAGAACCTAAATTAATTGAATCTCAATTTCACTAAACTGGATCGAATATTTAATTAAACTCCCAAATGGGTCCGTAATTAAAATTAAATTGATTTCACTTCCTAACTTCATTTCCTTAAGCCATTTGGACCCTTAATTTCTAATTCCAAAATAAATCTTTAATAGAATCATATATGAGTCAGATTCCACAATTCTCACAAACCCCAATTAAATTATAATACTCGGCAATTAAATCTCAAATCCTCTTAATTAATCAAGTACTAATCGTTATACGTGATGGGGTTGTTACACAGGTCTCTCTTCTAGATATTGAGTATCTTGTTTTAAAATTAAAAAAAAAAAAAAGTTTTTTTTGGGTTTGTTTTTTTTTTCTTCTTAGCTCGAGCGACGAGTTCCTCGCTCGAGCGTGCCTCTACTACTGCATTAGACCTGAGAGCATATGTTTTTGGCTTGATCAACATGTTCTTGGCTCGAGCGAACCCCTTCCTCGCTCGAGCGACAAAGTCTTCGCTCGAGCGACCTGTCGCGTTTTAAATTCTACAGGGGTGTCTTTTCAGTTCATTTGTTTTCCCTCCTTCTTCGTGTTTCCTCTTTCTCTCTCCCCTAGGGTTTTCGTGGTTGGCTTTGCTGCACTCATCTGGTGTTTTTCTCTTGATTCTGGAGCATTTTTCTTATCCTCATCTACTTTCTCCGATTCTGGTAAGTTTTTATTGATTAATTTTTTTTTTATTTTTGTGCGTGTGGTGCTTGGGTTAAGATGTGATTGTGAGTATGATCTGTTAGACTTTAGGGTTTATTGTTATTGTTTTTGGTTCTTTCCTCATGGTTTCAAATCTGTCTTGCATCTAGGATTCCTGGTTTTGCATTATTTTTTTGTTAGGGTTTCACATTCGATTTTAGCATTGCACATTGGGGATTTCCTTACCTATCCATCTATTGCCATTGTGAGTTTGGACTGTTTTGTTAGAGTTTCACATTGGGGGATTTCACTTCCATATATATCTATTGCCATTGTGAGATTGTACTCTGTTTTCTCTATATTGTTCCATACATTGCTGTGTTATTTTCAGATACTGTTGCCTTTGTGTTCTGTTTTCATTAATGGCTTTCTTATATTGCTTATTGATGATCTGTTTCTTGGCCTAATGGACTAATGGTGTTTGGTTTGGATTTGGGGGTTTTCTGCTGTTGGTTTTTGGGTGTTTTGTGTCTGTCTGGGCTTTATGTCTATATTACTCTGTTTGGGTTGTCTAGTCATGGCTGAGTCGTCTAAACGCTGTAAGACCACTGTTTCCCGTCCATCCTTCAACACTGAAAAATTTCCATCTAAAGAAAAAGCTAAGTCATTTAGGGAGTCTTTTGCATCTCGTAAAGTTCATTTAGAGCGCAATGTCCTCCCCAATGCCTTTGAGGTTCTTTCGATTCGGTCCTTATTTGATTCCTTAGGCGGGGATCAAGTGTTGCATTTTTCGGGTCCCCAAAATTTGAGTCTCATCAAGGAATTCTATTGCAATATTCATTCCATTCAGAAAGAACTTCCAGCTTCCTTTAAAACTTGGGTTAGGCACAAGTCCCTTGCTATCATTGGAGATGTGTTTCGGGTTTTTCTTGATCTTTCTGAAGTTAGTAATTGTCATTTTCCGTTCCTTACCCGGTCCGGTGTTGATTTTGATAGGGTTGCCTCTGAGTTATGTGGTGTTGACCGGACTTGGCCTGCCGGGGCACTCATTCAGCAGAATGAGTTGCTTCCTCGGTTCCGCCTTCTTAATCTCATTGTATGTGCTAATATCTATGTCACCACCCATTCCTCACATATTACTCAGGACCAAGGTTATGTTTTGTATTGTATTCATCACCGTCTTCCTATTGATCTTCCCGAAATGATTGTTTCAAAGATGATTGGGGTCTTTGAGGGTAGAAAGTCTTTAGGGCTTCCTTACAGGTGTTTCCTTACCCGTTTTCTCACTTCTCTTGATGTTCCTTTTTCTGATGATGATGAGTTTGCTCACCCTATCAAACCCATTACCAAGCTCACTGTTTCCCAGAGTCAGGCCCATGTGAGGGGGAGTGTGTCAGGGGTTGGGAGTTTTGGTGCAGGTGATACTGATCCCATTGCCGAGGAGGAGGAGTTTGAGGCCACCACTACTGATGTTCCTGAGATGCGCCCTCGCTCATTCCGTGGCCAGCTGCAGTACTTTGAGCAGGCTGTTACTCGTCGCCTTGATTTTATGGACGGTCGTCTTAATGCCCTTGACAGCCGACTTGATGAGCAGAGTACCATGCTCTCCCAAATCCTCTCGCTTCTTCAGCTGCAGCAGCCCCCTCCTACCTAGTTTTGGACTATGGTTGTTTTTGCCCCGTTTTTTTTTATCTGGACAGTTTTTTTGTTATCTTGGATAGTTTTATTCATATTGTATCTGCCTGTTTTTGGGTAACTCCCAGACAAAAAGGGGGAGTAGTTGTTTGGTGGTTTGGTGGTCTGGTCTATATGTTCTTTTTGGAGTACTCATGTTTTTCTTGCAGATGGGCATTTTGGACTAGTATATATCACTTTATATGTTACATTGTTATCTTTGCTAATGATGTGAATATTAATGATATGGATATTGGGCTCTATGTTTTTTCTTTAATGTCTTGATGGTTTGGTTTGTTACATTTCAGGTTTGATGGACTTACATTTGATTCCAAGTTTTCCTCAAGTTTGGTTTATTGTTTCAAGATGTCATTCAAGTGTGTTTTGAGATTGGTTGCATAGTTGTTTTGATTTGAGTTGTAATAATTTTAGCTAGTTCGTTGGTTTAGGAAATTGTGTTAGAAAGTTTTGTCTGGGTATTGACAAAGGGGGAGATTGTTAGGTCCCTAAGTCTTGTCAAACCCGCGAACAAACTTGTGTAATCGAGTTGTAAATTTCTGTGCTGTTTTGTCTTCGCTCGAGCGAAGGACTGCATCTAGCTTAAAATCTGAAAGAGGTCATTGTGCGCTCGAGCAAGGTATTGGTGGCTCGAGCGAAGATCTGCGTCTACAGTCAAACCTGAAGGAGTTTATTCATCGCTCGAGCAAAGACTTCGTGGCTCGAGCAAAGGCACTTATGGAAATCACGCGAGAGAAGTTTCTCGCTCGAGCGAGAGAAGCTTCGCTCGAGCGAGCTTCAGAATCTGGATTTCTATAAGTAGTTGGTTTTCTCCAAACTTTAGGATTACTTTTCCAGATCTATTTTGAGGTTTTCTAAGGTTTTGTTTGAGGTCTTCTTCTGGAGATTTTTTGAGATTTTTCCTTGATGTTTTGAGAGAGTTCTTCACTTATGATCTAAGATTCATACATCAAGGACTTTGTTACTTCATAATTCAAGAGAGTTCTCTTCGATGGATTCCGAAGATTAAAACGTAGAGTTTCAAAAGGCGTTTGATTCTGTATGTAGTCGTTAATTCGACAAGTGAAGTTGTGGATTCAACTTCAAGTGGATCAGTTCCGAAACGAAGGCGTGGTGAAAGAGTTACAGAAGATTCGAAGGCAAATTAACTGAGTTGGGTAATTTGTGTATTATCTTTGTAATCTTTTTTCTTTCAGTAATGGATTGATTAGTGGCGTTTCGCCCGTGGTTTTTTATTACAATTGAAGGTTCTTCAATTGTGATTTTTTTCACGTAAAAAATCGTTTGTGTCGATTTATTGTGTATTCCGAAAAATAAACAATCTAAATCACCTTCGTAAGTGCTTATTGATTTAGATTGTGTGTTTTGGATTATTGGGATTTGGAATATTTTAATCTTGATCTAATCACGAATCACTTAGGATTTTCAGAAGGTAATGTACTCTGGTTATCATGGCCATCGTCAACCAACTCAAATGCACACAGGTCACGACGACAAGATATATCATTTTTCTTATGTCCTCAACGTGGATTAGGTTTCACATGAGGCTCAATAAGAAAAGTGTTCACTGGATTTGCAATTTCCCTCAACTTCTTTAATATATCCAATTGCGTGGCAATATCAGACTCATTGAACCGCTTCAAAATCATATCAAGTTGTAGGATACAAGTCAATTCCAATTTCTCAACCTTCGAATTATGCACACATATAGTAAGTCGTGTCCAATATACATTTATGCTACTGGATGGAATAAGACGTCCTTGTCTCATGTAATCTGCAATCTGCAATCTCGTGAGCATAAGGTGAACCATGTGTGCGCCTAAGAACACACCCACATGCTATAACATCAATTCCAACTGAATTTGTTCTCTTACTCTTTGCTAACACATTCTCCAATGCACAAATAGATATATTACCCTAGAGCTCTCTAAATTGAGAAAGTTTGAATTGATGTTGAACAGTTGTCAAACTCTTCTCGAATGATGCTTTAACTTGAATGTGCTGCAACTTAAGTAGACAATGTATTTTTTCAAATGAAATCTCAAATGTCGTTTGATTTAAACCTAATTGCCTCTTCAATCTAGCATGAGCACTCTCAACCCTGTTCATATGGATGTAAACAAAAATAGTCAAGCATAATAATTAAAAATAACAATATGATTTATAAAAAATAAAATAAAATAAAGGAATATTACCGATTGGTTGTAATATTGTCAAAAATGCCTACACATGTTTATATGTACCGCAATGAATTTTTCTTGATACGAATTCAACCAACTCACTGTAACATACTTGATTACTTCCAAATAGTTACTGAAATCCTTATGCAGCATTGCAAGGTGATCATTGTATTCCTCCTCAGTCGATGACAATACCAAATAGTTCTATACCGTGTTAAACTTGTCCCATTTTTCTTTTGTCTCAAACATTTTCATGCATTTCATCAATACATTCTTATTAATATGCCAACGACATAACAAATGTCGAGCATTCGGAAAAGTGTTGTCAATGGCATTCATCAAAGCAAGCTCTCTGTCGGTGACAATGACTTCAGGTTAAACACTGTCGTCTATAAGATCACGCAATATTTGTAACACCTATGCATAATTATCAACCCGCTCAATTTGCAAGTATGCAATATCGACGGAGAATGTCATATGAGTTGATGTTACTCCCACAATTTCAAGAAGAGGAAGCCGATATCTATTCGTCTTATATGTGCAATCCATAACCAACACACGAGAGAATGTACGAAGCAAATCCAAACTCACTGGATGTGCCCAAAACAAGTCTGTGACAGTTATAGAGCCTTTCTCACATCGATAAAGCTCAATGTACTTATGTTTCACTAATTCACCCAACTGTTGTTGTATCTAGGATCTACCAGCTTTCTGTAGAACCCTACATCAATGTCGTACATTGTAAATTGTCTTCATTATGCTCATATTAAGGGCATCACTCTATTTGAGTATAATGAGTATCTCTTTTGATCTTACTAGGCTCTTTGACATATCTACTAACAGAGACTTTTCATTAGCTGACAATCTCTCTGCATATGAATGTCCTTGGAGATGCTCCGCAGCTGGATGATTATGCAGTCCACAAACTACATTCAATATCCATTCATCGTTTATTTTCAACTTGTATGCCTTTAAATCAAATGGGCATTCACACTTCTTCGTACCAGTTTGTCTCAATAAGTCTTTTGATCCATTTTTCAACTTTTTACGCAATCTATATTGCCCACTCCGCTCACAAGCAAGATAAATTCTTGGTCTCTTGCGATCACCACCATAGTCCAATGTCCTTATAACAATAACAAAGCCATTTGCTCTTTCAATATCATGTACCTAAGTGAGCAATTCATCTTTGCTGTCGAAAACTTATATATAATGTCACACAATTTTCATAAAAACAAACTAAACAAACTAATTAATAAAAATTATAAACTTACGAATTTCATATTAAAGGTTACCTGTTTAGAAGTAAAATGACTAGTACAATCCACCATAATATCCGATCGAATCTCAGTTTCTTCAGTGGATGCCATCTGAGAAGGGAGGGAAAACAATTTTCATTCGGTTTTATAGAGCCGAATATAATAGAATAATTTGACACTACAGAGCTGAAAATAATGAAATAATTCGGCATTAAAGAGACGGAAAAAAAAATTTGGCACTATATAGCCGAAATTTTTTTATAAAATTCAGCACTTTAAAACCTAAATAATTTTCAAATATCAAAATTTAAGTATCGAAAAAAGTCATAAATTCGGAACTTGTATATCGAAATATGACTATTATTTCGGAAGTTGATTTCCAAATATTTTCATAAAATTCCACACTGACTATCCGACTAAAAAATGCAAAAATAAAAATAAAAATTGTTACGCGAAAAAACTAACCTTTTCAACACTGATTTTGCTGTCATCAGATATATTTTTACTTGATTTTGAACTTCCATAGATTTGTAACTCTTCTATATCAAAATCAAGTAAAAATTGTGAAACTAATAATTAAACAATGTAAATAGTGGAGGATAAACCTAGAGATTAAAGCAATATGAGAGATTTTTGAGAGTACTAATTTGCAAGCAATAGATGAGTATAGAGTGTGTAATAAGTAAAGTGATAACAATGGAAAAATTAGGGTTTAATTTTTTTAATTTAAAAGGTTTATATTGAGATTTTTTTTTTGTTCCTAAAAAATGTATACAGAGAATTTTCTATATAATATTATTTTTGTTGTTGGATGTCTATTATAATAATTTTTATTTAGAATATAATTATCATTAAATTAATAATTCATTAACTGTGTGCCTTGAGCTAATCAGGTGTGTGAAAATAGAATTTCCCATCTACACAATGGAAAGAGCTCATTACACCAAAAAATTTAATATTTTTTCAAAATTGTCAAAAACACCCTCAACACCTAACCCTATTTTTTTAGCACAATCTGCAACTGCTACCGGAGACCTCCATTCCTATCTCTGGCGAGCCCTTCTGCCATTTCCATCACCTCTAGGTCCAAAATCCATCGAAGATTTGCCTCCTTAACCCCTCTCCTCCAACAGTGAACCCTCTTCCCTCGATTGCCCATCGCCGTCTTCTCTCCCCTATTTTCTCTCGTCAACCTAGCCATGCTCTCCATCCCCTCTGCTATTGTTTTCAAACCCACATCAATTGCAAACCGGTACCACCTTCCTCTATTGTCGCAAAAGAGAGAATGAGAGATTTGAAGCTCCAAATCTCCAGATTTGGAAAAATGAAGAAGAAGATCCACCGCCGCAAAAGCAAGCGAAAAATGGAGAAATCTGGAGCTTCAAATCTCTAGATTTGGAAAAACAAAGAAGAAAAAGAAGAGAGATTGGAATAGAAGTCGAAGAAGATGATGTGAGGTCAGTCAGAGGTGGCGAGGAGGTGGTTGAGAAAGGGTGACTGGAGCTAGCAATGGAATAGCCAAAGTTGGACTGCTATCGGAGCAATGTGATTGGTTGGGTTAGGGTTTTGATCATTTAGTCACAGAACAAAATTGTATTAAAACAATTTTTAAAAAATGAGGTGCTTAACTAAATTTTTAGGGTGCATTTAGAGTCACTCTTGGACTTTTTGAAATTAAGTTATTAGACAGAGTTGGTGTTTGGGAAGTTGCTATTTTAGTAGGTTATTTTAGTTTTTGGCTATTCTAATAGACTAAAATTTTTGTGTTTGGGAAGATAGTTGAATTTTTTTGTAGTTGGATATGATGTTTATAAGAGAAAAAGTGAAATGATTATGGGTTTGATTTGACATTTTGTCTTATTGACTATTTTAGCCTATTTTGTTATTTTGTAGATTTTAGCCCAAAAAACTAAAAAAAGCCTCTGCCAAACACTCCAGAACTTATTAGTAATCTTAATAACGAAATATGACTTATCAATCGATGTGTTTGGTTTTAATTTTCTGAAAATTAAGTTTTTTAATTTTTATTGAATATTTTTAAAATTTTAAGTAATTTTTTTACTTTTTATTTGTAAAAAAACTATTTTAAAAAATCAATAAATATATAAGAATACAAAAAATGTACTAAATTCTCGTATTTTTTTTTTTTTATTTTTGGTATTTAGTAAATTTTTTAAAGATTTTTTCATAAATATTATACTTTTTAAGTGTATATACGTTACGTATATCTAAAAATTAAAAACATTACTTAGAATATTAAAAAAATGACAAACTTCACTTTACCCCATGTGCTTTGGGCCACCTGCAGTTTGCCCTTCTAACGTTTAGAAATCACTACATAACCCTCATGTGGTTACTGGATTGAATTACACAGTTAGTATTTACATCCAACATAACAAAAACAGGAAAGGGGGAGGGGAAAAAAAACATAATCTTTTTAACTTAATTTTCATATAATTGTATTTTACAGATACATAGATCCGTGAAATCACAACACAGATCAAGGAAAATAAAATCAACATATTAGCAAACCAAACCAAACACCAAACTAGATCGGGTAAAGATATACTTCTTCTTAGAGACCATGAATTTGATACATCTAGGACATACAACTGGCCTTAGGCCTCAAGATTCGATTAATGTCATTCCGATTATAGAGCTTGTAATCGAACCCTTCTAGTACTTTGACCTCCTTATTCAGATTTCCATCCTGGATGATGAGATGGTAAAGATCTCCTTCTTCTTCTCAACCTCAAAAATAGAAAGAAATAAATAACTAAATAAATAAAACCTCACATGTTCTTCTCTTTGATGTGCTTGTACAGGTGCACTATGAATGACTTCACCGAGTCTAGCACCACGTGTCACGACCCAAACCTGCCCCTATGGGTTTAGCATCGTAACCGGCCAGTAATCTTGGGATTACCGAAAGCCTCTGAGACAAATTAACATAATAGTAGGGGCTAGCGGAAGCAATTAAGAAATATACAACGTCCATTGAGCTGTGCAGACTTATATGAAACAAAAAAATTTTAAACTTTTTATATACATATAAACACCTTACCTTGAAATCATAACATATATACAGATAAGATAAAAAGGACTTAGCCCCTTTTTCAAAATACATAAGAAGATGTTTAACCAAACAAGAAAATATTACTTAAACTTTAAATTACATAGCGATAGTCACTTGACATATCCGGAACCTCCACGGGAGGCACATAGGTTGGCTAACAAAAACAGGTTCTAGGCAAATGTCTCTAAGCCTGGTCACGCGTCTGATCACCTACATACATAAATAATATAGTGAGCTAAAGCCCAGTAAATAATAACAGAGTAAAGGGTTTAATGAATGATGTCCATCACAGAGTTAGAAATCAAATTCTCATCAAAAGCAGAGTCTTGCGCATATTCAGATTCCAAATCATTTTCATAATCATTTCCATATTCAGATTTTGCATATAATCATACATGGTACATCCATTAGCGTTAACAAATCTAATGACCCATAAAGGAACCTGATGACCCATAAAGGAACGCATATCATGTAGTGCTAAGGATGCCACGGATAACTTTCAGAATCTTGGACAATCATTCATTCATTTCAAAACATAGCGTAGCATTTCAGAAGACAAATCATTTCATGTCATAATGTTCAGAAAATATTTAACATTGAACATAACTTTACAAAGTTATTACTCACAGATAGTTGCAGAAGCAGATCACAATCAGGCAGACAATAGCGCGTGACCTACACAAGCACATAATATATATACATTGAAATACAATATTACTTCCTTGATCAAACTTGACTTTTCTTATCTTTTTCCGTCTAAATAGTCCGAGGTTCTACTACGCTTATTCTTTCTCATTTAAATAACCGGGTTCTTATTTCACATATTAATTCATTACTAAGTCTTTCTTTTCCAAATAGATTGATCCTTTACTTGACTTCTTAAACAATTACCACTAGATCAATGATTCATTCCTTAACTAACTAATCCATGTTGATTGGTAGCTTATTAATCTTTATTGAGTTATAAATCATGTCTAGAATGCCTTGGAAAGAGATGAGAATAAAAATGTGAACTAAATGCAATTTTCCAAAATATCTTCCGCTCGGCGCCACTTTGGTCGCAAATTTGAAAACTACTGGGAGCTCGATTTTCACGCTCGAGTGAGACTTTCCTCGCTCGAGCGGACAGCGTAAATTATGAAAATTCTAGAATTGCAAATGAGGTTCCAATTTGATATTCAAAGCCTCCAAACATGTATTTTTAGTACACAAAAATGCAGAACCACTATATGATTTAGTAAACACTTTCAATTAGAAAACCTTAATTCAAAATCTTGTTCCAATTGCCCAAATTTAGTTTTAATTCATCTTATTAACATCAACCCACACTTCTAGGACATAAATTAGACTTCCCAACCTTTTGAAATTCCATGATGTATGTAATACAAATAGACCCAATTTTATTATTAATAACAAAATCAACTTAATTATGAATTACACAAATCAATTTCTTAGAAATTCAACTTAACTCAATTTTTAACCAAAAACTTAATTTATAACATGGGTGTTCCAAAATGCATCTAAATTGAATAAAATTCTTAAATTATATCACATGCATGGATTAAATAAAAATCCAATTATAAAATCAAAACTTTAGGATTAGTTCTAAATTTTCATAAACTTGATTTTAGTTCCAAATCGTCATTTCCTTATCAATTTCCTTGTAATCTCATAAAATTGATTTCTAACTCTTTTCTATCTCCTTAAATTATCAAATTGAAATTATAAAACTCCTAGAAAATATTTGCATGTGTGAAATTATAATCAAAATCAAACCATCTACATCAAAATCTCCTTTTATTCAAAATTAAGCTCAAATGTTCATGAATTTATAATTTACCACAACTTATTCTTCTTATATCCAAACATGACATTAATTCTTCAAATCTCCTAAAATTCCATTGATGCATGTAAAGATGAAACCCAAATTCATGAGGAAAACACAAATTAAACTTAAAATAATTAATTTCTAATTTATTTTCCATAATCATCCACATGCATGCAAGGATGAGTTTTAATTTGTGAAGAATAAAATAAATCAAACTCTAACTAATTAATTTCCAAATATATAACCATGATCTTAAAACATAATTCAAAATTCCTTCATCTTCTTGCTAATTCCTATTAATTACATGATTTTGAGTCCAATTCCATCCTTAATTTCAAGTATAACATAAAGATTCTATAAAGATTAAGCATGAATCCATACCTCAAGCTCTAATTTCAAAGATTGTTGATGATTTCCCCTTAAGTCTTCTTCTTTCTTACAATTCCAGTACAACTTTAGAGTTCCTCCTTTAAAAGTTGAGCTGTCCTTCCTCTCTCTCACTAACTGGAGTTTTCCTTCCTCACCCTTTTTTTTTCCTCTTTCAGATGTTGTTTTGAATACACTTCTTGAACTCATATAATAATATAGTTATATAATACTACTTGCTGCCCACACCTTACATGTACACACACATCACAATCAGATTTCTTAGTGCACCCCCACACACACCCACAATTAGCACCCTTAGTTCTAGATTCCCCCATAAACTAATTTATGTTTAGGATTAATTTAATTAAGTATCATTTAATCTTAATAAATCTTAATCAACACATAATTTTAAATTAATTAAAACAGATTGTAAGTCCCATATAATTTAATTAGTTTAGTTTGACTTCCACTAGGGACTAATTAATTATGTTTAATTTTATCAATCCGAATCAGATTTTTAATCAGACTCCCAAAAGGCTCCAAATATTAAATTGAATTTATTTTCATCCTCAATTTTGATTCCCCAAATCGTTTAGGCCTTCAATTTTTGATCAGACACCAAATCATAGTCAATAAGTTACATAATCAAATCGGACCTCTCATAAATGAATTTAATTCATAATAATCACAATTCTCAATCCTAATAATTTAATTAACTTGGTCAACTCCAGTTAGGATCTAATTAATCGAATCTCAATTTTAATTAATTGAATCAAATATTTAATTAAACTCTCAAATGGGTCCGTAATTAAAATTAGATTGATTCAACTTCTTAACTTCACTTCCTTAAGCCATTCGGACCCTTAATTTCTAATTCCAAAATAACTCTTTAATAGAATCATATACAAGTCGGATCCCACCAGTCTCATAAATCCCAAATTAAATTATAATACTCGGCAATTAATTTCAAATCCTCTTGATTAATCAAGTACTAATCATTGTATGCAATAGGGTCGTTACACCACGTTTGGGTCGTATTCCCCAAAAGACAACCTAAGAGGGGAGTGAATTAGGTTTTTACAATTAAAAATAATAATACCTTAATAAAATTTATGACTAGCTCAATAGATAAATATAGTTAATGAAATAAAAATAATTAAAACAAGTGTTCTAACAACTATGTCAGTTAATAATTTTAGCACAATGAAAATGTGAATAGTTAATGATTTAATGAAATAAAAATAATTAAACAAAGTATTCTAACAATTATGTCAGTTAATGATTTTAGCACAATGAAAATGTGAACAGTTAATGATTTTAGCACAATGAAAATGTGAAATATAATTATGGCAATTTAAATAAAATAAAGAGATAAGGGAGAGAGAGACAAACAAATTTATAATGGTTCGGTTTCAACTCAGCCTACATCCACTCCTCAAGCTTCACGTGAGATTTTCTACTATACTCTAGCTTCACAGGGTGCTAGCAACATTTTTACAGATGGAGCAATCCTCCACAGATTTTACACAGACTTTTTAAATCAAGAACACTGAGTGTACTACACTCTTACAAGGTTGAAAAGAATGTGTTTTTACTTTCACAGAAAACTACAAGAATTATCTCTCAAAGATAGATATAGAAATAAAGCTCTAGATTTTCTGTAAATCTCACACAAGAAAAATGAGTTTAATGCTATAAGGCTCAGTGCATAATTTCTGAGATAAAGATGTAAACAAATTAAATAACACTTCTCAGAGGATTTTTAGAGAAAATATTAGAATGATTTTTTATCAAGGAATTTTCGCTAGGTTGTATCTCTTGTATATATGGTTTCTGTGTTGTTTTCACTGAGGCTCTCTGGTATATATAGATCAAAAGGCTTATAGAGCCGTTGCATTAATTTTGAATATAAATCATTCCATCATTGCTAATTTGAACTTGTGGGAGACAAGGCTTGGTCTGGAACAACTTTAATTGGAATACTGGTTGTTATAGTTCAGTCCCGTTGAGAGCAGAATTCGAAACAAAATAGAACTGGGCAAAAATGACCTGGCCAGTCGTCCGGCCGGGTGACCAGCCAAATGTCCACCCCGACATCCGAAGCTTTGAATCTTTTGAACTGCTGCTGTGCTGGGCTATTTGAACCTCTGTTTTAGGTTGTTTGAACCTCTGTTTTGGGCTGTTTGAACTCCTAATTTAATCAAATATTAAATACATTCTAATAACATTTAGGATAAAGTTTATGAAAGAATTAATGGGGTAAAATAAATTGTGATTCTATTTTTCTCTTCTAAATAAATTAAAACATAATTAAATAAATCATCAAAATAAATTGTGATTCTATTTTTCTCTTCTAAAATAAATTAAAACATAATTAAATAAATCATCAAAATAAATTGTGATTCTATTATTCTCTTCCAAATAAATTAAAACATAATTACATAAATCATCAAAATAAATAAGTCTAATAATCTCTCCCTTTTTAATGATAGCACACAATGATGTTTTGATTTATTTTGGGAGTAAGAAAAGCTCTCACTCAAGTCATGCTCCCTGAATTCATTTCTAAATACCTAGGTTAGCACATGTGTAATAAATAAGTTTTAATCAGAGACATGATATGAGACTAAGATATCAAACTATAAATACATAATATCAAATTAGTTTGAAACTAATACCATAATACATAGCATTGTAATATATATAACATCATAATTTTCTCCCCTTATGACATTATCAAAAGGAAATCGTGGCTCAGAATTTGGAAGAGGAGGAGGAGGAGGAAAATGATAGTGATAAATGGCATCAAAAATAGATAATCAAAATATATACATATATATATATATATGATTCGCCCACCTCTCTCGTTCTCGTCGAAAATCGCGTCGGACACGCGACCTCGCTTTTGCGTCAGCCGACCGACAAAAGCGAGACAGGTTAATCAACTGTCTCGGCGCGCTCTCCCTCTTGTCTTCTTCTTTTCCGTCTTCTTCTTAATCACTCACTTCTCCTTCTTCTGCCTCATTCTCTTCCATCCCTTTGTTCTTATTCATGAGAGAGATAGAACAGAGAGACTGAGTAGAGCAGAAAGACTGCCAAAAACTACCCTCCTTGCGATTACAACACTTTCTACAACCACATGGCCTCGTCTCCGTATGCTTACTCTCTTTCCGGACCTGAATGATCCTGTTAGCGTTGCTGGACGGAGTGCCCCGGCTCCTACTCTACCCAACCTTCCTATGATGTCGATTGAGCAAATAATGGCAACTCAATCAGATATTGAAGCCAATCATTTCACATTGACGTCCTGTATGGAGCGGTGGATCGATCAAAATTGGCTCATCATTGCCGAGAAGCGAGTGAGCTCCACCAGGTCAACGTCCAACTCTCGCTGCTCCAGCGCATGTACAAGGATGGGCGAGCAGAGATTTGCGCACTAAAGGCCGAAAATAAAGAGCTTAAACGAAAGACCACCACCATAGCTCGATTTGGAGCAACGTCGTACTTGGCTTTTGATAGTCAACGGGGAGTCGTCGCTCTTGGCGAAAACACGAGGACAGGGCCTTCAAGAGTCGCCCAAGGTGAGAAAAAGAAGAAGAGATCGGCGGAAGAGGGGAGTAAGAGAGGCCGGTGTATGGCCGTAAAAAAAATAAAGGGGTTTTTTTTATTTTTTATTGTATTGTATGTTTCTTTTTATGTAAAAATATTTATTTGGATTTTTTTTTATGTATATATATATAGATTTTTTTTTAAAGCATGGAAAATGAAATTAAAAGGCAGAAAATAATAAATAAAAATTAAGCCTAATGGCAAAACAAAAAAAATAAATGAGAAGAAAAAAATAAAGGAAATGAAGCCGATTAGCAAAACGAAAAAAAATAAAAAATAAAAAATAAAAAGTAAAAGAAATTAAGCTTAATAGCAAAAATTTAAATAAAATAAAATAAAATCAATGTATGCAAAGTTAAATTAAGCTCAAGATGTAGAACAAAAATACACAGTTGTGAATAGCAAACTGTTAAGGATAATAAATGTATGAAGGATTTGAGAGTATTCAACTGATAAAATGTTTCCATATCAATGTAGCAATACACATATCATTTTAACAAAAATTCAAGTTTCACAGTCACAACAAAACCTTTTAAGTAGAAATCGACATTTTAAGCTCGCCACGAATAAAATTGAAGTGATCCTCGCATAGGGGTTTTGTGAAAATATTCGCTAATTGTTTGTCGGTATTTACAAATTCAAGTACAATATCCCCTTTTTGAACATGATATCTTAAAAAATGATGTCGAATTTCAATATGTTTTGCTCGTGAGTATTGAACTGGATTTTTACTTAAATTGATGGCACTAGTATTATTACATTTAATAAGGATATGATCATAATATAAATCAAAATCCTCCAATTGTTGTTTCATCCAAAATATTTGGGCACAACAACTTCCGAAAGTTATATATTTAGCTTGACAAGTGCCACTTATGTTTTTTCAATCAAGTTTGCATATGGTAAAGTCAGCATCTGAGTAACTAATTAAATCAAATGCAACACCTCTAGGATAAAACAGTCTCAAATTTTGAGTGCCAACAAGATATCTAAAAATTCTTTTAACAGCACTAAGATGTGATTCCTTAGGATTTGATTGATATCTAACACATATACAAAACACTAAACATAATATCGAGTCTACTTGCAGTTAAATAAAGAAGTGAGCTGATCATACCTCGATATTTTATTTGATCAATGAACTTACCTTTTTCATCCTTGTCTAGTTTAATGGATGTGCTCATAGGTGTTCTAACTATTTTTGAGTCATACATACCAAACTTTTTGAGTAGTTTTTTTGTGTACTTAGCTTGGTTGATAAAAATTTCTTCCTTACTTTGTTTGATTTGAAATCCAAGGAAATAATTTAGCTCTCCCATCATGCTCATCTCAAACTCACCTTGCATACACTTAGCAAATTCCTTACACAAGGTTTCATTAGTAGCACCAAATATAATGTCAACCACATATATTTGTACAATAAGCAAATTATCATTTTTAGTTTTAACAAAAAGTGTTGTGTCAATCGTTCCTCTAGAAAAATTATTTTCAATCAAAAATTTACTCAATCGTTCATACCATGCACGAGGTGTTTGTTTCAAACCATATAAAGTTTTTGATAGTTTAAAAACATGATTTAGAAAAACATGATCTTCAAAATCTGAGGGTTGTTTAACATAAACTTCATCATTTATAAAACCGTTTAGAAAAGCACTTTTTATATCCATTTGATAAAGTTTGAAATCTCTAAAACATGCAAATGCAAGTAACATGCAAATCGCTTCTAATCTAGCAACCGGAGCAAAGGTTTCATCGAAATCAATACATTTTTCTTGATTGTATCCTTGTGCAACAAGTCTAACCTTGTTTCTTATAATTGTGCCAAATTCATCAAGCTTGTTTCGAAAAATCCATTTGGTACCGATAATGGTATGATCTTTTGGTTTTGGCACAAGCTCCCACATTTTGTTTCTCTCAAATTGGTTAAGCTCTTCATGCATGGCTATCATCCAATGTTCATTGAATTCGGCTTCTTGAAAGTTTTTAGGCTCAATCTGTGAGAGAAAAGCCAAGTTACTACAAATGTTTCTAAGTGAAGAGCACGTTTCGATACCTTTTGTAAGGTCACCTAGGATTAAATCCTTAGGGTAATTATAAACAAATTTTCATTCTCTTGGCAAATCATCATTGTTTCCTCTTTCTTCTTGAGGTGGGAGAATATGTTGTTCAATCTCTTTGTTCAACTTAGATGGTTGGTTCTCTTCTTTGTAGATACTTGAATCTTTCACATTTGGTTCCAAATCTATATCATCACTAACAATTTGCTTTTGAGCAGAGATATTAGTTTCATCAAATGCCACATGTATAGATTCTTCCACAACAAGAGTTCTTTTATTAAAAACACAATAAGCTTTGCTAGTTAGGAAATAGTCAGGAAAAATTGCTTCATCAGATTTTGAATCAAATTTACCTAAGTTATCATTACCATTATTATGCACAAAACATTTACAATAAAAAACATGCAAATAACTAATGTTGGGCTTTCTATCATGCCAAAGTTCATAAGGAGTCTTTTTGAGAATAGGTTTAATCAATGCACGATTTAAAATATAGCATGAGGTGTGAACGGCTTCGGCCCAAAAATATTTAGAAAGATTATTTTCACAAAGCAGTGTTCTACTCATTTTTTCTAAAGTTCTATTCTTCCTTTCTACTACACCATTTTGTTGAGGGGTTCTAGGTGCTGAAAAATTATGTCCAATACCATGCTCATCACAAAACAATTCAAATTTCTCATTTTCAAGTTCTCTACCATGGTCGGTTCGAATATTAGTAATAAAAAAGTCTTTTTCATTTTGAATTCTACGACAGGGTTTTGTGAAAGAAGAAAAGATTTTATCTTTGTATACTAAAAACATAACCCATGTAAATCTTGAATAATCATCAATAATAACAAGACAATAATGTTTACTACCTAGACTAGATGTCCTTGAGGGACCAAATAAATCCATATACAGTAGTTGTAAAGGTCTAGTTGTGAAAATGTGAGATTTTGATTTAAGCAATGTTTTAGTTTGTTTTCCTTATTGACAAACACTACAAAGATGATCTTTTTCAAATTTAATTTTTAGAAGTCTAATGACCAAATCCTTTCTCAAAAGTTTAGCAATTAAATCTATATGAGTATGACCAAGTCTTTTATGCCATAACCAACTATTTTCATTATTAACATATAAACATTTAACATCACTAGCATAGAAATCATTGAGATGAAAATCATAAACATTATCATGACGATTACCAACGAATAAAGCTTTATGATCATTTGTGCTTTCAATTGTGCAATGTGATTTATCAAAAATAACACGATTACCTTTATCACATAATTGACTAGTACTAAGTAGGTTATGCTTAAGTCCATCAACAAGTAAAACATTTTCAATAGAAGGGCCAGGAGAAATACCGATGCTACCAATACCAATGATTTTTCCTTTCATGTTGTCTCCAAAAGTAACAAATCTTCCATCTTTCGATGATAGTTTAGTAAAGAAAGATTTATCTCCAATCATATATCTGGAACATCCACTATCAAGGTACCACTTCCCTTCTTTAGCTTTAGACTTAAAGCAAACCTATAAGATGACAATCAAATGTTGATTTTTGGTACCCATAATTTCTTGGGTCCTTCTTGGTTAGTTTTGTTAGATCCCTTAATAATCCAAATCTTTTTAATTCTCATGTTCATATTCTTTTTGAATGGACAAGAAGATATATAATGACATTTCTTTCTACAATAATGACAAGTAATATAAGGGTGTGTCATGAGAGGTGCCTTTTCAAAAATTGTATTGAGATTATTTTGTTTCTTAATAGGGTCATATCCAATGTCCGCTTTATCAAAAACACATATTTGATTTCCAAGAAGCATATTGAGATTATCTCTATCTTTTACAAAATTTTCAGGTGTTTTTGTTAAATCATCAATATTGTTTTTTAAGTAGTTTTCTCATTAGAGATGGTATCAAAATCATTTTCAAAGCAATTTTTTCTCTCTTTAATTCTTCTACATTACTAGATAAAAATGCAATAGATTTTTTTAACACATTATTTTTGACACAAACTATTCTAAATTCATCTGGTAGTTCATGGAATGCACTTTCAAGTTCTTCATAAAGAGTAGTTACCTCATTTTGAGTAGATTCTTCATCTTCAAGAGCCATGAGACACAAGTTGGCTACTTCATTTTCAATTTCATCACTTGAGCTTTCATCTTCACTTTCTCCCTAAGCTGCTACCATGGCCTTCTTGTTTTTCTTGTAGTCTTTTTCATGATTTTTCAATTTTGGACAATCCATCTTCATATGTCCAGGATTTTTGCACTCATAGCAAATAATAGGTTTTTTCTTGTTATCTTTGTTGTACTCCTTTTTGAAAGATCTTCTTCCTCCATAATTGTTTTTTTGAAGTGCTTTTTGAGATTTCTATTAAACATGGCATAGCTTTCATCCTCATTGGAGTTTACATGTTCTTCTTCATTTGATGAGGTTTTGAATGCAATTCCACTTTTCTTTTTATTTTCAACATCCTCATGTCCTTTCATGGTGATCTCATGAGTCATAAGGGAACCCATAAACTCATCCAATCCAAGTGTGGAGAGATCTTTAACTTCTTTAATGGCGGTGACCTTTGCTTCCCAATTCTTTGGTAAATATCTAAGAATTTTTCTCACCAACTCACTGTTAGTATAAATTTTGCCAAGAGATTTCAAAGAGTTTACAATTTCAGTAAATTTAGTAAACATACTTGAAATAGATTCATCAGAGTTTATTTTAAACAATTCATAACTGTGAACAAGCATATCAATACGAGATTTTTTCACTTGATTTGTACCTTCATATGTTACCTCAAGTTTGTTCCAAATTTCTTTTGCCGAATCATAATTTGAAATTCTATTATACTCCTTAGAATCTAATCTACAAACAAGGATGAGTTTGGCTTTAGCATTGGCTTGCAATAATTTATGATCCCTCTCATCACATTCATCTTCAGTGTTAGGTACACTAATATTGTCTACTAATTTGGTAGGAATTTTTGGACCTTTGGTGATAATAATCCACATGGCATACTCAGTGGCTTGTAGGTAAAGGGTCATCTTATTTTTCCAATGACTATAGTTGTTTCCATCAAATAATGGTGGCCTATTGGTGGCTTGTCCTTCAGCAGTGCTAGTGCTAGCTAAGGTTACCATGGATCAAAACTCTCAGATAGTTAAATCTAAAGCAAGAGATACGACTCTGATACCAATTGTTACCCAAAAGACAACCTAAGAGGAGAGTGAATTAGGTTTTTACAATTAAAAATAATAATACCCTAATAAAATTTATGACTACCTCAATAGATAAATATAGTTAATAAAATAAAAATAATTAAAACAAGTGTTCTAACAACTATGTCAGTTAATGATTTTAACATAATGAAAATGTGAACAGTTAATGATTTAATGAAATAAAAATAATTAAAACAAGTGTTCTAACAACTATGTCAGTTAATGATTTTAGCATAATGAAAATGTAAACAATAATGATTTTAGCACAATGAAAATGTGAAATATAGTTATGGCAATTTAAATAAAATAAAGAGATAAGGGAAAGAGAGTCAAACAAATTTATAGTGGTTCGGTTTCAACTCGGCCTACGTCCATTCCTCAAGTTTCACTTGAGATTTTCCACTATACTCTACCTTCACAAGGTGCTAGCAACCTTTTCACAGATTGAGCAATCCTCCACAGATTTTATACAGACTTTTTAAGTCAAGAATACTGAGTGTACTACACTCTTACAAGGTTGAAAAGAATGTGTTTTTATTTTCACAGAAAGCTACAAGAATTATCTCTCAAAGATAAATATAGAAATAAAGCTCTAGATTTTCTGTAAACCTGACATAAAAAAGATGAGCTTAATGATATAAGGTTCAATGTATAATTTCTGAGATAAAGATGTAAACAAATTGAATAACACTTCTCAGGGAATTTTTAGAGAAAATATTAGAACGATTTTTTATTAAGGAATTTTTGCTAGGTTGTATCTCTTGTATATATGGTTTCTGTGTTGTTTTTACTGAGGCTCTCTGGTATATATAGATCAAGAGGCTTATAGAGCCGTTGCATTGATTTTGAATATAAATCATTCCATCATTACTAATTTGAACTTGTGGGAGACAAGGCTTGGTCTGGAACAGCTTTAATTGGAATACTAGCCGTTGTAGTTCAATCCCGTTGAGAGCATAATTCAAAACGAAGTAGAACTAGCCAAAAATGACTTGGCCGGTCGTTCGGCCAGATGTCCACTCGGACGTCCGGAGCTTTGAACCTTTTGAATTGCTTCTGTGCTGGGCTATTTGAATATCTGTTTTGGACTGTTTGAACCTCTGTTTTGGGCTGTTTGAACTTCTGATTTAATCAAATATTAAATACATTTTAACAACATTTAAGATAAAGGTTTAGGAAAGAAATAATGGGATAAAATAAGTTGTGATTCTATTTTCTCTTTTACATAAATTAAAAGATAATTAAATAAATCATCAAAATAAATTGTGATTCTATTTTTCTCTTTCAAAATAAATTAAAACATAATTAAACAAATTATCAAAATAAATAAGTCTAACAGGTCGTTTGGGTCGTAACTCAAAGAGTAAGGCGCTTGGAGTAACCGGTGGTGCCACTGTAGTTGTACACACTATAAACAAAACGGCCTATTTTCTTCATTTTTCAAAACACAAAACAATCTTGGCAAAACATGTATATATATATATGTACACCACTACATATATATATATATATATTGCGTAATATATATATATATATATTACAATCTTCATTTTTCGTACAACACAAAACAATCTTCATTTTTCATACATCATTGCATATATATATATATTGGCATAAACAATCTTCACAATTTATTGTATAATGCTCACTAAATTCCAACCAAGAAAAAAGGTGAAGAATTAGTTTGAATTTTAAACTTGAAGGCAAATTAAACATTAATTAAATTATTTTTTGCTGAAAATTATATTGTTTAAATTAATTTGTCAAATCAAAACCCTAATTTCATATATCGAAACCTTAAGTTCTCTACCTTGCTATTCTTAAATGCACAACTGTTGAATGGGAAGTGCTAAACAAAAGTTATATATATATATATATATATAAGGGCAAAATAGTCTTTTCACTTTTGATGTTAACAGTGTTAATTGTGCAATTTAATCCAGTAATCACAGGGGATTATGTAGTGATTTTCAAACGTCAGGGGGTAAACCACGCGCGATTCAAACCATAAGGAGTAAAGTGGAGAGTGAAATTTGTCCTTAAAAAAATTCAATAAAAATAAAAAAATACAAAAAATAAAAAAAAATTAATTTTCTAAAAGGTAAATTTTGAAAATATTCCCAAACTTATTAGTCTTCCCTTATTATTATTATTATTTTTTGAGTTTTATGCTCATTTCCTCCCTGAATTTAACATCAGAATCTTAATTAAAGCGACAACCCCCCACCCCAAAAAAAAAAAAAAAAAAAAAAATAGTTAATTACCATGTAAAAAAGGAAAACGACATCGTTTACAACCCCGGAGATAATAAGCCCAGCATAAGTTTACTTATGCGCTCTCTCTCTCTCTCTCTCTCTCTCTGCGCGTCTGTGTTTAGGGTTCGAAATTCGAATAGCTGCGAGTCCTCGGATCAGTAAAGATGCAATTGACCCTTGAATTTGGGTAATTTGTTTTGATTATATATATATATATATATTTTGCTTTTCACTTGTTTGATTTTGAAGCTCTTATACTAGCCCCATGCCAATTAAGAATTCCATATATACATGTAATTTGTAAACTTGTTACTATGGGTAAAGCTTTTGAATTTTATGGAAGCTTATGTGTCTCTTCCTTTACCAAGTTGGGTTTAGACAAGAGGAATTTTTTATGTTCATTAGCATAGCATATATCTTTAATGGAGCTTTATAAGTTTGCATGTTGGTGGTGTTGAAATTTGGTTTAATTAGGACTTGGTTTCAACCTCTGTGTTACATAGACTCGGGTTCCGGTGTCTGGTGCGAGTGTGTGTCCAAGTGTCTGATTCTTCTAATCCCGTAGGACACTACAAAATATCCATATTTCTTGATATACATCTTTTATTTTCTAGGGTAAAATGGTGTTCACAAGTTACCATAATATGGGTGGTTTATCATGTGCAGTTTTGTGGGTAACTCAAATTGCTAAATATGTTTGTTTAGTGAGTGTCCAACTACACATGTCAAGATGCATATTTTGTACCTTCACGCAAATGTCAAGTGCCTATGGCTATTTTTTTTTATAAACGGATGTATGTGTCAACTCGCGCGCACCTTGACTAATTCCGAAACCATTAAGGTAATGGCCGGGCAAACCTCCAGTGTTTCCTTGGGGTGACTTGAACTCGAGACCTTAGACCTGCTCGGCCAACTCCTTGGGGTTGACATTTCTATTTCATATATATTAGAAGAGTCCACATAACAAAAGTTTCAATCACTATTGAAACCTAGAGATATTTCAAGGAGATAAAATTTTATTGGTGGGAGTGTCTTGATTACACTAACTGTTCTGAGTTTGGAGGCAAAAAATTATGGATGGTTTTGTATGCACTAGATTTTTGACTTAAACAGATTGGAAGCTTTAGAAATTACAGTAAAGGATAATTGTGAACAAGAAATACTTAAAGCTTTAGATTCCAAAGATGATAGTTGAAGGATAAGCAATTGTCCGTATGGAAGGGGCATGGGGGATAGTAATCTAAGATGGTTTGAGCTAGTGAAGTCCGATATCTGGTTAAAGATGGTTAAAGTTGAAACATGTGCCCCAAATAGAGAATCCTCTGTTATCAGAATCTTACGATTCGCAATTTGATTCGCGATTTGATTCACAATTTTTGTAAAATCGATACGAATCTATGGGTGAATGAGAATCCCAAGAATAACATTGATCAGACATGATCTATGTTACATGGACTCAAGTACGGGTATGGGTGTCGGGTATGGGTATGAGTATGTATTTAAAGGTCGGACTCGTCAAACCATAAATTTAAGGGTACGCGGACTCGGCAAAAAAATATCAGATTTTTATATTTTTAATCAAATATGTGAGATAAAATGGCGTTATATGTAACATATAGTGTCAAAAAGACATTTCTAGCAATTATATAACAATATGTACATATAATAATAGTGTTATATATGTAAGAAGTGTCCGTTGAAAAGTATCTGACACATATCCCATACCCTTGTCCAAGTGTCGGGTGTCCGACACGAGTATTTGATTTATTTTGAAGAATCCATGTAACATAGGACGTGATTGATCAGATTCATCAAAAACTTGATCCTGTTTCTGGGCAGTCTGGAAGAGTTGTATTTACCTTGCCATTCTTCTTCCTCTATGGAGTCTATTCTACCTAAATCACCGTCTTTCCTCTATTTTCACTTTTACAACCTTTAATATTGGAACTTCCCTCACAAGGGAAAAACTTGATTTGGTCATATTTAATTGAGAAACTATTCTCCTGTGAAAATAGTCAGATCATTTGCCATCCTCCATGGAGAGTTCTTAATAATGTTTTCACTTTCCAAGAGTACAACTGGAGAAAGCATGATGGAGATTGAACAGTTTCTGTAATGCTTTCTAATATATGTGAGTGAAAACAACTTACATGTTTGTTAATGCTCTTTAATATTTGAAAGCATGAGAAGGACAAACTGATGGGAGTGGTGTTATAGAGACACAATAGCTAAATGAAGCTAGAGTGGTGTTGATTGGAGATGCCTCGCTTCAGTGGTAATTAAATTTGGAGTTTCATCGAGCTTTGACTTAGAAATTGGTGAGGTTTGATGATAAATTGATGCAACCTGGAGACAAATACTAAAGCAAGATAATTTTTGTTTTTGTTATTTTATTTTATTTTTGAGAATTCTGCCTTATGGTCTGTTATAATTAATTTACAATTGAAGTGTCATATCATGGTCGTCCAGAAAAATGTAGCCATTTAGTATTTAAGAGAACAAACACATGCAATATGGCTTTTGAATCTTGATGGATTGGAATGGGCAGAATAGGGATTCTGTTGCCAACCTCCGACATAGGGATAAGGAGAGGGTAGTGTGTTTAGTAATAGTGATGACTTATATAATTTAAATTAGTACCTATCTAATCAGCAGTCTTTTGCAGTAGTGTTATTCTTAACTTCTGTTCCCTACTTGTATTCTAGATTGGTTACTATTTTACTTCTCTTAGTCTATTGCCTTGTTAATTTTCTAATGAAGTGGAGGGCTGGAACTACTCTGCGATTCTGTCAAGATCCATAATGTCAATGTTAATCCACAAGATGGAGAAGATAAGGTAAATGTTTTTCTTAAGTAGCAGTATACCAGGTGCAGCACAAAATTGAGTTTTATTTTCTTTTCTAATCGTTTGATTAGAATATCATTTTGATTCTATTGCATATTCTTCACAGTTGAACATGAAGGATCTTCTTGCTTGGGTTCGTACCAATTTGATAAAGGAGAGGCCTGAAATGTTTATGAAAGGAGATTCCGTGTAAGTAGGAAGATACTCATGATCCTTAAATTGAAGGTTTTGTCTTACCCAAGTGTGTACATATATCTTTGTGTGTGTGTAGACATTTTTAGAATAAAGGAAGCAACTGTTTCGTAATGTCTAGTGTTAGGATCTTTGTGCCCTTTGCTTCCACTATCTTCTCCTACAATGAATTGGTATTATCAGGGACTTTAACTTTGTGGTCAACTTGAGCCCTTGGGTGTCTTAAATAGGTCTGTGCATGGGTCAGTACATAGTGGATTTAGGTGGAAAAAAAAATCAACTTAACCCGGCCAACCCAACCCTCTCAAACTGCAGATGGCAAGGTACGATAGGGTCAAGGCAGTTTGGCGGATTGGGCAGTTTTTCACACAACCGTAGTCTTGAACCTATGATCTGTGCTCTGATACCAATTGTTAGGATCTTTGGTCCCTCTCCCTTAACCATCTCTTCTAAAGCCAATTGGTGTGTGGTGTTGGCAAGGGCTTCAGCTTTGTTTTCAAGGCCCATGTGTAGGTCCCCCCACACAAGGGTTGGATTGTTTGGTCCCATACTGTGTTTGGCATGTTGGGGCAAACACGAAAAATGCCATCTTTAATTGATGAAACAATGTGTTGTCCTTCAATTAAACCATGATGGGTTAACTTTGGTTAACCAATGTTCTATGTGCAGGAGACCTGGAGTTCTAGTCCTTGTGAATGATTGTGATTGGGAACTAAGTGGGCAGCTTGATACAACACTGGAAGAGAAGGATGTAGTGGTTTTCATTTCAACCTTGCATGGTGGATAGTTCACATGTTGCATCTTCATTGACATTGCACTTGTTGACAACAGGTTGTTATTGTTTCACACAAGCCCTGTTTGCAAAATATTGTATTAAAATATTTGAGAAAGGGAGAGCTAGACTGCTTCTCAGCCTAGTATGGATTTTGTATTTTAGAATAACAAAATATATGAATGATATGGGTTGATGCTTGGTGTCTCTGCATTTTTGGGAAACAATACTATAATGTTCAGCTGGTTATGTGGCTAATTTATACATTTTTTTATTGCATTCATTTCATACGAATTTATAGTTTCTTGTAAGCGTCTTAACTTGTAGGCTAAGAGCACACGTTAACAAAATTTTAACCCCTAAAAATTATAACTGATGCTTATTGTTTGAGGACTTGGTTTATGTACGGAATACCTGTGTTCCTTGAAAAGAAAAAACTAGCTTATTCTTTCCTTTTACCTTTTGAATGATCCTACAACCACTCTAAACCTTGAGAAACTTCACGACCTCAACATTTGGAGTTTTAAAGTCGCCTAAGTGCATCTTCCTCTTCATTTGGAGTTGAGGTGAATACCTTGAAAAGCAGAAACTTCTTATTCTTTCTTTTTACCTTTGAATGATCCTACAACCACTCTACACCTTGAGAAACTTTACAATCTCAACATTTGGAGTTTTGAAGTCGCCTAAGTGCATCTTCCTCTTCATTCGGAGTTGAGGTGAATAGCTCTTTACTTTCATTTATGCGTCATTTGTTTGAATAAAAAATATTTTTTATACTTTTTGACATTTGGTACAAAAAAAAAAAAAAAAAGAAAATATTTTTCCTAGTCAACTTACGTGAAAAATGTTTTTCAAATTAAAATTTACCAATGCCACCACTTACTACCACTACCATCACCTCCACCACCACGACACCACTATAACCCCACCACCACCCTAACCCCATTGCGCCATTATCACTATCATTAATGCAACTATTAGTACATTAATTTTAAGAATGCAACCAAATATAAAAGAACATTTCTATAGACAACATTATCTATAAAAAAAAATTTAGTAGGAAAAATATTTTTTTGCTGAAACAAATGGAGAATAGGTATTGTCAAGACATTATCACCTCACTTATAGAGACCATTGGAGCCCTAGTTGAGTTTAACAAAATAAGTGCTTAGTATTGTGGGTTAGTTAGTGAGCCTAGAAACCAACTTATTTGTGATTGTACAAGAGGTTGTGTGGTAGTTTAGAAACAACACATAAAGTGTAACCGTTTAGCATGAATCTTACAGAAAATTACACAATAAATTTCTTGTATTAATCTGTTCATATATTTTGTTGAATGATGAGTATTGGGAAGCATAGTAGCTAAGTGGTAAATGAATGAATGTTCATAAAAAGTTGAGTATGTAAATTTGACTTTCTAATTCATAGCTCAAAGTAACTTAAAAAGAATCACTTGCAGGCACTTGAGCAAAATTTTAACAGAAATAATAACCAACCTTGAACCTTTGATTGTTGAACATGAAGAAGAATTTAAATCAAAAGGTTAATAACAATCTAAATAGTTGTTATATCATACTAAAACCAAATGCCCCAAGTTATCCCTATGCCAATGATATCCTGCTAAATAACAATCTGAAATAGTTTTTGTGTTTGTAATATCACAATTTTTCATTTTCATTTATTAGACAGCTTACATCACTTGATTATGACATACATAATAATAGCAAAATTACCCCCATCCACCTAAAAGGTACCAAAAATATAAAAGAAATGAAAAAAGAATGAGATTATGGTTCTCCAAACATAATTGGAGCATTGAATGAATAATCGACTTCTATCTGCCTGTTTGTGGGCATAACAACTTGTGTAAAAAAAAATGACAAAAAGAAAAACACAATAGTCGCCAAGAGAATGGTCGGACCTTCTCTTTCATTTCCATCATCATACCTTTTGCTTTCCTTTTCTAAGACGGTCTAGCTCTGCTTCGGCATCTTTCAACTGTTCTGTCAGCATTGCTACTCTCTTCTCCAGCTCTTCTACCGTGCCTTCATCAATGGAAGGTTGATATGGTGACGTAAAATGGCATGAAAATGACGTCAGAGCATCTACACCACAAACCTGTGTAATCCATATATATATGTACAAATAATTTTTAATTATCAGGGACTAACAAAAAAGTAGTAAAATTCCTTCAATTGTATAGAGGAAAAAATTAGGAAACTTAGATCTTGAATATATTGAATCTATAATTTATTAAGCATTATAATCAATTTGTAATTTATTCATGGTAATTGTGCTCATGACAAAATCACAAAGAATAAGGTCAGTCCCGGCGCCTTGCCCATTATGGGTTCGTAGTTTGAACCTGTGGTGCCCAAGTCACAATGAAGCAACATTATAAATGACAAGAATGTATTCCAATTTCAGGGGGTGGTTTGGTTCAGTTCAGTTGGTGTTAAAAGAAAATTTAGCATCAAACAAAACCATTCGGTTGTATTGACTGGGGAACCAAAACCAACCGCATTCTACCTCGGAAATAAATGAAGAGAAAGGATGGAAGCAACTCTAGAAATGCTTCCCTCACTAACAATATTACAAAACGTGTAACATTGATCACTTATCTTTTAATGCTTTAAAAATCCGAATACAAACGTAAACGTATTTGAATATAATATTTCAGTTAGTTCAATTGGTATTGGTGAAAAAAATTTCAGAACCAAAGCATTGTGCAAAACCGACCAAAACCAAAAAATTGGGCTGTTTCAAGCGGTCAGTTCGGCTCCATCAATTTTTCTTACAGCTGTATTCAATTTTGATATATATATATGCTTATAACTAAAAAAATTTGACTTCATAATTTACCTCTTCTGGCAGCAATGGCAGCTTAGTAATGTTAAAGTCATCGTACAGCATGTAAAACTGATCGAGGTATTTTTGTTGCATCCGCATTCTAGCTTTGAGCAACTTAGATTCGACAGCTACAATAAGAAGAATGGTCAATTAAATAGATAAAATTTCCTCTCAAGCACAAATTTCAATTAAAACAGTCGTGGTATATTGGAAAAGATAAGTGTACCTTCTTCATTAAAAAGTACTTGGTTAATAATGATGTTGTGAGTATCTATCTCAAATTTTGTGAGTTCCTGCACCAGTCTCTCTGTTTCGTACAAAGAAAGGAACTCGGGAATGCAAACACAGACAAAGGTTGTCAAGTCCTGTCAACAGAAATGTGAGGCATTAAAAAAAGGAGAAAAAAAAAATCGCTAAATTGTAAAGAATAAGAAAGATCAAATATTTTCTTATAAACATGCCCAAAATGGAAAACAGATGGGGAATGTTATAATACTTCGAAAGCAATGATTCCAAAATATATTCACAAAAAACATTTAAGGAAACTTCTCCAAATCATCCTGGCTACTACCCATTATTCCAAAGAGTTCAGCTTCTCTCTAGTTGGGAGAGAAGACTAGACCTATGTTACCTAGAACGTGGATCATTCCAGTACATGGCACAGGAATGGGAAGGTGATACGCCACATGCTTTAAAATGTAGTACGATAAGAGTAGACTTATATATATTGCACTTAAGAATTTAAGGTATTTCTAGAGTAATTTTTTTTAAACTACTAGGGATCCAATAATATATATATATATATTTTTACATGTAGTAAATCATTTCTATGAAAATTTTGACCCATTTTTTATTTTTTATCTTGTCAAAACTTGGTTCACTTTAGATTTTAGTTCATATATTTGATTTTTTTTCTCCTAAGGTAACATTCAAGAAAATATATTGAAAAAAAACTTTTGGGATTATTTCGGATCACTATATTTATCATTTTGGAATGGAAGTGTACCATGTTTCAGAACGTGCGTACCAATACATAAGTCACTAGGGTATTAGCATTTTCTAGTAACATTGAACTGGACCGTCTGGTTTGGTTCCTGTGGTGGTGAGTGCCAACACAGGACCTAAACTGTTCCATGAAAAAATCAAACTGCTCAATAATCATAGCCACAAGATTTTATCACATTTGTCTTCAAAAAAAAATTTCAAAATCATACTTGTCGTCCATTTATTTAAAGATGAATGTAATAAATCTTATGGGCCTATGACTATGATTATCAGATTAGTCTGATTTTTTTTCATGAATTACCCATACACAATGGCCTAAAAATGAATGGGTTGTATCATCGAAGTGGTCCCTGCAGTGAGCCCATAGGACTCAGACTGTACGGTTTAGTCTTCTTTCCCAACTGGAAAGAAGTTGAACTTTTGAAGATATGGGGAACATTATTCATTTTTCTGTTTTAACTTCACCCCAGTTCCCTCCTTCCACTTCCCCTTCTGTATTTTCTTGGACATATATTTACTATGGAAATAGAGATTTGCATACATTTGAACTCAGCACCAAGAAAGCCTAAAACCCCTAAAGGTTAATGAATGGTTTCCAAGCTTTAAAGAAAATTACTTCATCGTAATACATTTGTTTAACAGAACCAATCTCTATCCAACAACAGGCAACAAACATTTATGCTATCCATTCTAATGAAAGAACTACTTGAATCGAAGGTCTTACTGGATCCTTGAACTGCCTGTTTACTTGTTCAATGATATCTTTCATGCCCTCCATTTTCCCCAGAATTGCATCCTCACCAAATTCATCATCAACACCAAAAAGGCGAGTCATCTGCCATTACAAATTATAAAATCTAGTCAGTTACACGATCAAATCAAAAAAATATAAAAAATAAAAAATTAAGTCTTACGAACAACAGTTTGAAGTTCACAACACAATAGAGCATTTAAGTAAAATCTAATTTATAAATGCCAGGAAATGCCAAATCACACAGAAAAAACCTATACTAAAGAAAAAGGCTTACGGACATTGACAACAATGACAATGATGGTGTGGGTGCAGGGATGTCTGTGTTTTTTGTTTGTTGTTTGTTTGTTTGTTTTTGTGTGTGTGTGTGTGTGTGTGTGAGAGAGAGAGCGAGAGAGAGAGAGAACCATCCCTCAAAAGGACCTGTTCTTGCTGCAGCAAGAAATACCACAAAGAGTTAACACGCATCTCAAAGTGACTAGATGTGTCACTCTCTCTCATCCAACAAACATTAATAGATTTGCCAACTAAGAGAAATACATATCCATCAATCTAGGACTAAAGCTTTATTGACTATACAACATATATGGCGGTTATTGACAATTGATATCATCTATCCCTATATTCGAAAAAATGGGATAAGAAACAATATAACTCCAAATATGCTACACTAGGCCTAATGGATTGGATATTGCTACGAATACAATCCAATTACCAAGATATGGATTGAAGGTTTTTATCCGTTAATGTGAATCCGATCCAAATCCGTTAAGACCTTTAGCTAACAAATTAGAAATAAATATACACAGCTCCCATCTCAATAGTCTTTCTGTGTATGCCACTTTTAGATGAAAAATGAACACACAGTGGAAAACAAAGAGTTAAATAAGGATTAAACTTCATCCAACTTCAAGTCTTTTGTCATGCTTTTATATATTAAACAAAACCCCCCATGAAAAAAGCTCATGACTGTGGAATACAAATTAGGAAAATATTAAGAATATTGAAACTATCTATGGGTTATGCATAGCTATTTATCAAAAGAAAAAAACAATAATAAAAAGGAGGATATGCATGAGATTTTAATTACCCAATATCAAATTTTGGATTTGATCGGTTGGGTATACAAACCAAATATCTAAGTAAAAGGCCTAATCAGATTTAAATTAGAATTTCTTAGATCCATAGGATTATCAGTTCGGGTTGGATCAGATCAATATTATGCCTTATCAGATTGGATTAGGACATAGTATATCCAATCCACCAACAAGCGTAAATATGATCCCCAACATGTATTAATTGAAAACATTTGTAAACCCAAATAAAAAGGCAGCCCAATTCCTGAGGCTCCCGCTAGTGCAGGGCCTAGAGAATAAATAGTACTTCTTCATCCCATTTATGTGCCAGTTGATGCAATTTAGTAAAGGCATTTTTGAATAATAAATTACAAACATGTAAAAAAAATGATGGGAGGAATGCTGATATAGGAATTGGTTGGATTTAAACTGTCTTATTTGAATAATTTTATGGAATAGGATTGTATCTAAACATGTATCTAAAGAAGGATCCTATGGGAAAGTGATGACTAAAATATTTTGACATTTCAAACTACTACACACAACGCATCTATCTTAAAAAAAAAACTACTACACACAATGCGACTTCCAAAAATAGAAAGTCTCACACACAAAATTAAATGAAAATAATTAATAATTAATAATCATAATAATACCTGACTTAACAAGCCACCAAATTTATTCTTTAAGGACATCATTTTGCCTAGCCCCTTCTCTAATGTTGATGGAAATTGCAATAGCCGGAGAGTATGGCCAGTGGGAGCTGTATCGAATACTATTACAGAATAATCCATTGTTTGGACCAATCTGCAGAAACAAAATTAAAGCATTGAAAAAGAAAGAAAGAAAAGGATTAGTCAATAACATATGAAGCATATGACATTTTATTGTGTGAAAAAAAACAAAACAAAATGTGCATGAGCACACTGAGCAATTTTTTTTTTTTTTTATATAAATAACTTTAAAATGACCATCTTAAAGGTAATATACTTATGTTTATCCACTAAAACCATAAATGCTATCACAGAATTTCACATAAATATTTTTCAAAAAATAAAGTTTTTTGGCATTTCTGGATATGTTTAACACGCATTCATGCATAAACAAACTAAAGCGCATTGGGATGGCCCAGTGGCTGCTCATAACTGGGATCCAATCCCAGGCCCTACTCCCCTTGCTATGTAATGAATTCTGAAGGCCAAAAATAATAATAATAGAGCCTTACAAAATTCCATAAATACTAAGAGGACCACTAGTAAACTATAATTTATAAAGTATGTTTGCTGCCTAAACAGCTAAAGCAGCAAAAGGATGTTACTTCACATGTCCAAAGAACAAAAACATAAAAGCCAATAGTTACATCATGGAGTCACCTGCAGGCTGCAGCTCAAAATTACTGTTCCTAGCAAATTTTCACAAGCTTAAGAGCCACAACTACAAGTGCAGCTAACATAAGAGTTAAAGTCAGCTCAAAAGAATCAGCTTTAATGTACTGCAACAGGTTTCTCAAGTAACTAAATGATTGCAGAATATAAAAAGCTCAAAGAAGAGTAAATTTAAAGAAGCAGCAATATTTGAAAATTGGAATGGTTTCAAAGAGAAATCGATAGGAACTATACATAATCATGTTTCTAATATTATTATAGTTTTATTTTATGATTATTTTTATGTTTCTAGGATTTTTAGGCCAGGGGTATTTTGATAATTTTATATGTGCCTAAATGGGCTGTAAGGGTAGCCCATGAGTCGTCTTGTGAGTCAAGTTATTTAATTAATCTTTGTTTTTATTTCTTATTTAGTCTTAAATTAGTTTTGGAAGTTAAAGATATTTTGGTAATTTCCTATTTTAGTTCTAACTGGTTTAGGAAGTCTCCTAGTCCTATATAAAGCTATGTAATACTTATAATTCAATAGAGTTGATATTTTATAAAAAATTAAAGAGCTTTGAAACTTCTTTATGGATTGTGTGATGCAATCAAACCCTAGGTGTGATGCCTATGGAATCTAGGTATGATGCATAAAACTATTTTCTTCTTCTCCTTTCTTCTTCTTTCTTCTTCTTTTATGTTTCAACTTACTATTCTCAGATTACTATTAACAGCCCTCTAAAAGTGCATTTTCAACCTCAAAACTCCATCTAATCACACCCTCAAATTAACCCTAATCCCTTCCCCTACCTATTAGCCTTCAATTTACTCTTGAAACCATAAATTACTCACTGTTTAGGCCATCAAATAACCTCTATTTTGAAAGTCCAACGCTGTCCCTATTCGTCTTGCATCAGTTTGATATCAGAGCTTAGGGTTTCAGCATAATGTTTTCACATTATGGGAGACCCAATACAAGTGGATTGACTTGGGAAGAAGGTAAAGCGCTTCTTAGGCCTCGTTTGGGAACAGGCTAATTTAGTAACTTTTTGGCTAATTGGCTAAAAAGGTTAGTAAAAAAAACCTGTATGTTTGGGCCAACTTTTTAGCTAATTACGAAACGACGTGCAAAAAGTAGAGAGAAAAGGGAATCTTTGACTTTTTGGTATGAGTTGTTGGCTTTTTGGCTAATTTAGTAACTTTTTGGCTTTTTGGCTAAAATAGCCTCTTGCCAAACGAGGCCTTAGAGAAAATGTGTCTGAGGGATCTTCAAGATGATTTTCTTGATCAATTGTATGCTCTTAAGCAAAGTGATGTGTGTGATTGATTATGCAAGAAAATAAACCAAACCAAACCAAGCCTTAAATCCTATCAAATGGGATCGATTACATGAATCCTTCTTCTCCACGAGACTCTATCAAAAGCTATTTCATTAGTCAAATTAAGTAGATCCATATCACTATTTACAACGCTAGCCAACATTAATCTAGGCCTATACGGTCCCCTAACACTTCCCTCTATTGCTCGTTTCAAAAGTGGATTGAGATTTGGAATTAAAACAGAGATGTCTCATGCATAGATCTCGAAGATGCTATTGAAACAGCTATAGAGTTTGAAATTTTTGTAAAATTTAAGGAGAAATTTACAGTTTTGCAACCTACGCATAATGGAAAGACTGTCCGACAAGAGAATCCAACAAAAACTCCTAAACCAAGGGCTAAAGTGCCACAAGAAGATGCTACAAAGCCACAAGAAGATACAGCAAAACCAAATATTATTTTTAGGGATCGAAATCGTACACAATTGAAGTTGCAAACCAATGAAAATGTTCAAAATTTTCTTAAGACGAAAGATGACCAGATTTTGAAGAATAACGAGGCACTTATTGATGATCCAAAAGCACCTCAAGAAGATCTAGTTATTACTCAAGTAAAGGCTAGAGTAAAAAACGAGGAATTGGATGCTATGGAAGCTGTAGGGACTGAAGAATAGTGTTGTGCAAAATATGCCTTTAAAGGTCACCAATGTATTGCCTAAATTTTCTAATTTGGCGCCAACACAGTCATGTGAGTCAAGTTATTTAATTAGTTTTTGATTTTGTTTCTTATTTAGGCCTCTTTTGGCAATTGGCTTTTTTAGCCAAAAAGCCAAAAAGTCACAAAAACATCAAAAAGCCAACAACCCATACCAAAAAGTCAAATATTTCTTTTTCTCACTACTTTTTGCACATCTTTTCGTAAAAAGCTAAAAAGTTATCCCAAACATACTAATTTTTTTTACATCACATTTTAGCCAAAAAACCAAAAAGTTACTAAAAAAGCTTGTTCCCAAACGAGGCCTTAATTTTAAATTAGTTTTGAAAGTCAAAGATATTGTGGTAGATATTGTGGTAGTTCTTGTTGGTTTAGGAAGTCTCCTAATCCTATCTAAAGCCATGTAATGTCTATAATTCAATAGAGTTGATATTTTATAAAAAGTTAAAGAGCTTTGAAGCTCCTTTATAGATTATATGATGCAATCAAACTCTAGGTGTGATGCCTATGGAATCTAGGTGTGATGCCTAGACCTATTTTCTTCTTCTCTTTTCTTCTTTTATGTTTCAATTTGCTATTCTCGGATTACTATTTACAGCCCTCTAAAAGTGCATTTTTCAACCTCAAAACTCCATCCAATCACCCTCAAATCAACCCTAATCCCTTCCCCTACCTACTAGCCTTTAATTTACTCTTGAAACTATAAATTACTCAATGTTTAGGCCATCAAATAACCTCTGTTTTGAAAGTCCAGCGCTGTCCCTATTTGTCTTGCATCACTAAACTAATAATCTAAGAAAAGGGAAGGAGGCTCTGACCTGCAATCTCCAATTTGCCCAATTTGAACAAATTCAGCTCAATATTTTTCTAAATTTCTTGGTTTTCTATATCCAGCTATCATCTTGAACATGGTTGCATGAAGCGGAAGTGGGGGCGGGGGCGGGGGCGGGGGCGGGAGCGGGAGCTAGGGCCCCATAGAAGATTTTAAGGTTGGGAATGAGGGTAGGACTAAGGCCCCCATAGGAGTTTCCTACTGCTAAGATCTTGAATATAACAGATGTAGGTTTTAGTCCACCTCATAAAAGTACATCAACAAGAAGCTAATCGAATTACTTTTTCATACTCAACCAAACAAAGCCTTAAACGATTCAGCTCAATGAAACTTTCCAAACAATTGAAGTGATATTATTATAACAAGAATATTCAAAATTATGAATTTGATAAAGATAATAACAGATTAGTATAGAAGTTATGGTTTTACAATTGAAACATATAATTAACCTTCAGCCTCATCATCTACCCCTCGTACTTTTCGAATATTCTTGTTTAATCATGGCCCACAACATAGATGTTTGCATCATCAGGCATAAAATTATGAATTTACCTTGGCAAATTAAAGCCTTGTTTGTCATAACCTAAAAAAGTCAAAAAGTCACTATCCTATTTAAGTCACATCATCTTATTTAAGTTGCATCACCTCTCTACCATATCACTTTAAACCCAATTCATATTTCATAAAAAATCAAAAAGTACACTTATTTAAATTATCCCAAACCACCCCTAAATTATAGATTCTAGTTTCCAAACTAGCCCTCCAAAAAATTTCAGCAACCTGCTATGCCAGCAATCAACACCCAATTGGTACTAGTTGCATCAGCATCACTACCGTACTTGAAACTCTTTCCTAACCACCATTGCCTACCCATTAGCTGTTGTTACTATTAAAGCACTACATGAAGTCAGCTTCTGACCAGCAAATTGAGTTGTCAATTATCAAAATTTGTCTCATGGTTAAAAACACAGGTGGGCCTTATGAGGGGGAATTTGAATAATAATAGCAGTAATAATCCCAAACACCTCAGCAGCAATGATGAAAGTTTATTCACGAATCAGGAGTGTTGTATACTTATACGACCACCGAGGGTGACAAATTGTTGAGGATATCTTTACAAACATCATAATTACTATATTTTCAATTTCTTACAGGTGGCAGGACAGATGGCCTCTCATCTTGACTTCTCTAACATCATATATGAGATGAGTTAATCTACCATTGATACACCGGAAGAAAACATGCACTTGGCGTCCTAACCCAACACATGCTCATCTCTTAAGCTGATTTGATTACCTCTTATAGGCTACAGCTAATTCCTTTTAATTGTGGATTTTTGGCTACAAAGGGTTCCTGGTGATAGTTAGAATTCCAGTCATTCTAAAAAAATTCCAATCATTTCTACTGTGTAATAGCTTAATTTGCCATAATGTTACTTCAATTAGTTTGCTTTATGGAGATGGTGTTGCTCCTTGACAAATTGATTGTTTCATTTAACATAAGTCAAAAAATTAATCATCAAACTTCGATGATTGTTGAATACAAACTGGTTGCCGTTGGCCATCTCAATCAAACTTGCAATATGAATCAAAGGATTATGAATCGAGATATTTACTGTATATAGAGCTATCAAATCATATCAAACATGGTGCTTACTTCAGCATTTCGGCAAAGCTCATAGCCTCATCAATTCCAGGAATTGCATTTGCTAGCTCTGACAAAAACCCATCCATTCCATCTGAACCAGGTGGCTCTTCATTCTCCACAGTTGGATCCACCTCCTAGAAGAACCAAACAAAACCATAAAAAGTGAGGCGACATGATATCAAACCAGAGTTAAAAAATAAAATAAAATAAAATCATAAAGATCGAGTCACACAGGAAAAAACCAAAGAATCGATAATAATCAAGTAATTGCAGATGAAAAATGTTGTCAAAAGGTCATATAAACCCTGTGATCCAATCTTTCTTCTAAAAGAGATAGAAACACAGATTCCCCAACTGTGGGTAAGGAATAAATCCAGTTAATTTGCCATGTAAATTAAATTCATAAACAATCTAAACAATCACTGAACTCCAATACCTGACTGCTGCATCTTATTCTTTATTTTTTAAATGAAAATGGAAACTCAGATCAATTAACCTTGGGTAATTTTGATTCACACATGCATATATAGTATAAATGAACAACAACAAATGATAACCCATGAGAGAGAGAGAGAGAGAGAGAGAACAAACAGACATCATAATGGTGGCTGAAGAAATTAACTGTGCAAGCCAAACAATACATGAACCAGCACTGAAATGTGTACATTTAGGCCCTCTAACATGCACTTGTTATGACATTTACCTTTGTTATTAGATTTGTTTTACTCCGTTGGAATAATTGTAGGTCACAAGGGCCATTTCCATGAAACTTTAATTTAAATTGGATGCTTAAAGGCTCAAAGGAGAGACCAGAATGCAATCTGAATGAACCGAGCAGAGAATAGAATAAAGAAGAGATCATAGCTCTCCACTGCCCAACCCACTCGAGCGGTGGGAAATAGCAAGGCTCAAAATTTCAGAATTCAAATTTCACTTCTCAGCAGTTGGCCTCTTGAGTAATTTTACATGGATTGGACTCTTTTTAACCCTTATTGGCATGGAACTATAAAAAGGCAACTTGGCAACAAAAATAGCGGTTGAATGTTGGAGAGCAGCTCAAGAGGCAAGAAAGAAGGCATTCCAAGGCTAGGAAGATGGATTCGACATAAATAGTGGTGATTTTCTCCATCACAATGAGCAACTAATCCTTTCACTTCAGAGTTTTGATAAAATCTTAATCAAGTAACTAAGGTTTGTATCCTATTGTATTGGGGGATTTGATTATTTGAATATGATGATTGTGCAATCTTGAAATTATTTTTAATATAATTATTTCTATTATTAAATTTCACATCACATTGTACTTAATTTATGTGATTTTGAATGCAATGGTTTCACTTGTACATGTATTTGCATAGTCAGACAAAAAATGCCTAGAAAAGACGAGTTGTGCTTTTAGAGAATCTGTGCTAATCAAAGATAAAGATAATTAATAACGACGACTCAAATACATGAGGTATGTAGCTACAATGAATCATGATCACAAAAAGTAATTTTATCTCAGATTAGTATGATAAGCCCTAGTTATGCAACTGGTGGTGGATTCAATGCCCTGAGTCTTCTCACTCATATTAAATGCTAGTTTAACTCTGTCCTTAATTAATTTGCAACTTTTAGTTATAAACAATCAAACAACGCTCTTCCTCCCAATTAACTTGAGAATTGGTTTTTTTTTTATTTTCTTCTTATCCCATATTATATCCTACCATAACCAAACATAGTAGTAAATATATATAATCCATCTCATATCCTAAACATATTGTATGCTATCATATATCCTGACACAGTATATATCCTCCCCAAACTTTTATATCCAATCCGGACAATCAAATGGGGCCGTAGCTCCTGAGGTTTGACACCCAGATTAAACCGCTATTCTATTTGAATTGAGGCATTAGTTCGGTATTAGTTTTAAGCTATCAATACACTAACAAACTGCAAGTTGCTCAAAACCAAACACGCACATACAAGTAACAACAATCAAATCAAACAAATGGACACCAAAAATGTCCACATGAACTGAAGACAATGGGGGGGGGGAAAAAAATGATCGTGATCATGAACCGGGGATTGTTTAAATTCATCAAAGACCCACAATTTGCTCCAAAAAAGTATGATTAAACGCCTCGAACACCCTCAAATTCCTCAAAAACAAGAGGGAAATAGGCCAATAAGTTGAGCCAAGCAAAAGCAACAAAAAAAAAAGGAAATAAAATAGAAGTAAAAGTGCAAAAGCGAGAGAATGAGAGGAATACCATGGCGTACAAATTGGTAAAGCCATTAACGAGAGTAGGGTTTTTGGTGAATCGCTGTTGAAAGGCATCGCTGAGATTGTGAGCTGGGTCGGTGGAGATAATGAGAACAGAGGATCGAACCCTAGAGAGAAGGATCGAGAGGATTGAGCTACAGGTTGTCTTGCCCACACCGCCTTTGCCTCCAACAAAGACCCACTTCAGACTCTCTTGCTCCAGTATGTTCTGCACCGTCCCCTCCGGCAATTCCTGATCCGAATCCATCTCTCTGTCTCTCTCTCCCTCTCCCTCTCTCACTCTGACTCTGGAATGGAGAGTTCGTAGAGAGAGAAAGCAAAAACAAAAACAAAAACAAAGACAAAGGCGAAAGAGAGAGAGGCAGGGACGGTGGTGGTGAGAATTTGGCTGGATTCACAAGAAAGGAATCAAAAGTCGATTGAGATTCAAGAGTAACATTACAAATTGAATGTCAGATAAATTATAGTTTGAGGGGGTTTGGATAGAAGGATTGGATAATATTTTAATTGATTATTAAATTTTTATTTAATATATAGGGAATTATAGATTGAGTAAAGTTTGGATGGATCGTCGGATTGAATAATATTCTAATTAACTATTAAATTTTTACTTAATATATAAGATTGTTTTTAATATTTATAGTATTAAGATTTTATAGTATAAATGAATCTAATATTTTTATAATATTTAGGGTTGATTTGGGATGTTCTAAAAAAATACACATTTTGACTTATTGACTTATTTGGGTTGAGTTTGATATGATGTGTTAGAGAAATGATGTAATTTAAATAAGATGATGTGACTTTTAAATAAGATAGTGACTTTTTACTTTTTGTATTATTTAGGTTATGCCAAACTTGGCCTTAAGCTCACTCAATGTCGATTCACAAAAAATTCGATAGAAATTCTTTGGGAAGTCTATACAAATTTTCTGGATCCTAGTCTAGAGATTTATTTCTCTAGTTTTCGCAAGAATTTTTTTAGATTCAAACGAGAAAATTTCTCTACCTTCCTAATCATGATATGCAATATACAAATTGATCACCTAAATAATATATCCAGAGAATTCTATAGACTTCCATAAATTCTCTAGGAAGGTTAGAGAAATTCTTTGGATTCCAAGCTAAAGATTTTTTTCTAGATTTTCAGAGAATTTCTATAGATTTTCTCTGGATTTCAAGGGAACCATAAAGCATAAAGTTTGTTTGGTTGCCAAGAAAAATAGGCGAAAAATAACTTGTTCAATATAAAAATACATAAAAAGCACAACATAAAAGTCTAGAGATATTTGTAATAATTATAATTTTCTCTGAATTGTAATAACAAGCTTTTAATTTTATGTGGACTCAAATAAAAGTCCAGAGAAATTCACTTTTAAGATCACAAAACACAAAAACGCATTAACATTAAGAGGCAAAAATGCTCTTTCTCTTCATTTTACCAAGAAAAAGAGAGAGAAAGTGAGAGAGAAAATCCATGGGCATGGAGTTCTGGGAATTTCTCTAGATGTTCTAGAGAATTTGTTCCTATAAGGTTAGAGAATTTCTCTGATTTCAAACCATAAAAGTTCTCTGCCTTCCCAATCATGATGTGCGATACAAATCAATCATCCAAATAAGTAACAACAACAACCTATATATATAGAGAGAGAGAAAGAGAGTCACTGAAAGGACAATTTCTCTAGATTTCTAAAGAATTTCTCTAGTTTTCGCAAGAATTTCTCTGGTTTCAATAAATAGTAATGAAGAGTTTAAGGAACAGAGCATTTGGCTCTACTTTGATTTGTATTTGTCCAAAATAAAAATAATTATCAACTAAAAAATCCAGAGAATATACATTCAATGCAATTGATCTACATAATATGGAACAACAAATTCTTCATAGCTAATCATCACTGAATGTCATAGAGTAACAAAAATACACACAATGGCCAAAATCCAAAGAAAATACACACAGTGAACAACCAGAGAAAATTCACACAGTGGCTAAAATCCAGAGAAAATTCATATACTGACCAAAATCTAGAGAAAATTCACATAATAGCCAAATCTAGAGAAAATACACACAGTACCCAAATCCAAAAAAAATTCACACAGTGGCCAAATTCAGAGAAAATTCACACAGTGACCAAATCCAGAGAAAATTCAAGGGTAATCGCGGATTCTCCTCATGGAAACGCAAACGAGTTAGTCTCAAGACACCAAAACTCACACAACCCAAGTACCAAATCAAGGTTACAGCGAACTTCGTATATAAAACTCATGATAGCATCGCAATACTGTATATAGAACTCATGATAACATCGCAAATACCAGTTTGGTTCCAAATGGCACCATGTTTTTCAGCTAAGGTTTCGACCCATTCCTTCCATCTTCTCTAGGGTTGTTTCCAGGCTCTTAAGAGGACTTTTGAGGGCCATTATTGAAAACTATAAGGAAAGATTTCAAACAAGAAAGGAGTGTTTGAAACAGGGATTGCTTGATTGATTTGCTTTGCACAGGGTTTGAGAAACCTAGCAATTCTCATTGTGGATTTGGAGGAGTCCCCATATTTTGGAGATACCACTTTGATTTTTCTTGATTCGTAGATCAGAGTTTGTTGTTGTTCTTTTTCATCTGCCATTTTTTAAGCTCAGTAGTGACATAGTACACACACACACACAGAAGTGTAAAAGACACGATTGATCTGTATCATTATGTTCTACAAAAATCTCCATTACAACCTAAAATAACATTGAGGGACCTTATGCATCAAAAAATATTATTGTAGACCTCTCATTCTATCAAAAGTTGGGTAGGGATCTTAGACCAATTTTTCCTAATATATAAACTAATTTATTTAATATTTTTTATATATTTAATACAAATTAATTTTATATAATATTATATATATATATATATATAACACTATTAAATTTTAATTAATTTTACATCTTAAATTTGTATCAGATTTATTTTTACTTTGATATTTTATTATAGGTTAAAAAATATATATGTATTAATTATAGTGGAGCATAATAGTTTTGAAAGTAGATTATAATTTTAGAGTAATGCTAGAGACCCCAAAAGTTTTACCAAAAATTTTACCGAATGTCTCACATGGGTGTAGAACCCACGCCAGGTGAGTTCTATATGGGTCTCACACTCATGTGAGACATTTGGTAGAAATTTTGTTAAAACTTTTGAAATCTCTAATATTTTTGTAAATTTTAAAGTTTGAATCACGATTAACAAATAGAGCAATACAAATTAATGCAAATGTGATTTTAACGAATTAAGCGATATTTTGCACAGTAGTAGCAAGAGAATTATAGCAAAATGATGATGCGGTGTACGTCAATGGTAAGTCGGGGCTGTTTTGGAAAGATGGTTAAAAGCTAAATTTTCAACTTTTTTGGCTTTTTTAGCTTTTTTATATGAGATGTGATATGACCCAAAATGAATTAAAAGTTAGCTTTTGACTTTTTTATGATGTTCCCAAATGAACCCTCGATGCTAACGTATGCCAAATTTGGCACACGCTATTTTGTCTGATTGTTGGTAGAGATGGCATTTTGAACCCGATTCGACCCCGATTAGAACGATTTTTTCTCCAAAAATACCCCCGACAGGCCAAGGATGGTATTCGAAAATGAATCCTCGACAATTTTCGAGCTAAGGATGATGATACATTCCCCAACCCCAACTCGTTCGTGTCTCCGTTTCCCCGAATTGAAATTACTATAATACCCTTTTTTATATATATATAAATAAATCAAACCCTAACACAACCTCACACAAGCCTTAGACAGTCTCTCCTCTCTCTCTCTCTCTCTCTCTCTCTCTCTCTCTCTCCCCATCCCCTTGATTTCTCTTCTCGCCGACCACCACTCCCACAGTTGTCCAATCACCACGACTACCACTTTCGCAGCTGCAATCTCCTCTTCACTTCCATGACCTCATATTCTTTGCTTTGAACCGAACACGCACAGCCGCCCTACCTCATCTTCATTGAATCCGATGATCTCTCTCACTACCAATTGAACCTTCATCGCTGGAGCTGCTCAGCCACAAGATCCAAATCCACTACCACCATCGGCCGTGAGATCTGAAATTTTGAAGATATGATCTAAAGTTTCAGCATCTACAGTAAGGATAATATTATACACCGAAGGAAAGATCAAATTTAGTTCACACAAGTGTACCGTGCCCGGGGAGTACCCGTGCGCGTTAAACAGTTCGGACCCTCGATTTCTTTAATTTAGTCTTATTAGTGCAATGTAAAATGTAGATAAGAGTCCAAATTTGGTAACTTTTAGAAAATTTATTTTATTGAAAAACCTTTGCTAGAAATAGATGTGTCATCAGATCTCAGAGTCGCCACCTAATATTAATTTTGAAAAAATTAGGAAACCCATGACTCGTGCCAAGGGCACTGTTCGCTGTAACCAAAGTTGTCTTGGTTCGAAACCTTAGGTATGAAAGGGCAATGTCATTAATTGAGTATCTCCGCCCACCCGATCAAAAGATCGGCATTTACTAATCATGATATGAATTTTATTTTCTTTATATGTTCATGTTCCGATTATTTAATAAATCCTAAAAAAATTATTATGTGAAGTATACAAGTATAAACTATGTCACCCACTTTGGAACAACTTGATTTCATGTAGTTTTGAAAGATTTTTGAAGATGTACAACCCAAATAAATTGAGTTTACAAACATGAAAATCAACATCACTCCAAATTAAGCGACACAACCTCCCTCCACTAGCATTCATAGAGTTATATCATATAAGCAAATAGCCTCATGGTAGAATGCTAAACATAGTAAGAAAAACACATACAAACGGGATGCTAAAACATAAAAATTTACATGTTTGAAGACCCGCGAACAAGCTACAAAACAAAATTACTAAAATATGCATGATCTTATATACAAAATCCTAATGCAATTCATTCACGAGATGCAACTAAAGATTCGACTTCTAAGATATGACATGTGAATCATCTCAAGAACATGAGGTAACGCACATAATCACATAAGAATTGATTAAATCCACAAATGCAAAATTAGCCGAATCAAGATGCATGAAACATGGATGCAAGGCATGGATATAATGAAAGACGAAATATGATGCATATTCATAAATAAATAAAGCAAGTAAAAGAACAGGATAGAAAGAAGCGGGGCGGAGAGTTATTACAACATTTTGAATAAATTATTACAAACCAAATAAGAGAGAGAGAAGGAAATATTACAACAAAATAAAAACCTCACAAACTCTCAAAATAAATAAATAAATAAATAAACTTCATGTGCTTTGGGGATTGCCGGAAAATATTCTGCTTGACGCGAGAGGACTGCTCTGTTCCGCCTGAGAAAACTTATTTTGCGGGAGCACTATTCATCCCGAGGCACTATTCATTGCCAACAGCACTATTCACCACGATAATTACTATTCACCCTTTTTGATCGTTATTCATCCTATCTGGTATTTTTCGTTTGCAGTTACTAGTCATCGCCGGAGGTACTATTCATCATTGGGGTTACTATTCACCGCCAGATATACTATTTACCACCGGAGGTTACTATTCATCCAGTGGGGTAAATTATTTAAAGTAATAAATTACAACAGTTTATATACAACATTTAAATTACAGCAGATATGTGGGTGGTGCAGCCTTCCCGTTAAAGGACTAAAGCAATTATATAAAAAAAAAAATTACAACAGATATGTGGGTGGTGCTGCCTTTCCATTAATGGTAAAATAATTATATAAAAAGTAATTTACAACAGATATGTGGGTGGTGCAGCCTTCCTATTAAAGCAATAAAAAAAAAAGTTATGAAAAACAGTAAATGAAGTATTTAAACAAATTATATCACATTTTTAAATTAAATGAAAGTTTGTGAAAACTCACCTTTTGCAGAAATGATGAATTTTCTAATTCACAAACTTTCTTTTGATTACCCTCATCTCTAAAAAAAAAACTAATTTTTCTTCTTTCTGATTCTTTTTCCTCTTAAACTCTCCCGCACCAATTCTTTTTTTTTTTCCTCTCTAATTCTCTCCTCCCAAAAAAACTAGCCTTAATCTCTCTTTTCAATTCTCTGATCCCTATTCTTTTATAGAAAATAATTTTAGGAAAATGATAAAAGAAGAAATGATGAAAGGGGCTGATTTCAAAAGGTGCACAGTGATTTTACTGTGCACTGTACAATAAAATTACTATGCACTTTATAATATAATATTATATAAAAGGTATTATTAGCATAAATATATGTACAAATACCCAAAAAAATATATAAAAACACACAAATATATAAAATTATAAAATAACAAAATACAAGGACTAATAAAATATATTTTAGTAGGCCAAATATGTAACATAATTTGACCAAAGTGGGTCTAAAGTAAAAGAAAACAAAAAAAAAAAACAAACGGTGGAATATTGGGGAGTTTCAAAGGAGGAATAGTAATAATATATAAAATATTTGATATTTAATATATATATATATATAAAAGTATGGTGCGTGGGTACAATCATGACACCGCATAAATGAAACATTATATATAATAATATAACATACTATATATATAATATAATATTACATAAAAAAAGTAAAAGAAAATAAAGAATGGATATAAAATAATTTAGCAAAAGAATAAAGATTGGTAGCTCGAAAATTTACCCCCCCTAATCCCCCTAATGCCCAAAACGACGTCGTTTGGGGCATTAGGCTTTTTTTTTTCTTTTTTTTTCTTCCATTTTCGAAGCTTTTCGAGCTCAACACAGATGGGGAGAGGGAGAGGGAGAGAGAGAGAGAGGGAGAGCGGAGAGGAGAGAGGGAGACACATACACACACAGAGGCCCCCTACATTCCGGCCGACCGTCCAATCGTCGCAGCTCCGCCATCGTCGCAACTCGGAGATGGATCGTCACAACTCGGAGATGGATCGTCGCGGATCGTCGCAGCTCCAGTCCCTTCTTCTTCTTCCTCCTCTTTCTTCCCTCTTCTTCTTCTTCCCTTCTCCCTCTTCTTCTCTGCTTTCTTTCTTCTTCTTCGTCTCTTCTGATTTTCTGATTGAAACAAAAAAAAAAAAATTAAAACGACGAAACAACGTTGTTTCGTCGTTTAGGGGAATTCGGGGAGGCTAATTTCGAGCGACGTAGCATTGTTGTTAGCAAAAATAGGTGTAAGGTTGAGATTAAAGTTTACATTCCATCTTTTCACTGAGAATTTTGTGAGATAGTAGATTCTTATTTTCATTATCGAGTAATCAAAAGAAAGCGCCCAAGTCTTAGGGCCGATCAAAATGGGGTGTCCATTAGTAGCATCTTCATTCTACAAACAGAAGCAAAGTTAACCCAAAACCTATTCTTTTCAAATCTAAGCTAGTGCTTTGCAGTATCAAAAGTTAAGAATTGCTAAATTAATCTTATGCTCTGAGAAACTGTTTCAAGCAATCTCTCCAAAGGCAGCATGTGGCAGGGAAAAACAAACAACCTTGAACCTTTGTACTTCCAAAATCCAAAATCATTTTCATTTGTTGATATACAAAAACTAACACCAGTACCCTTTGAAATACCAATTTCGTTTAAATTCATTACCCTCAACCAACTCAAATTTTTTTGTTAAGGTCTGCTTAATTTTTTTTTGTTGTTAGGGTTTTCTTAGATCAGATAGATACATATATATGTGGGTGTGTGTGTGTATAATGAACAAATCTTTAGTTGTTGTTGATGAACAGATCTATCACTGATTTGCACATATATATATGTGTGTGCATAACAATTTCAGATTTTTTTTTTTTTTTTTTTTAAAAGTTGTTAATGATTGTTGACAATGATGAAACATATTGAAAACAAATTAAATTTATTTGTTGTTCTTGTGTTGAACAAAATTTAAACAAAAAAAAAAAGGATCACGAATTTTTCAGGGTCTAGGAAACCCAATCCCCTTTAGGAGACGGGGGCGGGAGCGGGAGCGGGAGCGGGTGATGGGTTTCCTGCCGGAGATCGGGGGTGAGGGCGGGGACGGAAATTTTTTAACCTTTGGGGAACAAAGACGGGGAGTGAAATCCCCAATCCCAGCCCAACTTGTTGCCATTCCTAATTGTTGGTGCTTGCTTGCCACCCGAACTGTTACAAAGTTGCACTCAAGTTTTACTTTCCTTTGGGGTTGTTTATTGCATTTTCTTTCGAAAGACTTATCCAGTCCTCTCTATGGTTTGGGAGTTTATCTTTTAATATGTAGTGTTTGTTTAATATTTTATTTTTATAAAAAATTATATTGATCAAATATCAATAATTCTTAATTGGAATATATTTATATTAATAATTTATTTTTAAAACCATATTTATTATTAACAAAAATATGTTCCAATCAATGGGTCGATGGATAATTTTTAAAATCATATTTATCATTGACAAAAATATATTCCGATTAAGAGACTATCGATATCCGATCAACGTGATTTTTTACAAGGATGATGTACTCAACGAGTTTTACAAATTAAATTGTTTGGATAATCAAAACGAGACTCGTGGTGGGTTCCACGGGCCCAATAGTACGGTTTAATTCACAAAATAGACCAAAAAGAAGCTCATCCCTTTGCTTTAAGCTCATTATAGCTTATTTTAATTTGGAAGTTTATGTTTTATTGTTTGATGCAACTTTTGTTTATAATTTATTAGGCAAAAACAATTATAAAAAAGTTTATTATATGAAAACCAGAAAAAAAGATACTTTTAACTTCTATTTTCTTATTATCATTTGGATCCATTTCAATGATCAAAACTGTTCTCTTTTTAGAGCATATCAAATAGAAAATATCTACAAAAAATCAAGTTGATCCGATATCAATAATCTTTAATCAAATAGTATTTATATTTAATTTTTTACTTCAAATCAAATTTTCTATTCATTTTTGTAGATACAAATTCAATTCGATCAAATGGTTAATGATATTTGATCAACTTTATTTTTTAGAGAGATTGACCAATAAGTCCCATATTTTGGACTTGTAATCCATATAGTCCCATATTTTTTTTTTTTTTGTGATTCATTTAGTCTTTTTGGATGTGTAATGACTCATTTGTTCAGCACATTAGAGTGTCACATTTAGAAAAAGTAAACTAAATAAGAGGGTAATTTATATGTAAATTGGGCCGAGTTGGGTAATGGGCCGTTCTGTGGGCTGCAGTAAAAAGGTTTGAGTAAAAGGGCCTGGTAGTTACCATGGTCCAGAAAGAGCCTTGTTGTTAGCTCGGTCATACCATTAAGGACCGGGGTATTTTGGGCTTTTACTCAGAACCTTGCTATTGAATAGCTCGGTCCAAGCACGATGTGGATAGCGCGGTCTCAAGAAGTGAAACCGAGGTACAAGCTGTAAAAGGAAGAGCCGAGTTAGTTAAAGCTCGGTCGTTTCTGCCAGTTTAGCATGGCTATGTTATCTCGGTCGTTTTGTCATACTACCGAGGTAAAACCATCTCACTTGGTTTAAGCAGTGAGGGGGGTGTTGAAGGATAAGCATTATCTTTCAGGAGAGTAATTCATAGGAGGACTTTACATAGAGGGATAAGAGTCCTATTAGGATTGTGCCACGCAGAACCTTTAAAAGCTCACAACATAACCTATTGAAGAGGTAACACAACTTTGATTCTCGAATACACAGAACTTTTGTCTATTTGTCTGTTTTGCTGACTTAGGCATCGGAGAGGTATCCGGCATACACCCACCGGCTAGCTCACGTTTGTGTTTTCAGAAAGTAAAGCGACGACGTTTGGAGGAGCGCAGACTTGATCAACAGGATTATACAAGAAGGATATTTCTTGCTCGTACAATTGGCGCTGTCTGTGGGAAGACCAGAAAGAACAAAACCTCTTGATCAAGTTTTTCCTCTCTAATTGGAAGTAATGGCGCACAATGAAGATTTGACATAGTCCGCCATCGACGGACAAACCCCAGAGTGGGGTGGGAGGCGCGAAAGTTTGCCTTCTATCCCTTCCATGGCGGATTTAGAGCCCCAGCGACAGAACCCCCGGAGGGATGCAAGGGGGAGGTGCACTAACAGCCCCCGTCGCTTTCAAAGTCCAGAAAGACAGAAGTGGAGGATCGATCCTCAAGTTCTGGAGGATTGCGTAAAGGAACAAGATAAGTTAATAAGGAAGATGGCGGTGGACATGGAGTTTATGAAACGCCAGATCAAAGGAAAATGGGTGGCGACAGGAGAGAGGCGCAAAAGCAACACGCCCCCTCGCCACTCAGAAGATCGTGGTAGGCATACCATGCCATCACAAGCAAAGAGTAGGAGCTTGAGAACAGGCGACACTCAGTCAAGGACTCCCAGGACTCGTTACTCCAGGTTTGAAAGAACGAGAACTGAGAGGTCACATACTGAGGGAAGCACCTATCGGCCCTCGTGCACATACCAAACGTTATCCAAGCAGATAGAGTTGCCTAGATCATTCGATTTGCGCATTGTGCTAGAAGAAAGGGCACGATGGAAGAAAGATAACAAGGTGCGCGACCCGCGCAAAGTTTCAGCCCTTCAGTAGTTGGCTCCTCAGACGCATGGGAGCGTCGAGGTAGGAATGTCGATGTCGCGCCTTGCTTACGAACCAATAGACAAAGCATTAGCAAGGCTATAGACCTCACCGTTCGTTCTGGAAATTAAGAACACGCCCCTATATTCAGGATTCCTTCAACCCAAATTCACCACGTATGAGGGGAAAACAAACCCCTACATGCACCTTAGCCACTTTCGCCAGGTTATGGCAGTATACTGGTAAAACGAGGCTTTGATGGCATCCTATTCCCATCCAGCCTTGGCGACCTAGGTTTAACCTGGTTCAAAAGGCTACCAGAAGGCAGCATAGCCTCCTGGGCGCAATTGGCAGAGACGTTCGTGACGAGGTTCAGAACGAACACCAAGACGCCAGTGGAGATCGACTAGCTACTCTCCATTGACATAGACGACAAGGAGACGTTGAGATCCTACAACAGTCGTTATTGAGAGACCTTCAACCAAATAGGAGATTGCCCCACAGATCTCACCATCGCACAATACAAAAGAGGTCTTCCAGTCGGAAACAGGTTGAGGGACTCAATCACCATGACGCCACCCCTCACAATAGAGGCCTTAATGGAGAGAGTGCACCAACATATTCGGGTGGAGGAGGATGGTGCTCGCGCTAAAGCCAAATTTGGTGCATCAGTAGTACCAGATAAAAAGACTACGACAAAAGTCAACGCGGTAGAACGTCCAAGTAGGAACGGGCGAGGCATGCGGGACAACGGAGAGGACCAAGATAAAATGTGGTTGAGAGTCCGCACTACCATTACCACAGTGTTCAAAAAACTTATCTATCGAATTCTTAGTGAGATACGTGATGAACCTTTCGTCCGATGGCCAGCTAAGTTAGGAGAAGCACAAAAAGACTATGACGAAAGATCTCGGTGCATCTTCCATAAGGAAAAAGGGCACCGTACTGAAAATTGCACACCGTTGAGACAACACCTAGAGGAGTTAGTGGCAGCTGGGCACCTAGACCAATACATAGAATGAGGGACACAGCTAGCCCCCCAGAACCACGATAACCCAAACGGAATGCCGATCGACGCCCCACCTCAAGGTGTGATTAACGTGATACATGGGGTATTCGAACCTGAGCGAGTATGTGAGCTCAGGGGAATGATCAAGAAGGCTGAGCACTTAAGGGAGGTATTAAGTGCACAACCTACCATTAAAAAGAGGAGAACAGAGGCCACGAACGTCATGTCTTTTTCAGACAAAGACTTGGCAAGGATATATTGCCTTCACAATGATGCACTGGTCGTCACTTTCCGCGTCAAGGATTACGACACAAGCGAATTTTGATTGACCAAGGGAGCTTATGTGAGATAATGTATTACGAAACCTTCAAACAACTGAAATTAGAGGATAAAGACTTGGCACTTGTCGTATCTCTCCTGATCGGATTCAACTCAATGCCAGAGTGGCCAGTTAGCAAGATAATCTTCCCAGTCAGAGCAGGAAGCATGACGAAACAAGTGGAATTCTGGGTATTAAATGTCACGCCCCAAACCCGCCCCGAGAGGTTTGGTGACGAGACCGGCCAGTAATCCTAGATTACCACAGGCCTTCCCATACAAAACATGAATAAACGGGGCTCGCGGAAGCGAAAACACATAACTATAGTCCAAAGAGCTGTGCATAAATATGAACATATATTACATGCCAAAAATGAGTTAATTTACCCACTATCTATACATATGTTCAAAAATTCATGTACAAAACATAGTTACATGCCACTGATGCAAAATCAAAACAAAGCTCACAAAACGGCCTTCCAGGCCTAGCCCCAACTCGAAGGCACACAAAACATCTGGTTAGGCTACAAAACGGCGGCTCAGCTCGAGACTCCGCCTAGGCTTGGCTTCCTGAGGGTTCACCTATAAATACATAAAATACAAACAATGAGCTAAAGCTCAACAAGTAACATTAACGTAAAGGGGTTAGTGAACGAATTCCAACATTTCATAAATCTGTAAAACGTAACATTCATAACATAATCATAATCATCTCGTAAGAATATACATAATGGCATACACCATAGAATATAACATGTGTCGACTAACGACTAGAGTAACCGGTCCCGGACACCGATTAAACACATACCGAGATCTCGTAAACTGGTCATGGGTTTGTCCTTCCATGCCGTCCCCCATGACTAAAGCGCATGGGCCCGCATGTTCTCGCCCCCACGACTAAACTAACTATGGATGCCATACTAGATTCGCAAATAGGACATTCGTTCACAGAAAACATTATCATTCATAATCATGTCATAACATATCACTTTGAACATACTTTCATAAGAACATATCATTTACAGAAATGTTACTTACAGTGGGTTTCCAAAACTGAGGGCACGGTCTTCACGTCTTATCCTGCAATTGCCAACATTATAACACAGTTCTCAATACACATTCTCATTAAATCACATAAGTCATGCACTTCGTCCTTCCTTTATTTCATTTCATGTTCATTTTCTCCCTTCTTACATTCTTTCGTGTTCATAAGATGTTAAAAGATGCAATTAACATGTTAAAAATCAAATAGAACAACTTTTCTGCATTTTTTGAAAATAAGCCCTTCCGCTCGAGCTCCCACTTGTCCGCTCGAGCGGACTGCACATTTTTCCCAAAACTGCTGAGAGGCTGATTTTACCGCTCGAGCGGGCTTCCCTCCGCTCGAGCGGACCCTGCGAAATCCGAAATTCTGGACTTCCAAAGCTTCAATCTTCCCTTTTTGCAAAACCCATTTCCAATCTTATGAAATCCAAGCCTCAAAACACTTAAAACACCACTTGAATTAAACATTATAGCTTCTAAATAAATCCAAATGCATCATATACAAGATCAAACCATGAATTGAGGTAAAGAATCATAACTATACACATAGAAGCTTCATTCTAACCATCCATGGAGGTTCTTCCTCAACTAAACAAATTGACATGATTCATACTACTTTAAGCCATAATCTTGAATTCCACATGCTTGATACCAAGAATCAACAATCGATTTCATGAAAATCTTACCTTAAATACTTGGATGGAGAAGTTTAGCTTAATTCCCCCTTTATTTCTTCTTCTTTCCCTTCTTTCTCCCTTCCCCGAATTCTCTCTCTCTCTCTCTCTCTTTCTCTTTTCCAGATTTTTCTTTCTTCCTTTTTGAGTCAAAATGGGTCAAGCCTTATCTATATATCATATATACTAAATAAATAAACATTTGTGCCATAATCTTGAGCCAAACAAGGCTTAACGATTCAGACGAAATTCAGTCCTCAATTTATTGTTCCAAATGGCTTTAAAAATTCCCGGTATCACATAGGCGTGTTCAATTTCATTTTCTGAACCCATTACGGTAGTCAATTTCAGTCCCGAAGTCGTAATTCCAACAGATATTTTACTAATTCCAACAGATAATCTTCAATTAAATCATATAAATGCATAATTAATTACTGATAATTGTGACACACAGTTCCGAGTCATTACATTAAAAGTCCCTTCTATTTACAACATAATCTTGGGAAGGACATGGTTGTATGCCATGCGATCGGTAGCGTCAACCTACCATCAAGTAATGCGGTTCCCCAACGAAGCAGAAGTAATTGAAAAGGTCTTTGGAGACTAGATCATGTCCAAACAATGCTTCGTCACAGTAAATGGCAGCCGCACTGCCAAAGGATATGTACAGATGGTGGAAGAACCAGAAAGCAATGAGCTATTCGCAGATGTTGGCAAGGCCGCTGAACAGAAGGTAGTGGAAGACTTTGTACAGGTAAGAATAGATGAAAAGAACCCAGAAAAGTTCTTTTTGCTTGGCTCATCTATGTCCAGCATTGAGAGAATAGAGGTCATGGAATTCTTGGCTTTTAACATCAAAGTGTTTGCCTGGACGCCATATGATATGTCTGGCATTAACCCAAACTTCATCGGTCACCAATTGAATATCCACCCAACTGTCAGACCAATTATACAGCGCACTCACAGATCAGCACTCCACCACGCCGAGATAATGGCGGAAGAAGTGGGAAATCTTCTAGAGGCAGGAGCTATTAGAGAAGTGCACTATCCCAAGTGGATATCTAATACAGTAGTGGTGCCAAAGAAGAATGAAAAATGGCATGTATGCGTGGACTACAAAACAGTTAACAAGGCGTGTCCAAAGGACAACTTTCCCCTACCACGGATAGACCAACTGGTAGACCTAACGGTAGGACACAATCGACTTAGCTTTCTTGATGCGTACAGAGGTTACCATCAGATCGCTTTATATGAACCAGACCAGGAGGTCACATCCTTTACAACACCAAGAGGACTGTATTGCTACAAGGTCATGCCCTTTGGCCTAAAAAACGCAGGGGCGACATTCCAGTACACGGTCACCAAGATGTTTGAACCATTGTTAGGCAGAACAATAGAGGCTTACATCAATGACATGGTAGTCAAAAGTAAGGATGAGAATGACTATCTCAGGGACCTAGGTGAGATGTTTCAGATCCTGAAGAGGCACAAATTGCGCCTTAATGCATCTAAGTGTGCGTTCGGCGTAGGATCAGGCAAATTCCTAGGCTTCCTGGTGACCAACCGAGGTATAGAGGCAGACCCCTCTCAGATCAAAGCAATTCAGGATCTAGAGAGGCCCAACTCAGTAAAAGAAGTACAGCATCTCACTGGTAGGGGTGTACAAATAACCGAATTATCCGATAAATCCGGCCGAATCCGACCAATCCGACATAGTTACGGGCGGTTTTGAATTAGATTGGGTCGACAGCGAGTTGAATTTTTCAAACCCGTTCTATATTCGGTCGATTATCGGTTGTAGAAATGTATAATTCGTCGAAACCGAACCGACCGATATATTTGTAAAACGTGTGGACTTTTGATTGGCTTCTTAAATTATCTTCCCAAGACCCTTTGTCTTCTCCCAGTACTTAATATAGTGTGCCTTATCTACTTCCAAGACCAAAGACTTTTCTAAGGCTTCTTCAATACGTCTCTGTTAAGCTATTTTTTATTTTATTTTTTCTTGAGTAGTTATGCTAGTTCAATTCCTCTCTCTCTCTCTTTCACCCTCATTTCTCTCCCGCCTCTTCACTGTCTATCACCCTTATTTCGCTCCCAACGCTTCAGTTTCTCTCTCTCTCTCTCACCCTCCTTTCTCTTATGCCTCTTCAATCTTCTCTCTCATCCATGTTTCTCTCTTACAGTCAATCTCTCACCCTTCTCGTCTCCTTCCCAGAAACCACTTTCTTCTTTTCTCTCTAGGCGACAATGGTGATCTTCCATACTCTCATCTCACCCTCGTCTCCCTCTCACAGAGACACAATCCCTCTCACTGGAAGCCCCTTTTTTGCTCTTAATCTCCCTCTCTAGTGGCAGTGGTGCTAATCGACGGTGACAATGATGCTCAAATCTATGAGACGATGGTGATGATGCTCAGATTTACTCTGATGGTGATGAATGTTGCTCAGATTTAGGCGATGGTGAGTCTATCTCTACCATTCCACTCTCTATTCTTTCTCAAATTTATTTGCATATTTAATATATTTGTTTGAATCTCTTTTGCTCCATTTATTATACATGTTTGAATTTGATTTTGTTTGAATTACAACCTGTGAAAGAGTGTGAAGTAGATTGATTTTTCTCCATTTCTCGCCAACCGAATCCGACCGCCAATCCGAATGATAGGCCACGGTCGATTTCGAATATGCTTACGGTCGGCAGTGGGTGACAATTTCTCTAACCCGATACATTCGGTTTGGTTGGCGGGCGTAGGGTAAATCCGAACCGAACCGACCCGTGTACACCCCTACTCACTGGTATGGCAGCCGCGCTCAACCGGTTCATAAGTCGATCGTCAAACAAATGTCGACCATTTTTTTAAGCATTAAAGGCCAAGTTTGAGTGGGATGAAGAATGCGACTGCGCCCTAGAAAGTTTGAAAGAATACATGTCTTCTCCACCGTTGCTGGTGACCCTAATACCTGGAGAAGAACTATTTTTGTACTCGGCAGTTTCACAATACGCAATTAGTGCGGTGTTGGTCCAAGCGAAAGGAATCCAACATTTGCCCATCTTTTATGTCAGCAAGACATTGCTGGGCGCAAAAACCAGGTACTTACCATTGGAAAAACTGACATTAGCCTTGATGATGGCATCAAGGAAGTTGTCGCATTACTTTCACGCCCACACCATAATCGTCCTCACAACTTTTCCATTAAAAGCTTTGTTTGAGAGGGCGAACTTTTCTGGGCGAATCTTGAAGTGGGCAGTAGAGTTGGGACAGTTTGACATCAAGTTTCAACCCAGAACCGCGATAAAAGCCCAAGCTTTGGCAGACTTTGTCGCAGAATTCACACCAGGAAGTCATCACATATGCCCAGTTGACTTAACTGGTACAACCGAAATGGGGATGAAAAGTGTCGCCGGAATAGCGCAACCCCCGATACAAGATACCCAGCCACATCCTGTAGACGTCCCCGAACGTCCCAGGAGAAATCCCGTTTTGCTCATTTGGGCTTACTACAGCTCGGACTCAATGTCACGGTCCTGTATCTAATCTCATAGAGTACAATGCAAGACCGACGAATCATCAAAGAGTCTAAATCCGGCCAATCGTTTTTTGAAAACAGATTTTTTTGAAAGAAGTGTCAAACATGGACTGTTTTGCCAGATACAGAGTCGCCACCTAAATATTTATTTTGGGGAAATTTAGGAAACCCTGACTCGTGCCTAAGGCCACGTGTCCGTCATCACCAAAGTTGCCTCAGCTCGAAAACCTGGGTACGATTAGAGAAGGTCACTTCATGAGCACCCCCGCTCGCCCGATCAAAGATCGGCCTCTACTAACCATGATATCGAGTTTTGAAAACATTATGTGCTCTTATTCCGGTTTATTAGCCTAGAATTACTATGTGATATGCGCAGCATACAAGTATAGACTGGATCGACTGAGTTGGAACAAAACATTTCATATTTGTTTTTTAAAGCAGTTTGCTACTCGCAAGTAGGCTAAAATGCGGATTTTGCCACCCTCAAGTGGCTTAGAAAACATGGTGATTTTTCACTATCTAGTGGGCTTAAAACTCGCAATCAATGAATTGTTCCAATTCAGATAATCCAACCTTCACCCACAGGCATTCAGGCAGTTATATCACATAAGCACTTAGCCTCATGGTAAGCATGCTATCATGGCAGTCACTCACACACATGCATTGATGCTAAAGTATAAACACTTACCGAGTACTCTGAGCCAAAGAAAGAAGATAATTAGAAAACATGCATGAATCCTAACTATGCTGAAATGCCTAATGCAACACATGCAAGAATGCAACTAAGATAGGCTCGGCTATTCTAAAATGGCATATGAAATGCAACAACTGATATATGTATTCAACTTAGAATTGAAATACAATACAGTTAGCATGGTGCGCCGAGCCTGGTGCATGCAAAATAGATGAATGGATGCAAACATACGAGCATAAGGATGCTAATTGAAACATGCCCTAAACTAACCATCATAAGCTGGTAAATAAAATGGAGAAAGACGTGGGGTTGGAAGATATACATCACACATACGCACGCTTATTACAACATTGCTTTCCTTGGAGGGTCCGAATAAATAATACACAACCGAATGAATAACAAATCACAGCTAATTATTACATAACCCTAATTAATTAACAAATTAACTAAGATAAATAAGCTAGCATGCAAATTAAACAAAAACGTACTGCCTCAGCTCTGTTCCGAATGATAGGGATGCATGCATGCTCGGGCCGCCTTGCCGAAAAATCCATCGCGATGCCCTGATTTGCCTCTGTTTGCGATTGGTCCCTAATCTTGTACATAAAGCTCCGTATACACTTGACCGCTTTTACTCGATTTCGGTTTCTTTTAACAGAGAGCAAGAAAGGGGCATGGCAAAGTATTTTCAACATATGTGTGCATGACCACTCTCCCCGTCATTGCATAAGCTCTAGGGAGTGTAGTCCTCGATTCTCGTGCCACCAATCACGCATCCCGATGCATGATGGCTGAGGAGTCGTATTGCATAACTCAATATGAAATGAATGCACAAATGGACACCTAAAGCTAACAACTCTATCATGGATAATCAAGAGTGTCGGTGACCGAAAATTGAAGCACGTTTCGTTACTTTGAGTACGAAACGTCCCTCGTTTCCCGTGTTTGGACTAACCCCTACTCCAAACACTATGCAACAACTAGAATGGCATGGCATGCAAACACAATGCAACAACTAGCATGCAATCCCAAACGAAATGCAACTAAGACATGCGAACATGCAAGGAGTGATATGCAAAGGTGCAATTAGCATGCGCAATGCTATGAACTATCAATGGCATACTCAATGCACATGACATAATATGGCATACACAATGCAAGATGGACTTAAACCAATATGAGTGGACCTGAACCACACTCAAATCAGTGGCCAAACACAATGACATTAGGCAACAAAACACATGCGAATATACAAGGAATGATACGCAAAGGTGCAACTAGCATGCGCAATGCTATGAACTATTAATGGCATACTCAATGCACATGACATAATATAGCATACACAATGTAAGATAGACTTAAACCAATATGAGTGGACCTCAACCACACTCAAATCAATGGCCAAACACAATGAAATTAGGCAACAAAACACATGCAAATATGCACAAATGCAAGGGACCGAACCTAAGGCACCAAATGCAACTCTATCAAAGCATGGCAAGGGATGAAATATAGCATACAAACACAAATTTTTCAGCTCTGAAACATGATACACAATGGTCCCGAATCATGTAAATATGTCACACAATGTATGCTAGATGGCCCGAATACCGAAACTAGTAAAGTGCGTTACACCAGAGGTACACAAAGCAATGCACAAATGGAAAAACCAGCTCCAAAAAGACCCTAAGAAGGTCTAAGATAGTGGAAAAATGGCCTAAAAAGATGGCTCAACATGCATAGAAATGAAGCTCATGCAATGGTCCAAAAACAAGGCAAACTAGCACGACTCTCAAACGCATTTAAAGAGTGGAAAAAATGGGAATATGGCATACATGTAAGCTCTAAAATATGATGCACAATGGTCCTAAAACATGGAAACACCTCAACATAAGCACGCAATAGGCCCCAAAACACAAAGCTAGGCAAGAGTATTGAACTACAACCATGCATAGCAAGCATCATTCGACCATGAGGCATGAAAATAGAGCTAAGGAAGTCCAAAACATGTACAAAATCAGTTTAAGTCATGGCCAAAAAGTGCTAGATTCATAGACCAAAATAGCATGCAATATAAGCTAGTGAAGAGGGTTTACACTACAAGTATATGGAGCATTTAAGAGGTCACTAAACCAGCAAAATTCAGAGGTATTACATGCCAAATAAACCCCAAAAATCCACTGAAATATGGTTTATGCATGCAAGAATGAGATGCTCTTTTGATAGGCTATGAAGAGGGTTGTTCTATACATGCAAGATGGACACCCAATATGACAAAACCACCTCTAGATAGAGGTTATACAGGCCCTAAAAGTCACAGAATAGGGCCTGAAACAAGCCTTGGAAGCATGAAAACATAGGCTCCTTTGATATGCTAAATATGCTAGAAAACAAAACAAGGGGTGAGAGGGTCACCCCTCTCTAATTTTGGCTCTCAAAACCACATCCCAACCACTGAAAATCCGTTGGATTTCAATGGCTATAGAGCCAAGCAAAGCTCAATACAAAAGCCTTAGGGCATGGCTCAAAACAAGGCAAAATGAAGCATGCAAGGGGGTAGATGACCCCCAACAACAAAATGACCTTAAACAAACATGTTAAGGACCTCAAAATAAGACTTTTTTTAGTTTACACCAAAGCTCAAAAATTCTTTCAAATGAGGCTAAGAGATGGATCAAAATAGGGCTTAAAAAGGGAGAAAGTGTGTTACCCTTGAAGCTCAAGAAGACCAGCAACTTCTGGACCCAAAAACCAGACCTTCAACCTCTGAAAATGACCTCCAAGGACCTCAAAGCAATGGTGGAAGTGTATGGCTATGAGGTGTAGTGATAAAGGGTCAAGAACTATGCACTTTAGAGCCAAAATGGTGAGATATAGAGAGGGATATATGTTTTGCCTTCCAAGAAGTTCTGCACCTTTACAAATGAGGGAGAGAGTCTCTCTTATAGAGATACAAACCCTTAGCTTCTCAAAGAAGCTAAAAACCAAGTTTGAAGATCCTCTATACACGTGTATGGAGGATGCAATCTGTGGCTTCCAGCTGGCACAGCTGGCAACAACTCAGCAAGAAAAAACAGGAGGAAGTAGGCCAACGAGTTCAGGTGGTCGGTCGACCACTTGCCCTGGTCGGCTGACCAGGTCAAAAGGTCCAAGGTGGTCGGCCATCCCCTATGATGAAGCCCTAGAAGTTAGCTTTCCAATGGCGCTAGCCTTGCATTAAAATTCCAACTATGCAAAAAGTTATGCCTGTTTTGGTGAAGCCGCGCAGATTCGGTCCAACCGGATTGATACCCTACTTCAACTAACTATATCTCCCCCGTCTGGACTTGGCTTTAGGAGATTCTTGAGTGCAAAATGAAGCCTCGGAAGTAAGCTTTCCAATGGTGGTGGCCTCATAGCTGAAATCCAAGTATGCAAATGAATAGGCCTGATTCAGAGAGGACTGCTCTTCCCTCTCTTAGCGATTCATGTCCATTTCTCCCTCAATTGGGTTTCTTCCCTCTTCTCTTCTTTTCTTCAACTCCAAACCCCTAAAAAAGGTGTTTTGAAAGATTTTTCAGAGATTTCATCTCTCTTTTGTTCATTTCCACTTTGCCTTTGCTCGGTTTACCGAAAAGCGCAACATTTAACAAAATGCGAGCGTTAGAACATCGTAGAACTTTATTTTCAAAACATTTTGAAAGAGAGGGTTTCAAGATCTAAAATATTTTGATCAAGAAATGGGGTGTGAGATTAGGGTTTTACTCTCCTTTTGTCGAAGAAATCGAACCTTTGCCCTGCTCAACTTTCTCCACCAAGTAAACCATCAGTAGTGCCCAAGTCTTAAGGGCGGTTAAAAATGGGGTGTCTACACATCCCAGAACAGACCAGAGTGAACGAAGGGAGGAAGAAGCAAACCATGCTACACCAAACAAAGACTCACCAACAAGTAAAGACTTGATACAATCAGATAATGAGGAGCAAACAGTAAGTGTGGACTTTGAAGAAAATACCAGTAACACTAATGACCCCAAGGCATCATCTGATCCCTCCACTTGCTGGAAGCTGTTTGTTGGAGAGATGTGGAAGCTCTTCGTAGATGGAGTGTCCAACAGGCATGGTGCAGGACTTGGCATAGTCCTCATCTCACCAGACGGCCTAATAGTGGAACAAGCAGTCAACCTTGGCTTCCCAGCATCAAACAATGAAGCGAAATATGAAGCGCTTCTGGCAGGACTAAAATTAGCACATTACATGAAAGCCACCGAGCTAATGGTCTACAGTGACTCACAACTGGTGGTAAATCAAATTTCAGGCGACTACGAGGCAAATGATGAAAGGATGACTAAGTACCAAGTGTTAGTCAAAAAATAGATCATGAAGTTTGAAGTAGTGTGGATAGAGCAGATTGGCAGGAAAGAAAACAGTAGAGCAGACGAACTAGCTGGGTTTGCTTCGATGGCAGATACATCCATCCCATATCCATTATTGATCGACTTCTTGCCAAGACCAAGCATCGAAGAGCCCGAAGTAGCTGAAGTATGTTGCGCCAAATTAGGCCCTTCATGGATGGATCTCATTATCGTATTTTTAAAAGGTGGCGTCTTACCTGAAGAAAAGAAAGAAGCCAACAAGATGAGAGCAAAGTCGTAATGATTTTGGCTCTCCCCATCAATGGCCTTGTACAAGAAATCCTTCACAGGACCTTACCTAAAGTGTGTTCATCCCAGCAAAGTTGAAGCATTTTTGTTTGAGATACACGAAGGCGTGTGAGAAAGCTACCAAGAGGGAAGATCATTGGCTTACAAGGCAATCTCGCAAGGATATTGGTGGCCTTACATGCAAGCAGATTCAAAGAAGTCTGTCAAGAAGTGCGAGAAATGTCAGAAGTTCACACACTAAATACATCAACCAGCGAGAGAGCTTCTATCATTAACTAGCCCATGACCCTTCGCAATGTGGGGCTTGGACATAGTAGGACCACTTCCAACGGCACCCGGCAACAGAAAGTTCTTTCTTGCAGCGACAGACTACTTCACAAAGTGGGTGGAGGCAGAAGCACTAACATCAATAAAGGAGAAAGATGTGAAGAAGTTCGTCTGGCAGAATATCATCACTCGGTTCAGCATACCAAAAGCTCTAATATCTGACAACGGTACTCAGTTCGACGGCAAAATTTTTAGAGACTTTTGTGAAGAATACAAGATAGAATTCTACAATTCTACACCGGCATACCCCCAAGCAAATGGCCAAGCGGAAGCATTGAACAAAGTCGTCTTGGATGGATTGAAGAAAAGGTTAGAAAAAGCAAAAGGAAAGTGGGCTGAAGAGCTCTCTCATGTTTTATGGGCTTACCGCACCACACCTCGGCGGTCTACTAGAAAAACGCCTTTTTCCTTGGCCTATGGCATGGAAGCAGTAATCCCACTAGAAGTTGGCCTCTCCACAATTAGAAACGAAAATTTTGATCTAGACTTAAAAGGAGAAGCCATAGCATTGGAGCTCGACCTTGCAGAAGAAAGAAGAGAAAGAGTACTGGTTCACATCGCCTCATACCAACAGGAGTTATCCAGAAAATACAACAAGACAGTACATCTAAGGCAATTCAAGGTTGGAGATTGGGTACTGCGCAAAGTAATGGGAAACACCCTGGTACCCGGAGACGGCAAGTTAGGGCCCAATTGGGAAGGACCTTACAAAGTGGTTGGGTTAGCAAGAAAAGGGGCATACCACTTGGAAGACGAGGACAACAAAGCCATTCCCAGGCCATGGAACACTGCCAATCTCAAACTATTTTATTTTTAGCTTTTTCTTTAAACATACTTGTAGTTTTTTATTTTTTTAATACAACAAGTAGTTTCTTTTTTAACATAAATTCTTTTCCTCTGTAAAAATAGTTTTAGTGAACTAGGGGCAATAAAATCAGAGTTGGCAGGAATAACCAACTTTGAGTTCTCTTCAGCTAGGATTAGGATCTAGGCTGAAGAGGTTGGCTGGAAAAACCAACACTTCTCCTAAGCCGAGGGTAAGGATCCAGGCTGCAGGACGTTTGGCCAGAAAAACCAAACACTTCACTCTAAGTTGGCAGGAATAACCAACTTTGAGTTCTCTTTAGCTAGGATTAGGATCTGGGCTGAAGAGGTTGGCTGAAAAAACCAACTTTTAGTACTCTTCAGCCGAGGTAAGGATCAAGGCTGAAGAGTGGTTGGTTAGAAAAACCAACTTTTAGTACTCTTCAGTCGAGATAAGGATCTAGGCTGAAGAGTGGTTGGTTGGAAAAACCAACTTTTAGTACTCTTCAGCCGAGATAAGGATCCAGGCTGAAGAGTGATTGGCTGGAAAAACCAACATTTATTGCTCTTCAGCAGAGATAAGGATCAAGGCTGTAGAGTGGTTGGTCGGAAAAACCAACTTTTAATGATCTTCAGCCAAGATAAGGATCAAGGCTGAAGAGTGGTTGGCTGAAAAAACCAACTTTTAATGATCTTCAGCCGAGGTAAAAACCTAGGCTAAAGAGGTTGGCTAATATGACCAGATAAGGTCTCAAGGTTACAACCGAGATAGGTATCTCGGCCAGAAAATATCATACTACATTTAGATTACAAGTGAAAAGTAAATGCAAGCATAGCATGGCAGATAACCGAACTAACAGTTGCAATAAATGACGAATTCATTCAAGATGCAAGAGTTTCAAAGGAGTGGGACCTCGGCCCGGTTACAGTTTTTTATCCAAAAATAAAAAGAAGAAAATACAACGTCAAGCAAAGAGGTCGTCAAGATCCGCATCTAGATCAACTCGGACCCCGGTTTCAGCTGGAAGCTCGATTGTCAAGTCTTCCACCGGTGGTTCCACCTGAGCTGACTGAGCAGCAAGATCATTGACGATGGCTGGGGCATTGTTGGGCTCAGCTTCTTCCTCATCGTCATCATCTTGAAGAAATTTTTGTTGAATGGCGTGGGCATACTCTGCCATATAACTCGGTATAAAGTGTGGAGGAGAGTTGAGGAAGACCTCGGTCTCATGGCTAAGACCGAGCTGCGTTACCGCGCCTTCCATCCATATTTGAAAAATATGTCTTTGGCAGCCTTGCATTGCTGGATGTAGGTGTCCTCCCCCTCCTTGTAATCCCGATTTTCTGCAGCTTCCACGCTCTTCTCCAACCGAGTAATTTCATCATTCTTCTTTTTCTTGAGCTTGGCCAGCTCATGCAGATATTTGTCTTTCACCACGGCCGCAGCCTTCTACTTATCTGCTTCGGCTGAATTGACTAGGCCGGTTAGCCGGGCTACTTCAGTTTGTAGCTCGGCCATTTTTTGCTCGGATTCTTTTAGCTCGGCCGTTTTAGCATTGGCCTCTACCATGGCCTCCCTAGTGGTCTTTTGAAGTTCCAGCACGCGCTTGTGTGCGACGTGGTTCTTCTGTAAGGCCTGCAAGAAGGGAGAATCAATTCTTGAGATAACTCGAGCGAAAAGATGTTGAAATTTAGAGAAACAAAAGGAGAACTTACCAACACCATTGATTTTGAAGCCAAGCAAATGGCCTTCAGCTTGGTAAGATGATCGTGGTGATCCATATCGGTTGGAAGATAGACGTTTTTGGCCAGATTAAAGGCCAGCATATGATCTTTTTCCACGACCACTCAGTCGGAGTCAATGATGGCGCGGTTCTTGTAAGTAACCTTAGGCACCCACTTGGAAGAGCTAGCTCGGTCAGAGCGCTCTATGGGCTGGGCGGTGTAGATTGTGGAAGCACGGTGTCTTCTTCACCAACGAAGCGTGGCTCGGTCGTAGAAGTTCGGGCACGCTTGTTTGGCCGAGATGAAGAAGGCTATGCGGTTGGCGGGGCTACCACGGCCTCTTGTGATTGGCCGATTGGTGGTGCTTCGACTTGATTTGTCTCGGTGATTAGGGCCTTAACGGCTCTCTTCTTCACTATCTCTTGCTCCGCCATTAGTGGAATGAGATTGATTTGTGGAAGGGTTGTATCAGGTTCAAAAGAGGGCTCCAATAAGAAATCGGTCACCCTGGTCTTCCTATGGCTGCTGTATCGGTATGTTGGTTCAAAATTCAGTAGCTCGGTCCAATTTCTGTTGGGATATCGTAGTGCGGCGCGAAGTGCGTTCAAATTGGGGTAGCTGTACTGGGACTTGAGAAAATTCAAATCTACATGAAGTAAAAAAGACAACAGTTAGTACGGTTCAAGATAAGAAACCCGAGGTAGAAGAAAGCAGAAAACTAAACCAAGGTAATTATACCGGTGACTCCTTTATTCCAGTTTATTCGGTCGCCCAGGATTCGGGCTTCTTGGTCTTCGAAGTTCCCAGAAACCCAAAAGAAATCATCGTCGTTTACATCCTTGTCTGGGGTATTCTTTATTATCTTTTCACGCCGGCGCCTTATTCTTAAATAGTAAACCCAGCCATCTTCATTTGAACCTTTGGAATATTGGTGGAAGAGCTCAGCTAAACCGAGATTAAGGCCAGCCCGGCGGTTTAGCTCAGCGATGCCATTTATTATGCGGTATGAATTTGTGGAAAATTGGGTAGGGTAAAGGTTTGTTTGTCTAAGAAACTCACAGAGAAGAGGCTATACAGGGAATCTAAGTCCAGTTTCTACAATGGAAAGAAGGGTAAAGGGAACAAAGCCCTATTTTCCCCAAGGAGTAGTATCTAGTTCGGCTAAACTAAGGTGAACATCATCAAAGATGTTGTAGTCCCTTCGGAACTCGGCCATAGCTCTCGGTGAGTTTACTAAAAACCTATATTTACCCATGTGGAAATAAATTATGTATAAATTAGCCTCAAGTGCTAGCCCGGTGTTGAGATGAGGTTGGTTATCTCGGTTGGATGGTCAGAGGAGTGCCTGGGCAACCTAGTCAAAGTCTGCAAGTGAAAAAGAAAAATGTTAAGCACAGACCGGTAGACCGTGCTAAAAGTAACACAGGTAAAATATATGATATCTTAGCTTTGCTACGTGGGATGCTATTTATTATCAGCTCGGTTTGAGCAAGGGACTTTAGCCCGATTAAGGCTTTTGGGACAGCATTCTTACCTCGGTTTTGACTAAGGAAGCTGGTTTAGCCCCAAGTCATAATTCGATCGGTGGTTGAGGCTTTCTAGCGCGGTATTGCGCAAACCTAAGGCAGTTCGCTAGCTCGGCTAATTGAAATAGAAGGTACTTAAGATTTATTGAAATTACAAGTATGGCGTAAAGTTTTAGTTCGATTGTTCAATTTGGCTAAGCTTGTACCTAATACAAACAGAATCCTAGTTCGCTTGGAGTGTGATTTTGGATCAAAGGGAAAGTTTTTTCAGATTGTTCGTGAATGCAATAGTTCTATTACATAGGTTTTTTCCAAGAAAATGGAAGCAAAAATGGTATGTACTTTGAAAAAACATACGAATAAACATGCTATGTATTGCGAAACAAGTACAAAATCAACGGAAAAGAAACAGATTTGAGCAAACATACCAGTTCAAGATGAAGGTACTGGAGATGGAAATGGCACCAGTAGAAAACACGAGCTTTTTGCAGGCACTGTGTTTGAGAGGAATGGAGGCTCAAGCAAGAGAGAGGGAAAAGATGAATAGTGCAAATGAATGATTCAAAACGAAGGATTCAATTTTGTGTAGAGAGAAAGAGAAACGGCGGGACTGTTTGAATTTTTTCAAGGTACGAGGACGGCGTGACAGCTACGCCGGGCCAATGAGGGTTTGCCACGTGTCCTTGGAATGAGAAGCGATTCAGTTACAGTGACTGAAGAGACATTTTGACCGGACAAATGGGTAGCCCGGTGTGGATTTAGCTCGGTTGAAAAGCTAAAGCTTTTAACTCGGCTGGTAATAGGTAATCCCTATCATACTGCACAGATGGAATTAAGGGGCAATTAAAAGAGTAATTTATATGTAAATTGGGCCGAGCTGGGTTATGGGCCGTTCTGTGGGCTGCAGTAAAAAGGTTTGAGTAAAAGGGCCTGGTAGTTACCACGGTCCGGAAAGAGCCTTGTTGTTAGCTTGATCATACCATTAAGGACCGGGGTATTTTGGGCTTTTACTGAGAACCTTGCTATTGAATAGCTCGGTCCAAGCACGATGTGGATAGCGCAGTCTCAAATGAAACCGAGGTACAAGCTGTAAAAGGAAGAGCCGAGTTAGTTAAAGCTCGGTCGTTTCTGCCAGTTTAGCATGGCTATGTTATCTCGGCCGTTTTGTCATACTACCGAGGTAAAACCATCTCACTTGGTTTAAGCAGTGAGGAGGTGTTGAAGGATAAGCATTATCTTTCAGGAGAGTAATTCCTAGGAGGACTTTACATGGAGGAATAAGAGTCCTACTAGGATTGTGCCACGCGGAACCTTTAAAAGTTCACAACATAACCTATGGAAGAGGTAACATAACTTTGATTCTCGAATACACAGAACTTTTGTCTATTTGTCTATTTTGCTGACTTAGGCATCGGAGAGATATCCGGCACACACCCACCGACTAGCTCACGTTTGTGTTTTCAGGAAGTAAAGCGACGACGTTTGGAGGAGCGCAGACTTGATCAACAGGATTATACGAGAAGAATATTTCTTGCTCGTACACTAAATAATTTTTTAATGTCACATCTACCGTCAAGTTAGAGTGTCACATTTGGAAAAAAAAAATACATTAAAGAGTTTTTAATTTTTTTGGAGTACCACATCATACCTGCCACATTGGAGAGTTACATGTCACATTTGGGAAAAGTACACTAAAGAGTATTTAATTTTTTTCAGAGTGTTATATCATACCCGTCACATCATCATGTTTGAGAAAAGTACACTACGGAGTTTTTAATTTTTCTTAGAGTGTTACATCAAACCTGTCACGTTGTTACGTTTGAGAAAAGTACACTAAGAAAATTTTATTTTTTTTGAAGTGTCATATCATACCTGTCACGTTGCCACATTAGGAAAAAGTAAACTAAAGAGTTTTTATTTATTTTTTTAGAGTATAAGTTTTGGAGTGTCACACCATATCTACCACGTTGTCACATTTAGAAAAAAATATATACTAAGGAGTTTTTAAAATTTTTGGAGTGTCACATCGTTGGAGTATTACATTAATACCTACCACATTGGAGTATCACATCATACCTGTCACATTAATAAAAGAGTATAGCTATCTGCTAAAACACTACCAAAATAAAAAATAGGACCACATGGAAAGAAACTCTCCACCAATAGGACTTAACAGATTAATAGAAAAAACTTAGAACTAATTGGACTATTTGTTTGTGAGATAGAATTTATTGGTAAATATTTCTTAATATTTTAATCAATTTTTTTTTTTTATATTTTAGATCTACTTAATCTAAATACAATTAGGGTTATTTTGGCAACCTATTAAAATAGTTAAAAAGTCAATGATTCACTTTATTTTGTCTACAGATCTTTCTGTAAAAAAGTAAAAAAACAACTAAAATATCTGGTTCCCAAAACAACCCTTACAAAGTATAAAATTTGTTAATTTTTTTACTAAATATTAAAAATAAAAAAATTCATATATTTTTGTATTTTTTCTATTCATTAATTTTTTTGTACATTTCTTCTCAAATATTTTACTTTTTAAGTAAATATAAATTAAATGTATTTAAAAAAATTTTTTAAAAAAATACTAAAAAAATACAAATTTAAAATTTAAAAGCTAATTTTGAAAACTCCAAAACCAAATCGAGTGAATATCTGGAGCTTGTAGATCATTAATTGAGGGACTTGCAGGCCGTTTCTATTGATCAAACTTATTTTGTAAATCCTGTTCATTTTTTCACCTATCAATATCTCCAAAATACCCTTCATACACATCCTTCAACAAGTCAATCATCAGATCATTGCCATGACCCACCATCGCCCACTTCTAGCCATCGACAATTACTTTCAAGTGTCGGTGATAACCTCTGGCAATCACATCCGACAACTACTTCCAATGATAGTTCCAGACACCATTTTTTAGCAAAAATAACGTCCATCTCCACGATATCATTACCTCCTTAGATCTGATGGCAACAAAAGAATAGAAGATGAAGGGGAAAAAAAAAAAAAAAGAAGAAGAGAAAGAGAGAGAGAGATGATGATGAAAAGGCAAAGGAAAGGTCTCACAAGAAAATAATTGTCCTCAATGTCAAAGATCAACATAATCATGCCTTTACCATATATTCTATGTCCTCTTTCCAGTGATAAATTTATCACTAATAGATTGACCTATCTAGCATATTCATTTCTCCAATGATAAATCAGTGACAAATTCATCACTATATAAATATAAAAATTAACAACAGTATACAACATATTCAATAAACCAATGATAAATTTATCAGTAATAAATTAACTATACTGCATATTCACCTATCTCTAGTGACAAAAATAATAAATTTATCACTGTATAAAATGATCATAACTAAGTTTCATCTCAAAACAAATAACATAACTTACGAACTCACAAAAATGACATAACTTTCATAAAATAACAATGATAAACTAATTAACACAACAAATAAAGTGAGTGTTGTTGACGACGACAAAGGACGGTGGTTGAGGCGAGTGATGTTGACAGCGATGGAGGAGAATGATGGTTGATGGTGATTTCAACAAAGAAGGAAGGCGGTGGGGTGAGTCGAGTGATAGTGGCAACGAGAGAGGAAGATGGCAACAGAGTGTAGACATGCAATGGTGGATGTGGATATGTGACAGTGGTGGTGGATCTAAGATGGTCGCGGTGGTGCATATACATCAGCGGTGGTGGTGGTGAACAATGATGGTAGTGGTGGCGGTATATCACAACAGTGACGATAGTGGTGGTCAGCTAGTGGTTGTGTGAAGTTTCTAGAAACATGATAGAGAGAGAGAGAGAGAGAGAGAGATAGATAGATAGATATAGATGAAAAAGGAATATAAAAAGATTCAATTGATTATAATTTAATGAGGACAATATAGATAATAGAGGATTTATTAAAAAGTTAATAAAACTTAAATTCTGTAAATGGGACTGGCCGGTAATTGAACCTAATTAATTTTAGGTGGCTTAAGCCCCATCATCATGATCAGTTTGACAGGGTCAATGTTGATGTGTCCACAAGTGTTTGTATTGCTTCACCCATCAATTATACTAACCATAAAATAATCTTAATATGATTTATTTAGTAATTTTGGAAAGTGATATAGTATATGTTGTGCCCTAGTTCAAATGGCAACCACTAGTAGCTAGCAAGTTGTGTTTTGATTACTTGGAAAACTTTTCTCTAATCTATCGCTCTCATCCTTCTTATTTATATAAGTTAGGTGAAAGCAATATTTGAGAAAATTTTCTTTTAAAAAAAAATTAAGAAAACATAATTTCAAAAAAATGAATCATATTATTTTGTATAAATTTTTTGTTTATATAACATTATCCAAAAAATAAATGTAGATGACTAACTATAGAAGAACCTTTTTTTTTCCTGGTAAATAATTCACTTTTTCTATTAGAATCCGGACACACTTAAATATTCTAAAATTACAAAAAATTCTATAAATTATAAAAATTCAAAAATATTAAAAGTTATAATTATATAAGTTTATTTATATCAATAATCACAATTTGTTCATCTTTAAAAAATACAAATTCAAAAAATAAAAAAACTTGATACTACTAGATTAGTGAGAGAGAAGACTTCAATAGATTAGATAGCAAATCATCGTTGGAATAGTATAACTAATATATATATATATATATAATTTACATTTACATTGAAACAAGAAAATTAAGTTTCAATTTTTTTTTTCCCCCATTTTTGACCATTAAAATTGCTCTACCTAACCAAAGGCAAAGATAGTGCACTTTAATGCATAACCCGCTAGTCTTTTGATTTATTTATTTATTTATTAATAAAAGTTAGTGATTAATTGTTAGATTAGCATATATGAGAGTTAGTCTCTCCACCAATTGCAAAGTATTAGGCTTTTGATACATTAATGTTTAGATCATAAATTTAAATAAATTTTTTTTAAAAAAAGAAATAAAATATAATTAAATTTCCCCCACTTTTTTGCTCTCTCTTCTCAAATCTCATCCATTTTTTCGCACTCTTTTCAAATTCCTACCAAGCTTAAAAATCGTAGTTTAAGAAAAAAGAAATTTTTTTTTGAACTTAAGAAAATAGAAATTTGAACACTTGGTTATAGCAGTTTTGCATACCCACCAACAAGCAAACACAGTACTCATAATCATTTTCTTGTTAACCAAACACAGTACTGAGCTATTCAAAGAAAAAGAAAAATAACAAAAAAGCCCTAGAGCTAGAGTAATGAAGGAGTGATCTTGATAACAAGTCCAGGGAAGACATCGTCAGGGTCATGAATATGAGGGTTTTTCTCAACTATAAAAGGGTCACCGCACTTGTCGCTGATCGTGTGAAGCGTTTCTCCCTCTCCGACTACGTAGATTTCGTCGCAAGGTCGTCGAGGGTTCGACATGAAGAGCTGGTGGTTCCCTCCGAGACTAACAGTATCATCATCATCAGCCGTGGTGATAAGAGAGTAGTAGTCTTGCTCCTTTTCTAGTACTTCAAAAGAGCAGCTTAACATGATGAGGGCAACAACAACAATAGCACAGCACCATGAAGCTGTATTGGCTATGGTGGTTGTAGATGTTTTCATGGTCTTTTTTGTGGGGTTTGAATTAACCATGAATGAGAGAGAGAGAGAGAGAGAGAGTAGGTGAGAAAAGGGTAGTTTGGATTTTTGTAGGAGAGGAGAGGAGAGGGGGATTTGTCTTTGGGTGTTGGGGGGGGGGGGGGGGGGGGGGGATGTGGTTTCAGTTTTGACGGTTTTTGTTGAGGAGAAGTTGGCCACGATGGCCTTTTTTTGATGATATCACAATTGCTTGCTTGTTTGTTTGTTTTAAAGTGATTTTTTGATTTTTTTTTTTAATAATAAGAAGATAGGTAAAAAAAAATTAATTGACTTTTTTCTAGTTATTTTTTTGACTAAAACTCTAGCTATTCCCAAACAAGGCAAGTGTTTTGAGAATACCACGAGGTTGTGTGTTCAACTAATCATGTGTTTGTCAATTTTTCATATATTGTTTTTATTTTTTTGGTCATGTAAGAGCATTTTCAATACTTACTTAGATTTGGAATTAAATTTAAATTTGATGAAAAATGCTTACTTTTTTTTAATCAACATTGACATCAAACCTATATCAAATGAGGGGAAAAACAAAAGTTTTATCAAATCGCAGGAGGTTTCAGCGTTCATCAAATTTCTAGAAAGAATCGTTGTGCTTCACTGTATGCCGGACAACCGATCGATTGTCTGGCCGGTTGTCCTCCTAGATAACCAGTTACTTGCAAAGTTGCCCATTGCTAGTTGACTGCTCGAACATTCTCCTGGTCGTTTCAAGAGTTGCTTCGATGTACTAGTGTTCAACACTTTGCAGTCCAAATGTCGTAAGCCTTACATAGTCCTGTTGACAATCATGTAGATGGACATCCTTGAACGAACGATGATGTTATTATATTTTCAGATTTGGGTATATTTTTTTATATTGTTCGGATTTGGGTCAATTTTTATGTTATTTTTGCAATAGGAACAATATTTAGAAATGATTTACAGTTTGGAAAGGATATGTTATGTTTTTTTGTCCTTTTCTGTGTATTTTTTTCAATGTTTTGTTTCATGCTATGTCAAAATTTAGCTGATTATAATTTCAGTTACTTGGTTTCCATTCTGCAGCTTGTGTAGCCCCCTTACATATGTATGTTATGTTGTTATTATTGGCCATTTAAAGATCTGCAAATTCTGTTATTCATTGGTTGAGTTTGGAATGGTTGATTTACTAATAGGTGGAATAACTAATAGGTGATGATGTTGTTTAAGATGATGGTTGGTTTACAAATTTTGCAAGTTTGGAATGGTTGGTTGAGTTTGGAATGGTTGGTTTACAAATTCTGCAAGTCCTCTTGTTTGATGATGATGTTCCAGCTTTTTGCTATCTGAGAGCAAAAATGAGAATAGGTGGAATAACTAATAGGTGAATTTTCTGGAGGATGAGAATAGGTGAATTTTGTGGAGGATAAATTTTGTGGATGATTATCTCTGAATTTTGTGGAATAAGTAATAGATGAATTTTGCTATACAGTGCATCTGGGGAATAAAGTATAAAAATGTTAACATATTAACAATGTGCCACCACCAAGTGCAACAAACATCAGCAAAAAATGGCACCGACCAACCCGCAATATATTATTGATACCAACATTCTTACAATATATACATTACATGCATAAACAAAGACAAATACATTACTTCTGCTTCTAACTTGCATACATATTATTACATCTTCATAACCGATACGATACTAATTACAAGCAATAGGAACAACCTATACATACGACAGTCCTTTCGATTTATGTTTGCTTCCAATTTAATCATCTTCGCGCTTTGAAATTGAAGTTGTTTGCTCATAAATCGAAACTGTTCGGCGACAGTTGGCATATTTTCCATTTGCACTTCTCTTTCAGTTCTACATTGTGCATTTGTAGGCAAGTACCATCCAATAAAACCATTGCAATCTTGACAACAATAAAATAATTTGTTGTTGTTTCGCTCCTTATCGAAAATTCGAATAGTTGTTTTTTTATGATATTTAGGACAATTTTAGTTAAAAAATGTCAATTGATTTAACGTACTGCCGTTAACACTTGAAATTGACATCTGCAAAAAATATAGAGCCAAAGTAAACGAACTAACAGAAACATCAAGCATAGATGAGCCATTGCCAATACAAACAGTAATAGGAGAAGACGGAAACCAACACAACCAAATGAAGAAAAGAGAACATTAAATTTGGAATTAGAAAGTTTATTAATAGATAATATAGTAAGAGACAATCGAGGAATATAGAAAACATCAGGAAGAAGAACACAACAAATAGAAATGACATACATAGGTGAGCCATCGGTAGTGCAAATAGTAATGGAAGAAGACAGAGAAACAATGACTACGAGATGTACAGGTTTTGTAGATATATAGTTGTATTTCTAGTATCCTACCATCACTCCTATTACGACTACCAAAAGAGAGAAATTTCTTTATTGATAAGAGAGGAATTTCTCTATTCATAAATTCTTTAAGCTTAAATGAATTGAGAAATTTTTTTGTTACTATTGCAAAGGAAAATCTCTCCACTACCAAAACTAAGAAATCTTTGTTGATAAATTAAGCTTATGAAATGAGTAGAGAAATTTCACTGTTATTATGCCAAGCAAAATCTATTGCTAAAAAAGATTGTGGCTCAAAAGATGAACCTCACATCTCAAACACTTTTTTTTGGGACCATATACATGCCAAACGATTAACAAACCTACACATCTCATGGAACTATTTTGAGAAATTCAATACTACTTTCTATCTAAGAAAAACTAGAAAAACCATTATGCAGTCTTTTCACTCTAATAAAGACTACTCAATGTGCTCATAGTGACGAGGCTTGTGTTTAGATTTATAGATATGTAATCAACCGATTTGGAATTATTCAGATTTATAGATATGCGCTGTGGGATTAAGGATCACATTCTATCAAATCCAAAATGCTAACAAAATAGTGAAAAAAACAGAGCTTATTCAGATTTATAGATATGTACTGTGGGATTAAGGATCGCATTCTATCAAATCCAAAATGCTAACAAAAAAGTGAAAAAAAAAAACAGAGCTGAGGTTCACACAAATTGGAATTATTCAAATTTATAGCTATGTGTTGTGAGATTAAGGATCACATTCTATCAAATCCAAAATGCTAACAAAATAGTGAAAAAAAATAGAGCTTATTCAGATTTATAGATATGTGCTGTCAAATCCAAAATGCTAACAAAATAGTGAAAAAAACAGAGCTTATTCAGATTTATAGATATGTGCTATGGGATTAAGGATCACATTCTATCAAATCCAAAATGCTAACAAAATAGTGAAAAAAAAATAGAGCTAGGGTTTACAAAATTTTATAAGTAGATTCATGGGTGTTCAATAATCTTTTTTAATGATAATAAAGTATAATCACTATATAATAACATATATATATATATATATTTTTTTTTTGTGCACAATAATGAAAATGAATTTTTTTTCCTCTATTTTTTAAAACATGTGAACCAAAAATCGACAAACTAAAAATGATACAAAACTAATCTATAATGTAGACCAAAGGGAGAGAAACAGACCTCGTCACTCTCTCCCTTCGTCTCTCACCGACTCTCTTTGTTAGTCTCTGGCCACTCCAGTCACCTCACCGCCATCTGTACTCGCCTTGCCTCTGTTGCCTCTCCATTCGTCACCTCACCTCACCTCCGTCGCCTCTCCGTTCGTCGGCTCAGACTCTTGTCCAAATTGTCACCTCTGTCGGTCTCTCGTCCAGATTTAGGGTTCAAAAACGGAAAGGGGAAAGCAAAATAAGAAAGAAAGGGAAAAAAATAAAATAAAATACAAAATGACGTCGTTTTGTAGGACGGCAGGGAGGGCCGCAGGAATGTGCGGCCGAGGATCAGAACTCAGTTTTAACGGTTTTTGTTGAAGAGAAGTTGGCCACAGAGACAACCACGATGGCCTTTTTTTTAATACTGATGATATCACAAATTTTTTTTTTCTTAAGTGATTTTTTGATTTTTTTTTTATAATTAAAAGATAGGTAAAAAAAATAGAATTAATTGACTTTTTTCTAGTTATTTTTTGACTAAAACTCTAGTGTTTTGAGAATACCACGAGGTTGTGTGTCCAACTAATCATGTGTTTGTCAATTTTTCATATATTTTTTTGTTTTTTTGGTCATGTAAGAGCATTTCCAATACTTACTTAGATTTGGAATTAAATTTAAATTTGATGAAAAATGCTTACTTTTTTTTCACCAACATTGACATCAAACCTATATCAAATGAGGGGAAAAACAAAAGTTTCATCAAATCAAGGAAGGCTTCAGCGTTCATCAAATTTCTGGAAAAAGCCGTTGCGCTTCATCGTATGCTGGACAACTGGTCAATTGTCCGGTCGGTTGTCCTCCTGGACAACCAGTTACTTGAAAAGTTGCCCATTGCCAGTTAACCGCTTGAACATTCTCTTAGTCGTCCTCTCGATCGACTGATTGTTTGATGAAAATTAAAAATTTAGCATTGGAATACTTGATATCAAATGAAACTTTTAACTTAAATTTTTCTCAAATTTGATATAAAAAAAGATAGAAAAGAAGTAAGCGTTGAAAATACAACTTTTTGTTATTAGATGGGCACACTATTACTTTAAAATTTCTGAAAGATCAAATAATTACTCTTGATGATATGAGCACAAAATCGTATATAGAAAAAATATTTAAGAAATTTATAGAAACATGTTACATAAAATTCTATTTTTATTCTCATAATAACACAAGTAAATAGATCCCATATATATATTTATTGATGTGAGTTTTGATTATGTTATAGTTGAGAAATGCTATTTGCACCTAGTAATGAGCAAACGGAGTATAAAAAGCTTGTTTGGGAAGAAATTTGGGTTAAAACAGTCATATAAGATAAAATAGATTATTTTAGTTAAATATGAAAAAATGTCACTTCCAACCTATAATCATTTTATTTTTTTCTCATAAAAGTCAAAAAAATCTATCTCAAACGAGACTTTTTAACTCCATATTAAAATAACTAAGGAGTGTTTTGAGAATTTGGTAAAAAATTGACTTTTTAGCTTTTTAACTTTTTTGGTGGCTTTTTTGGCAAAAAAACTGGCTTTTTTGTGTAAAAAAGTTAAAAAGCCAAAAAATTAATTTTTTTAACTTGTTGCCAAAAGACCTCTAAAAGGTCAAAAAGTCAAAAAATCAACCCGCATCCAAACGAGTTAGTATTCTTTTCTTTTTTCTTTTTTTTTTGTTTTGTTTTAGATTTGGTATTCTTTAATATATATAAGTTGTGAGTTTCAGACAGTAAAGTTGAATCTAAATGAAAATTAATTTTTTTGGATATTATTTTTGTCTATCTATAAATTTTGTGTACATATTTATATTATTTTTAAAACACACTTGTAATTTATAATTTTCAGAAATAAACATAATAAAATATAAAAAATTACATTTATTTGATTGATCCATTTTTTTAGAAATGAATGGCCATATACACGGAGGGACAACAAAATAAATGTTTAAATTATCAAAATAAAATCTATAATGTTCAAATAATACAATCAAATTTAAGGATGTTATAAATAAATACACTTTTTGACTTTTTATGAAATATAGGTTGGATATGGGTTGAGTTTGAAGTGATGTAGTAAAAAGGTGATGTGACTTGAATAGAATAGTGACTTGAATAAAATAGTGACTTTTTAACTTTTTTTAAGTTATGATAAATAAGACAAATTTTTAAATATGAAAAAACATAACCCAATTTTTAAAACATTGCTCGGAAAGTAATTTAGATATTTTAATTGAAAGAATTTAGATCTCCACTCAATATTTGTTATAATTTAAAAGAAGTGATTATAATTTAATTTAGGAATTTGTGTCGGACTATTTGGTGTAACTTCTGTTTATAATTTATTAGGTAAAAATTGTTAGATAATGTCTCAATGGGACCACATAATTAAATGTGGTGTTATTATTTATAAGAAGCTTACAATTTAAGTGATTCAATTTAGTTAATAGGTTTAAGGGTATATGTGTTATGGACCTAATGTGTAGATACTAGTTGTATAATTTCTATTTCTATGAGGGACAGAAATAGAAATTAAAACATATTGGTTAAAGTTGGTTTTCATTCCTTTTGAACTTCCACAATCTTTCAGTTTTGAAAACCAATAAATAGAAATTAAAACCAATAATGGTTAAAGTTGGTTTTCATTCCTTTTGAACTTCCACAACCTTTCAGTTTTGAAAACCAATTACAACCTTTAAAAGGTTATGGTCCCTATTCCTTCCCAAGTGGAAAAAAGAACACTGTCATTTTTCTAAATCCTCTCAAGGAGAAACATAAGGCACCAAAAGGGAAAGGATTAGAAGGCAATAACATAATCAATAACAAAGAGTTTATTGATAATCACGCTTCCGTTTAACCGTTCATCAATGGATTCAGGTATGTCATTTTGTCTTGATTTCTTGATAATACACATGGTAAATGATCCGAGTGTAAGGTTTATGTTCTGAAATTTATGTTTATAAAAATAATTTAAATAAACTAAAAAAATATTGATTATCTGAAAGTTGAATATTTTTAGCTTATAGTTTATGATTATTAACTTTTAAATTCAAATAATCTCTACAAAAACGACCTATATTTAATGGATATAGATAAGACAGACTTTGAAGTTTGAAAAAATAAAAAATCAGTGTCAGTTTTAAAAAATAATTAAAAATTTATATATCTGTAATTATTTAAAAATATTACCACTTATTTGTAAATTTCCTTTTGATTTTCTCAAATCAAAATATTATTAAAAGGAGGCAATAATTGCTATGGACCGCAGACTTGCTGGCGGCGAGTTGTGTTCAAGTTGTTGTGCCTTGGCCATAGACGAGTTGTCATTTTATAATTGAATGAGTAATCTGTTTGGTTAAAGTTGACTTGATTATATGAACAGTTAATTTTGAATGAGATTTTAATGATTTAAATATAAGTTTAGTCTCGATAATTTAAATTATTTATTTTTAAGATTATAGTATATAAATTACTTATGAAAAAAAATTAAGTCGATTTGAAAATCGTAATTATATTAGTTCATGATATTTATTTGTAAAAAAAAAAAATAATAAACTTTAAATATTATTTGAAAATTAGACTTATTATTTTTTTAGAAACAAATGTAATAAACTAACGTGATTACGATTATTGAATCGACCTTATTTTTTATAGATGATCTACATGTTATGGTTTTAAAAAAAAAGGGTTTGATTTATCGAGACAGAACTCGTGGTGAACTACACGGGCATAAACAGTAGAATGGAGACAACTCGGTGTTGTGATTTTTTGTAATACATATAATTTTAGCTAGTAGTATAATAGATTTGTGGGGACATAGTTTGTGAATGACAGCATATGACTAAGGTGATGCCGAAGTATCAGCCGAGGTGTCACGTGGCCTGATCATGATGCCGAGGTAATCTTGGCTAGGCCGAGATTATCTACGAGGACATTGGAATCCGGGATAAGCGGATAAGAGACAAGGGTCCTAGAATAGGGGAGGATCTCAATCTAGATAAAGATAAAGCTCTTAAGGAGTTTATCCCTATCTAGCTAAGAGTCCAGAATGAGCATTGAGCTTGAGTCCATGGGAGTGAGGCTTCTATAGGGATCAAGTTAGTGCTGGCTATAAAAACAAGGCACCCCCAGTGAATCTAAGGTATGCTTTTTATGTTCTGTCTAGTGAGTTAAGCACTATTGGTTATCTTTGAGAGATATTTGATTTCTGACTTGAGCATCACAGTGCCCTCAAATGGACAAAGTATTGCTGGATTCTTATCTTTCTGTGACAGGTTGTTCTGGCTTAATCTATTCTACCGGAGCTCTCCAACTCATTTCCCTGTTTGGGTGTGTGGTCAGAAATCAACACCCACAATTTGGCGCTGTCTGTGGGAACGTAAGGAGAATAGATGGCCAATGATGGACATAGAGAGAAGATTGGGGACGACATCCCTAGTTGGAGTGGTAAACACACCGATCCTAACATGGAGGAGGAGAACCCTAATGAAGGACCACGAAATCAGAATCCCGGGGATAAGGACGTCAGCCAAGAGGGAGACCCACCAAAGAAAGCAGGCCGAGACGAGTATTATAATGAAAGCGACCTCCAAGTATGGAAAAATAGATGCCTGTGGAGGGACGGCGAGATGAAAGGAATGACAAACAAGTTGGTAGACCTACAATCGGTTGTCAACTTCATGATGCAGAACAACGTCAAGCAACCATTGTTTCCATTGAAGGACATGTCAGCGACCAAAAATGACGCCCAGAAAAAAGGGGCAAAAAGCAGTCCCAGCAGCCCCTCAGCATGACAGGGCGAAAGAGCATTCACATCGGCCTTCGAGGGAAGTCGGGCGAGGAGAGTCAGTAAGAGGAAAGTCTCAGAAGACGCCTCATACCAAAGGAACTTATGTCAAGGAACATCAGTATGTTCAGAGAAAGGAACTTTGTTTTGATACGGTGAATGAAGAGAAGTCCAAGAGAACTCATAATGACACTGGAAGCAACGCACCAAAAAGTCTGAAATCCGTTGACAGTCGAGCTCCTGGTCGAACTAAGGAGGATTTGAGGGACTACCTCCAGAGAAAGCAACGAATGCCAAGGTCACATCTCCGGTCAAGCCGAGAACACCATTCTCAGTGGAGTTAGATACGTTCGAGGCCCCAAAAAGGTTCCATATGCCGAGGTTCCAGATATATGACGATAAGTCCGATCTAAACTTTCACATCAGTTTATATTTGAATTCAATGGCACTGTATACCAGGAACAAACCGTTGCTCTGCAAGGTGTTCCCCTCATCCTTTGAGGAAATTGCATCAGATTGGTTTCACAAGTTGCCGAGAGAAACTGTGAAGAGTTGGAAAGGCCTGGCCAAGATGTTTGTGGCCAGATTTGTTACAAACAAATTGCAGCCATTGAGGGTAGACTCCCTAATGGCTCTGAAAATTGGTGAGGGTGAAAGCCTCAAGGCTTATGCCAAAAGGTATTACGAGGTGTTCAACCGAATACCAGGATGCAACCAAGAGTTAACGGTCATGTCTTTTAAGAACGGCCTAAAGGATAACTGCATGCTTCGAAAGTCACTGGCAAAGACTCTGCCAAAGAGTATGGAGGAGCTCATGGCAAGGATCGAGAAATATGCCAGAGTAGAGGAGGATACATCCGGAGCAAAGGCACCGAAGCAGGAAAAGAGAAATGGCTCGCCAAAACGAAGCCGAGTTAATACTGGATTTAATAGACAAGAAACAGGACTAAGGGCTGCACAGGCAGTCATCACTATATTTCGGATCCCGGTTTATAAAGTTCTAGAAAGGATTAAGAACCAGCCGTATTACAGAGCGCCGGAGAGGATCCTTGGCGAATCTATGAGAAGAAACCTAGGAAATCACTGTGCTTACCACAATGAAGATGGGCACCTAACACAGGGTTGTAGAGCCCTAAAAGCACATTTGGAAGATCTGGTAAGATAAGGTCACTTAAGGGACCTAGTAGATGAGGCCAGAACGAGAAAAGAACAGACAAGGCTACCCCAGGCACCGGCAGCACCTCCTCCACCAGCACCGCAACCGCGAGCAGACGGATCTCAAGTGATCAATGTGATTCACTCAAGGGTCAATGAGAACGAGGTATGTGGGGAGACTCAAAAGGTGAAGCACTTACAGTATGTGAATCAGGTCTAGCAAAAGAGGCCTAAGACAAACGAGTACCAGGGACCAATGATGTCCTTTTCTGAGGCAGACTTGGACATGGTGCAGTATCCACACAACGATGCTCTGGTAATGACCCTCAAGATTGGAGAATGTCAGGTAAAATGCATTCTGATCGACCAAGGTAGCTCTTGTGACATCATGTATGTCAGATGTTACAAGGGGCTCGGCCTACATCGAGTTAATTTGGAACAGTCCAACAGCCCAATGGTTGGGTTCAATGGAATGTCGACCTGGTCGCTGGGAGCAATAAATTTGGAGGTATAGGCAAGCACCAAAAAGGTAAGCACAGAGTTTACAGTAATTGACACCCATTTCCCTTACAATGTTATCTTAGAAAGGCCATGGTTGCACGCAATGAGGGCTATTTCCTCAACACTGCACTAACTGTTGTGGTTCCTAACAAAGCATGGAATTGAGAAGGTCAGAGGAGATCAGGTGCAGGCAAAGAATTGCTCTATGGCAGCAATAAAATCCACATGTAATGTGCGAGAGATAGAAACAGTAGAAATTGAAGACAAGGACATGGAGGTCCTGGATGATGTCGGCAAAGAGCCAGTCGACAAAAGCGAGAAAGCCTTAAAGAAAATTCTGGTCCAACAAGGTGATAAAGAGCGCTTCTTCCTTCTCAACTCAGGACTGGCCGAGGAGGAGAAGAAGGAATTAGAGTAATTATTGCGAGCAAACATAGAGGTGTTTTCCTGGACACTGTACGAGATATCTAGCATTGATCCCGATGTCGCTTGTCATAGACTAAATGTAGATAGGTCGGCTAAACCTATCATTCAACGAGCAAGGAGGCCGATGTTGGTTCATGTGGAGGCAGTAGAGGAGGAAGTGGACAAATTGTTGGAGGCCAAAGCTATTCGGGAGGTAAACTACCTAACTTGGTTGTTAAACACAGTTGTTGTGAAAAAGAAGAATGAGAAGTGGAGGGTCTGCGCGGACTCCACCAGTCTAAATAAGGCTTGTCCCAAAGACAGTTTCCCACTCCCCAAGATCGATTAATTAGTAGATGCCACTTTAGGGCATGAAATGATAAGCTTTCTAGACGCTTACAGGGGATACCATCAGATAGCAATGTATCTCCCGACGAGAAAAAGACTGCATTTATCACCCCAAAAGGGTTATATTGCTACAGAGTGATACTTTTCGGGCTGAGAAATGCAGGAGCAACCTACCAAAGGTTGGTGACCAAGATGTTCAAACATCTGATTAGCAAAACAGTGGAAATGTACATTGATGACATGGTCGTGAAGACCAAAAAAACCCAAAAATCACCTGGCCAATTTAAAGGTAGTTTTTGATATCCTTAGAACATATCGGCTCCGACTCAATGCTTCAAAATGCATATTTGGAGTTGGGTCTGGTAAGTTCCTAGGATACTTGGTTCTTAAAAGGGACATTGATGCAAGCCCAGATCAAATCAAGGCTATCCTGGACTTGAAAAGCCTGACATCAGCAAAACAAGTACAAATGCTGATAGGAAGGGCCGCAGCCCTGAATAGGTTTATAAGTAGAAGTTCAAATAAGTGTAAACCATTTTTCAGTTTATTGAAGAAAGCCATAGATTTTTTGTGGACAGAGGAATGCGAAGTCGCCTTGGCTGACTTGAAAAAGTACCTAACAACAGCTCCAGTTCTGTCAAATCCAATACCTAGAGAGGAACTATTTTTTATACTTGGTTGTTTCAAAGCACGCAACGAGTGCAATGATAATCAGAAAAGAGAAGGGAGAACAAAGGGCAGTATACTATATAAATAAAACCCTAGGAGGCGCAGAGACCAGGTACTTGCCCCTAGAGAAATTGACACTGGCCTTAGTGATGGCTTTCAAAAAGTTGAATCATTATTTCCAAGTCCACAAGATTGTGGTGTTGACTGAGCATCCCTTGAAGTCCCTATTACAGCAAGGAAATCTGACAAGCAGGGTAGCCAGGTGGGGCAGTGGTATTAGGTCAATATGACTTAGAGTTTAGGCCTAGAACGGCAATCAAAGGCCAGGTTTTTGCCAACTTTGTGGCCGAGTTCACACCTGGTTCTATCCCACATCGGGCTCCAGTGAGCCGCGATTTAGGGTGTCCAAGGGAAAAAGACGAGACCCAGCTGGGAAAAAAACATTCCATAGTAGAACAGAAGAAGGTAGAGAAACCAAAACCCTACGACATCTACATCGACGACTCATTCCGCCTGTTTGTTGATGGAAGTTCAAACCATCAAGAAACGGGAGCAAGAGTAATGTTAGTATAGCCAGATGAGCAAATGTTAGAGCAGTCTATTCGCTTGGGGTTCAAGGCCTCAAATAATGAAGTAGAGTATGGAGCACTGATCGTAGAGCTGAAGTTAGCAGCGACAATGGAAGCCGATGAAGTGATAGTCTTTTGTGACTCCCAACTGATTGTGAACTAGACAACAGACGATTATGTAACCCAAGATGAAAGAATGATAGCTTATGTCAAAGAAGTTGTTAGACTGCTAGCCTTATTTCAGGATTGCTAACTATAGCAGGTTAGCCGAGATAACAACAGCCATGTCGATGCCTTGGCTAACCTGGCTAATGCAATAAAATTAGGGGAGGCAAGGACAATAATGATTGATTATTTGTGAGGCCCAAGTGTGGAACCACTGATTACAGAGCATGAAGCAATGTGTGTGGAGATGGGTCCAAGTTAGATGGATGTAATAGTGATGATTCTTAGGGACGGCAAGTTACCGGATGATCGCAAAGAGGCGCACAAGACCAGACTGAAGTCGGTAAGGTTTAGCCTAACAGCAGAAGGACATCTCTACAGAAGGTCTTTTGCTAGCCCCTTTTTGAGGTGTGTGCATCATTCTTAGGTTAAAGACTTATTATATGCAATATATGAAGGGCTATATGGCAGCCATGCTGGGGGCAGATCACTTACTCATAGGGCCATTACTCAGGAGTACAGGTGGCCCTACATGCAGAAGGATGCTGAAGCCTATATCAGAAAGTGCGAGAAGTGTTAGAGATTTGCACCTTTGATACATCAACCAGTGGTAGATTTGAACCCAGTAACTAGCCCTTAGCTATTTGCCCAGTGGGGTATGGACCTAGTTAGACAACTGCCCTAAGCAACTAGACAAAGAAAGTTTCTACTGGTAGCAATTGATTACTTCACAAAGTAGGTAGAAGCCGAACCCCTTGCAAAGATTCGAGATATTGATGTGAAGAACTTCATATGGAAGAACATTATCACTAGGTTTGGGATCCCAAGGGCAATAATAGCAGACAATGGTACACAGTTTGACAATAAGCTAATCAAAAGTTTCTGTGCAAAGTATAAAATCAAGAATTACTACTCAACTCCAAGTTTTCCTCAGAGTAATGGTTAGACAGAAACATCCAATAAAACTCTCCTTGATAGGATCAAAAAGAGGCTGGAAGCAGCAAAAGTGAAATGGATGGAAGAGTTACCCGATGTGCTTTGGGCATATCGAACTACACCGAGAAGATCAACTGGGAAGTCTTCATTTGCCATGACTTATGGCACTGAAACAGTTATTCCACTAGAAGTCGGCATTCTAGGGATCAGAACCTAGGGAGTGGAAAATAGTACTAATGAGACATTTCTATCCCGAGATCTAGACCTACTGGAGGAGAAAAGAGAGAGAGTAGCAATTCGACTGGGGGCATACCAGCAGTAACTTGCTAGGGCTTACAATGAAAAGGTCAATCCAAGAGAGTTCAAAGTTGGGGTCCTTGTGTTGAGGAAAGTAGTCGTCAACAAGAAGGATCCTAGGGAGGGCAAGCTAGGCCTAAATTGGGAAGGGCCTCATAGAATCATCTCGGTCTCCGGCAATAGGGCATATCGGCTTGAGGACAGTGATGGCAAAGAGTTGCCAAGACCTTGGAACACTTACAGCTTGAAGTTTTTCTATCATTAGATTTTTTGTTTTTTGAAGTTTATGTCATTAGCCGAAGTAATAATAAAATTTTAGTTTGATTTTTATAAATTTAAAATTTGTGTGATAGGACTGACCAGTCCTATGGCGATATTTTTGAGTGAAACATAACGAATAACTTAGACTTATTATATGGCAGAGTTGAATTATACTTGCATATAATAGAGTTGAACTAAGTTGGCGATATTTCTGAGTGAAACATAACAAATAACTTAGACTTATTATATGGTAGAGTCAAATTATACTTACATATAATAGAGTTGAACTAAGTTGGCAATGTTTCTGAATGAAACATGACGAATAACTTAGACTCATTATATGACAGAGTTGAAATATACTTGCATATAATGGAGTTGAACTAAGTTGAAATTAACCTGAACTTGCCATATCGACAGAGTGAAACTCAGAAGAGAACTAAGTTCATTAACAGAGAAACCAAGTTTGAAATAACTTGGGAAGTCTTTGTTTGAATCTGACTTCGGCGAAAGACCATAGACACATACTTAATGTGAACTTAAGTGGAACTTAGGTTGACATTAGGGGGCATGAATGATAAATAAACTTTAGAGCTTGGGACTTGTTGGAATTTTCAGAAAAATTTGCAATGGGCTTAACACTTGTTGAAATTTCAGAGAAATTTACAAGTTGGAGTTAGCTAAGGTAAGTACAAATAAAGTATCCGACATACATATTACTCGAGGTGACTAACCAAGTTGATAAAACTTGGAAATTGTGAAGTCTTAATAGATGGTAGCATATGGAGGTAGAAAAGCAACACTGAATAACATTTCTAAAAATATTTTGATATTTTTAAAGTATTAGCTGAGGTATGCCAATGATTGGCCGAGGAAAACAGTCAAGGTTTATATCCGAGGTATTATATCTCGGAGTTATTATACAATTATGGTGTACTTTGAAGAAATGCAAAAATATTCTAAGTATGAAAGTAGTAAACCTGCATAGAAGAAAAGAATGCATACATTCAACAGTTGGAAGAAAAAATAAGACTTGTATTCTGGAAAGAAACTTGTTCAGATACAAAAAGGCACTTCGGCCTGGCATAAAAAATTACTTGTTCATCTACAAAGACAAAAAGGGCACATCGGCCAAATATAAAACTAACATTGTTCAAACAAAAGACAACTGAAAGAAGAAGAGTTTAGAATCAAAGAAAATTTTGAGTGTTTGAGGCATGGGCATCATTTTCAGATTGCTCAACCTCGGCTGTTGGCGTTGTGTCGGCCTTGGTTGGCAGTGTGGTTTCCTTCTCCGCCGCTATTTCAGTGTCAATTTCCAGAAATGTCTTATCTATGTTTTTCTCAGTTGATATGACCTTGGCTTCAGAAATAGTTTGTTTGAAAGAGGCACCCTTGGAAACCAAGTCCTCTTCCTCATCATGAGTCAAGTCCAAGACTTGCTCATTCAGAGTTGGGGACTTGGCTCCAGTAGCAGTTTCTTCTTTGTCAGCATCATCAGCCTTGGGGTCTTCATCCTCGATTTCGTCCTCTGAATCCTTGGGAGTAAGAAGGAATGACAGTTAGAGTTGATTGGTATCACGGAAAGGGGAGTCTGTAGGAACAGATAGTTTGTCTAGGGCCTCAGTCCAGTTGAGGAGAAAGCCTTGGTTACAGGCTTGAGTAACCTAGGCTTTTTATGCGTCACGGATGGCAACCTACCCCTCTGAGAAAGCCTTCTCATTAGCAGCCTTGATTTCGGCCTCTTTTGTGGCCAAAGCTTTTCGGAGCTCTGATTAGGCTTCAGCAGTTTTTGTTTCAGCTTCCTTGGCCTCGGCTTTAAGAACCTCGGCCACAGCCTCTGCCGCCTCTGCTTTTTCCTCGGCCTGGTCTTGGGCTCGTTTAGTTGCATTTTCCTGATCCAACAACACTTTCATCTTGGCCTCGACGTTGTTTAAAAAAGTGAGGAAGTCAGCAGCCTCCTTGGTCTTGTAGACCAATTCCTTCTTCAAATCCTCAGCTTTCATTGCAAAGGAATGAGCATGCTGGATCGCCTGAGAATAAAGGGAATAAACAAATTAGTAAAATGTTGAAATATGAGAACTTGAACTAAAAGGCCAAAAGAGACAAGAGTTAAAGGCTTACCAGAACAGAGTGTTGCATCATTAAAGCAAAGTTTTTATACCTTGAGATCTCGGCCATACGATTTAGATCGGTTGGGAGAAAGACTACGATGGAAAGAGCAACACCGACCTCAATATTATCAATGGCACTATCACCAGCCTTGATTGGCTGGTCTCCAATCGTGATGACAGAAGCCTAGGGATCATCGGCTTTAAAAGCACTTAGGCTTGCGGCTGCCTGGGACTTCGGCTTCTTTGATCGCGAGGTGTTGATCGGCTCGTCCTCAGCCAGCCTCTTATCGGCGTTGGAGGCACTCTTTTCAACCTCATCCAATTTCGAGTTTGGTACAATATCGTCGGTATCAATTTGGGTAACAGGGGCTTTTGCCTTGGCGCTCTTTACCCTTTTTAGCTTTGGTTGGATTTAAGATTGTGACAAAAAAGACTGAACGGTAACAACTCCTGGGAGGTCGGCCAAGAGGTCCTCCATGACGACTTTGTTGCGGCCTATCTCTTCGGCGGTTGCAGCAACGGTGATTTTTGTGCCAAAATGAATTGCTGGCAAAGCAATTGGTTGGTTTATTGGGTCAAATGTCGATTCTTCAGAATCTCGTCATCTGCAACTTCAGGTTCTGCCGGTAGGGACGTTTGGTGAAGGTCGGCGTTGGCGTCGGCTTAGTGATATCGGGATAAGTTGGGGGGGCAGATGTCGAAGGCAACTCAACTGGATCAGAAGAGGAAGCCTTATCAGTTCTTGGTGAAGAAGTAACTGGAGGGGTTGAGGCAGACCGTGGAGTTAGACTTCTCCGAGGGACGTCGGGCAAAGCCAACTTGTACGTTGGGATGTAATTGATTAGCAAAGGGGCTTTGCACTTGTCGATGGGCAGGCTGAACAGCTTTTTCAAGCCCTTGCTAGGGAAAAAAGTTTGTCGGAAGTCCTTTGCCAGCTAGGGAAGAGCTGCAAAAAAGAACAAGAAGGAAAAAGTATTCAGACAAAGATATATGAGTTGACAAGTCCTAGTAGAAATATGATTAAAAGGATGACTCAGTTCTTACCATCACCCTCTTTAAACACCGATCGGTGCAGAGGAAAGAGATGAAGATCATCATCAGGAACAAACTCCCAGTTGCCCGAGACGATGAGATAATCATCTCCAACACCCTTGTTGGAGTCTAGAAGGTCGACTATAATTTTGTATGCAGTGAATTTGGGTTTCAAGTAGTAAATGTAGCTTTTTTTTAGACTTTAGGCCACACATGGTATAACAATACTGAATGTCGGCCAATGTTATCCTAGCGTTTTTTCGGCAAGCTAAGGCAATTATACCATTAATAACCTTGTAAGAATTGATGGCTAGTTGCATAGGGTTGAGTTTATAGTAGTGAAGGATTTCCCTAAAGAGAATATCTAAGAGAAGCCGAAGTCCACATTCGATGAAGGCCACAATAGGGAATGGCATGGAGAGTCTCCATTTGGCATGATGGAGTCCTCCTCCCCGGCTAATCTAATTTGGACGTCTGCGTGGATAGAAAATTCTCTCTTAAAATATTCGAGCTTTTTTGAGGTGTCAACCCTCTACCTGAACGTACCCATTTTCTCGAGGTAAAGGGGTTGGGCAACAAGGTGATGAATATAGGTTTGAATATCTCGTCTAAAACCTAAACTAGCACTGGGGGTAAGGTTTTCTCAGATCTAAAGGGAGTTTGTTTCAGTTTCTCCTAAGTGTTTGGTTTCTAGGTAAATCCCAAACCTAAAAGCTAAAGCATGAAAATAAAGGTACAAGGGCAAGAATCTAGAAATCAAGTCAAAGAGAAACAAAAAAGAACATGATTCAGACTCAAGAAAGAAACAGAGATTCAAGAGCACAGAACATGTATGTGCAAATGTGCCAAGGTCAAGAGCAGTGACAAATTGTTAAAGCATCAAACACTTGAACAGTGCATATGTGTGTACAAAAACCACGAACAGTGTATGCAGACACAGAAATAAAATGAATAGCGCAAATTGCAAACAAACACCTTTGACATTCTGAATGATGAAGTTCAAAGCACAGTGAAAATTCAAAGGACCAAAAATGACTCATGGTGACCAGAACATAAGAACAGACGAAGAACAATACAAATCATTCAAAAATGCCAACAGTAATATCAGGGACTTATCGACTGAAGCCGAAAAGAGAGATGCTGGAGTTAGATGACTTGAAAGATCAGAGTCAGATCAGAGCAAGTACAGATCTTCGAAGGTATAAAAATGGTGAAATCTAGAGAGCGAAAATTTGATCACAAGAGATGGAAATGCAAGAATCAGAAATGAAGAGGCAGAGTGAGAGTAAGAGTTTTGTCAAAAATTCGAAAAGATGGCAAACCATAATGACATGCTTTGGACGATGTGTCTGTCAGGCAGCGTGCGTAGAAGCGACGCGACCTGATGGCGCGTATCAGGTACGAATCAATGAGAGAATGACGCATGACGGAAATGGTTGAGAAAACTGTACGTGACTACTCATGAGCAAATAAAACTATTGGAATTCTTGATTTAATGAAGTAAAAACCTCAACTAGAGGAACGATCTCAGTCAAGATACTTAAAGAACTTGGTTCTTGGTTCTTGATCCCTGATAAGAATGGACAGTTAAATACTGGGCACTTGAAGCCGATGAGTAATGATCTCGGTCGATGGGAAGAAATGAATTTTTATCCGACATAATACATGAACAAGCGATGTAGGTTCCATCACTTCAGGTTGCCGAGGTAATAGAACCTAGGGGGCAGTTGTGGGAACATATTTTGTGAATGACAGCACGTCACTAAGGTGATGCCGAAGTATCAGCTGAGGTGTCACGTGGCCTGGTTATGATGCCGAGGTTATTTGCAAGGACATCGGAATCCGCGATGAGTGGATAAAGGACAAGAGTCCTAGAACATGAGAGGATCTCAATCTGGATAAAGATAAAGCTCTTAGGGAGTTTATCCTTATCTAGCTAAGAGTTCAGGATGAGCATTGAGCCTGAGTCCACAGGAGTGAGGCTTTTGCTTTTTATGTTCTGTCTAGTGAGTTAAGCACTATTGATTATCTTTGAGAGATATTGAATTACTAACCTGAGCATCGGAGTGCCCTCGAGTGGACGAAGCACTGCCGGATTCTTATTTTTCTGTGGCAGGTTGTTCGGGCTTAATCTATTTTGCCCGTGCTCTCAAACTGAATTCCCTATTTGGTTGTGTGGTCAAAAATCAACACCCACAAGATTGTTTAAATTTATCTTGAAAAAATTAACAAATTTAAAATTGTGCATAAAAATCTGTGTACATAACGAGTTGATCTCAAACAAATTTTTAACAAGCTGAACATAAATCAAACTCGATTAATTTGATTTCTTTAACAACTCTATGTAGCTATTAGAAAGAAAAGAAAAAAAAGCCCAACAAGCACAGATTTTTCACACCCAAACACTGCTCTATGAATCATAAAAATTTATTTTGAAATAAATTGTATAGAATAAATTTAAAATTAATAGAATATAAGTCACATTTAAAATGATTATAATCTATAAATATGGTTTTTTAAATTTGTAACGTTGTTGAATGGATGAATTCTTGAGCAACATTGTTCGGACATTTGTGCCAAGTTTTTTTTATTTTTATTTTTTATTATTAGTTTTTTTTTTCGACAATATTAAAAAAAATTATGATTAATTTTATAAGTTTATACAAAACTTTAGTCTAGTATTTATTTAACAATAAAAAGTGAATGAAAATACAAAAAGACTATATTGAATTAATTTTAAAAGTTAAACCACTTAATTAAACAAAAAATTTAATAACAAAGGATACAAATTCAAGAACTTTTTGAATTATTTTATTTATTTATTTGGAGAAATTACAAAAAAAAATAAAAAAATAGAGTTTGATCCTTATAACAAAATAAACTCTAAATTTGTAATTTTGTTAATTTAAACCTAAATATTTGATTTATTTTCAATTTAAACCATTTACAAATTTTCATTAAGTAAAATTGATAGAAAAATAAGTATTTTAGTAACTCAGTGAAAAATTGTATTTTAGAAATTTTATTTATATACACATTGAGTTTAATAGCTAAAATATTCTTTTTTATCAATTTTACTTGACAAAAATAGACTGATTGTTTAAAAACAAATCGAAAAATTAGAATTTAAATTAACAAAATTAAAAAATCGGGAGTTATTTTCTTAAAAAACTCAAACTTTGAAATTTTTTTTATTATAATTGTACCTATTTATTTTGGCATTAGAAATTATGGGAAATTCCAATATACACACCCTTAAAAATAATGTATCATATGCATATCTAGTTATGTCATTTTATTCTTTAGTTATTATGATCAATTTTATTATTTAGTTATGATATTATTTTAGTAATAACTTATAAATTCTTTAATATGTCTCATGTTATATTTAATTATGACTTAAAAAATATAAAATTATGCTATTTTTTTTTGGGATTACCAAAAAAAAAAAAATCCAGAGTTTAACGTGATTAAACCCCAACATTTTAATTTTGACAATTTAAATCCTGAATTTTTAACCATGTCCCAATGTTGACCCTCCATCAGTTTTCATTTGTTTGGGTTAACTTTTTACACTTATTTGATATACGTGTCACTTTTTTATTCGTCCATAATTATTGTAATTATTTTTTTTCTATCAGCTCTCTCTCTCTCTCTCTCTCTCTCTCTCTTTCTCTCTTCAAAATCAATCCAAAAGATTATCAACCCCACAATCGAGGTCTTATCACTACAAGAAATTTCACTTTTGGCGACTAAATTTTAGTCGCTAAAAGCCTTATTTTAGTCGCCAATTACTTTTGGTGACTAACATATTTGGTCGCTAATAGTTCATCTGAGAAAGATAATCGGCGACTAAAATTGTTTGGCAGCCAAAAGTAACCTATCAACGACTAAAACTTTAGTCACTATATATTTTTTAAAAATAATTAAATATATATATTTTTTACTTTTAGCTACTAAATTTTTTAGTAGCCAATTGAGCATATATGTTTGGCGACTAATTATTTGGTAACCAAAAGTTTCACTTTTTGAGAATTGGAGACTGAAAATTTTGTAACCAAAAGTTTCTTTTTTACAATTGGCTACTAAAAGTTTAGTAACCAAAAGTTTCACTTTTGACAATTGGTGACTAAAATTTTAGTAGCCAAAAGCCAACTCTATGACATTTGTTTAGTCGCCAAAATGTCTCATTTAGTTTTTATAATTTGTTCTGTAATATTTTTTGCGTTACCTGTAACCTGTGCATATATAAAATTATTCATCTATTCATCCATTCAATTCTCAACCATTCAATAAAAATATTTTTTCACAACCTGTAACATTCAATTTTCAACTATATACAAAACTTAACTATTATTTGTGCATATCAAAGAAAATAAGAATCCATAAACATATTATAATCCAACAAATACATATATTATCCAAACCAACAATTAAAATTCAAATTAAAAAAAATCTCAATAACAAAACATATCAGGTGTACATGTTTTCCATATACAAAAATATAAAATAAATTGCACCCATACAAACATCATCAATCTAGCCCAAAAACATTGTTGTATCCATGCCAACATCATCAATCTGTAACAAAAATCAGTGAGGTAAGTAATGAAAAATGACTAAATAGTTTGTGAGTTAATTGCACAATATTTATTATAACTGATATAGCAAATGAGGAAATATTAGTGAAGTAGCTAATTGATTTAACAGATTAGCATGGATATAAAAATAAATAAATAAATAAAAAACAACAACAAAATTAATTGAAGACAAAAGAAAATTAAGCATTTTCTTTCAAAACAAAATCCCACGTCCAAGATTTCATAGACATAAAACAAACAACCAAACAGGTAAAGAAAAGGAGATTTATTTAATTTTGAGATTTTTAAAAAAGTAAAGGAGAATTTGAAATGTTAAAATTCTGAGATTTTATAAAAAATATTAAATTAAATTGAGAAAAGGTAAAGAGAAAAAAAGGCAGAGAGAAAAGGATCGGTTCCGATTGAATGCCCATCGTGCCGTACCTGCTGGTCACCATTAGAAAAAAGGGCTTGGCTTCTGTCCAGTCCTCATCTGGACTGGACCGTGCTGTTGGGCCTGTGGGAGTCCACCATGGGTCCCGTTTTGATAATCTAAACCGTTTAATGTGTAGAACTCGTCGAGTACTATAAGCTTGTAAAAAATCACGTTAATTGAATATCGGTAGCTATATGATCAAATCAGTTTTGTATAAAAAAAAATGGACGGTGAATAAATTAACGGTTGACAAAAATCTGATTTAATCACATAGCTACAGATATCCGATTAATGTGATTTTTTACAAGCTTATAGTACTCGACGAGTTCTACACATTGAACGGTTCAGATTATCAAAACGGGACCCGTGGTGGGCCTCCACGGGCTCAACAGCACGGTCCAGTCCAGATGAGGACTGGACAGAAGCCAAAGCCTAGAAAAAACTCTACATTCCTAGTACTGACTTTCCCTCGTGTCCACACACACTGTTCTCACTTTTTTTTTATTACTTAAAAAAAAATAAAAGTTAAGAATATTTATCTAGTTTAATAATATTATTTTTAATTCATTGATCCACATATAAGTTGCAATTGTGTATGTTTATTGATAAATTAAATAACATTATACATATTTAGTAATAAATTAATCACTGATAAAATTTATCATATTTATTTGTAAAAAATTACAAATAAAGAGTTTGGTTCACTCACTCACACTACTCTATTACTCATAAGAACCCCTCATTCCCACATACATGCACTTTCATTTGGGATAAAATTTTTTAGTCTGATTTTTTGACTATTTTAACATGACTTAAAAAATTTTTATTTAGAATCAATTTTGACTTCTTTTTTTTTTGGAGCTTTTTTGATAAATTCACTTTCTAAGAGTTTTATTCCATTCAACCCATATTCTTTTTTACTATTCCATTAAGTACTATTTGAGATAAGAAGACCAAAATACCCTTTTCATTTACTTATGTTCCATTTAGTTCACATTATTTTCTTATATTTCAATAAGTCCTATGGGTGACATAATTACCAAAATACCCATAATGTGAATGTTCACACTTTCAATGTGAATGTTCATATCGTCAATGTGTAGGGGCCTGGCCCATGTCGATCCTCGTGGGTGCCTGGAAAAATTCGAGTCGGACCGAGGCGGGCCCGGCACATTGACAATGTGAATATTCACATTGACATGTTAACATTCACATTAATAGGAGTGTAAAATTGGCCCGCGTCCCGTGGCGACGCAAAACCCGCCCGCAGCCCATGGGCAAGCCTGGTCCGGCCTGTTGACAATGTGAATATTCACATTGACATGTTAACATTTACATTGATAAGAGTATAAAATTGGCCCGCAATCCATGGGCGGCCAAAAGCCCGCCCGCAGCCTGCGGCGGGCCCGGCCCGGTTCGGCCCGTTGACAATGTGAATATTTACATTAACATGTTAACATTCACATTGATAGGAGTGTAAAATTAGCCCGCGCCTCGTGGTACTGAAACCACGCCCGCCTACCCGGCTGACCTATTGACAATGTGAATATTCACATTGACATGTTAACATTCACATTGATAAGAGTATAAAATTGGCCAGCGGCCCAGGGCTGGCCTGGCCCGGCCCGGGCCGTTGACAATGTAAATATTCACATTGACATGTTAACATTCATATTGATAGGAGTGTAAAATTAGCCCGTGTCTCGTAGCTGTCCGAAACCCGCCCATGGCCCGTGGGAGGCCCGGGGCGAGCCTGGCCATTTTTTTTTAATTTTTTTTAATTTTTTCTACCAAAATTTTATTATTTTCTACAAAAAAAAAAAACTAGGCCTCGGCGCAGGCCGAGTCTCGGACCGAGCCATGAATAGGCTTTAACCGGGCCGATGGGCCGGGCCGAGCTTCAAAGTGATGGCCCAGGCCCTAGCCTAGGGTCTCGGATTAGGCTCGAGCCTGGGCCCAAATGAGCCTTTCTCGGGCCAAGTTGGGTCGGCCTACGGGCCAAAAAATTAGGCATAGGCCTTAGCCCTGACACAAGGGTATTCGGGCTTTGGATGGGCCGATGGATCAAGCCTCGGGTTGGGCCGGTGGGCCTGGGCCTAGCCTCGAGCTTAGGTCGGGCTTGGGCGAGCCTGGCCTTTTTTTTAATTCTTTTTAATTTTTTCTGCCAAAATTTTATTATTTTTTACAAAAAAATACATTGCACCTCGAGCGGGCTGAGCCTCGGATCGAGCCTTGAATGGGTCTTAAGTGGGCCGATGGACTGGGTTGAGCTTCAAAGTGATGACCTAGGCCCTGACCTAGGGTCTCGAGCATGCTCGGGCCCGGACCCAAACGAGCCTACCCCAGGCCGTGGGCGGGTTTCAGATAGTCCACAGGCCGTGGGCCAATTCTACATTCCTATCAATGTGCATTTTAACATGTTAATGTGAATATTCACATTGTCAACAGGCCGAGCCTGGCCTACCCCGGGCCGCGGACAAGCTTCGGATAGCGGACAAATTTTGTACTCCTATCAATGTTAATGTTAACATGTCAATATGAATATTCACATTGTCACGGGTCGGGCCAAGCCCGCCTCGGGCTGCGATCGGGCTTCGGGTCGCCCACGGGTTGCGAGCCAATTTTACACTCTTATCAATGTGAATATTCACATTGTTAACGGGCCGAGTCGGGCCCGCCCTGGGCCACTGGCCAATTTTATACTCTTATCAATGTGAATGTTAACATGTCAATGTGAATATTCACATTGTCAACAGGCCGGGCCGGGCCCGTCCTGGGCCACCTACGGGCCGTGGGAGGGTTTCAGGCAACCACGAGGCGCGGACTAATTTTACACTCCTATCAATGTGAATGTTAACATGTCAGTGTGAATATTCACATTGTTAACAGGTCGGGCTGGGCCGGGCCTGCCCCAGGCCGCACACGGGCCGTGGGCGGGTTTCGGGTAGGCACGGGGCGCAGACTAATTTTACACTCCTATCAATGTAAATGTTAACATGTCAATGTGAATATTCACATTGTCAACGAATCATTTGGGCGACTCGACTGTGGCCGGGCTTTTGGCGCGTGAAATCATGAGCCAATTTTATACTCTTATCAATGTGAATGTTAACATGTCAATGTGAATATTCACATTGTCAACGGGACGACCGCCCGCCATGGGTCAGCCGCCATTTCCCGCCACAGGACGCAGGCCAATTTTACACTCCTATTAATGTGAATGTTAACATGTCAATGTGAATATTCACATTGTCAACCGGCCGGGCCCGCCCCAGCTCGCGAGGGGGTTTCGGGCCGCCCACGGGCCAATTTTACATTCCTACCAATGTGAATTTTAAAATATGAATGTTCACATTATAAAATTACTAACCGTTCAAAAAATATTTATAAGGGTATCAAAATTAAATATAAGGGCATAAGTGTCCAAAAAAATAGTGTAAATCAAGAAAAAGGACTTCATGGAATAAAACTATACATGCATGGGACTAAATGGGTTAAAAAATTCTTTCATGGACTTCTTGGGTTAAAACATTTCTAAATGGGATTTATCAATGATTTTCCCTTTTCTTTTTCTTTTTTTATAGTTCATTTTATGGTTGTAAAAAAAAAAGGTAAAATAATTATGATTTATTTGCGATATTTTATCTTATTAACTAAATTAATCTATTTTGTTTTTATTAACTAATTTAGCCAATTTAGCTTATGCCAAACAAAACCAATAAAATAATCTTATTTATCAGAAGCACCACAAACCTAAATGACAGAATAAAAAGAACTTTTAAGCAAACCATCCATTATATCTCCAACTACTTAAGCACCTAAGAACCCAAATTTAAAACATAGGCCATAAAACATACCAGGCAAAGCCAACCAGAAGGCAAGTACTCCTCTTTTAACTTCCAACCTGCTGGCTGCAAATGGTAGATAGCAGAATAAAAAACAATTAAAATCCACTAAGGAGATTAACATCTAAACAGATGTAACATATGAACAATGGGTGTTCAGACTTACACTAAAAATTATTCAAAATTTAAAAAGGAAATCATTCATTGGAAACAGAGGAACAAATCATTCACTGGTCAACTAAAGCAGCAACTAATCAATATGCAATGCAATGTACACCTTGCTATAGCAAGATTTTGATCCATGAGATCAAATAGCTTATATCATAGGCAGTTGAACTTATGTATTGACGCAGTAATATGCTAAAATACATATTGTACTCACGTCAAGTGCCAGCATGATTAGGTGGTAAAGATTTACTTATATACATATAGATATAGATAGATAGAGAGAGAGAGAGAGAGAGAGAAAGAGAAAGCATATGCGAGACGGAGCATCAATGGAGCAGAGTTCTTCTTAGTGATGAAGGCTTTGGATCTTGTGGCGGTGGCGGTGGATTTACGAAGATCGGCGGAGGAGGAGGAGGCGGTAGTGTGAAATGTTTTAGACAGGGATGGGGTGTGGATCTGCAATCTGTGTGGCTCACTCACAGATCTGTGTGAATCGCATGAACATGTTTTGGTTGCTTGCTTTGGTTCTCATAACACAGAAGATCATAGAAACAGATAGATTCAAAGATGTGATTTGAAATGAAGTGTTTAGAGGAGAAAATTTGGGAGAGAAAAGGTGGGTTTGGCTTGGATTGGGTAGAAAGAGAGGATGAGAGAGAGAAGAGTAAGGGCGTGACTCGTGAGTTCGGATCCTCTCTAGCCATTCTCTATTGCCCTTCTTCCGGGGGGATGAGTTAGATTTGGTCACGTCACCTCCACAATAAATCTAGGACTCAGATTAATTCAAAAAAATAAAAATAAAATCATGCTGACACCTTTGTCTCATACGTCTCACCAATACACACTCATTGACACTCACTCACTCTCTCTCTCTCTCTCTCTCTCTCTCTCTCTCCTAATAAAAAATTTTAAAAAACTATTTTAATATTTTTTATTTTATTTTCATAATATGTATAATTTTTAATATAAAAATTTAATTTTATAAATGTAAAATATCATTGAAAATATACCTTTAAAATGACACTAATATTAAATATATTTAATAAAAATTTAAAATAAATAAAAAGTAACTATGTATAGTTATGTTTTGAAATTATTATTTTTTAAATATAAAAATTAATTTGATGGAATAAACACACAAAAATCATATATTTTTGAAATTCTCAAAAACAATCTTCATTAAAAAAAAATCATATGAAAATAATTTTGTTTAAAGGAAATAAAAAAAAACACACAAATCCAATATGTGCATAGGTACAAATCAAATACAAAGGAGTTTTGGGAAGATGGTTAAAAGATAGTTTTTTGATTTTTTTTTTTTTATAAAAAACATGTGAAAAATGTGAGAGATGATATGATCATATTTTTTATTTTCATAGGATTTTTTTTTTGAATGAAGATTGTTTTTGAGAATTTCAAATATATATTGTTTGGTTTGTTTTTCAGAAAAATTTTTGGAAAAAATGCTCTACAAACAAATTTTCAAGAGTAATCAAACTAAACAAATTTTTCAAAAAAAAATCTTAAAATTTTGTTTGGTTACCTACTTTCCAAAATCACACTCTCTCTTATACACATCAAATCAATTATTTTTTTAAAAACTCTCTCCCCAAAATAATTTTCCAAAATTATTTCTGAAAAAAGATAAACCAAACAAGTTTTCGTACTTTTTATCTCAAAAACTATTTTACAAACACAAACCAAACACACCCATTTTTGTGTGTTTATTTCATCAAATTAATTTTTATATTTAAAAAATAATAATTTTAAAACATAACTAAACATAGTAATTACTTTTTATTTATTTTAATTTTTTATTAAATATATTTAATATTAGTCTTATTTTAAAAGTATAAATTATTTATGATATTTTATTTTTATAAAATTAAATTTTTATATTAAAAATTATATATATTATGAAAATAAAATGAAAAAGATTAAAATGGTTTTTTAATTTTTTATTAGGAGAGAGAGAGAGAGAGAGAGAGAGAGAGAGTACTAGTGGGACATCTGAGACAGATGTGTCAGCATGTTTTTTTTTTTTTTTAATTAATCTGAGCCCCAGATTTATTGTGGGGTGACGTGGCCAAATCTGGCCCGTCCCCCGGAGGAAAGGAATGAGAGAATGGCTGGAGAGAATCCGAACTCGTGACTCGTGAGATATATAAAATTTTTATTGGGGATCAAAATTTTTTAGTCATTGAAAGTATTTTATAAATCTCTCCAAAATATTTGAAATGTCTCTCTCTAAAAATTTTATTTCTTTGGCGACTAAAAATTTTTTTTGTCGTTGAAAATAAACTTTTGGCTACCAAAAGTTTAGTTGCCAAATGTAAAAAATAATTTTTTATTTTTCATTCGGTGACTAAATAGTTTTAGTAGTCAAAACTTAATATACGACAACTAAAATTCTTTTTTGTCGCTCAAAAGTTTAGTTGCCAAAGGTAAAATATAATTTTTTATTTTTCATTCGGCTACTAAATAATTTTAGTAGCCAAAACTCAATATACAGCGACTAATTTATTTATTTTTTTGTCGCTGAAAATTTGGCTACCAAATTTTTGGTCGCCAAAGGTAAAAAAGAAAATTTTATTTTCCATTCGGCGACTAATGGTTTTAATAGCTAAAACTCAATATACGACAACTAAAAAAATTTTTTTGTCGCCAATTCTGGCATTTTTAGCTACTAAATTTTTTTTTAGTCGTCAATAACCAATAAACCCTAACTAAAAAAATTAGTAGCTAAATATTTTACTTTTGCCGACTAAAAAAATTTTTTAGCCACTAATTCCATAACTTTTGGCGACTAAATTTTTTTAGTCGCCAATTTTAGTTGCCGAAGGTGCATTTTGTTGTTGTGTATCTAACACAAACCCCATCTGCACCAAAGGATAAATCTTATTTTCTAAGTATCTTCTTCAATTTCTTTCTATCTCTCACATATTCATATACGTATATACAGATACAACTGTGATGTTTGTATATATATATACATATTTGTATAAATTAGGGTTTTGGATATCTATGTGCAATGTGAATGGCTGGAGGTGGCGCAACTGCGAAGGCGAGCTCTGGCGTCCGCAATGGCGTTCGCATTGTCGTCGCCGCGCGAACGCGGCACTGGCAAATCGAGCTTGATTATCACCGTCATCGCCACCATTCCCAGATTTTCCGGTGCCGTAACCGTCAGAACCACCCACCAATCTCCCCATACATAACCTATATCCTCATTTCAACATCATCCCATCCATCATCGCCAGAGCCCTCACCATCGCCTGTCTCTTTTTCTTCACCATTCTCTTCTGGAAACTCTCTTGGAAACACACAGCTCTAGCAAATCTGAAGACCTCTCATAAGTGTCCGAATTTCGAATCCTAATGCATGAGATATGGTAAGTAAACACTATAATTACATATCTGCCATCATTCAAGAGGATCCGAATAAGTGTCCGAGTGTTTGAACCCTAATGCATGAGAAATGACAAGTAAACACCATAATTACATATTTGCCATCATGCAAGAGGATCTGAATAAGTGTCCGAGTGTTTGAACCCTAATGTATGAGAAATAGCAAGTAAACACCATAATTACATATCTGCGATCATACAAGAGGGTCCGAATAAGTGTCTGAGTGTTTAAACCCTAATGCATGAGAAAATGACTAATAAACACCATAATTACATATCTGCCATCATGTAAGAAGGTCTGAATAAGTGTTTGACTTTCGAACCCTAATGCATGAGATATGGTAAGTAAACACCATAATTACATATCAGCCATCATGTAAGAGGGTCCGAATAAGTGTCCGAGTGTCTAAAACCTAATGCATGAGAAATGGCAAGTAAATACCATAATTACATATCTACCATCATGCAAAAGGGTCTGAATAAGTGTCCGAGTGTTTGAATCCTAATACACGAGAAATGACAAGTAAACACCATAATTACATATCTGCCATCATGCAAGAGGGTCCGAATAAGTGTCTGAATTTCAAACCCTAATGCATGAGATATGGTAAGTAAACACTATAATGACATATCTGCCATCATGCAAGAGGGTCCAAATAAGTGTCCGAGTGTTTAAACCCTAATGCATTAGAAATGACAAGTAAACACCAAAATTACATATCTACTATCATGCAAGAGGGTCCGAATAAGTGTCCGAGTGTTCAAACCCTAATGGATGAGAAATGGCAAGTAAACACCATAGTTATATATTTGCCATTATGTAAGAGGGTCCGAATAAGTGTCTGAGTGTTCGAATCCTAATGCACGAAAAATGACAAGTAAATACCAAAATTATATATCTATTATCATGCAACTCATCTTTTTTCACCGCCAACCGCCTTGGCCAAGGTGGGTTTAGGTCGATTTACATATATATATATATATGTAATGTATGTGTACATATAGGTCCAATTGGTAACCATCTACACTGCCTTCTATTGTCATTTTCCCATCAACCATTATTTCCTTTTTATCTACCTCTTGATGAAGTGTAGACAGATCACTCTCTGCTTCAGAATTAAGGTTCATTTGGGGCACTTCTACAATTCCATAATTGACCTCATCACTCAACTCATCCATGGATAAGTTTCGTCCAGTCTGCTCTGCATCAGGAGATGAACATAGGCTATACTCCCTCTGCGATGATTCGTTTTCAGGATTCATTGTATTGATTTCAAGTATTTCAATCCCTAATTCACCAGGAACATTCGATGGTAATCTCAAGGGCAATGAGTTATCAAAACTTTCAGAAAATGACATTATGATCTGGTGTAGGAGTCTTCAAGAATTTCTCCATGTCCATTTTCCTAGTTTTTGAGTCAAATAAAATAATTATAATAATTATGGACGAATCAAAAAGTGATACGTGTATCAAATAAGTGTAAAAAGTTAACCCAAACAAACGGAGACAGATGAAGGGTCAACATTGGGGCACAGTTAAAAATTTAGAATTTAAATTGTCAAAATTAAAATGTTGGGATTTAATGTGAAAAACAAGCCAAATCCTAAGATTTTTTTGTAATTTTTTTTTTTTTAATCATAAGATACGTATAAGAAAATGAATTTCATCGGGTTGAAGTCATTTGAGTTAGAGCTTGTTTGAGATTTTTTTTAGTTAAAATAATCTTAACAAAAAATAAAATTTTTACTTCAATAAAATAAAATATTATATTCAATCAATAATCATTATATTATTTCTTTCATTAAAAAGTAAAAAAAAAAATTTAAAAATCTTTCCCAGACAAGAATTTTTAATTACAAACTAAAATGACAAAAAAAAATAAAAAACGCAAAAAACCAAGCCACTTCCCACCTCAAACTGTGAGACCTCTCGCACGACACTCGTGGAGTGGAGCCGACCTTTCCAGAGTTCCCCACCACAGCAGAAGCAATGGCGAACCCTGAACAGCAAGCCAAGCTCGATCGATTCCTTCAGTGGTTACAGGTCACCAAAATCTTCTAAAACCCTAATTTTTTCTTCATTTATTAACTTTAATTTTACATGGATTATTTTATTTTATTTTCCTTTCGATTTTATCTGAACTCGAATTTAAACTCAGTTGAATGGGGTCGAACTACGCGGTTGCAAGATCAAGTACTGCGATTCGAACAAAGGGTTTGGCCTCTTCTTATCTGATGATGTCTCTGATGGTAATTTAAAGCTTTCTTCTACTCTTTTTATTGTTAATTCACTTTAGTTTGTTGTTGGGTTGGGTTGATTGGTTTTGTGGCCTGTTTGGTTGGTGAGAAAATGTTGAAAAAAGTAAAAAAGAAATTGGAGTAAAGTTGTTGAATTAAGATGTTGTCATGTGAGAGTGTATGAACCCAGAAAGGAAAAAAAAAAAAAAGAAAAAAAGAAAAAAAAAAGCAACTTCAAAATTTTAATTTCAAGGAAGTTTGTTAGGAGTTTACTTTTACTTTTAGTTCACCTCCTAATTGTTAGCAGCAATAAAGCTAAGCTCAGGGAAATATATTTGGATTTTTGACCAATGAGGACATAAAAATGAAATGCAAATGTTAGTTTTCTTTTCATTCCCTCGAGTTCTTTAATTTTTTTTTGGCGATCAGACTCGAGGTTAGGAAACAAATCATGGATGCTAAGTAAACATGAAATATAAATGATGTTGGAAATTTAAATGATGATATACCTGGGAAAATAAAAACCTCATGCTTAGCAGCAATTTGTGGAACTAAAACAACATCAAAAGTTATTCTTTCCATAATTTTCATTTTTTCATCATTTTTGTTTTCCATCAGAAGAGAAATAGAATTAACTGTCAATTTTGAAACTCAGAGGTTCTACTAGTGGTTCCACTAGATTTGGCTATAACTCCGATGAGAGTACTTGAAGATCCTATTTTGGGGCCAGAGTGCAGAGCAATGTTTGAGGAAGGGGAAGTAGATGACAGGTTCTTGATGAATTTGTTTCTAACTGTAGAACGCCTTCGGAAGAATTCTTCTTGGAAGCCGTAAGTATAGCCTGCATTTGGTCTGTTTTGAGATGGTATGTGTCTGTCTATGTTGGTTAATGGTATTAACATCTTGCAAAAAATTGTACTTAGGTATCTTGATATGCTTCCAACCACATTTGAGAACCCGCTTTGGTTTACTGATGATGAGTTTTTGGAGCTGAAAGGCACTACATTGTATCGGGCAACTGAATTGCAGGTTAGTGCTTTTACAATAGTTAAATTGTTTACATATTGAATTGAGTCTCATTCAAATTGTTTGAATTGTGAATTTTGTCAGTTATTTGGCACATAGTGAAGGATTTATTCCAGGTCTCCAAGCTGATATAAAAAAGAAAAGAAAAGAAAAAAAGAGAAGAGAAATCAAACTAATGCTGCTTCAATATTAATTTTTTACTTCTATTTAAAAAAAAAAAAAAAATTCATTTTTTTACTTCTCCTTTTTTGTTCTTCAGATAATTGATTTCTCATGAAACAATTACATCCTTTAATTTATTTCACACTCAGTCGTAGACAATTATTTTTTGTTTTTTTAGTCATTGACTTGTTGATTTATATTGCTTCATTTTAGTTTTTGGATTTAGTAAATTAAATTTCACTGTCCAACATATTTAATTGAAGACAGGTTTATGTTACAGAAGAAAAAGTTGCATTTTTTGTACGATGATAAAGTAAAGAATTTGGTGAAAAAGCTTTTGGTTCTCAATGATGATACAGAAAGGTGTGTGGAAAGTTGTTTCTTAATTTTATTTAATTATTGGAAATGCAGATACAGGTTGGTTTATCCTGCCTTGCTTGAGTTTAGTCGTGTCAATACTATTACTAGCTTACTTACTAATACTATTGACGTACAATACTAGTTATTTTCATTGTCTGTTGAGAATACTGAAAAATGGCATGGTTGTGTAAATACCGAAGTAGTTGTTTGTTTATTGGCTCTAATAAATTCAAGAACAAAATAAATAAATAAATAAAAAATCAGAAGCATGCCCTGTGCAAAGAAGTGGAACCTCATTAATCGGTATAACTTCTTATTGACAGGCAGTGATGTGAAAACCGACAATAAAATGCACTGTGTAGAGTCATCATGTATTGGTAAAAATTATTAGTAATGGGTACAACATGAGTGCCCAAGCGTAAATGTTCCTTATTTGAGGAAGTTTGCTTGCCCAAATTAGATGTCTCATTTCTATCAATTGAGTCCCAGTGTTTTCAAGTTCAGGCAAGAAGCTTACCATTGACAAAATCTAAAATTTTACATGGAGCACATTTAGGGCATCATTTTTGTCATTATATTAATGTTTATTAGCTGAGGGTATTTTGATAATTTTGTAATTTGCTAGTCATGGGCTGTAGGGGTCACCCATGGGTTTTGTTACGAGTCAAATTATGTTATTGAGACTTCTATGGAATCATTATTAGGTCTAGAATTTACTAGGTGGTCCAAGTTTCTTAACTTATAATTATGGAATCATATTCTTTGTAGGAATGGGAAGACTGTAGCAGCTTATAAATAGGCATGTAATATCAATTACTTATCAAAAAAAATAAATAGGCATGTAATATTTCTTTTCAAGATGGAGTTGATATTATGTTTTAGTGAATAAAGGCACCAATTGTTAATTTGTACATCAAATACTATGTGCAGGGATGGAATTAAATATTGAATTGGTGGACTTTGGCAATATAATAAGTGTATTTTAAGACTTAATAAACAGTGCTTTGGATATAGGTGCGACATATTATAGACCAAAATGAGAAAATAGAGAGATTTGATTGTACCCAGGGCACACGTTACACACTAATCAGGCTTTTATTTAGTTGTTTTTTGCCCCCCTCATTCAGAGTTGTTAACATTAGTTACAAGTTGCTAGCTATTCTCCAAGGTTTTTACACTTCTAGTCGAATTAGCAGGTTCCCATGATTGTCAAACCTGGGGATTCCATCATGTTTTCTGTGAATCTGTTTCCATTACATGTGATATGAATTACAAACATCTCTCCATAGATATGGCATGCATTGCAGTTATTGTTACTCTTTTTATCAGTTAAATCCTATTGGTGCTGTTCAATTCTTGACTTAAAAGTGTTTCTTTTTGGCCAGTGAAGTGTGTTTTGAAGACTTCCTCTGGTAAGCATCTTCTCAAAGAACTGTTGTGAGTTATGTTTACATCTTAGTTATTTCCTTGATATATGTATATCGATTGTGCCTTGAGTAACATCATCATCGTAGGGCAAATTCAATATTTTGGACTCGGGCTCTGAATATTCCTTTCCCACGTTCACATGTCTTTCCGCAAGTACAAGATGAGCAGGACAACACCTTGCCAAGCTTTAACGGAAATCCCGAGGCATCCATTAGTAATATTTCCAGTGGAGAGTTGGTTGATGGAAAAGGTGAGGCCATGTTTTCCTTACTACATTTCCATGAAGTTGAAGCTTTCTTACGATGCAATCTAGTTGTCTACTGATGAAATTACTATGATCTGCTTTTTTAGTTGATATTATAGCTTGGTGAACTGAGATCAGAGTTCTTTTTTTTTCTTGAAGGGCTCGAGGCTCATGGGGTGGAAAGCCAAGTCCCTGGAGTGACATCCACTGCGATACAAGGCGAGACTGTTTGGGTTGAGGGTCTTGTCCCTGGCATTGATTTTTGCAACCACGGTATTTCAGTTGGTCTTTGATATTGTTATTGGTTCACTTAAAAATCCTTCTTTTGGCCCCCCCTTTTCCCCTTCTTGCTTGTTGTCTTTTGTTGATAAGACACTTATTCTATAAGTAATGGTGTGGAAGGTGTTTGATGATGTGGCATCTTTGTTGGATGCTAGTTGGTACTCTTGTTTGGGAATTGACTATTTTAGTTGGCTTTTCCTTTTTTCTTTCCGAAAAGACGTGCAGAAAAGTAGAGAGAATGATCGACAACTTTGTAGTGGCTTTTTGACTATTTTAGCCCATTGACAAAGCGAGGCATAAGCTCTATCTCCTACCAGTATAAAATTGTGTGGAAAAAGAAGTCAAGATTGCTTAGTTTACGAAACCTATTTGTGTATACTATTACTTTTCTTATTAGTTCCTCTGCTTACACAGTTCCAGACACAATCCAAACAAAGATAAATGCAAGGGTGAAGTTATTTGTAATCCATAAACACCCACATTGCTAGTAGTGTTTATGCATCTGGTTTTATAAAATTTTTCTCATCTGTCACCTCGTGTCTGATCAGGAATCTGAGAATTTTCATGTCACGACCCAAACCTATCCCTAAAAGTTTGGATAATGACTGGCCAGTAACCCTAGATTACCTTCAAAATTTCAAAATATTTAAATCATATTAGGGCCTAAAGCGGAAGCAAAACAAATAATAATGTCTATTGAGTTTGTGCATACATGATAACTAGAATAATTAAAACATTTAGACACACTAGTAATTTATATTCATATACAAATCTTATATATCTCACACACATATACATAAGACTCAATAAAATACATAATTCTAACAATATAAAGTTAAAGCCTCGACACGAGGCGCATCACGAGTGGCTTGACAAAGGGCGAGACTTTACGGAAGAGGATCTCAATAGGGCAAAAGCTCCATCTTGGAGTCTGGCATAACAAGTGCACGAAAGGACTCACGAGATTGGCCTAATATTGGTTTCCAGTTGATCACCTACATACATATAAAATCTGAAGTGAGTGAAGCTCAATGAGTAATATCTGATAAAGAGGTTTAAATGAATGAGCCCAACATCATAGTTAGCATAATAATATAAATTCATACATTTCTTAAAACACATTTCTGAGCGACCTCGAGTCCTGAGCGGCCTCGGGCCCAACATTTATCGAATGACCTCAGGTCCACATATGATCTGAGCGGCCTCGGGCCCACATATGATCTGAAACGACCTTGGGCCCACACTTAGTACAGAACGGCCTCGGGTCCACACTTAGTACAAAACGGCCTCGGGCCCAATCACATGATAACAGCTGCTCGGAACGACCTTAGGTCCAAACGGATCTTATCATAGAGTAGATGGAATATCGACATGTCTCCATCTCTTACATAAAACGGAACGGCCTTAGGCCTACATATCATAGTATAACCAAGACGGCCTTGGGCTCACTTATCATAGTATAAGCAAATCACATTTCGTATACAGAATCCTTATCACATTTCTTGAAACTCATTCATTCGAATAAAACATAATTTCAGAAAATCACATCATTTATATCAAAATAATTATCAGTGAACATATCTTTACGATATTATTACTCACAGTGGTTTCCAGAACTGATTAACCGGTCCTCAAATCTTGACCAGCAATCACAATGCGCATAGCATAACATATCGAAATATAGAACTACTCTCTTGATCAAATTTACTTCTCTTAATCTTTTCTTAATCAAATAAACTGATCATTTACTTTGATTCTTAATCAATTATTTATGTTGGTTCTAAAATCATTAGTTCTCAATGGGTCATAATTCATATCTTGGAAAATAGGAAGAAACAAAATGAAACTGGGTTATGAGAGAAAATAGCACAAAACGGTTAAAAAGAAAGTGAACAATCTTCATTAATTTGAACATATCTATTTGTGTACTTTGAATTTGAATATGAGACCACCACCATTGGAAACTAGACTTTTGGGGCTCGAATTTAGGCTCAAGAATCACTTAAAACGGAGTCCGGATGAGAGAGAGATGTCTATTCGAAGTTGGGCTGAAACAGGGGAGTTCCGCACGTGCGGGACCAAAACCGCACGTGCGGGGGCACTTGCAATTATTTCAGAATACAAAATGTTGCTGGAAATAGACTTCCGCACGTGCGGGAAGCCCACCGCATGTGCGGCTCTGGGCAAAATTCTGCTGCCGAAAATATCTGTTGGTTCTAACACTCGTTCTTCTTTTTTCCAAGCTAGGTTTCAACTTAAATCACTCAAAAACATGTAAAACTAATAAAAAATATGAGATTATGATTGTTTTCTAAATCAAAACATCAAAAATATAATGAATCTTCAAGCAAGAAAGATCAAAATCCTTGTTTAGTTATTTTTTCGAACTTTTTCTTCCAAATTCACATAGATTTGTATTTCATATATAATTTTATGAGTTCAAACCATACAAAACCTCAAGATTAAGGCTCCACTTTTCACAATCAACTTCAAGATAAGCAAATATAAGGGAATTAACTCTCAAATCTAACAAGTGCAAGCAATCCAAGTCCAATTTCATATACTCAAAGTGATAAAACAAAGTAATCTTCTCCTTTAGGGTTCTTACTTCAATTTACACTAATTTACACCATTCAACTTCTTAATTCAACCTAGATTATATAATCTCATGAGGAATACGACTTGTATTCATAAAATTAAAGGAAGATGCTCACCTTAGTTGGCTAATTTGTTGTAGATTAGCTTACTTCAATGTTCTCTTCAAGTTCCCTTTTCCTTTTTTCTCTTTTCTCTCTTCCTTTTTCTCCTTGAGCTCTCCCTCTCTTTTCTCGTTCTAGAACTCTCTCTTTCCTCAGATTTTTAAATCAAGATAAAGATGAGCTCAAATGGCTTATATCACTTATCTATATATATACACGCTGAAAGGTGGCCCATATACACCTTAACGAATTAGATGAAATAAATTTTTAATTAAACTTCTCAAATGATCCCAAAAATTCCAATTAACCTATCCAGGTACACCATTTTGGTTTCTGAACCTATTTAGGCCATCAATTTCAAAGTCCGAGCCGAAATCACACAAGATAATTTATTCCAAATCAAAATTTTACCAAAATTCGTATTAGACTCTAAAAATCATGCTGATCATATTTATGTGGTTGGTTTTGGCTTATTGCGCCTCGTAAGGCTTTCAATTTTTAGTCTAAAGGGCATAATTTCAATAGATTTTCTCATAACCGACAGATACAAATTTATAAACATGTAATTCACACATTAAAACATGGAATTTCACATCAAACACGTAAGCAAACATATAATCGCACATAATGAGGGAATTAAAGCATATGAGAGGGTCGGGTTATTACATTTCATTTTTGCTTCCACAAATTGCAGTCATAAATTTATTTTCTTTTTATGTTTTTATTTGTACAAGAACTGGTACTTCAGCTCTTTATTACATTTCCTCTTCTGTATCTCAGATGTATTATTAAGTCCTATAGTGGAACCCTTCTATCAATCTACTCGAGTGTTCCTTAAAGTGATGGTCTTAGGCTCTTGCTAAAGTGTCTGTTTAGTTTTATTAGAATTTAACTCCTTCCTTGCTGCATATGGTGTAAATTTGTGGATGCATGATACCGTGTATCCTCTCCAGTTGCTTCATGATGCTCCATAACAATACTTGCTGAGTAGTAGTAAGATTTTTAGCTTGCTATTTTTCTTGGATAGTTATAATTCTATGACCTTCTCCTCTCAACTCCTTAGCATCAAGGTTTCTGCTTGTATGCGCGCAATCATGCAAGTAGGTATGCATAAGAACGATCCATACATAAACTGTATCCTTACTGGTATGCATAAATGTGCCCAAGGCACCAATTAAGGGCTAATGTGGTGATTTTATTTTGCTTAGGTGATTTTTCTATGTTCTTTACGGTTTAGATTTGAAAAATCTAGAAACCTCCTAGATGTTGATTTGTGATTATGTATCAATTTTAAGCAGAATATAACAATCCCAATCAAACAATCAAGACAAAGAGACACAATGATTTTACGTGGAAAAGCCACAATTGGACACCTCCAATTGTGATAAAAAAATCACGGGCAACAGCCACAAGAACAATCCACTAAGAAGATTTAAAGGAATTACACAGGTATACTCTCAATTATCTAGCGAATCCATAACGCCTAATTGAACCAACCTCTATGTGCCTCTTTCAACCCCATCTTCACCACGGAATTGTCTTTCTGACGAGCCACTCCAGAATCCACCGAAGCTTCAGGCTCGAAATCTTCAGAATCCACCGAAGAACAACTCTCTCTTTTGTTTAACAAACAAAACCTTTGATGTACTCTCTTTTAAACCATGAGTTGAATACTCAATAAAAACATCAAAGAAAACTTACAAAATATTCGGATATAAACCTTAAGAACCACAAAGAAGATGCGGAGGAAAAATTAATGAGTAGTCTAGTTTTGGGAGAAAACCAACTACTTATAGAAAATCTAAAGTAATCCTGTTTTTGGAAGAAAACCAACTTCTTAAAGGACTCCAAAATAATCCTAGTTTTGGAAGAAAATCAACTTCTTAGAGAAATCCAAAGTAATCCTAGTTTGACTCAACATGTGAATTTAAAAAATTACAACCTTGGGTTTGATCCATGGAATTTGACAACAAAGAGTCCTAACGATCTCCCCCTTTGTCAAATCCTGGACAAAACCATGCTACAACAGTTTTCCTAACAAAAACACTAAAACAATTTTCCAATCAAAACAAGAACAACACCACAAACTAGGAACCAGCACTTATAACCAAATCTCTTTACAAACTTATTTCTCAAGGTTATGATCTGCAAAACAACTATTAGTGCCACAATTTCCAAAACAACTATTAGTCCCACAAGAGTATATGAAAAAGCAATAAACATATGGCTAGATTATCTTGAAGTATGAGATGAAAAACATGAATAGATGCAACTTGGAGATTTTAAGAACATGTAGCATGAAAACCTGAAAACTAGGGCATATGCACCCGACACATGACATGAATACATGAAAAACAAATTTCTCCCCTTGTTTGTCATGAATTGACAAAGGAAGCTCAAACAATAAAGAAGCCAATGCAAAGCAACATACAAACCAACTAACGCCAATCTCCCGTACTAAACAAAACAAAGTGTTCATGCTAACAAACTCTTGCAATAATAAACCAAACTCCTCCTCACTAAAAACAATGAACAAGAAAAAAAACGACAAAAATAATATGGTGGAGCAAGTAAGAAATTTCAGATTTGTACCTTGAAACACACAAGATTATCCAAGAAGCACAATTACTTGAAAACACAATGTGCACAGCCTTTAGAAAATTCCTCATAAAAGAAAGTGATGCATTATGTGAAAAACATAGATCCCATGATAAAAGTGTGTGTGTGACTTTTGGGATTCGACAAACACTAGATTCAAATCCTAGTAGTGATATAAAAGCTGGACCTCCAACAAGAGAATCTAAGCATAACTACGGAAAGTCAAACCACTAGGAATCAAGGGATATTTGGTGAGTAAAGGCGGAGGCTCTCCCTCAATCAATGAATCTTTTCTTCTTTTTTTTTCTTTTGCACATTTTTTTTTTTCCTTCTTTCTTTTGCACACTCATCGGCGACTGACACGCTCAAGAGTATGGAAACCGAACCAGAGAAGCATGGATATAATAAGGATGGCCTGGTTGGTAACTCTAAGGTAACCGTTTCCTCATGCTTGGACGACAAAGAATAGAGGAGAAAGCCGTGGAGATGCAAAAAGATGGGAGATGGTTAAGAGACTCAATATCACCCATGATATGCTAGTATCGGTCAATTCCTCAAGAAAAACAAAAGATACAATGCCAGAAGTCCATAGAGAAAAATAATCACTAAGGCGGAAGACTCCAAAATTTGTTAATCCAAGAGTGTGTACAGAATGAGACATACTAATCAAAGAACACACACTCCAAAATGAGTAATGACCATAGAAAGCACACACATATTAACATGTAATGGTTATTCTCATCAATTCCAATATGCACCAAGGACTGCTAAAAAATTTGAAGCTTGCAAAACCATACTAAGAAAATCTTTTTGGTTTTTTTTTTTTTTTTTTTTTCAATTTTTTTTCTTTAACCAAAGCAAGAAAAAAAAAACGAACACGCACACAATTTTTTTTCTCATTAAAAAAAACACACAGAAACCCAAAAAAACTAAACAGAGTAAACACATTAACACAAGTCAAGTTTTCTCATCCAAATCTTCTTGGTCTTAACAAAATCAGGTCTAGCGGACTTGGTAAGAGTCATGGCGTTGTGAACACCCTCATGAATCTTGGTATTCTTAGACATGTAAGGTTGTCTCCTAACCCAAAAAGTATTCGAATTTCGACCCTTCTGTGACACTCTCCCATGCAACTTATAACAATAAGGCGAATATGACCATGTATACCACAATGATGACAAATAAAAGCAGGTGTACCTTCTTTTCTTTTACCTTACCAACTCTAGGGAGTTTAAGAAGTTTTTCCTTCTATTGAATCTTCTGTCCTCCCTTTCCTTGAGTTCTTGTATCATTAGATGTGGAAGCACTCTGTTTTTGCTCTCTCTTATCTCCAAAGCCAATGCCACTCTTGTCTGAACAGATTTGTTGAGACCCAATGATATCCTCCTAAGTTTTTGATCCTTTGTTCTAAAGACCAATGGTAACCATGGCACACTTGAGCTCTTCCTCTTTCTTGATCATTAGTTCTTCCAAGGCAACTTGTGACATCTCGAGAGATTCAATCTTTTCTTCATACATGGCATGAGTTTCCTGTAGCTCATTCCTCTCTGTCTCACACGTCCAGCAGTTTGCACAAAGAACTTGTTGATCATCAGCTATCTTGATGGCATTGATCCTAGCCTCGGAAATCTCCTCCTTAAGTTTGACATTCTCACTTTCACATGTTTTGAGTTTCTTTGTGAGTTTGTCATTCAACTTGAATAAGTTAAGAGACTCCTTATACAACTTTTCATAAGCTTGCTCAAGCTCTTCATGATCACTCTCCGAGGATTTATCATCAGTGGTATTCTCCAACTGACATCTTCGGAGACTTTGTTTGTCCTTCAGTTTTAGAAGCCGCCATGAAAGCAAGGAATTGCTTATGTCCCTCTTCACCTTGATCTTCGTTGTCATTGTCATCTTCATCAGATTCTGATTCATCATCCCAAGTGATGGCGAGGGCTTTTTTCTTCCTCAAGCAGTGGGGCATTCTGAAGCAAAGTGGCCAAATCCTTGGCATTCATAGCATTGGGTACTTTCAGAGTTCCCTTGTATCTTTTCTTTCTCCTTCTTGGCTATAGGACTAATTTTAAGTTTATCTTTGCCTTTAGATGTATGAGTATGAGTAGATTCCAAAAGATTAGGATTCTTTTTCAAAAAAGATTTTTTAAATTGTTTAACAAAAGCAGCCATAATCTTGGAATCTATCTCACAATCCTCATCAGAATCCTCTACCACTTTATGAGCACTACTAAAATCAAAATCTTTTTGTTTCTTTTTGAAATTTCTATGTGCCTCATAAGTTTGGAGATTTCCAACCAACTGATCTAGCTTGAGGTTGTCAACATCTTGAGCCTCCTCAATGGCCGTAACTTTTGGTTGGAACCGATCGGGCAAGGACCTCAAAATTTTTCCTACAATCTTGGATTTTGGTATTTTTTCACCTAAATTGAAGCTGGAATTTACAATGTCACTCAACTTCGCATAAAATTCATCAAAGGTTTCACTATCTTTCATAGAAAAGTTTTCGAAACTAGATGTGAGCCTTTGAAGTTTTGAGCGTTTAACCGAAGGAGTGCCCTCATGAATAGTTTGTAAGATATCCCAAGCCTCTTTTGCGACTTCACAATTGCAAATACGACTAAACTCTTCAGGTGTGACAGCGCAAAAGAGAGAATTGATAGCTTTACTATTCCAGCTACTATTTTGGTAATCAGTTGTGTCCTACTTATCAATTGGTTTGGGGAAAGTTACACCATCAACAGTAATTGTTGGTTCAGTCCACCCATTCATGACGGATTGCCAAACTTTTTCATCAATAGATTTTAAAAAAGATCTCATCCGAACTTTCCAAAAGGAATAATTGGATCCGTCAAGTAGGGGTGGTCGAACCATAGAATTTCCCTCACGAATTGAATCCATTATCACAAATTAAACAAGATCTCGTTCTAAAAGAATTTTTTTTAAAAAAATAAATAAAAATAGGCGTTCTAAAAGAATTTAAAAAAAAATAAAAAAATAGAACGACACGCTTTCGATACCAATTGAAAAATCTAGAAACCTCCTAAATGTTGATTTGTGATTATGTATCAATTTTAAGCAGAATATAACAATCCCAATCAAACAATCAAGACAAAGAGACACAACGATTTTACGTGAAAAAACCACAATTGGACACTTTCAATTGTGATAAAAAAAATCACGGGCAACAGCCACAAGAACAATCAACTAAGAAGATTTAAAGGAATTACACAGGTATACTCTCAATTATCTAGCGAATTCACAACGCCTAATTGAACCAACCTCTATGTGCCTCTTCCAACCCCATCTTCACCACGGAATTGTCTTTCTGATGAGCCACTCCAGAATCCACCGAAGCTTCAGGCTCGAATTCTTCAGAATCTACTGAAGAACAACTCTCTCTTTTGTTTGACAAACAAAACCTTTGATGTACTCTCTTTTAAACCATGAGTTGAATACTCAATAAAAATATCAAAAAAAACTTACAAAATATCCCCAGATATAAACCTTAAGAACCACAAAGAAGATCTGGACGAAAAATTAATGAGTAGTCTAGTTTTGAGAGAAAACCAACTACTTATAGAAAATCCAAAGTAATCCTGTTTTTGGAAGAAAACCAACTTCTTAAAGGACACCAAAATAATTCTAGTTTTGGAAGAAAATCAACTTCTTAGAGAAATCCAAAGTAATCTTAGTTTGACCCAACATGTGAATTTAAAAAATTATAACCTTGGGTTTGATCCATAGAATTTGACAACAAAGAGTCCTAACAAGATTCAAACTGATTCTAAGGTTTTCTTGTGTATTCATTCTGTCTACATTGCTGCAAAATTGTTGTCCAGATTTAAAGGCTGCCGCGACTTGGGAAGTTGATGGAACAGGATTGACAACAGGAGTTCCTTGTTCTATGTACCTTCTTTCTGGTAGTACCCTCTCCCTTTCATGATCTTTTGTCCTTTATACAGGTGTTAACTTTCCTTGTTGATCTAATCTAAAATTAAATTTATGTAGTTGTAACATTTTGTGATGAAGTTCTATCTTTCTTCCTTTTCCTTTTTGTTAAGCTACCACAATATCCAACTAATCATGACATTTTATTTGTCGCTCTTTGAAAGCTGGTCAAAGTCATCTCCAAATCGAGAAAGAGATATCTATTAGCTATGGTAACAAAGGAAATGAGGTAATGTCTGTTGTCACTGGGAGGTCACCATATGTCTATTATCATAATTACTTACATATGTATCATCTTCGTGATATGTTCACCTATATCCATATGTGTACATAATTCCTTACGTAAATTCCATGATCAACAGCATATGTGTCTTTCACTGGTTTAGCTTTCAAACTTCTATTTGTTCACAAGACTTATTGGACATATATTACTATGTTTTGGGTTAACGGTCAGAAGATTGTTATAAGTTGGCTGCAAAATATTTTGGAAAACTCAACTAGAACTTATTTTTAGTTTATTTTCTCTCTACCTTACCTTACATCACTTTCTTTGGCTTTCCTGTTGTGTTTGTGTTGCTTTCAACTAGAACCATAGCACTATGCATGATTGCAGACAGCAGGTTTATAATTGAATTGTACTCATTTCTTACTGATATGATTGATCTTAGTTTAGATTATTTATACCATGCAAGTTTTGATATATATGGAACTTGTCTTATTTGGATGCAGCTGCACAGGCAAGTGGAAGCTTTTGTCTGCCTTTTGATATTCTTCTTCTTCCTTTTTTTTTTTTTTTAATTTATTTTTTAATGCAGGAACTGCTGTACCTATATGGATTTGTTATTGATAACAATCCCGATGACTATGTCATGGTAATTTATTTGTTTCAAAATTTTAGCATGTCTACTTTTCATTCATGTTATCTTTCCCATTATGCTATTTTAACATCAGGCCTATGTTACATGGACTTGGGTGTGGGATGTGGGTTTGTGTCGTAAGTGTCTAATTCATCTAATCCCATGTCCAAGGACACGGGGCCACAACAAAATAAAACAGCCTTTTTGTTGACTTATAATTAGTTGATTTAAATCTTATTGACATAAATGAACTACATGTTCATTATCCTTTACAGGCTATTCAGAGTGTCCCCTTTTCTGAATCCAAAGTACAGCTTCTTGAAGCACAGGTCAACTGTTTAAACAATCTTAACTTATTCTCTATATTTTTCTTTTTTAATTTTTTCAATAATATATGCCTTTTTGAGGATTATTTTGATTCCTATAGTAAAGTGAAGCAAGTTTTGTACATGAGTATGTTAATGCATCAGCATATTATGTGTATATATCTGTTTGTACATATGAATATTTGCTTCATTAACAAACTTGATTGTTTTTGCAGAAGGCTGAACTGAGGTGTCTTTTACCTAGAAGCTTGCTGGATCATGGTTTTTTTTCCACCATCCTCACCACAGAAAGAAAGCAATGATAAATGCACCATTGATCGATTTTGCAACTATAGTTGGTGTGGGCAGCGCAAGATGCCTTCTTACGTAAAAAAGCTTGTTTTCCCTAAAGATTTCTTAACTACCTTGAGGACAATAGCCAAGCAGGAAGATGAAATTTATCAAGTTTCATCATTGCTGCAAGAGGTGTGTGTGGCTTCTTAAGCAGTACCTATTCTCATCTATGCTTGGATGTTTCTGTTGCCTTCTGCTTTGTGTATTCAGTCGTGTTTCGGTAATTTATTGTATTCAGTTGGTTGGATATGAACATTTCTTTGATAAAGGGGTTCTTGTTAGTTACTTTTACAATTTGTTTGCTTTAATTATTTAATTATTTAATTTCTTTGTTGTTGAATCCTAATTGAATCTTCTGTTTTTGCTTTGAAGCTTGTTGGTTCTGATGGAGAGAAGCAACCTTCTGATGGAGAAGTTCGAGCTGCAATATGGGAGGCCTGTGGGGATTCTGGTGCTCTACAATTGCTCGTTGATCTTCTTAATATGAAGTAACCTCTGAAAACTAGTTCATTGATATTATTATTTTGCTTATAATTTAGCGACGTTTTATTTATTATAAAACGCAGATCTTTAATTTCTTGGTCTGCATGCCTCTTGGGACTCATTCTTTGGCACATCGACTGTAGTAAGGAAAAGTATTTATGAATGTAGTTCTAAGCACTGTTCTCTGATTTCTTTTGGGATAATTCAAAGATTGAACTCACAAATTCTTCTTCAAGAAACTTGCAAATTTTTCTTCATGGCATGATTGAAGATTGAACAAATTTGGTGTATTTACCTCTCTATTTTGATACTGAAGTTTTGCAATTTTAATCTCTTTTAAACCAAACAATAACAATCTTATTTGGAACTTAGCTATTGGGATTTGTCTGTGATGAGTTCATTCATATTAAGCTCAAAAAGAAAAACCAAAATGCCGCACCAACACCATAAAAGAAAAAACCATAAACAAGTAAATATGAGAGGGTTGGTTATGATGGAGGTATATCATACAAGGTCTGTTTTACATATGGTATGATGTCATCTTCATTTGGTTTTTAACGTGAAAGGTAAGTTCATCTACCTTGTATAAGTTGTTTGTCTTAATTAAGAATTGGCATATGAGTTCATACAAGAGTACACTGCTTTTTTCTTTTCTCTTTTCCTTAAAATTACATTTTACTCAATTTGTTATCGGCATTTCAGGATTTTAAATTTTTCGGTCAAATTTCTCTCTTGTTGGAAGCAATCAGGTTTAGAATCTAAATATGAATTCATTGAAAATAGATCATTAACCCCAGAGAGGATAAAATGTTTCTATACGGTTTCTTCATTTATGATTTTTTACATCATCCTGCGTGAATTTGCTTCAAAACATCTCATCTCTGCTGCCTTTCTGAATTTCCTGCGTGCTAGGATGATAGATCTCGAAGAGAGTTCTGGAACAGAGGACGATGACACTGAACTACTTAGTAAGGCCCGCAGCACAGAAATCCCAGAAGAGAATGAAAGGTACCAAAATAGCTCAAGATTATAGCAATAATGATTGTTCCTGCCTAACCTAATGCCTTGTTTGATAAGTAGATTATTTCCTCTTGCTTTCTGTGAAACTAAGCTGCACTGCTATATCTCAGTATGTTGTGAAGTTTGATAAGTAAACACAACTGAGCTGGATGTGTTGTGAAGTCGTGTTTACAAATACATGATTTTATTATGTTTTTATGACTTCATTATTGTCGTGTTTTCAAAACACGGCTTTATTGATTTCATGTTTTGAAAAGGCCACTTCAGGCTTAAACTCTTGTTTTCAAAACGACTTCATAAAACAACCAAGTTTGGGAAAAGTTCAAAACAACATGCATTTGGGAAATAATTTTTAATGAACTTGGGTTTGGTAATCAACATGCCATATATGTACCTGACATCTCTTCCATCATTGAACATTCCTTGTATGATTTCATTCATATCCTTGTCAACTACACAATGGCATAGACTATATTCCCAGTTTCAATGAATGTTAAACCCTCCTTTTTGTTTGGATTTTGCCACAGTTGTCGGACAAATGGGATGAGTAAAAACAGGTGGTCGAGCATAGTATATCGAAGAGGGCAAAAACAACTTGCCCGTTTGTTCTTGAAGGAAGCAGAGCATGCCTTGCATTTAGCTTTGACTGAGGGTAACTAAACATTCATTCGTTCTATTTCACTATTCTCGAAATTCATTAGTGTGAGACAATATTTAGAGTAATAAATTCTATTGTACATTGGCCTATTTAATGATGATGAAGAAGGAAAAATTTGATATCATGTGTTTTTGAAAAATTGTTTGTTTGGTTTAATTTTTTGCGTGAGAAAGTAGTTTAGTAAATCATTTTGATGCTTTTGTTGCCTATGTATGCCAGAGAAAGCTTCAACTTTGAAAGGTGAATTATTGAGGAATAGGTGTGGGTAGGGGTGGGCATTGACCGGGTGGCCTATTCTAAAAAACACAAAAGTCTTTCATTGTTTCTCAATAATCAAGTTTTTCATCTTATTTAAATTATTTTTATCTCGTAAATTGTAAGCAAAATTTGTAATTTTAAAATAAATTAGTAAAAAAATCTTAGTATCTATAAACCAAACAGGCCCCATGAAAATCTTACATGAGATATTTTCATTCACTTCACTTTGATGTTTGTTTCACCTTCCTTCTCTACTTGATCACCATGAAACCTTCCTTGCTTATCTTCTCTCCTCTCAACCGAGTCAAAAACTCTTGTACCAACAGATGATCTGCAACATCCCCCCTCCTAAAGAATTCATGATGCATCAACTTGCTCACCGTTGGCCTTTGTGACGGCAGCTGTGAGACACGCCGCCACCATCTCTCCGAACAATCTCGCCATCTCCTTCACACTCCCATCCCCACCACCCCTCACATCTCTCGTTGAATAATTTGCAGTACTAAGGCCTCGTTTGGCAAGAGGCTAAAATAGCCAATTAGCCAAAAAGTTACCTTTTTAGCCAAAAAGCCAACAACTCATACCAAAAAGTCAAAGATTCCCTTTTCTCTCTACTTTTTGCACGTCGTTTCGTAATTAGCCAAAAAGTTGGCCCAAACATACAGGTTTTTCTTACCAACCTTTTTAGCCAATTAGCCAAAAAGTTACTAAATTAGCCTGTTCCCAAACGAGGCCTAAAACAACCACCAACCATTTTTCACACAAAACTCAGTGCAACCTTCACTTTACTCTCTCTTGCTCAAGGGACTGAAACCATAGATAACTCTCTTCACCAAGTTATCCAAATCATTAGGGTTTGAGATTGGAAGCCGGCCATAAAACAACTCCAATGCTAGCATTCCAAACAACCTTATATCACCTTTGCTTCCGTTCACATTCCAGTTGAGCATACATGACATGGAAGGTGAAGGTGGAGGAGACCTAACTGGCTCGTAAATTAGGGCATTGAAGGCGAGATTGACCGTTGAGTTCTCGTCGATGAACGCATGATCAGCATTCTCATGGACGCCTTCATGGGTCTGGATGTAGTCCAGAGCCATTAGGGTTTTCTTGAGAATAAATCCAAAGACCGGTTTTGGTAAACTGCGTGGGAAAAGAGAACTCATGATGGATTTGAAGGATGAGCTCGGCGGCATCAATGGCATGACTACCCAGAGATGGTTTCAGTGGACTTGTAACAGATTTTCGTGTCGCAATTGTTTTGCCCATTGGACTTCTCTGGTGAAGTTGAAGATGTCTTTGACTTTATATGTATCAATAACTTCTATTCCAACCATGGCTTCTGCTTCTTCTGAGTCTGGTTTTGGTGACGGTATTTGAAGGTACCAAGCCTTGTACAAAGTAACTCCTTCTGACATGCCCATGGCGCTGAGAATTTGGTAATGTTTGGCGTCAGCAACATACTCGTGTGGCAGCTCAGAAACTTCAACCTTCTCATCCATGGAAGTTTTGTTTTTTGACAGGGTTTGATCGACAAGCTCAGAGTATTTATTTTGTTTTCATGTTTGGTTTTGTGTTCATATTTTATAGGTTATCTCTGTTGCCAAATCCAAAATTGTTTAGGATAAGTTGTTGAGAGGAGGATTATCAAAAAAAAAAAAATATATTTTCTTGAGAAATTTTTCTTTATTTAATAAGTTTATCAATTTAAATTCTTTTTGAAGTTAAAAGAAACCTAATCTTAGTGGATCATGAATTTGTTTGTTTAAAGCCTAAAAAAAATGTATTCTAATTGAGGCACTTTAACAATAGGTGGTGTTAGAATACGGTTCTTGACAAAATATACGAATTGAGTTATTTTTTTATCTTTTAATTATCTAATAAAGGTAAACCAGCATTGTCTTATTCGAAAATTTTGTTGTTACATTGGCCCTGTTTGGTAGGACTTATTTTCAACTTATTTTAACTTTTAACTTAATTTAAGCTATTTTGATGTGTTTGGTTTAGCTTAACAATACAGCTTATAGCTTTTTGTAAGTCAAAAATCAACTTATTTTTTGAGTGGGGGAGGAGAAGCTTAATTTATAAGTCAAAAATCAATTTATGTTCACAGTTATAAGTTATAAGCTGTTAGGCTATAAGTTAAAATCACTTTTCCACAGCTTTACCAAACGGGTCATTATTGATTGATGAAAGTACTTATTCTGAGATTATTAAATAATTAAGCATGGTCTCATATTAATTTATAAAGATAAATAGAATAAAATTATATAATTATAATTATCACATCAATTTATTTTTTTAATGAGTGACTTACAAAATGAACGAATGATATCACTGGATGCTCCAATGTGGATCGGAGATAATCTTCTTTCCTTGTTTAAATATAATGAATTATAAATGCCCTTGCATCCCCCGCCCCGTTTTATGTGAATTTTTTCTACTCGGATGAGAAGAGGAGTGAGGACAGGCTTTGCTCCCTGCTCTTGTCTCAACTATATTTGTTATATATTTTTATATGTATATCATATATATAATTTAATTTTTTGAAATATAAAAAAAATTAAAACAATAAAATATTAGGCTTATCATCATTTTTACTAATTTATTTATTACCTTACATCTTTTAATTTTGATTATTTTTAAATTATTATCCTCTGCTCGCATTGTTATCCTCCTCTTAGTACACATACAATTAATTATGTAAATACAAAATGTGGAATATATTGGGTAACAAACATCAAAATTTTTTTTTTTTCATAAAGTAAAATAAATTAATCTTAGAACGGTAAACTTATATAATTTGATTTTTTTAATTAATACTAGGATAAATTATGTAAATAATTTTTGTAATTTATACGATATGTCAATTTGGTTCTTATATTTCAATTTGCTTGATTTTGCTCCTTGATTTAACGGATTGTGTCATATTAGTCAAATAAATAATGGCTGTTAGGTTTGGTGGACGAAAAAGCCAAATGATATGTCAATTTGATCCCTATAGTTTACACAATGTATTAATTTGGTCTTTGTCAAAATCAAGCAAATTAAAACAATAAGAACTAAATTGACATACCATGTAAACTATAAAGACCAAATTGATACATCATTTGAGCACGCGACAGCTTTTCGTCCATCAAACTTAGCAACCGTTATTTATTGGCTTAATATGATACAATCTATTAAATTAAGGGCCAAAATCGAATAAATTAAAACAAATGAATCAAATTAACACATTGTGTAAATTATAAAAAGGGTCTTGCTACGTAGCTCGAAAGCTATGTAGCTCGAATGCCCCGAATGTTGTTTTTGTTTTTGTTTTTTTTTTTTCCAGACGTAGAAATGGAGGGGGAGGAGGAAAGAGGGGAGAGGAGAGGAGAGGAGAGGAGGGGAGGAGGGGACTGGAGGGGGCCTAAAAATTGGAGGGGGAGGGGAGAGGAGGAGGAGGAGGAAGCGACGGAGGCGATGCGATCGTGGCAGAGCCAACGAGGGGCGGAGGGCTGCGACGGACGGACGAAGGGCTGCCTCCTCTCTCTCTCTCTCTCCCTCCCCCTCTGGCTCCAACCCAAAAGGACAAAGGAGAAGAAAAAAAAAAAAATACAGCCCAAAACGACGTCGTTTTGGGCTGTCGAGCCGTTCGAGCCAAGGCAATTTCGAGCGCTGAAACATTTTCCTTATAAAAACCATTTGCATAATTTAACCTTAATACTAATATTGAAAGAGGTTTTTGAAACTCTGGAGGTTAACCATTTGCCCCAAAGTGCAATACTAAAATCTCAAAGTAAACACCCAAAAAATATCCAAAATTTAAAATTAATGGTCTAGATTTACAAAAGATATGGACCCATGACAACAACATCAAATATCAACCATAGATTTGATATTCTGGTTTATATTATGGTACCATAGAATTTTTTGCGTCCCAAATGTCTCGCTTGAGTCCCAGGCATAGAGAGGTTAACCTTGTCTTCCTCTCAAAATAATCAAGGTGGAAATTAGTTCTACTTATCTCATGACTACTACTATTATAATAACAAGCTAGACCTTTTATTAAATATATGCAAAACATATCTTCTAAAAAAAACTTTGTGGTTTCTTCAAGAGAGAACACGAGATATGAGATATAAATTTTCAAAACTGTTATTTAAAAGAAATTTTTTTTTTTGATAACGATGAGAGTTTTGTTAATTTGTTATTTACTTAAATTTTATTTTTGAAAACATCAGAATAAAAAATAAAAACTTTGTTTGGTTTGAGTTTCAGAGATGAATTTTAGAAAAAAATTTCTCAAAAATTGTTTGGTTTGAGTTTTTCGTAAAAAAATTTCAAAATCACTTTCTCTCTTTTACACATCAATCAATCATTTTTTCTCTCTCCTCTCTCCTTCTCAATCACTTTTTCTCTCACACACATCTATTCAATTCTTCCAAAATATCAAATCATCCCAAACTCCCACAAAAAATTTCTCTCTCAAAATATACAACCAAACAAACCAAAAAAATTTCTAAAACAACTCTCCCAAATTTTTTTCAAAAACAATTCTCTCAAAAACAAACCAAACAAACCCTTTATGTTTATATTTCTTTGGTTAAGTTGGATGCAACGGTGAGTATAACAAAATTGAGTGAGTAAATTGTTAATACAGTGATATTGGATTAGAGATGTCAGATAAATTTTATTTATTTATATATTATTGTAGTGATATTAATTGGTTGAAATTAAATTTATAAAATTATGTAAAATTTCTTTAAAAAATTTGATTTAAACTTTGTAACAAAATAAACTTAAAATTTTAATTTTATCAATTTAAATTCGAATCTATCCGTCTATTTTCGTAAAGTAAAATCATTACACTACTATAACATATAAGAGTTTTATATGTGGTCTCTAAAAGTGAAAATTTTGTTGCAAAACACATTTAATGACCAATTTTTATTATCGTGAGGATAGTCACTAAAATATCGTCCCAAAAAGTCAAAAATAAGACTTTTAGCGACAATTTTGAAAGTGCCACTAATAAGCACACTTTTAAGTACAAATAATTTGGTCTCAAAATGATTTATTTTTTAAAACAAAAAATTTGGTCTCAAAATGATAATAATTCATCACTAATGTTCAATTTTCGTTGTTAAAAATATAATGACGACACTTTTCGTAAAAAAAATATTTGGTCACAAAAAAATAATTTTATTTCTAAATTTTGATCCTTATAACCTTAATTTTTTTATAGTACACACACTTAATGAACACAAAAATATAAAAATTCTCTACTCATTCTTTTTTTCTAATAATATGCATCTTAATTTCGAAATCTTACTTCTTTTTTTTTTCCATCCATCAATCTCTCAAACTTTTTTTTTACCCCTTTCATCCACCAATCTCTCAAAATCCAAAATTTTCTTCCACCCACCAATTTCTCAATCATCTGCTATTGCCACCATTCACAGCCCTCCATTGCCACTACCGTCGCGAAGGCTGGTGATTTGCAGTGAGAGTTTGTGGGAGTGTATTGTGGAGAGAGGAGAAATGATTGTCGTGTTTTAGAATTAGAATTTCAGTAAAAAAAATAAGAGTATTTATGATTTTTTTTTTTTTTTTTGTAGAATAAAATTATATTATGAAAAAATTTCATGAAATATATGAACCCTGGAAAATTGATATGTAAAAATAAAATTACACATACTTTAATTATTAAACGTAATAAAAAAAATATTTTAAACATTTTATATAAACTTTAAATTTAGCGTCTAAAATTTGATTTACCCATTAATTTCTTTTTAAAATTGAGTCATGCTCTGGAATTTTATTTATAACACTCTCAAATTCTTACTTTTGGCAACCAAATAAAAAGTTAGCTTTTAACTTTTTACTCATTTTGTATCACATTACTTTTCACATTTTTTACTTATAAAAAGACAAAATAAACTAAAAAAAGTTAAAAAGTCAACTTTTTATTAACTTTTCAAAACACAACTATATAAAAATTAAATTTGTTAGTTTTGTAAAACGGAAGACAAAATACCTTCTTTTTTTTTTTTTCCAATTCCACCTGGTTAATCCCCAATCCCCAAAGGAGGATGGTATTCATAATTTTTCCCCATCCAAATATGCATTTTGCGAGGCATTAGACTAAACCAAACATGGCCAAAACGGTAGTGTGGGACAATTTTTTTTGTAAACCCTCTAATTCTGAAAAAAATGGACGGATTCTGAAATTTATACCATTATTTGTACCATAAATAAAATTTCTGTCGAATATAATTAGGTTTAAATTTTCTATTATTTATTATTATTGTTGTTGTTATTATTATTATGATTATGTAAGAAAATCTTGAAAATTAAGAGAGAATACCGTTAGTCAACCCATCGCTTGAAGCCTACCGAGTTGTTTTGAGTGCCTCTGAGTTGGGGCTAGACTTGAAAGGCCATTGGCAAGCTTTTGATTTTGATGTACACCTTCGGCGCATGCATATGTATTGTTTAAGATGTTATGTTATAAGTTATGAATCGTTATGTGGGTAAATTAACGTTTTTGCAAGTAAATATTTATTCATATAGGTATATTATTTTCACTAGCCCTGATTATTTTTGATTATATAGAAAGGCCTTTGGTAATCTCGTATTATTGGCCTGTTATGACGCTAAACCTATTAGGGTGAGTTTGAGTCGTGACAGTAAGAAAGAAGATGGAAGATTTAGCAAGTTAAAAATAGTTATTTAGGTGGTGGTTAATGAAAGTTTTTTTTGCATTTTTTCTATAAATTGCCATTAATGACTCTATTGTAAGGGACCAACAAATCAATACATGACTTGATTTTTATTTCTTTTCTATCTTAGGGGTAGATCTAATTTATATAGGAGTAGTTTAAACTTAGATATGAGTAGTCTTAATGTACTTTACTTGTATTTAATTGTTCATTTAATCATTTACATCTTCTTCTTCTTTCTCTTTTTTTTCTTATTTGTTTTGTCATGATTTTTACTCGAAGAAAGTCCTTAAAACTTTCAAGGCATAGAACCTCAACACAATTGTTTGATCATTGTGTTTTAAGGCATAGAATCTTAATACAATTACTTGATTATTGTGTTATAGTAAGATTTTGATTAAGACTCTATGGATTTAAACTTAACAAAAATTTTTATTAACAATTATCATAAGAAATAAAAGATTTAAAAAATAAGAACGAACAAACAAACAAAACTAAAAAAAAACAAAGCTCTTAATTACTTAATAGGTAAGGAAGGCAGTTCTGAACGGTTGGATGAACCAAACCGACTAAAGAGTCAAAGCTGATTCTTAGACTTAGAGGCCTCGAGATCGGCGGCTTGTTTGAGGAAGCTCTGATCATCGTCTTCGAGAGCCATTTGGATGGGCAATGAGCCAAGTCCGTCAGCGATGGCAAGCATGATCTTCTTCATCTCGGACCTGAACTCATCGATTTCCACGGCTCCGCTCTTGTTGCAGTCGAACTTGTCGAAGATGGAGTCGTAGAGACTCGTCAGCTCCTCCGGCGGCGTCGCCACGTCCACTTCGCAGTCGGTCTCCATCAGCCTGAACGACTCGAACGCCTTCCGAAGCTCCGATCGAGACAAAACGCCGTCGTTGTTGATGTCGAGAGCAGCAAAATGCTCGTCCATGCTCTTCTTGAACTGTTCATCGTCTCCAACGAAGGCTTGTACTGTCGACCCGTCTATTATCACCACTCCCATCTCTCTCTCTCTCTCTCTCTCTCTCTAGGGTTGGTGTGTGTCGCTTGTGAAGCGGTGCAGTGACTGCAAATTTATGGAAGATTGTCCTCTTTGAAATTACGTTTTGGGACGAATTAGTATTATACTAGGATTATGTATGGGAATTGGTAGTGTGATGGTTTTAAATTTGTTTTTATTTAAATAATGCTTGCGACCCCTTTTGAGGTTATCCTCTCACCCCTTGTCACGTGGCGGATAGTGATTGGAGGAGTAAGAAAAAAAAAGAAAAAAAAAAAGAAAAGACAACTAATAAGAGAAAGAGAGAGTCAAAGGGGTGGGAAAAAAAGGAAATGAATCATTGCTCTTTTATTTATGCATGATATGGGTTTCTTTTGGATCAGGTTAAATAAAAGTAACTTTCTGATTTTTAACTTTTTTTTTAGTTATATCAATTTTTTACTTTTTTTACACTGTTTTTAAAAAATGGTAAATTACTGACATTTTTTAAGGTTTTTTTTAATACATATCTTTTTTCACATTTAAAAAATTATATTTATCTCCTGTTAAATTCAAATGACATATTTATTTTTTAATTTTTTATACCTATAAAATAATAAAATATAATATTGATATTTTGTTTATGTTATTTTAAGATAAATAACAATTATCTTATATGATTTAATTCACACAAAAAATTAAAATTTTAAATTTTTTGTATTTTTTTTTATTTCTATTGAATTTTTTTTAATATTTTCAGTAATTTTTTAAAATTTTTTTAGATATACCTAATCTAGATATACTTAAGAAGTACAATATTTTGTGATTTTTTTTAAAAAAATTCACCAAATATAAAAAAATACAAAAATATAAAAATACAAAAATTCAGTAATATTGTGATAAATGTGAATGATGGTATTTGATAATACTGTAATAAATATGGGTGTATAGATGAGAAAGAAAAATAATGGTGGAAATAAAAATGAAAAATTATATTCATATATAAAAATTCATACAAAAAATATCATAAAAATATTGTGATTGTGATAGTAATGTTGTAAATATAAATCATGTTTATGAGTGTTTTATTTTAAAGTGAAAGGTCATCATCAAACTATATTATTGTGCTTGAAAATTTTATATAAAATTTATATTTGTATATCATTATTCAATAAAAATATGTTCACGTAAAATTTCATGATAAAAAGTTATAGAATATAGTCATTATGATAGAATAAATGATAGGAAAAAGAGTAAAATGGTTATTTAGAAAATTTTAAAGTATGGCATCAGTAATTCAGGAGATAATTTATAATGAGATTACAAACCTTAAGAAAGAGAATATAATTTTTCAAACGTGAGGGAGGATCTGTATTAAACAAAAACTCCAAGGGTGTCAATGTAATTTACCCTTTTAAAAAAAAACCAAAAAATTCCTAGTTTTTAACCTACTTGATATATATACATTTTTTTTTTTTTTTTGTTGCTAACATAGGTTGTTTGGATCAATTTACACGCCTCTCAATTAATTTCAAAGAAATATTATAGAATTGTTTAGAATAATTTAAATAAATATATTTTTTTATTTTTTATGAAAAAATTTGTAAAAAAAACAAAAAGATAATATAATCTAAAAAAATATAAAAAATAAATAAGTACATTTTTATACTGCATTCCAAACACCTTCTATATAGTGACATTAGCTGTACGGGAATAAATCTAGAAACTTCCTTTAAACCCTTTGTTATATAAAATATTTTATTATTTTTATGAAGTGAGGTAAAATAATATTTCTACCTCCAATTTCATACAATTAGATTTTAATATCACCTCTCACTAAGATTGCTAGTCTCGTCTCTAAAGACCCTTAATTCTATAATAAGTATTTTTAAAATATATATATATATATAATTTTTGAAAATTCATCTTACTACTAATTCAATCGCTTTCTTTTTCTATGAAAACAACGTGGCGTATGACAAGCAAATCACAATACACGTTTTTTACACAAAGAAAATGTCACATCAATAATAATTTTAAAAAGTAATTACAATTAATAATAAATTTTATAAATATTAATAATTATAATTATAATTATAATTTTTTTTCATATATAATTATTTTTAAAATTTTTAATGTGGTGTAAACCCTTTTCTAATAGGCAAACTCTTGTGCCATTTAATATTGAAAATTGTTTTTCAAGAATAGTAAACAAATTAATAATTGACCCATATAATGTACGTGTTATTTTTTTAAAAAAAAAATTGATTGGTTATAAAAAAATAATTTTAATTTTAATTTTAATTTAAATTTAAAATTAAAATTAAAGTATGACTTTAATTATTTATTTTGATAATATTAGCACTATCTTTTATAAAATTGTTACTTGAATACATATATATACTTATATATATATATATATATATTAATTTTAGTTAAATTATTTGTGTATTTTGATAATTTTAGTTCTATCGTACTATAAAAGTGTAATTATCATATAATAATTTTGTATGATATGTATTAAATTATAAAACAGTAAAATAAATATTCACTTTGATATTAAAAATAATAGTTAAAAGGGATACTATAATAACTATATATGAATTGTATCTATAATTATTTATATGATGGAATTTTAAATGCTGATTAGGAAATTTTGACTAAATCAATAAATAAAGGCATGTAGAAAGGCATGTGGATTGAAAAAATTTAATAAATGTTGATCACGGATTTTGACCAAATCAATAAATGCAGGCATGTAGAAAGACATGTGGATTGAAAAAATTTAATAAATGTTGATCAGGGATTTTGACTAAATCAATAAATGCTGAGATTTTTTTTTAAATAAAAAATAAAAAATTTAGAAAATTTAGATTAGAATATTGAAGCTCTCATAGGCCTTGGGGGTTAAAAACCCCCTTTTGCTTAATATATAGTATAGATATAGATAGTTAAATTAGAAGAAAAATTAGTAATATAAAATTAAAATTAAAATTAATTCTAATTATTTAATTTTATTTTATATTCATTTGAAAAATAAAAATATGTAGAAATAGAAATTACATAAAATTTATTAAAAAAATTAAATATAAATATGTTGTAATTGAATTATCATATATTGATTTTATATGATATATATATATATATATTAAATTATAAGATTGTAAAATAAACACTCTTAATTAAATTAAAATATCAACTATATAAAAGAAATTTAACAACGGCTATCCAAGAAAGAATCGCATAACAATATCTAAACCTAAAAAGAAAAAATAATGAAAACATCCAAACGATAGATATATCTCAGTGTGTGAAGTGATTAATCATCTGTAATATGACGTCAAACCATAAAAGATCTTATTGTTCAACAATTGAAAAGTAAATCAAGCAATAAATCCAAACTTTAGAGGTTCCTTGAGAGTATCATTATTGTGCAGGTTTTTCCTCCTATGAGTTGTGATTATATAAAATATTGTAGGAAAGAAAATATAATTTCATGTATAGAATCACAATAAAATTTAAAAGACAAACTCACAATATAGAATAATATAGAATTGTTATTGGATATAGAATAATGCAAGTGAAAATAAGAAGGAAAAAAAAGAAGACAATTTAGTATTAAAAAAAAAAATCTTAATACCCTTAAAAGAATTAAGAAGAAAAGCATGAAATGTAAAATCGGTATTAGTTTGTGAATTATCTCAATTTACGATAAAAGTATATATGAAAAATAAATATTTGTCAAATAGAATCCATATAAAATAGATAAAATTAGTATAATTTAAATTAGATTTGTGTTTGTGTAGAATTCTATATGTAATTAAGAGGATGTGACTCTCTTCAAAAAAAAGTTCTTATAATATGCCATTTGAGAAAAATACAATTTTTAATAATAAATATATATGATGGGCACTCTATCCAACAGTCTAAATCTGGTTTTTTTTTTTTTCAAAAGTTCAAGCGCGGAATTATTATGTTCATAAGGACAAGTTCGTACAAAGTGACTCAACTATCCATCTATACAAATATGTCATACAATGCAAAATTGGCCGTCATCTTCTTATTCTTCTCTCTCTCTCTCTATTCCTTCATCTCTAACACCACAACCATCATCTCCAACACCACCGTCATTTGGGACACTACCACCATTGTCCTAACACCACTGTCACTGACACCACCACCACTGTCTTTCCCCCCACCTAACCACCATCTTTCTAGATCTCGTTAGATTTGAGTCAGAAACCTTAACTCGTCATCACAACTTAACAAACCTGGATAAGGCTTTTGTCGTCGCAGTGGGGAGTGGGATTGCATCTCTAGCGATTGTAAAGCTATTTGATGAGGCGCCTTTCACTCACTATCCGCATTTTTCTTCATCTTCTCTGTCCTCTCTCTCTCTCTCTCCCTCCCCCTGTCTCTCTCTCTCAAAACCCTAGCGTGAGGGCTTTGTTGAAGGGCTTGATTGAAGGCCGGATCTATAACCAGTGTATGTCGTCACCATCGATCATGGTGGCAACAGTTGTAAGGCTTTTGATGAGGCGCATTTTTGTCTCTCTTTCTCTCCATATTCTCTGTCCTCTTTCTCTCTCTCTCAAAACCCTAGCGTGAAGGTTGTGTTGAAGGGCTTAATTGGTGACCGAATATGTAATTGGTATATGTGTTGCCACTGTCAACCATAGTGGCGGTGGTTGTAAGGCTGTTTGATGAGGCGGTAGTGATGTGGTGGGTGCAGTAATAGTGTAGGGTTATGAGTACGGCGGCAGAAAAGACTGCGTGAGTAATAAGAAGAGTGTTGTGGCAATGGCAAAGAAGATGACGATGAAGTGGTGGTTGCGAGCTATTGGGCCATTTCGAGGATAAAGATCACTAGGGAGAATGGGACCAAGTGGCCTTGGCATTGTGTCATGGTATGAATATGATTGTTTGGTGTTGTCGAAAATTTTGGAGTTTTTTGCGAATTAATGTGTAGGGCTAATTCCATTTACTATTTGTTTTGTGATCTACAGGTAAATATTAACATACATGTAACTATAATAATAATGCGGAATTGAACTTTTGTATGATCATGAATTCAATACAACTCAAGACTAAAACAAACATACCTTTGTTAGCCATTGAATTAGAGAAGTTGAGAAAATACCCCTAATAGTTGAACCTTGAATTCTTTGCTCACCTTCTTCTCTTTGTCTCTCTTAATTACGATGACTATATAATTTAGAGTGATGGAAAAAATATTTATGATATGAAAGGGGAGTTACCCATCCTTATATAGAGGAGAGAAGATGGTCAAATAAACTCTATTAGAAGAATTCATGTCCATCAAGGTTTCCTTCTTATCTTAAAAGAGTAATTATCTCATATTTAAAATTCTAATTACTGAGCTTTATCTTAAATGTTGGCTTTATCTAATTGTGGAGTCCAAATATAATAAAACATGTAAAAGATATGTAGGCTATTGGGCCACACTAGAAAATAAATCGAACATTCTTCCACTTGGCCCATTAAGCCGATTATGATGCAATTATGAGTTTTTCCAAAAATATGCAATTTATAAATTTTTTCGACTCATTGGATTCCATACTAAAAACTTTGACACGAGATCATGAATTTTTAAAAATAGCCAATAAGTTTAGATATATTAGAAACTATAATACTGTGATTACTTCAGATCACTAATATGAGTCATAGCGGTTATATAACATTTATGTTATATTTCCTTCTATGCATCACTCCATCGATAACCTTCACTAACCTAGTCCATTATCGAGATATGTAATTATTTGCCTGAAAGGCCCCTGTAATTTGTCTTGTTAAGACATTTTCTGTTTATCAATATTCAAATTAATATGTACACACACTTTTAGAAACAGGAAAATAGAAACAAAATTATTATTGCGCAAATAGTGTCAAATAAAAATAACCACTGAAGATTAACCATACACATCATGGGTTGCTTAAAAGACCTATCCTGATGACATGCTCTTCGTATGTCTTTGGTGGCAATCCCTTTGTAAATGGATCAGCAATCATAAGAGATGTGCTTTAGTTTTCAATTAACACTTGTTGTTTCTGGACTTTTTCTCTAACAATTAAGTACTTTACTTCCATGTGTTTGGAACCACTGGAGTACTTTCCATTCTTAGAGAAGAAAATTGCTACAGTATCGTCATAATATATCTTCAGCAGTTTGGCAATTGAGTCAACAACACCAAGTCCTGAGATGAAATTTCGCAACCATAAAGCATGATTTGAAGCCTCAAACCATGCCACAAACTCAGCCTCCATAGTAGATGAAGCAATAGTGGACTGTTTCACACTCTTCCATGAAATTGCTCCAGTTGCTAGTAGAAAAACAAAACCTGATGTAAATTTTCTACTATCAAGGCAACCAGCAAAATCTGAGTCTGAGTATCCGGTCACTTCCAATTATTCTGATCTCCTATAGGTGAGCATATAATCCTTTGCTCCCTGAAGATATCTCATAACCTTCTTCACTGCTTTCCAATGTTCCATTCCAGGATTACTTTGGAATCTTCCCAACATTCCAACTGCAAAACTAATATCTGGCCTAGTACATGTATGGGCATATATCAAGCTCCCTACTGCTGATGCATATGGAATGTCCTTCATTTGTTTTCTTTCCAAGTCATTCCTTAGTCACTGTTTTTCACTTAATTTATCACCTTTCATGATGGGTGCATCACCGACTGAACAAAACTACATATTGAATCTCTCCAAAACACGATCAATATATCCTTTCTGAAATAGTTCTAACAATCCTTGAAATCGATCCTTGAAGATCTCTATGCCAATAACATAGTTTGCCTTACCCATATCGACCATTTTAAAGTTCTTGGAAAGATATTCCTTGGTTTCATGCAATAAGCCAAGGTCATTATTAGCTAACAAAATGTCATCCACATATAGCACCAAAATAATGAACTTACTCCCGCTAACCTTTAGATATATGGACTGATCAACTGCATTTTCCTTAAATTCGAAGGAGGTAATGGTATCATCAAACCTTAAATATCATTGCTTGGAAGCTTGTTTAAGGCCATCTATAGATTTTTTTAATTTGCAAGCTAAATGCTCTTTACCTTTCTTTGCAAATCCTTCTAGCTACTCTATATAAATTTCTTTATCCAAATTCCCATTTAGAAAAGCAGTTTTCACATCCATTTGATGCAACTCTAAGTCATAATGAGCTACCAATGTTAGGATGATTTTAAGCGAGTCATTTGATACTGGAGAGAAGGTCTCTATATAGTCTATGCCTTCTTTTTTAGTAAAACCCTTGGCAACAAGTCTGGCTTTAAATCGTTCGATATTTCTTTTTGCTTCATGCATGGTTTTGAAGACCCATTTACACTCGACCTTTTTACAATTATTAGGCAGTTCGACGAGATCTCAAACACCATTCTGTTCCATGGATTTTAACTCTTCATTTATAGCATTGACCCATTTAGTAGAATCATCACTATTCATGGCCTGTGAAAATGAGACTGGATCTTTGCTAATCCCATTATCAAAATCAGATTCCTATAGATACACCATGTAATCATCTAGAATGGCAGGCTTTCTTTCCCTTTGAGATCTTTTCAAAATTGCTGGTTGTAGTGGTTCTACAATACTTTCAATGGTGATATCTTCATGAAGTGGTGAAACATGAGGTGGTGAAGGATTTTCATTATGTTGTTCATTTCCCTCAACCTGTGGAATAGTCTGAGGAACAATAATTTTTCGATAAGAGTCAAATGTTAGCACATCCACCATAATTTCCTTGAAATTCACCACTCGTGTTTTCTCACTTTCACTAATTTCACAATTCTCTAGGAATCTAGTATTACCAATCTCCACTATTCTTGTATTGTGATTAGGACATTAAAATTTATACCCATTAGACTTGTCTGGATAACCAATGAAATATCCAGATATTGTTCTTGAGTCTAACTTTTTCTCTTGTGTGTTAAAGATTCTTGCCTCTGCTGGACAACCCCAAATATGTAAGTGTCTTAAACTAGGTTTCCTACTAGTCCACAACTCAAAAGGAGTTATTAGGACCGCCTTACTAGGAACCCTATTTAAGATATACATTGCAGTCTTTAAAACTTCACCCCACAGTGAAATGGGTACAATTGAGTAACTTAACATACTCATAACCATATCTTTAAGTGTACGATTACGCTTTTCAACAACTGCATTATGTTGTGGCGTACCAGGCATTATATATTGAGCATGAATGCCTTTCTTTTCTAAGAATTTGGCAAATGGGCCCGAATTTTGGTTTGACTCTACATATTTACCATAATACTCACCACTTTTGTCTGATCTCACTATTTTAACCTTTCTATCTAATTGTCTCTCGACTTCAGTTATGTACACCTCAAGGATGTCAACAGCCTGAGACTTTTCATGAATTAGATACACATATCCATAATGTGAGAAATCATCTATAAATGTGATGAAATATTTTTCACCACTAAGACATGGGATGTTGAGTGGCCTGCAAATATCTGTATGAATCATCTCAAGAAGCTCATTACTTCTTGTGGCACTTTTTTTCGTATATTTGGCTTGCTTTCCTTTAATGCAATCCATACATATCTTAAAATCGATGAAGTCTAGGTTTTCAAAATCCCATTCTTCACTAATTTTTCAATTCTATTTCTAGAGATATGCCCCAACCGTCTATGCCACAAGATTGAGGATTTTTCATTAATTAGACCACGTTTTAAACCAATATTCAAATGTGAAGTTACTAATGATTGTGCAAACTCATGATTTAAGGTAATTTAATATAAACCACCACATAAATTACCAGAACCAATCATTATTGAATTAAACATTAAATTAAGTTTTCCATAACTAAATAAAACTGAATATCCAACACGATCTAATTTGGATAATGAAACTAAATTCCTAGAAATTGAAAGAACATAAAAAGTATCTTCTAGATCCATCTGATGACCCGTCTCTAATATCAGTCGGTAGGTTCCTATAGCTACGACTTCAGCTTTGAGACGGTTCCCCATAGAGACAAATCTTTCACTTTCCTTCAGTTTCCTGGTTAAGAGGTATCCTTGCATGTCATTTTTAATGTGGGTCGTGGCCCGAGAGTCAATCCACCAAGTATTAGAAAGTACTTCAACAAGATTTAATTTATAACAAACAAAATAAAATTTCTTACCTTTCTTTTTGAACCAAGCCTTTCGCTTGCTGCTGTCTTTCTTTACATGTCCCTTCTTGCCACAAAAGTAGCACTTGACAATGAAACCATTCTGAGCTTGATTTTCTTCCCCAGGTTCATTTTTTTTCTTGGGTGGATTTTTCTTTGATTTTACAAACTTACCCTTATTTTTCTTTATAGCTCTATGAGTTACAGCCAATTCAATTTGACTTCCTTCCTCCCTCAACCTCATTTCCTCCTGAACACACATATTAGTCAGCTCATTCAAACTCCACTTATCTTTATTGGTGTTATAGTGAATTTTGAATATGCTGAACTGTGATAGAAGTGAGTTGAGAATGAACTGCACGAGGAAAGTTTCATCAACTTGCATCCCTAAAGTTTTAAGCTTTGCAGCTTTGTCAGCCATATTGAGGATGTGATCTTGAACTCCTCGGTTGCCATCGTATTTCATTGTTGTCAATTCAGCCATAATAGTGCCAGCAAGTGACTTGTCAGCAGATCTAAATCGATTTTCAACAGCCTTTAAGTATTCCAATGCATTAACAGTTTGAGATCAAGAGGTCTTGATGTTATTTGCAATGGATGAACATGAAACCGAGTTTATTGGACCTTTTCCAAGATTCAGAAAGGGCAACTTGTTCTACAATACTATATTCATTAATGTTTGCAGGTTTATCTTCAAGCAATGCCATATCGAGGTCCAATACACCCAGTGCAAACTGAACATGTTCATACCATTCCAAAAAATTCGAGCTAGTAAGTAGAGGGATGCCCGATGCAAGAGAGTGCAATGAGGTGGGAACTATCACTGAAATAAGATAGAACAATATGCATATTAAAGCTTTGAGAATTATAATGATGAACTATTAATATCACATAAGTCTTTCCTTTGGGCAAAACTTAGGTATATCTATTGTTCACTCGTCAAGAAACACTTATGTAGGTCTAAAATAATTTATACAACTTTTCAGTTAGTCATATTACCTTTGGATATTCAATTCTAATCTGTTAAATTACATAAGTTACATTACCCTGCCCAGTTCATAATTATTTGAAAATGACTCTCCTTTGGGCTAGCCTCAATCTCCTAATTATAACTGCAATTGAGAATATTATCGACCTTAATGTTACTCTTTTAACAATTCTTTTATGTAGTTATATATTCATAAGTTTTACAAATCTAGGCCACTTTGGCAGCTACTAAATTAGTAAGCCTTATGAATACGGAACTAACCAACAATATTCTTTATTCATTAATTTGAGTTATTTAATTATCATTAATTCAATCACTATTTAATGAAATCACTATTTTTATGATTTCTAAAATTTCTTTTATGTGATTGCAATTACCAATATGATAATAATAATAACTCTAAATGAACATGACTATATATATATATATCAAATTATGTAATATGAAAATCATGAATATTTGATATAATGATCAATAAGAATTACACCTAATATAAATTAACCACTTCAATATTTAATATTCAATGTCATATAAATTTTCTAACAATTATAAAATATATATACAATAAACTTTATGTTGGAGAATTTATAAAGAGGTAGTTGTGAATTGAAATACACTCCATTTTGAATGAAATGGTATAACCTTTCATGGTGTCCTTTTGTTTTAAAGGAAGGGTCAAACCTCCATTTGAATGAAACGGTGCAAGCCTTTCATGGTGTATCTTTATTTTAAAGGAAGGGTTATGTCCCTTCTTCATACATTTTCTATTCAAATTGAATAGGTGCCAACAAAGCCTATATAAAGGCAACCCCATTCCAATTTTGATTGATTCAAAAAATTCATTTTCCTTACCTTCATTTTGCTCTCTTGTGTCCTTTATTCTTCATATTAGATTTAGAATAAATTTCAGAGAGTTATAGAACACAAGGTTTTAGTTCGCCGGACAAATTTATCTGAAATGCTACTACAAATTTGTGAAGGTCATTATATTTTGGGAAATAGACGCCATATAACCGTAAGCACCGTAGCGGGGCGAATCTGTCTTAAGGACAGAGTGTCACACACTCGACTTGGTCTTTAATTATTGATTCGGTTCAACAAAATAAATTCTGTAAGTTTTATTTTATTTTGTTTGAATTATTTCAATTTATTTTATTTACACAGAAGATTGTTCCAAAAATCTTAAAACAGAACTGAATTATTCTATTTACAGAATTTTTTGTTTGTTTCCTTTTCTCTTTCTTCTTTTAAGAAAATTATTTTCTGTGGATTTACAAAATAATATTTTGGTTGGAAAAACAAATAGTGATTATATACTATTTGACAGATAGTAGTAATATATTGTCTATTTTCTTTGACAACTAGTAGTACGATACTGGTGTCATTAACAATTCAGAATATATTTTTGTGGAATTTTTTTAGAAATTAATTTTGGGTTTTAGAAATTATTTTTTGTGTTTTCATTACTTAAAATTCTGTTTTAGTATTTTAATTATTGAAGTGTTACAGAAATTAATTTTCTGTGTGGAATTAATTTGGTTAAATAAAATTTTATTTTATTTCCAAATTAATTGAAAAAATAAAAGTTATTTTCTTATTTCTTTTATTTTACAGAATTTAATTTTCTGTGTGGAATTAATTTGGTTAAAGAAAATTTTATTTTATTTCCAAATTAATTGAAAAATAAAAGTTATTTTCTTATTTCTTTTATTTTACAGAAATTTAATTTTCTGTGTAGAATTAATTTGGTTAAATAACATTTTATTTTATTTCCAAATTAATTGAAAAATAAAAGTTACATTCTTGTTTCTTTTATTTTTATAGAATTTAATTTTGTGAATTTGGATTAATTTTCTGTGTAGTACAAATTCTAATTATAATTTATACTAATGCCCAAACAAGTACTACTGTGGTGGCAGGAATGACACCATCCCCCTCTCCTGTTGTAACAGTACCGGTAAATCACGGTGAAAAGCTAGAGAAGTTCTCAAGAATTGACTTTAAAAGATGGCAACAGAAAATGTTTTACAACTCTGAACCTGGTTCGTTTCCTCCGTGAAGATGCCCCTATCTTGAAAGAGGATGAAACCGACCGACAAGTGGTTGCTACAGTTGATGCTTGGAAACATGCCGATTTCCTTTGCCGGAACTACATCTTGAACGGACTTGACAACACATTATACAATGCCTGCAGTCCTATTAAGACAGCAAAGGAAGTTTGGGAGTCTTTGGAGAAAAAATACAAAACGGAAGATGCCGGCTCAAAGAAATTTGTAGTTGGCAGATTCTTAGATTTTGTAATGGTTGATTCAAAAACTGTGATCAGCCAAGTTCAAGATTTCCAACTCATTCTGTATGACATTTACGCAGAAGGCATGTCTCTCAGTGAATCCTTTCAAGTTGCAGCCTTAATTGAGAAATTACCAAAAGGCTGGAAGGAATTCAAGAACTACTTCAAACACAAGTGCAAAGAAATTTCTATGGAAGAATTAATTGTGCGTTTGAGGATTGAGGAGGACAACCACAATTCTAAAAAGTGGGCTGGTAAGCATCCTATGGAGTCTAAGGCAAATGTGGTAAAACATGCTTTAAAAATCAAGAAACGAAAGTTTTTTGGAGAAGGTTCATCACAAGGCTCTAAAGGGAGGGGGGCGAAAAATAAAAAGTACAAGTCTAATGGCAAATGTTACATTTGTGACAAAGAGGGACATCGCGCCAAAGATTGCCGTAGCAAAGGCAAAAGCAAAAGAATAACAAGCAAGAAGCCTGCTCAAGCCCATATGACCGAAGTGGATAATATTTCCAATGGTATAGATGATATGAATCTTTCTGCAGTTGTTTCCGAGGCAAATCTTGTCGGAAATCCTAAAGAATGATGGGTGGACACTGGTGCTACTCGCTATATTTGTGCCGACAAAAAGATGTTCACATCTTATTCTACAGTGGACAATGGTGAACAACTTTTTATGGGCAACTCCTCAACTTCCAAAGTTGAAGGACAAGGAAAGATTGTACTCAAGATGACATTTGGAAAGGAATTCACTTTCAACAATGTGCTGCATGTACCGGACATTCGCAAGAATCTTGTTTCTGGATCTCTGTTGATTAAGAATGGGTTTAAGCTAGTATTTGAAAGTGATAAATTTGTACTTACTAAGAATGTGATGTATGTAGGAAAATGCTACTTGTCTGATGGCCTTTCAAGTTAAATGTAATGACCATTGTACCCTCAGTTATTAATAATAATACATCTTCTTTTTACTTGCTTGTGTCTTCAAATTTATGGCATAGTAGACTAGAACATGTTAATTATAGATCTTTGCGTAGATTAATTAATATGGAATGTTTACCTAAATTTGACATTGATTCAAATCATAAATGTGAAATTTGCGTTGAGACAAAATTATCCAAAACTTCTTTTTATTCAATTGAAGGAAGTACGGAACCACTTATATTAATTCATAGTGACATTTGTGATTTTAAATCAATTCAAACTAGAGGTGGGAAAAAGTATTTTATCACTTTTATAGATGACTATACTAGATATAGTTATGTTTATTTAATTCGAACCAATGATGAAACTTTGGAAACTTTCATTCAATATAAGAATGAAGTTGAAAATCAACTTGGTAAGAAAATCAAGAAAATAAGAAGTAATAGAGGTAGTGAATATGAATCACCTTTTGGTGAATTTTGTAAAGAACATGGAATAATTCATCAAACCAGCGCTCCATACTCACCTCAAAGAAATGGAATTCTTTGAAAGAAAAATAGGACTTTAAAAGAAATGATGAATGCCATGTTAATCAGTTCTGGATTACCTCAGAACTTGTGGGGGGAAGCAATACTTTCTGCTAATTATATTTTAAATAAGGTACCCCGAAAGAAAATAAATCAAACACCTTATGAATTGTGGTATGGAAGAGTACTATTCTACAAATACTTAAAAGTGTGGGGGTGTTTGGCTAAAGTGGCTATTCCTAGTCCTAAAAAGGCTAAGATAGGTCCTAAGACCATTGATTGCATTTTCATTGGTTATGTCAAGAATAGTAGTGCATATCGGTTTTTGATTCATAAATCAGAATATTCCGAAATGCATGTAAATACTATTATTGAGTCTCGGAATGCATCGTTCTTTGAACATGTATTTCCAAATAAGACTGGACAAGAGAGTAGTAATAATAAAAGATCTCATCATGTTATTACTAGTCAGGATCAAGAACATGATCAAGAACAAGAGTTAGATCAAAATGAGGAAGAGGAACCTAGGTGTAGTAAACGTACTAGAACCTCAAAATTTTTTAGTCCAGATTTTCTAACATATTTGTTAGAAAATGAGCCTTTAACTTTTAAAGAGGCTATGTCTAGTCCTGAGGCTCCTTTATGGAAAGAAGCTGTCAATAGTGAAGTGGAATCCATCTTGCAAAATCACACTTGGGAATTGGTGGATTTGCCACCAGGTTGTAAACCTCTTGGGCACAAGTGGATTTTCAAAAGAAAATTGAAAGCGGATGGATCAATAGACAAATACAAAGCAAGACTTATGGTCAAAGGTTTTAGACAAAAAGAAGGTCTTGATTACTTTGACACATACTCACCGGTTACTAGAATAACATCCATGAAAATGCTAATTGCCATTGCATCTCTATACATATAGAAATTCATCAAATGGACGTGAAAACTGCTTTTTTAAATGGTAAGTTAAATAAAGAAATTTACATGGAACAACCAGAAGGTTTTTCTGTTCTAGGAAAAGAAAATAAAGTGTGTAAATTGGTTAAATCATTATATGGTTTAAAATAAGCACCAAAGTAATGGCATGAGAAATTTGACAAAGCAATTATATCAAATGGATTTAAAATTAATGAGTGTGACAAATATGTTTATATTAAAAACACAGACAAAAGTTATGTCATTGTATGTCTTTATGTGGATGATATGCTCTTCATAGGTAGTAATAATAATATGATTAAAATTACCAAGAAAATGTTAAATAAACATTTTTACATGAAGGACATGTGCATTGCTGATGTAATTCTTGATATGAAAATTATCAGAACATCAGAAGGATATGCTTTGTCACAATCTCATTACATTGAGAAAATACTTGACAAATTCAGCAAAGATGATGATCATCTTGTTAGAACACTTGTAGATGTTAATTTGTATCTTTCTAAGAATGTACAGGAAAGTATTTCTTAATTAGAGTATGCCCAAATTATTGGAAACTTAATGTACTTGATGAACTGCACTTGCCCAGATATAGCTTATGCAGTAGGTAAATTAAGTAGATATACGAGTAACCCGGGAGTACAATACTGGAAATCAATTATAAGGGTTCTAAGATATCTCTGATTTTCTCGTTATATTGGGCTGAATTATACAAGATATCCAGCAATACTTGAAGGATACTGTGATGCAAATTGGATATCAGATACTAGAGACTCAAAGTCCACTAGTGGGTATGTTTTTACTCTTGGTGGGGCGGCTGTATCATGGAAATCTTTCAAACAGATTTGCATTGCTAGGTTTACTATGGAATCAGAATTCATAGCTTTAGATAAAGCAGGGGAAGAGGCAGAATGGCTTCGCCACTTCCTTGAAGATATTTCAATATGGCCAAAACCGGTGCCTACTATATGCATACATTGTGATAGTCAATCAGCAATTGGTAGAGTACAGAGTCATATGTATAACGGTAAGTCTCGACATATTCGTCATCAACATAATACCGTAAGACAACTACTTTCTAATGGAATTATTTTCATTGAATATGTGAAGTCTAAAGATAACATAGCAGATCCACTAACCAAAGGGTTAGCAAGAGAGCTAGTTGAGAATTCATCGAGATGAAGGGGACTAAAGCCTATTAAATAAGAGTTACCACAATGACAACCCAACCTAGTTGACTGGAGATCCTAAGATCTAGGTTCAAAGGGACAACCGAGTTGTGTATGACTCAAAAGGATCACTGGGGAGTTAAACACCTACCCATTTCTATGATGAAATAGTGATGACTGCAGAGTTTTAGGTTAAGTAATACTTTTAATGATTCTTATATCTAGGTATACCTAGTGGAGTATGACAGGATACTCTTCATAAGAATCGCCTATGTGAGTGTGAACTGGGCCGGTTCCATGAGATTTGTGAAGGACTACAATTCTCTAGAGCACTCATGAAAGACCAGGTTGTTCAGGGCCAAAATGAACACAATCACTACAACAAAAAAGTCCTTTGGTGACAGATTGATTTTGTCTCCAAACATTAAAATTTTGTCAATAAAGTGATCTGTGATGAAAAAAATTTGTCACCACGTTCGTGGCCTATACGTCGTCACAAAAAGTACCTAGTGACGAAAAATAACTTCGTCACCTATTTTTCATTAATAGTGAGAATTAAACTGTGTCTGGGGATATACTGTGTGAGTTCAATTGTCTTGGTTTACACAAACGGCTGAACAGTTCAAGACATCATGTTCACTGGTTAGCTAGTAAATCCGATAGTGTCTCACAAGGGAAGGTTCAAAGCCAAAAGTTACCTATCCTTTGCAGAATATTTCTAATTTCTGTACTCTCTGTAGTTACATCATGTTGTTGCATTTTCTCTCTGTCAATTTCATTCATGTGGGGGATTGTTGGAAAAATTTATAAAGAAGTAGTTGTGAATTGAAATAAACTCCATTTTGAATGAAATGGTGTAACCTTTCATGGTGTCTTTTTATTTTAAAGGAAGGGTCAAACCTCCATTTGAATGAAAAGGTACAAACCTTTCATGGTGTCTCTTTATTTTAAAGGAAGGGTTATGTCCCTTCTTCATACCTTTTCTATTCAAATTGAATAGGTGCCAACAAAGCCTATATAAAGGCAGCTCCATTCCAATTTTGATTGATTCCGAAAATTCATTTTCCTTGCCTTCATTTTGCTCTCTTGCGTCCTTTATTCTTCATATTAGATTTAGAATAAATTTCAGAGAGTTATAGAACACAAAGTTCTAGTTCGCCGGACAAATTTGTTTGAAGTGCTACTACAAATTTGTGAAGATCATTATATCCTGGGAGATAGACGCCACATAGCCGTAAGCACCGTAGCCGGGCAAATCTGTCTTAAGGATGGAGTGTCACACACTCGACTTGGTCTTTAATTATTGATTCGGTTCAACAAAATAAATTCTGTAAGTTTTATTTTATTTTGTTTGAATTATTTCAATTTATTTTATTTACACAGAAGATTGTTTCAACAGTTTACTCGGTAATCGCCTTACTTATGAATAATACTTACCGATCATATGCTGGTCCACAATGTCAAAAATTAAAAACGTTCTAGAAATTTTGAAGTCTCCTATTTTTTTTTTTTTTTAATATAAGAAGAGACTGCTTTAATTTAAATCAAAACTCATAAAATATTATTATTTAACAAAATATTCGAGGATCGTGATGCGGTGGTGAATAGGACTAGAAATTCAAATTAGTTTAAAATATTTGAAAAAATCCTTTACAAGTAACCAAGAAGCAACAAACATAATGACTTACGATTAACGTAAAAGTTTTACTACGGAACTTTCATCAATAATATATACAATTGATGATAATAAATATTAGATATTTAATATTCCAAGAGGTATTGATTTACAAAACTAAGACTCTGATAATACATGTAAATATTAACATACATGTAACCATAATAATAATGCGGAATTGAACTTTTGTATGTTCTTGAATTCAGTATAACTCAAGAATAAAACGAACATACCTTTGTCAGCCATTGAATTAGAGAAGTTAAGAAAATACCCCTAATAGTTGAATTCTTGGCTCACCTTCTTCTCTTCATCTCTCTTAATTAGGATGACTATATAACTTAGAGTGATGAAAAAAATACTTATGATATGAGAGCGGAGTTACCCATTCTTATATAGAGAAGAGAAGAGAGTTAGATAAACTTTATTAGAAGAATTCTTGTTTATCAAGGTTTCCTTCTTATCTTAGAAGAGTAATTATCCCATATTTAAAATTCTAATTACTTAATTTTATCTAAAATATTAACTTTATTTAATTGTGGAGTCCAAATAAAATAAAACATGTAAAACATATATAGGCTATTAGGCCACACTAGAAAATAAATCCAACACTACATTTAGAAATGCATGCCTATATTCATATATATGCTTGCATATAACATCACTGGATAATTGATTTTCCAGGATCTTTGGACTAGATCTGTGATTAAAATCAGAGAGAGAGAGAGAGAGAGAGAGAGAGAGAGAGAGAGTTAGTGAACACCAGATTTACGAGAGAATAACCTAGCGATGTGGGTGTGCTGTAGAGCTCCAATCGCGTCTCAATCAACACATGCCCTCTTTCTCCTCCCTTTTGATTGTTATTGTTGTTATAGTGGTGAATAAACAGATAAAATAAAAATTGAATATATATATTTGTGTATATACTGGATTATATTTGAGTGTTGTTAGAGAAGTTTCAACAAATAAGAAGAAATAACAGAGATAGAAAGAAAGGTGGAGAGAGAAAGATAGTTGGAGAGAAGAATAGAGAGAAAATTTGAAAATTGTGTGAGTTTGAACAGATAAAAAAAAAGGTTATAAAAATTCAACAGATAAAAAAAATCCAACAAATAAACAAATAAAAAATATTTAAACAGATAGTCAAAAAATTTGAACAGATTAAAAAAAAAAATTAAACAGATAGAAAATAATTTGAACATATATATAAAAAAATTGAACAAATAGAAAATAATTTGAACAGATAGATATAAATTTGAACAAATAGTAAAAAAAAGCCAACAGATAAATTAATAGATAAAATTGGAAACAAAATGTTAAAAATCACCAAACTATTTCACAAAGAGTGGACCTCTCATTAAAAAAAAATATTCACTGGATCTAATGCTCTATACCCTCCTTTGCTTGGACTTTTCAACAATTTACTCTATAATAATTTGAATAAATTATATCAATAGTTTTTGCATTTTGTTACTTGTGTTACTTTAGTCTATATAGTTTCAATTGGTTTAATTTTGACTTTTAATTTTAGATTTTGTATCAAATTAATTCAATTGATAATCCCACTAGGGTTTTTGACGAAAAATGTTCATTATGTTAATTTTATATCATATGCATCATATGTATTCTTTTAGTAAATGTTATGTAATTTTTTTGATAAAATTACGACAATTTGTAATTCTGAAATGAAATTACTTATTTTTGTGGTAATCTTATGAATTTTTGTAGTAATGTTACACATTTTATGATTTGAAAATGTTTGGATAAAAAAAAAGGGGGAAATTTAGCCCAAATCCCTCCATTGGACCCTTATTTGGTAAAAAAGACAGTCCAATTTATTTTGTTTTATAAACCTCCTCAGGAAGATGCACATAATTGAGTAAGGACAAAATCCGTTCAAAAAAAAAAAAAAAAAAAATTTTGAGTAAGGATAAAGTAAAATATCTTTTTTTTTTTTTGGGACAATATTGCGAGAGTAATATGTTACTGTGAACTAAAGTAATATGTCACTACAAAAAATTTTTTTTTTTGCGACGGCAAAACGCCGTCGCAAATACTCTCGCACGCCGTCTCAAAATCTATTTGCGACGGTAATTTCTCTTTTTGTGACGGCAAGTGGGGGTCGCAACAAAGGGGGTTGCAAAAATGCTTTAGCGACGGCAGGTGCCGTCGCCATTGTATTTGCGACGGGAAATTTTCTTTTTTGCGACGGCAATTTTCTATCGCCAATAATGGATGAAAATCTGGGTTTCTTTGCGACGGCACAAGCTTTCCGTCGCTAAAATAGGTTTGTGCGACGGCAAAAATCCCGTCGCTAAAAAATGTCGTCGCTTTTGACTATTGTCGACGGCAACCTTAGCCGTCGCTAATGACTATTGGTGACGGCAATTATACCGTTGCTAAAGCCTTGTTTTTCAATAAATTCCATACCTTTTGCGGCATTAGTCATAAAAGTTCGGCACTTTTTTTTTGACGGGGTGTCTAAAAAAAAAATTATAAAAAAAAACCCTATTTTACAATTATTAAAAATATAAAAATAACCTGTAATGTTGGCAAATGCTATAATAATATAAATACATAAATAAAATAACTAATGTTGGCAAATGAAAAATAACTACAAAAAAATTCAAAAATTACATAATAATATAAATACATACATAAACAAAAGTTGGCAAATGATGAAAATACATAATGTTGGTCACATGATACATACATAATGTTGTTCACAAATTTAAATAACATAAATCAAAATCAAAATCAAAACTAAAAGTTTTCGTCTTGATTCTTTCGTGGGTTACAAAAACAGAAATTGGTCATAATCTTTACATGCCCACATTCCACACGAAGCAAACTGCTACTCAGGAAATATTTGAAAAAAACAAAATAAAAATAATTAATAACAATATAATGGTGTTAATATTTTAATTACATAAAAATATAAAAAAATTAACTACTATATAATTAGAAAGATAGTTTAGTAAATAATTTTGACTAGACCGAAATCCGACTCTAACTCCCAAACCGGGAACCCAATTCGAGTCCCATCTTCTCCCACAAGTCTCTCGTGCCTAGGAGGTTGTGTGTGCCAAGTTTCGTGCTAAACCGACGTCGATTGGTGAATTTGGGGCATTAACACATTGAATTTAAGTTTCTCAAGGAACTAGTTTGCCTAAAGTGAAATCCGACTCTAACTCCCAAACCGGGAACCCGATTCGAGCCCCGTCTTCTCCCACAAGTCTCTCGTGCCTAGGAGGTCGTGTGTGCCAAGTTTCGTACTAAACCGATGCCGATTGGTGAATTTGGGGCATTAACTCCTCGAATTCAAGTTTATTCGAACTCATATCAAATAAACCTCTTTGAAACATCTTTACCACGACTTGCCAGTCTGGTTGTAACGGGTCTGCAACATACCAAACTTGCTCTGCTTGGGATGCCAAGATGAAAGGTTCATTGGTAATTCGATCATCTCGGTACAACAAATGATTGAAGTTCACCAACGTGAAATTGAAGACATCTTCTTTTTTTTCCGTGAATGTTGTCAATTCAATCACACTTAAACAACACATGTTTATTCTCATTGGAATATCGAATCTCAACAATATCTGTCAATTGTCCATAATAGTACACAGACCCCAGACGAGGATTCTTGTCTTTTCGACTAGCATAACTTATGGTATCTGCCTTCAAAGCTACACCACAATTTTGTGTGGCTCGACGATCATCCATGGCCTTTACTCGATACCGAAACCCATTCAGTATATACCCGTTGAACCTCCTTGCTAGGTTATGAGGACCATTTGTCAATAGAATAATCTCTTCAGAAAATATGACATCAGTAGTCCTTCGCAAAGTTTGGACCTATTTAACACAAAAATGTAAAATTTAAAATGTAGATCGACTTAAGTAACTAGAATCTATAGAGTTAAATACATACATGTTCCTTGAACCAAATGTGAAACGTTTCAAAATGTTCACGCCGAAGTTGATGATCGTCGACACGAGGCATTTTGAGCTTAAGTACTTCAAGGTGTTTGCTGTGTAGATTGAAATTTTAGCAATACAAAAAATTTAGTTGAAAATTCAATAAAACATAATAAAATATTGAGTGAGTGACTTAACTTACTTTATGAATGGTTGAACCGCGCTTGTATTGAATAAGATGTACTGATGAGCTTGTACCCAAGAAGTATTATCAAGATAAAAGCTTGTGTTTTCACTAATAGCATGACCCAAATTATCAGCACCATTATAGTTTCTCACGGGTCGACTAGATTTGGTTTCCACATCATTGAGATATTGTGCACAAAAATTCATGTATTCTTCCATAAAATATCCTTTAGCAATTGATCCTTTAGGATGAGCTCTATTACGCACGTATTGCTTCAAAGTAAGAAGATACCTCTCAATTGGATACATCCATCGAAACTAAATCGCTCCACCCAATAAGGCTTCATCAGCTAGATGTATAGGCAAGTGCTCCATTATATCAAAAAAACTCAGAGGAAATATTTTCTCTAGATAACAAAGTGTTATAGCGATACGATCTTGAATATATTGCAAATCCATCGCACGATTCACTTTTGAACACAATTGTCTAAAGAAATTGTTTAATTCAATCAAGGGTTCAATTACATTCTTCGGTAACGATGTTCGAATAGCCAATGGAATAAGTTGTTGCATCAGAATATGACTATCGTGGCTCTTAAGACCTCCAATACTTCTATCATGTGAGCGCACACGACGTGATATATTGGATGAATACCCATCGGGAACTCTTACTTCTTTCAACACTTTCAAGAATAAATCTTTCTCATCCTTGGTCATCGTGAATTGTGCTGGTAGTAAATAGGCTTTATTCGACCCTCTTAACTGCAAATGTAGGGGTTTTCTAATATTCATATCTTGTAAATCACGCCGAGCATTAACACCATTCTTTGATTTTCCTGCAACCCCTAATATTGTCCACAACACATTGTCACAAACATTCTTCTATATATGCATCACATCGAGGTTGTGTCTTATTAGATTGTGCTCCCAATATGGCAATTCATAAAAGATACTCTTTTTCTTCCAACTGTGGGTGTAATGTCCAGCTTTCTCCTTCTCTACCTGTCCCCTATGCCTCTCCATAAGGTCATCCCTCTTGTATTGGGTTAAAATACCCTCAGATTCTAATTGTAGCAACATCTCAATTCCAGACAACAATTTTGGTTTGAGTCTAACTTCCCGGCTACCATCAAATGATAATTTATCCTTCCGGAATTTATGGCCAGTAGGTAAAAATCTGCGATGACCCAAGTATGATTGTTTCCTACTATGCTTCAACCAACACGATGTAGTTTCCTTATTGCAACAAGGACATGCATATTCGCCTTTAGTGCTCCATCCTGACAAGTTTGCGTATGCAGGAAAATCACTAATTGTCCACAGTAAAGCTACATGCATTTGAAACATTTGATTTGTTGATGCATCAAATGTTGACACACCCTCATTCCATAGTTCTTTAAACTCCTCAATCAACGGTTGCATATACACATCAATCTTGTCACCAGGTCCTTTTGGGCCGTCAATAAGCACGACTAAAATTAGAAATGGTTGCTTCATAGACATCCATGGCGGCAAGTTCTATGGAATGAGCACAACAGGCCAAGTGCTATGAACTATGTTCATCGTTCTGAATGGGTTAAAACCATCGGATGCTAAGCCAAGCCTTACACTTCGGCAATCATTACTAAAGTCAAGATTCCGACGGTCAAAATCTTTCCATGCAAGAGAGTCAGCAGGATGCCTGAAGACACCATCATCAATTCGTTCCTCTGCATGCCATCTCATTAACTTGGCCGTCTTGGATGACATAAACAACCTCTGCAACCTTGGCTTTAAAAGAAAATACCTCATCTGTTTTGCAGCTATTCGTTTGCCACTTTTATTAGGACCATTTGAACCACCATCACCATTTGATTTCCATCTAGAACTATTGCATATGACACATTTATCAAGATTGGCGTCCTCGTTTCGAAACAACATGCAACTGTTGGGACATGCATCCCACGTCTCATACATGAAGCCCAAATTTGTTGTGACCTTTTGAGCTTTATAATATGAGTCCGGGAGTTTCATACCCAATGGGAACGCCTCATTCAATAACTCAAGCAACATGTCAACAGACTTGTCTGTCCATTGATTAGGTATCGTCAAATGTAAAAGTCGAACAATGAATGACAAAGATATGAACTTCTGACAACCCGGATACAATTCACTTTGTGCATCTTGAAGAAGTTTGAAATACTTTGCAGTCTCTGCATTTGGACTGAGCTGGGGTTTAGATGCATAAGGATCAGGCCCCTGTGGTTCATTACCCTCAACACTTGTACCGGCATGTGGATTTCCCATAGCCCCTTGTATAATTCCAATCATATCATCCCCAATGTCTAAATTAGCTAATGTTTCATTCTCTCGATTACCATGCAGAGATACGTAAGATTCCCCATGATTAATCCAATGTTTGTATTTTTTAAAAAAACTATTAAAAATCAGATGCTCACGTATACCCTCTCGTATAAAATAGTATCGATTCTCGCACTTTCTACACGGACAACTGATCATCGAACCTTCAACCCTATTGGTGTAGGCAAACACAAGGAATTCATCAATCCCATTAATGTATTCGCTCGACATCCTATTTGGCAAATCAATCCAACTCTTATCCATCATCTGTACACATCCACAAAAATATTTCATTAAAGTAACTCTAAATATAATACCTTTAACTCAAACCTATTCAAAAAAATACTCAAAACTCATCTATTTAAGTTTGTCTAAAAAATACTCAAAACTCATCTATTTAAGTTTGTCTAAAAAATATTCAAAACTCATCTATGCTCTTTAACTCAAACCTATTCAAAATTAAATTCTATTCTTTTTTTTTATTACCCAAAATCAAGAGATCCTTTTAGCAAACTCAAAACTCATCTATGCTCCGTCACCCATTGGCAACCCCTCTAACCACCGTCACCAGTCACCACTTTCAACAACTAAGACGAACAAAATTTTCAAATTTTTTAGAAGAAAAACAAAAACGAAAACCAAAATAAAATCTTTTTTTTTTTTTTTAAATTCAAATGAAGTAAAAAACAAACAGGTGCAGAGTTACAAAAGAAAACCAGAGGGCAGAGACTTAAGCCCTCCTGGAGTTTGCAGATATCAAGTTTGAAAACCAAAATATAATCAAATACATATATACAACTATATAAATTCTCAGAACGACTCATCCCTCTCCAATCAAGATTTCATGGTCAGGTTAACGTGCCTATTTTGCTATAAAAAAACAAACAGACACAGATATTTATTAAATGATATTAAAAAGAAGGTTTAATAAAGGTAAATGAATACAGATATGTTTGGTCTCAGTTTCGGTTTTTCACTATTGTTTGGTCTCAGTCTCGGTTCTTCACCAAGCCATTCAATATGAGACACCACCCAAAGAAACCACAATGTGAGACTTGAGACCAAACATAATTGAAAACACACAAAAATAATAAATAAATCAAGCACAAATATACAACAAGATTTATTTAATTTCTTACATTACTAAAAATATAAGCAAGATTTACACCAAAATTAGTCTAGTTAATGGGGTCTGGAAGGAGTAAACTATAGTCTCAGAGGGGTGTGTTCAATGGAAATGAGGGTTAATATGATAAAAATAAATCATTAAATAACTTATTTGAGTGTTCCCAAACCATGCCTTAATACATATTGAATGCCTCTTTATCAAAATAATTTAATTGTGAAAGTTGGAGATATTGTTATAAATTTTAAATAAAATTTACAGTATTAAAAAAATAAAATTAGATTATGAGTAATTATAAAGGGTCTCAACTAGATATTTCAAAGTCATTTTTTTATTAAAAAAATAATAATAGTAAATAAATAAATTTACAAATAGAAATTTTTTTTTTATTCATGTACATATATATATATATATATTTTTGAACAGGTAATACATACATACATATATATATACAGAGAGAGAGAGAGAGAGAGAGAGAGAGAGAGAGCATACCTAAGTAGCTGTCGTCGTCGAAGCACCACCGCACCACCGCTAGCCCTTCGCCGTTAAATGGCTCAAATCGCCTTTCACCGCGACGACCGCTAGCCCTTGGGTTAAATGTGTAGCTCGTTTGGGGATTTTGGGGGAAAGAAATTTTGTTTCAAACAATTTTAGGGATTTCGATCCAATTGAGCGGCAAGATGAAAGGGAAGAGGGGAGGGAAATTTTTTTTTTACTTTTTGCGACGGGACGGTTTACACCGTCGCAAATGATACATAATTATTAATAAACCGACGCCGTTTTGGTAATCCTTTTTTCACGACGGACATTTGCTGTCACAAATTGTCGAGTATTTGCGACAGCAAACTTATGCCGTCTCAAACATTTTTTTTTGGCGACAGTTCAACACGCTGTCGCTAATACTTCCGCATTTTAATACCTGCCCGTGCAATTTTATTACCGACGGTTAAACGCCGTTGCTAAAACTATTTTTTGCGACGGTTCATTTTGCCATCGCAAAAGACCATTTTTTGCGACGGGGAACGCGCTGTCGCAAATTCTTCCGTGTTTTTTGCCCTTTTTTCTTGTAGTGTGTTACTTTAAATTAGAGTTACATGTTACTGTGAAATAGAATAATATGTTATTGTCAAATAGAGTAACATTTTATTGTTTACATCAATTTCGACGATAATATATATATATATATATATTTTTAAGAATTTCATAGTCAACATGGATTTTATTTGATAGATCTTAATGAGAGGATTCTAAAAATATTAATTTTATTAAAAACCGACATCTAAATTTAAAGTTAAATTTTTTAAAAATTGCATATTTTGGTAATAGTAGTATGTGTTAAACTTTTTAAAGAAAAATTTTTGTACTTATCTTTAATGCATTAAAGTTTTATTATGAGAGAGCTTCAACAAAATCCTTCAAAAAAGTATAATATTATCACCAAAATGCGTAACATTATTATAAAATGATTAACTTCATTTTTTAATCACAAATTATTATAATTCTTCTAAAAAAATATATAATATTTGATTTCCAATTTGAAAATTCACTTTCTAAAAAATTTTACTTTTTCGTTTCTGTATTTTTTTTTGTTTTCATTAAATTTTTTTAAATATTTTAAGCATTTTTTTTTAATTTTTAAACACACCCAAAAAAAATGTATTCTAATTGGGGCACTTAAACAATAGGTGGTGTTAGAATTCTATTCTTGGCAAAATATACGAATTGAGTTATTTATTTATTTATTTATCTTTTAATTATCTAATAAAAGTAAACCAACATTGTCTTATTGGAAAATTTTGTTGTTACATTATTTATTGATGAAAGTACCTATTCTGAAATTATTGAATAATTACCCAGATTCTCATATGAATTTATAAAGATAAATAGAATAAAATCATATAATTATAATTATCACATCAATTTTATTTTTTAAGTGATCGGTTTACATAAAAAGACTTACAAGATGAACAAATCATATAACTGGATGCTCCAATGTGGATTGGAGATAATCTTCTTTTCTTGCTTAAATATAATGAATTATAAATAGGTATGACAAATTCTTTTGTCCTACTTTGCCCTTGCATCCCCTGCCCCGCTTTATGTGAATTTTTTCAACTCGGATGAGAAGAGGAGTGAGGACAGGTTTTGCTCCCCGCTCTCGTCTCAACTATATTTATTATATATTTTTATATGTATATCATATATATAATTTAATTTTTTCAAATATAAAAAATAATTAAAACATTAAAATATTACACTCAACATCATTTTTACTAATTTATTTATTACCTTACATCTTTTAATTTTGATTATTTTTAAATTATTATCCTTTGCTGGCATTGTTATCATCTCTTAGTACACATGCAATTAATTATGTAAATACAAAATGTGGAATATATTGGGTAACAAACATCAAATTTTTTTTTTCCATAAAGTAAAACAAATTAATCTTAGAACGGTAAACTTATATAATTTGATTTTTTAAAATTAATACTAGGGTAAATTATGTAAATAATTTCTGTAATTTATATGATATGTCAATTTGGTTCCTATATTTTAATTTGCTTGATTTTACCCATTGATTTAACGGATTGTGTCATATTAGTCCAATAAATAACGGCTATTTGGTTTGGTCGACGAAAAAGTCAAATTATGTGTCAATTTGGTCCCTATAATTTATACAATATATTTATTTAGTGCTTGTCAAAATCAAGCAAATTAAAACAATAAAAATCAAACTGACACACCACGTAAACTATAGGGATCAAATTGATACATTATTTGAGCACGCGACGACTTTTCATCCATCAAACTTAACAACCGTTATTTATTGGCCTAATATGACACAATCCATTAAATTAAGGGCCAAAATCAAATAAATTAAAACAACATGAATCAAATTAACATATCGTGTAAATTATAAAAACCATTTGCATAATTTAACCTTAATACTAATATTGAAAGAGGTTTTTGAAACTCTGGAGGTTAACCATTTGCCCCAAAGTGCAATACTAAAATCTCAGAAGTAAACACCCAAAAAATATCCAAAATTTAAAATTAATGGTCTAGATTTACAAAAGATATGGACCCATGACAACAACATCAAATATCAAACATAGATTTGATATTCTGGTTTATATTATGGTACCATAGAGTTTTTTGCGTCCCAAATGTCTCGCTTGAGTCCCAGGCATAGAGGGGTTAACCTTGTCTTCCTCTCAAAATAATCAAGGTGGAAATGAGTTCTACTTATCTCATGACTACTACTATTATAATAACAAGCTAGACCTTTTATTAAATATATGCAAAATATATCTTCTAAAAAAAACTTTTATGGTTTCTTCAAGAGAGAGCACGAGATATAAGATATAAATTTTCATAACTGTTATTTAAAAGAAATTTTTTTTTTTGATAACGATGAGAGTTTTGTTAATTTGTTATTTACTTAAATTTTATTTTTAAAAACATCAGAATAAAAAATAAAAACTTTATGGTTATGTTTCTTTGGTTAAGTTGGATGCGACGGTGAGTATAACAAAATTGAGTGAGTAAATTGTTAATATAGTGATATTGGATTAGAGATGTCAGATAAATTTTATTTATTTATACATTATTGTAGTGATATTAATTGGTTGAAATTAAATTTATAAAATTATGTAAAATTTCTTTAAAAAATTTGATTTAAACTTTGTAACAAAATAAGCTTAAAATTTTAATTTTATCAATTTAAATTCGAATCTAGCCGTCTATTTTCCTAAAGTAAAATCATTACACTACTAACATATAAGAGTTTTAGAGACCATATGTTTTGGTCTCTAAAAGTAAAAATTTTGTTGCAAAAGACATTTAATGACCAATTTCTATTATCGTGAGGATAGTCGTTAAAATATCGTTCCGAAAAGTAAAAAATAAAGCTTTTAGCGACAAAATTTTGAAAGTGCCACTAATAAAAACTTTATGGCTATGTTTCTTTGGTTAAGTTGGATGCGCCAGTATGGCAAAATTGAGTGAGTAGATTATTAATATAGTGATATTAGATTAGAGATGTTAGATAAATTTTATTTGTTTATACATTATTGTAGTGATATTAATTGGTTGAAATTAAATTTATAAAATTATGTAAAGTTTCTTTAAAAAATTTGATTTAAACTTTGTAACAAAATAAACTTAAAATTTTAATTTTATCAATTTAAATTTGAATCTATCTGTCTATTTTTGTAAAGTAAAATCATTATACTACTATAACATATAAGAGTTTTAGAGATCACATATTTGGGTTTCTAAAAGTGAAAATTTTGTTGTAAAAGGCATTTAGTGGGTGTTTGGGAAGTAAATTTTTTTGTAGGTTTTTTTAGTTGTAAGATATTATTAGAGAATTTTTTTTTTTGTGTTTGGGAATATAGTTCGGTTTTTTTGTGGTTGGATGCGATATTTGTAAGAGAAAAAGTGAAATGATTATGGGATTTGATGTGATAATTTGTTTGCATTTGTTTTTTTTTTTTTAAATTTTGTAAAACATTTGTCTTGTAGTGAAAAAAAACAAAAAAAAAAAAAACACAAAAATCAAGTCCCCAAACACCCCCTTAATGACCAATTTCTATTACCGTGAGAATAGTCGCTAAAATGTCGTCCCGAAAAGTTAAAAATAAGGTTTTAGAGTCAAAAATAAGGTTTGAGACAAAATTTTGAAAGTGCCACTAATAAACAGACTTTTAAAGACAAAATAATTTGGTCTCAAAATAGTTTATTTTTTGAAACAAAAAATTTGGTTCCAAAAGGATAATAATTCATCACTAATGTCTAATTTTTGTTGTTAAAACCATAATGTCGACATTTTTTGCAACAAAAATATTTGATCACAAAAAAATAATTTTATTTTTAAATTTTGGTTTTTATAACCTTAATTTTTTATAGTGCACGCACTTAATGAACACATAAAAATAAAAATTCTCTGCACATTCTTTTTTTCTAACAATATCCATCTTCAATTTCGAAATCTTACTCCTTTTTTTTTTAATTTTTATTTTATTTTATTTTATTTTTTCATCCATCAATCTCTCAAATCTTTTTTTTGCCCCTTTCATCCACCAATTTCTCAAAGTCCAAAATTTTCTTCCACCCACCAATTTCTCAATCATCTGCTATTGCCGCCATTCACAGCCCTCCATTGCCACTACCGTCGCGAAGGCAGGTGATTTGCGGTGAGAGTTTGTGGGAGTCTATTGTGGAGAGACGAGAAATGATTGTGGTGTTTTAGAATTAGAATTTCAGTAGAAAAAAATAAGAGTATTTATGATTTTTTTTTTAGAATAAAATTATATTAAAAAAAAATTTCATGAAATCTATGAACCCAGGAAAATTGATATGTAAAAGTAAAATTACACATACTTTAATTATTAAACTTAATAAACAAATATTTTAAACATTTTATATAGACTTTAAATTTAGCGTCTAAAATTTGATTTATCCATTAATTTTTTTTTAAAATTGAGTCAAACTCTGGAATTTTATTTATAATACTCTCAAATTCTTAGTTTTGACAACCAAATAAAAAGTCAACTTTTAACTTTTTACTCAGTTTGAATCACAACACTTCTCACATTTTTCGCTCATAAAAAGACAAAATAGACAAAAAAAAATTAGAAAGTTAATTTTTTGTCAACTTTTCAAAACACCACTACATAAAAAGCAAATTTGTTACTATTGTAAAACGGAAGACAAAATACCTTCTTCTTTTTTTTCCAATTCCACCTTGTTAATCCCTAATCCCCAAAGGAGGGTGGTATTCATAATTTTTCCCTATCCAAATATGCATTTTGCGAGGCATTAGATTAAGGTCAAGTTTGGCATCTACTAAATAATATAAAAAGTAAAAAAGTTATTATCTTATTTAAGTCGCATAATCTTATTTACATCACATTACCTCTTTAATACATCACATCAAACCCAACCCATATAAGTCAATAAGTCAAAAAGTACATTTTTTTAGAACATCCCAAATCAACCCTAAACCAAACATGGCCAAAACGGTAGAGTGGGACAATTTTTTTGTAAACCCTCTAATTATGAAAAAAATGGACGGGTTCTAAAATTTATATCATTGTTTGTACCATAAAAAAAGTTTCTGTCGAATATAATTAGGTTTTAATTTTCTATTACTTATTATTATTATGATTATGCTAGAAAATCTTGAAAATTAAGAGAAGTTAAGACAAGTTTTGAAGATGAGAAATGTTAGGGATCATGAAAATTTTTTCATGAAAATGATCATGAAAAATTTGTGACCCTTAGATTATCTTGATTAGTGTGTGGTGCTTTATTGCAAGTGTAATCCAAAGGTCACAAATCTTTCATGACCATTTTTATGAAAGACTTTTCATGATACCTAGCATTGCTGTTTGAAGATTCAAGGGATGCAAGACACATGACATTGTAAGAAAGAAGATGAAAAACCCAAGGGTGGGTGGCATTGTGGTTAAGGTTTGGGGTTTAAGCCCCAAGGTCACATGTTCAATTCCCCTCTCCCTTAGGCCAATCTCCTGGGCAAAGCATAGTTGGTTAGGAGGTTGGACCTCAAGTTGTCTAGCACTTGGCGTGGGTTCAATGCTCCCCCGCTGTGCGAGTCCTGACTTAAGCGGAGTTTGTCTTGGGAAGTCGGGGCAAGTTTCCAGGTTATAGTCTCCTCACTCGGAACGGTTAACAGGACACCCTGATGATCTCTGCAAGAGGCGCTGCCTTGGACCTGCGGGAGAGTAAGGAGGATTTTCCTGTAACCAAAAAAAAAAAAAAAAGATGAAATATTTAAGAAGTTAAAAGTAGTTATTTAGGTGGTGGTTAATGGAAGTTTTTTCTTGCACTTTTTCTATAAATTGCCATTAATGGCTCTATTGTAAGGGACTAACAAATTAATACATGATTTGAATTTCATTTCTTTTCTATTTTAAGAGTAGATCTAATCTATATAGGCGTAGTTGAAACTTAGATAAGAGTAGTCTTAATGTACTTGTATTTGACTGTTCATTCAATCATTTATATCATCATTTTCTGCTTCTTTCTCTCTTTTTTCTTGTTTGTTTTGTCGTTATTTTTACTCCAAGGAAGTCCTTGAAACTTTCAAAGCATAAAACCTCAACAATTGCTTGATCATTATATTGTTTAGTGAGATTTTGGTTAAGGCTCTGTCGATCTAAGTCTAACAAAAATTTACTAACAATTTTTGGTACGCCCAGTGAGATATCGTCCTAACTTGAAGGGAAAAAAAAAATATTAATACAAACAAAACATTAAGAAATTATGCCATCAAGTGGCATGTTTGCATCTTGTGCACCCATGGATGCAAACTAATAATGGAGTGGCAATGTTTCAATTGGTATGAATTATTATTGGAATACCTCATCTTCCATGTACAATGATTGCCCATATTATGACAATGATTCTACTGTCTATTGCTAAGATAATGGCATGACAAATGATATGGAAAGAATAATTCGGCATTGTGAAGATGAAATTTATTGGCGCAAGAGTGAAATTTTGGCTCTACAAGAAGAAATTAATTCTTTTGATTGGCAAAATTTTTAAATAAGAATGAATTACATTAATGGTCCCTACAGTTTAGGACTCATGTTACTTTGGTCAATGACTTTTCAATTGTAATACATTTGATCATGAATTTTGAATCTTATTTTAAATAAGAACAATTAAATATACCATTACTCAATTTCAAGGGCAAAGTCGTCAATTTGATAAATATAAACTAATTTAACAAAAATAAATGTAATTTTTAAAAATTATTTTTACCCACCAAAGATAAAATTATGTAAAATTGATAAATCTTTTACATTTTTATTTTTATTTATTTTTATTTTTTTACCAAATTAATTTTTAGCATATGTTTGGATGATGATCATGTAATAGGTGGTTGTTTTTATTTTCATTAAATTAGTTTCTATTTTTTTAAAAGTCAAATATGACAATAACTTTGATATCATTATTAATCCAATCCAATAAATCAAAAAATCGAAAATTAAAAATATTTCATATATTAAATATATCGATTACACATTAAATCATCCATTATATGATAATCATCCAAAAATATCTGTTAACAACAAATAAAACCATCTATTACATAATAACCATCGAAAAACATTAGTAAAAACAAGAATCACATATTACATGATCATTATCCAAACACATAATAAAAATTAATTTGGTAAGAAAAAAATAAATGTGTAAAAGATTTATCAATTTTACATAATTTTATCTTTGGTGGGTAGAAATAATTTTTAAAAATTTAAAAATATTTTTTTGACATTTATTTTTGTCAAATTAGTTTATATTTTATTAAATTGACAATTTTGCCCTTGAATTTGAGCAATGATATCTTCAATTGTCCTTATGTGGAACAAGATTCAAAATTCAAGGTCAAATGTGTCATAATTGAAAAGTCAAGGACCAAAGTGACACGAGTCCTAAACTATAGGGACCAAAGTGACACGAGTCCTAAATTTTATGTGTTTTTAAGAGGCTTTTCCAAGCAAAATTTTCTCTCCACAAAAATCATGGTTAAGGAAAAATTAAGTTATAAAATGACATGCTTGGGAGGCAATTTTTCAAACCATCAATTGAAAAAGAAGACCAACTTCTTTTGCCAAAAGCTATTGAGCATTTAATCTAATTAGAGGGTATGGTTTAAGTGAAATACGATAAAGAATGTTGAACAATTATTACAAAAAGATGTGAACATTCAATTGAAAAGTATGATTTTAAGCCAAATATGGCTAAATTTGATTAACAACCATCACAAAATGATGATGAAAATCTAATTGGAGTGCATGGTTTTAAGCCAAACATGGCTAAATTTGATGAAAAAATATCACAAAATGATGGTAAAAATTCAATTAGCGGGTATGATTTTTAGCCAAACATGGTTAAAAATTATGAACAACCCACATTTGATAAATTTGAATGCTTCAACATTGTTAATTTTGTCAAAAAATTTAATTTTCTAAAGTTAATTGACATTATGATTTCTGTCATTCAACACTACAATGGCTTTATAGTTCACATCAAAAATTAATTTTGATGAAGTGGTTTACAAAAAGAAATTCTGAATTTTATTTTTATTTTTTATATAACAGTAATGGAGGAGTATTTGATGTGGCCACAATAACAAAAAAACTATATATATATATGGCCAATCGATTATAATTTTCATAGTTTCTATTATATATTTATATTCAAACAACTTTTTAAGAATTCGAATACTCATTCTTAAAGAGTTGGGGGCATTGTTCGCACCATAAATAAAATTTCCATCGAATATAACTAGGTTTAAACTTTCTATTACTTATTATTATTGTTATTATTATTATTATGATTATGTAGAAAAATCTTGAAAGTTAAGATTAGTTAAGACAAGTTTTGAAGATTTAAGGGATAGAAGACACATGGCAATGTAAGTGTAACGGCCCCAAAATGCGTGTCACCTCTATCCTTATTTATTATGCGTTAATATGAATTAATTTGATAATATCTGTCTGAATTGAGAAAATATCTGTTGGAGTTACGACTTCGGAATTGAAATTGGCGATCTTATTGGGTTTAGAAACCGAAAATGAAGTACATGGGTATGGTAATGGGAATTTTTAGAGTCATTTGGGAAGTTTACTTAAAAAGTGATTTCGTCTGATTTGCAAAGTCATGTTTGGTTCATTCTTTTGCAATTATATATGTATATATGAGATATGAGCTCACTGGAGTCAACAAAAAGATGAAAAAAATTTGGAGAAAGGGAGGGGGCTCTAGAGAAATAGGGGAACCAAGAGGAATGTGTAGAATTTGAAGGAGAGGCTCAAGATCAAGCTTGTATTCAACAAGATTATGTAAGATTAAGTAACTATAAAGGCCCTAGGTAAGAATCTAACCCCTAATTGTTGAAGATTAAGTGTTATGGAGTTGAATTTATGAATTATGTGTGAGTTTTGCATGTATTCTTGCTATATAATGTTAGGAACATGTTGTATCCTCATGCATGGCATAGATGCATGGAAATTATGTTTATAAACTTGTTTTTCTTGCATGATCTTGAGATTTGAAGAATAACTCCATGGATTTCAAGGATGGGAGCTTATTTTGCACATTTTGTATTTCAACTCAAGGGTTTGAATGTGTTGTATAAAATTTAAGTTCCATTTTGAAGTTATGCTTTTGTTTAAACTAGATATGTTGCCTTGAATATGTTTTTATAAGTTTTTGGCCTTGAAATACATGAAAATGAAGTTTGATTTTGGAAAAAATGAGGTTCCATTTAAGAGCAGAATTTCAGACTGAAATTGTACCCAGATCGCTCGAGCGGCCTGGGCCACCACTCGAGCGGCTAATCCCTTTTTGGTCAAAATTGCATTATGAAGTTCCACCACTCGTGTGGCCAAGGCCACCACACGAGCGGCCCAACAGGGCAATTTTTTCAGTTTTGTTTCCTTTCCGTTTTCTGACTTCCGAGCTTTTATTTACACGGTTTTTACGTGTCATATACATCCATATACATTGCATGAGCATAAAAGAAATTAAGGAAAGAATGGAAACGCTTTATCGAATATGTAATGAATGAACCGATTCAACGAATTAAAGAAAATGTGTTTTGTTGTGCTTGGTTATATTTCTGGAGGTTGAACCGTTAAGGTGAATCATCCGACCAAGCACTGTGAGTAAAAATGTTGTAAAGTTATATTTAAGTTCTATTTTTTTTCGACTGCCATTGTTAAGGACTGCTTCGATATGCTTTATTGAATAAATGAACTCATGTAATATGTTCACATGGCCTTTACCCGGGGATAATAATACCGTGGTTATGTTCACATGACCCTTATCCGAGGGTAATTATACCGTGGTATATGTTCACGTGGTCCTTACCCAGGGGTAACAATACCGTGGTATATGTTCACGTGGTCCTTACCCGGGGGTAATAATATCGTGGTATATGTTCATGTGACCTTTACCCAAGGGTAATAATACTGTGGAATATGTTCACGTGACCCTTGCCTGGAGATGAGTAATAATTCCATGGCTTCATGTATACAAGATATTGGTTTATATGATTGTCTGTACCCACTATGATCTTAAAGACCGCTACATGTATACGTGGCCTTATGACTGTTATGCGTGCATTTAACAAACATGCTACTGCTATGTGAACGGACTTGCTACAGTAACTGATTGATTGTAATGTCTTCACCCAAAACTTCTTTACGCATTTGTTATTTATTGGACTTTAGCTCACTGTTTTTGTATATATATGTATAGGTGAGCATTCTGAGGGTCAAGCCTAGATGAATACCGTTAGTCAACCCACCGCTTGAAGTTTACTGAGTTGTTTTGAGTGCCTTTGAGTTGGGGCTAGGCCTGGAAGGCCGTTGGCAAGCTTTTGATTTTGATGTACACCTTCGGCGCATGCATATGTATTTTTTAAGATGTTATGTTACAAGTTATGAATCATTATGTGGGTAAATTAACGTTTTTGCATATAAATATTTATTCATATAGATACACAGCTTATTGGACTATTAGTATTTTCGTATATTATTTTCACTAGCCCCGACTATTTTTGATTATATAGAAAGGCCTTTGGTAATCTCGTATTATTGGTCTGTTATGACGCTAAACCTATTGAGGCGAGTTTGGGTCATGACAGTAAGAAAGAAGATGGAAGATTTAGCAAGTTAAAAATAGTTATTTAGGTGGTGGTTAATGAAAGTTTTTTCTGCATTTTTTCTATAAATTGCCATAAATGACTCTATTGTACGGGACCAACAAATCAATATATGACTTGATTTTCAATTTTTTTCTATCTTAGGGGTAGATCTAATCTATATAGGAGTAGTTTAAACTTAGATATGAGTAATCTTAATGTACTTTACTTATATTTGATTGTTCATTTAATCATTTACATCTTCTTCTTCTTTCTCTCTTTTTTCTTGTTTGTTTTGTCATGATTTTTACTCTAAGAAAGTCCTTAAAACTTTCAAGGCATAGAGCCTTAACACAGTTGCTTGATCATTGTGTTTCAAGGCATGCTTGATTATTGTGTTTCAAGGCATAGAATCTTAACACAATTGCTTGATTGTTATGCTATTTAGTAAAATTTTGATTAAGATTCTATCGATCTAAATCTAACAAAAATTTTATTAACAATTATCATAAGAAATAAAAGATTTAAAGAATAAGAACGAACAAACAAACAAAACTAAAAAAAAAAAACAAAGCTCTTAATTACTTAATAGGTAAGGAAGGCAGTTCTGAACGGTTGGATGAACCAAACCGACTAAAGAGTCAAAGCTGATTCTTAGACTTAGAGGCCTCGAGATCGGCGGCTTGTTTGAGGAAGCTCTGATCATCGTCTTCGAGAGCCATTTGGATGGGCAATGAGCCAAGTCCGTCAGCGATGGCAAGCATGATCTTCTTCATCTCGGACCTGAACTCATCGATTTTCACGGCTCCGCTCTTGTTGCAGTCGAACTTGTCGAAGATGGAGTCGTAGAGACTCGTCAGCTCCTCCGGCGGCGTCGCCACGTCCACTTCGCAGTCGGTCTCCATCAGCCTGAACGACTCGAACGCCTTCCGAAGCTCCGATCGAGACAAAACGCCGTCGTTGTTGATGTCGAGAGCAGCAAAATGCTCGTCCATGCTCTTCTTGAACTGTTCATCGTCCCCAACGAAGGCTTGTACTGTCGACCCGTCCATTATCACCACTCCCATCTCTCTCTCTCTCTCTCTCTCTCTAGGGTTGGTGTGTGTCGCTTGTGAAGCGGTGCAGTGACTGCATATTTATGGAAGATTGTACTCTTTGAAATTACGTTTTGGGACGAATTAGTATTATACTAGGATTATGTTTGGGAATTGGTAGTGTGATGGTTTTAAATTTGTTTTTATTCATGCATGATATGGGTTTCTTTTGGATCAGGTTAAATAAAAGAAACTTTCTGATTTTTAACTTTTTTTTAGTTATATCAAAAATAATAGAAATTAGAAGAAAAATTAGAAATATAAAATTAAAATTAAAATTAATTCTAATTATTTAATTTAATTTTATATTCATTTGAAAAATAAAAATATGTAGAAATAGAAATTACATAAAATTTATTAAAAAAATTAAATATAAATATGTTGTAATTGAATTATCATATATTGATTTTATATGATATATATATATATATATAAAATTATAAGATTGTAAAATAAACACTCTTAATTAAATTAAAATATCAATTATATAAAAGAAATTCAACAACGGCTAACCAAGAAAGAATCACATAACAACATCTAAACCTATAAAGAAAAAATAATGAAAACATCCAAACGATAGATACTTCTCAGTGTGTGAAGTGATTAATCATCTGTAATATGACGTCAAACCATAAAAGAACTTATTGTTCAACAATTGAAAAGTAAATTAAACAATAAATCCAAATTTTAGAGGTTCCTTGAGAGTATCATTATTGTGCAGGTTTTTTCTTCTATGAGTTGTGATTATATAAAATATTGTAGGAAAGAAAATATAATTTTATGTATAGAATCACAATAAAATTTAAAAGACAAACTCACAATATAGAATAATATAAAATTGATATTGGATATAGAATAATGCAAGTGAAAATAAGAAGGAAAAAAAAGAAGACAATTTAATATTTAAAAAAAAAATCCTAATACCCTTGAAAGAATTAAGAAGAAAAACATGAAATGTAAAATTGGTATTAGTTTGTGGATTATCTCAATTTACGATAAAAGTATATATGAAAAATAAATATTTGTCAAATAGAATCCATATAAAATAGATAAAATTAGTATAATTTAAATTAGATTTGTGTTTGTGTAGAATTCTATATGTAATTAAGAAGATGTGACTCTCTTTAAAAAAAAGTTCTTATAATATGCCATCTGAGAAAAATATTATTTTTAATAATTAATATATATGATGGGCACTCTATCTAACTGTCTAAATTTGTTTGTTTGTTTTTTTTTTTTTTTCAAATGTTCAAGCGCGGAATTATTATGTTTATAAGGACAAGTTCATACAAAGTGACTCAACTACCCATCTATATAAATATGTCATATAATGCAAAATTGGCCGTCATCTTCTTACTCTTCTTTTCTCTCTCTCTCTCTCTCTCTCTCTCTCTATTCCTTCATCTCTAACACCACAACCATCATCTCCAACACCACCGTCATCTCGGACACTACCACCACTGTCCCTGACAGCACCACCACCGTCTTTCTCCCTACCTAACCACCATCTTTCTAGATCTCGTTAGATTTGAGTCAGAAACCCTAACTCGTCATCACAACTCAACAAACCTGGATAAAGCTTTTGCCGTCGCGGCTGGGAGTGGGATTGCGTCTCTAGTGATTGTAAAGCTATTTGATGAGGTGCCTTTCACTCACTATCCGCCTTTTTCTTCATCTTCTCTGTCCTCTCTCTCTCTCTCAAAACCCTATCGTGAGGGCTTTGTTGAAGGGCTTGATTGAAGGCCGGATCTATAACCAGTATGTCGTCACCATCGATCATGGTGGCAGCAGTTCTAAGACTTTTGATGAGGCGCATTTTTGTCTCTCTTTCTCTCCATATTCTCTGTCCTCTTTCTCTCTTTCTCAAAACCCTAGCGTGAAGGTTGTGTTGAGGGGCTTAATTGGTGACCGAATATGTAATTGGTATGTGTTGTTGCTGTCAGCCATAGTGGCGGTGGTTGTAAGGCTGTTTGATGAGGCGGTAGTGATGTGGTGGGTGCAGTAATAGTGTAGGTTTATGAGTACGGCGGCAGAAAAGACTGCGACGGTAGCGAATAAGAAGAGTGTTGTGGCAATGGCAAAGAAGATTATGATGAAGTGGTGGTTGCGAGCTATTGGGCCATTTCGAGGATGAAGATCACTAGGGAGAATGAGACCGAGTGGCCTTGGCATTGTTTCATGGTATGAATATGATTGTTTGGAGTTGTCGAAAATTTTAGAGTTTTTTGTGAATTAATGTGTAGGGCTAATTCCATTTACTGTTTGTTTTGTGATCTATATGTAAATATTAACATACATGTAACTATAATAATAATGCGGAATTGAACTTTTGTATGATCTTGAATTCAATACAATTCAAGAATAAAACAAACATACCTTTGTCAGGCATTGAATTAGAGAAGTTGAGAAAATACCCCTAATAGTTGAACTTTGAATTCTTTGTTCACTTTCTTCTTTCTGTCTCTCTTAATTACGATGACTATATAATTTTGAGTGATGGAAAAAATACTTATGATATGAAAGGTGTCACGACTCCATTCCGCTCCTAGTAGAATGGTGCCATGATGACCAGTAATCCGAGATTACCGAAGGCCAACTTTCAAAATTCACACATAATCAGAGTATAATATATGGGGCTTACATGTGCGGAAGCAATTTATGTAAATCTAACTAGTCCATAAGAGCTGTGCATAAGCCAAATGAAATGGCATACATCTTTACATAGCTTTACAACTTGGATATAAACAGAATAAAATACATATTACATCTTGATTGAAAGGCTGCTCAAGCCAACATAACATGCATCCAAAACATCTTGCAAAACACACATCTCGGCGTCACCGCCTTCATGCTAAACACCTACATATATACATAGAGAGGGTGAGCTTGGATACTCAGTGAATGGTATAAGTAATGAAGGGGTTAAATGAATGATTCCCGAGGTCTTTGTCAAAACAATACATATATCATAGCTTGTTCAAAACATTGGATGAATCAAGTTCATCAATCAAATCTTGGTCTTTCAAATCTTCTTGGGATGTTTAATAACATCTACATAATACATGGGGTGATGACATTCCAGACAAAACAAGGGAATAATCGACCCGGAATCGATTAGACAAATCCACCCGTATCTTAGACCGTCGGTGGGGCCATCCGTATCCCAGACCGTCGATGGCAGAGATCTCTCAAGACATGGGTGTCGTTGCATTATAGTCCCCGACACTAAGGACTTTCCAAGAATATCATCAAAACAAGGTAATACTTGATATACAAAATAGGGATCATCATTCATGCTTAATAATACTTTTCAAAACAAGCAAAGCGAAGCTTTAACAAAACGTTATAACATAGCTTTATTAGAAATACAACTCACATAGTTCTTGGGACGCCGGGATCAAGGCAAAGGTCCAAGTCCTACAAACACATGGCAAAGCCTATTAAATGCACTCTTAAAAACAAGCTTCACATGAATGCAAATGATCTAGGGAAAACATGCTGGGTACCAACCAAGTCTTGGAAGTGGATGCACAGAGATGATCTAGGCTAAAATGACCTAGCTGGGTGAACTCAGAAGGTCTTGGTCAAGGTCCCACACCTCTTGGCCGAGGTGTGGTTACCTAGGCTTCGGTGTGCAGCTCTCTGCCGAGGTGTTACAAGATGCCGGCGAGGGTGTACCATGGTCGGCCTAGATGATGAACATCTCGGCCTAGGTGATACAGTGGTTAGCCTAGGTGTGCATGCAAGATAGACTAAGGTGCAAGTGATCATGCAAGGTAGGCCAAGGTGAGATACGATGCTTGGCCTATGTGTGGAATCTAGGCAAGAGTGGTCTTAGTGATCACTCTTAGGGAAATGAAGTCTGGAAATTTGGGTTTCCCTCTTGATGAACATGAAGAACATGAACATGAAGAACATGAATGCTAAAATCATAACTTGTTATTACAAAAATCTGGGATTTCATGTTATGAGTTCAAAAACACGGACCTTGGTACCCATACTTGAAGATCATATGAAAATAAACACGAAAACATGGATCTTGATACAAACTTTCGGATCAAAACATGGCTTTTCCTCAAGAACACATGAACATCACTTTCTCTTTCTAAAACCAAACTTTAAATCAATGCATGGTTCATGAAACATGCTAGATCATGCAATGCGATTAGATCAATACAAAGAACAAGAAGAGTAGATCAAGAATCTAACCTCAAGACACGAATCTAACGGTTCGATCTCTAGGGATCAAGCTTGGAAATCTACTCCTCTCTCAAGAACTCCTCTTCCTCTTCCTAGAGCTTCTCTCTCTACCTAGAACAAAGATATAGAAATGATAGGTTTCTCTCTCTCTGTCGACTGATTTAACACTCAGCTCGGACACGTGGCACTACCGGGTTGGTTCTCCTAAAAAAGATGACTAAGTGACAAGACATGTGTAAGACAAAGTGTATACAACAAGCTAGATGACATGGGCATTTCGGCAGGTAATGATCTCGGCTTAGGACATAGGTTTCGGCAAGTAAGGTCTCAATGATCTCGGCTAGGAAGGATAACACTTGGCCAAGCTGTGCCACACCTCGGCCTAGATGTGCCACACCTCGGTCTAGGTCATTCCAGTCCTAGAACAAGATCACTAAGTGCAAGGATTAAGGATCTCGGACACCTAGGTGATAACATCTCGGCCAATATGCCTAAGTGATCGTGGAGGTCAACCAAAGTGGTTCTAGGATAGTCCTAGGTGTTGGCATGACCTAGGCTTGGCATGACCTAGGCTTAACATGACCTAGGCTTGGCATGACTTAGGCTTGGCATGACTTAGGCTTAACATGACCTATGCTTAACATGACCTAGGCTTGGCATGACCTAGGCTTAACAAGTCTAAGTCTACAAATGCAAGCTTAACAAGACAAAATCATGAAAATGCACATGAACATGACTAAGACATGAATGTGGGTTATTACAAAAGGAGAGTCACCCATCCTTATATAGAGGAGAGAAGAGGGTCAGATAAACTCTATTAGAAGAATTCATGTCCATCAAGGTTTTCTTCTTATCTTAAAAGAGTAATTATCTCATATTTAAAATTCTAATTACTGAGCTTTATTTTAAATATTGGCTTTATCTAATTGTGGAGTCCAAATATAATAAAACATGTAAAAGATATGTAGGCTATTGGGCCACACCAAAAAATAAATCAAACATTTTTCCACTTGGCCCATTAAGCCGATTATGATGCAATTATGAGTTTTTCCAAAAATATGCAATTTATAAATTTTTTTGACTTATTGGATTCCATACCAAAAACTTTGACACGTGATCACAAAATTTTAAAAATAGCCAATAAGTTCAGATATATTAGAAACTATAATACAGTGATTACTTTAGATCACTAATATGAGTCATAGCGGTTATATAACATTTATGTTATATTTCCTTCTATGCATCACTCCATCGATAACCTTCACTAACCCAGTCCATTATCGAGATATGTAATTATTTGCCTGAAAGGCCCCTGTAATTTGTCTTGTTAAGACATTTTCTGTTTATCAATATTCAAATTAATGTGTACACACACTTTTAGAAACAGGAAAATAGAAACAAAATTATCATTGCGCAAATAGTGTCAAATAAAAATAACCACTCAAGATTAACCATACACATCATGGGTTGCTTAAAAGACCCATCCTGATAACATGCTCTTTGTATGTCTTTGGTGGCAATCCCTTTGTGAATGGATCAGCAATCATAAGAGAGGTGCTTAAGTTTTCAATTAACACTTGTTGTTTTTGGACTTTTTCTCTAACAACTAAGTACTTTACTTCCATGTGTTTGGAACCACTGGAGTACTTTCCATTCTTAGAGAAGAAAATTGCTACAATATTGTCACAATATATCTTCAGCGGTTTGGCAATTGAGTCAATAACACCAAGTCCTGAGATGAAATTTCGCAATCATAAAGCATGATTTGAAGCCTCAAACCATGCCACAAACTCAGCCTCCATAGTAGATGAAGTAATAGTGGACTGTTTCAAACTCTTCCATGAAATTGCTCCAGTTGCTAGTAGAAAAACAAAACCTGATGTAGATTTTCTACTATCAAGGCAACCAGCATAATTTGAGTCTAAGTATCCGGTCACTTCCAATTATTCTGATCTCCTATAGGTAAGCATATAATCCTTTGCTCCCTGAAGATATCTCATAACCTTCATCACTGCTTTCCAATGTTCCATTCCAGGATTACTTTGGAATCTTCCCAACATTCCAACTGCAAAACTAATATCTGGCCTAGTACATGTATGGGCATATATCAAGCTCCCTACTGCTGATGCATATGGAATGTCCTTCATTTGTTTTCTTTCCAAGTCATTCCTTAGACACTGTTTTTCACTTAATTTATCACCCTTCATGATGGGTGCATCACTGACTGA